>OZ030005.1:24295526-24895526 GCA_964023405.1 Apodemus agrarius
ATTGGGACCATGCCAAACAGCATTTGGCTTTTGATTCTCTTGTGATAACCTGTGGTGTCTTCAACAGAGATCTCAATTTGAACATGGATATTCAGATGGGGGGGCGTAGATGTGCAACTGTGTTGAACATTCAGTTGTAAAAGTGTGTGTGTGTGTGTGTGTGTGTGTGTGTGTGTGTGTTTCAGGTAAAAGTAGACACCCATATAGTATCTCTCCTATAAAGGTCAATTAAGAGACATTTCTTGAGAAGACATGGATTTTGCTTAATGAAACAAAGATTTGTGTGTGTGTGTGTGTGTGTGTGTGTGTGTGTGTGTGTGTGTATGCCAATTTGTCAAATACTGAGCCCCTTGGATGGGCTATTTGTGAGTGGCATGTGTTCTTTTTTGTCTTCTTTGTGTCCTTTGTGTCCCTTCATTTTATCTTTTTATTTAATTCTTTTTTTTTTTTAAAGATAAAGTCTCTCTGAAGGCCAGAGTAGCCTTATGTGTGCCACCAGGCCTGCCCTACGCATTTCTTAGTAATTTAGATGTGTGATGTGGAGTCTTGCATTTCTTTGTCTAACTTACATTCTAGGGTACAGTCACAAAGGGCCGGGCTGCTCTCAAGGGTCAGCTCCAAATGTGTAGGCCGTTGGATAATGTAGGCATCAGGCAAAACAGGCGCATTCTTCTGTATCTCGACCCCCGCCCCAGCTGCCCTTTGAACTGTTTCCCCAGATGAATCCTGTTATATGCTAGATTTGGGCTTGGCTATGCCCAGCTTCTCTAAAATTTCTGGACCCATAACTGTTCTACTTGTAACAAATGACACCAGATACCCAGGTGCTGGTCTGTAGTCTGAGCTGCCCAGCAGTTGACGGCAGGAGAAACCCAAGTTGAAGGCCATCCTGGGCAATTCGAATGGGGCTGGAGATGTAGCTCAGTCATAGAGCCCTTGTCTAGAATATGCAGAAGCCTGGCTTGTATCCTCAATGCAGCAAACCAAAAAAAAAGTAAAACTAAGAGGAGGGAGAGGGGGTGCCATCGCATGCTTGTGGGACGGGATCTCTGAGGGCTGCAACCTTACTGGGGCTAAGGCGGCCTCGGTGTGGAACGGGAGAGGTCCCTAGTCACCCCGGTTCAGTGTGTGGCTTCTTAGCACCGTGTGTCTGAGTGGGATACAGCAGGGGGATTGGCTCAGCCTCCCTCAGGGTATATGAAAGGGACAGGAGGCAGCCAACCGAAGAATGTTCAGGAAAGAGCTCCAGATGTACTTGCGTGGCTGTGACTGTCACATGGCCGTTGTGACTGTGAGGCTGGTGTGACTTCTAAGGGGATTCAGGTCTGCTTTGTCAGGGCCCTTGGGTTTTATGACCACATCCTCTATCGCATATGAGGTGGAGGCTATGTCTCAGGAGCCTTGAGGTGCCCGATCCGTAACAATGCCAAGGCCGGGCCTTTATGAAGGCCGCGCCATGCCTAGCCAGAACACCCCTCGCCCATGCCATTACATTTTGTTCATTTTCTGCACATGAGAAGGATGGCATGGCCTGGAGGAGGCATCATGCACAGCCCAGCAGGTGCTGTGGTGTTTTTATTTGTTTTTTGATTTTTTTTTTCTCTCAGTGCTAGCTGTGAACCCCGGGGCTCCAGGTATGCTAAGCAAACTCCCTGGCACTGCCATATCTCCCAGCCATTTTGCAGGCCTCAATTTGAGACGGAGCCTCAGTTGTTGCCCAGGCTAGCCTTGAACTCACAGTGTAGCCCAGACTTCAACTTGCCATCCTCCTGCCTCAGCAGCTGGAGTATCTGGGAAGGGAGGAGTAGTCTTGTTCTCCGTACACCTTTTCTTTGTTTCCGTTCCACTCTGGGCTCATCGTTTGCCTCGTTAGGGACGGTGACATTGACCATGTCAGAGCGAGCACTCTGGCCAGGAGGAAATGCCAGCTGTTCATTTGGCTGAGAGGTTCTGGAGTGGGAAGGGAACCCTGCATCTGCTCTCAGGGTGCTCGTAACAGGGCCCCCTCATGTCTGCGTTGTCCTCAGCCTTCCCTGCCCGTGAGCTGGAGTTCCACCCTCACAGGCACAGCACAGCCTGCCTCGCCTCACTGTCTTTCCCACTGGAGTTGAGGGATGTGGGGAGGAGGGTTGCGGGGGTGTGGGGGGGGGAGAAGCGATTTTTAAAGATCCGCTAATGGCAATGAAGAATATTCCGATATAACATTAAGGATTTTGCTTCTGAAATGTGTTTAATGTAAATATGCTGTCAGAGACCCTTCAAGTAATTGACGCAAGCAGATGATTAGCAGTGTTCTCCACGGTGTTTTTGCATAATCTTACATTTTGACAGAACTCCTCAGCCGCGTTTTTTATTGTCAGTGCTCCACAATCAGGAGGACGTGCCTCCCTGCCAACATTGACTTTGTCATTACAGATCTTGTAAGTGGTCATTTGACTAGTGCTGGGGTATGTAGGGGTACTGTTGTGGCATGTGTGACTGATATGTCTCTCCTAAAAGGCAGAGCTCCACTAACTCAGATGAAATCGGATGACACGGCAGACCCTGGACTGGTGGGGCTCCATAGTCCACCAGGCATTGGCTCCTGGGATGTCAGGTGGGACTCCATACACAGCTAAGCATTGGCCCTTAGGGTGTCAGGTGGGACTCCATAGACCACCAGGCACTGGCCCCTGAGGATCCTGGTTGGAATTTTTGTGTGTTGCTGAGTTGGGTGGATGATCTGAGCGAATTGATTAAGGAAAGAAGGAAGGGCTTATTTAGGGTCCTGTCTTCAGAGGTGTTAGCCGGGAGTATGGAGTAGCAGACTTGTCGCGGCCACAGTACACAGAGATGGAAATGCTGCCCCTGGCTTCTTTCATTCCCCCTTGTCCCGCCTGGGCCCTCAGCCGACGGACTAGTACCATCCGCACTTGGAGTCTCGCATCCTCCTTAGAGGATTGCTCTTGGGACTCCTTCGCAGAGGTGCGCTTCTGTAGCCCCTCCCCCCCCAGCTTGTCAGTTCAGCCAAGATGAAACCTTCACATCTAGCGAGCTGCAGCCCCGGGGGCGGCAGCTTGGAGGTGACACAGCGTAGGGAGTCACCTTCTAAGGGACTAGTAGTCATCACCTTTCTGAGTTGGGTTTTTTTTTTTCCCACCTACATGTTGAATTGAGTCCATCTTTGGTGATATAAAAAAAATCATGTTCAATTATAATCATATCCAGCTGGCTCAAATTAAACTGCCCCAATCCATAAGCATCCATAACTGCACACAGTTAACTTACATTAGCAGTCAATATAATAAACCCTCACCTTTATTGAAGAGGCTCTGTTTCTCCTGCTGGTCTTTAATCTATCTCAATAGATTTCTGGTGTACAGCATATATAGATCTGGCTGGTGACAAGGGTTAGGGAAGTCTTGTGTAGAACATTTAGTTGTAGCTCTGAAAAGCCCACATTTATCAGAGGGCGCAGTCGATCAGATTGTACTAGAATCAATGGAAGGCTTGTGGGATCCCTCTGAGGCTTGTAACGTGTTCACCTGCTGTGGAGAGCATACACACACTCTCTGTGTATTTCTGTCTGTCTGTCTGTCTGTCTGTCTGTCTCTCACACACACACACATGCACACACACATGCACACTTCCTCTTTTCACCCTCTCCTGGTCTCTCTGTCTCTGCCTCTGTCTCTCTGTCTTTCACACACACTATCACACACACACATACATACACACTCTTCTGTGTCTCTGTCTCTCCGTCTCTCTCTGTCTTAGACACACACACACACACACACACACACACACACACACACATTCTGTCTTAAAGCCATTTATCTCTGAATGTCAAATTGCAATAATTAACCATTATTGATCTTAAATTCAATTAACTTCATTAACACGGGTCATGATGAGGGTGCTTGTAAGGGAAAGGCATTTGACAAGTGTCTTTGCTTGCGTGACATTATGTGTTCACAGTGGCAGCTATAAACTGTTCATACTGCCGCAGCCAGCAAGAAGAGAGCCTGAGACGTGGGCTGTGGGATGGGATGGGTGGGAGATCCAATGGGAGACCCACATAGTGGTTTTCATAGTTGGTCCGTGATTTGTTTCCAGGTTTTTTTTTTTTTTTTCCTGGTTTGGGAGGAGGCTTGTTGGTCTGTTTGTTTTGTAATGCTGGGGAAAGAACCAGGGTTTCGTGTGTGCTAGGCAAGTACTCTTCCACTCATACCCCAGCCCCTCACTGGGAGATTCTAGGCAGGGGCTCTACCACTGAGCCATGCCCCCAGGCCCTCACTGGGGGATTCTAGGCAGGGGCTCTACCACTGAGCCACGCCCCCAGGCCCTCACTGGGGGATTCTAGGCAGGTGCTCTACCACTGAGCCACGCCCCCAGGCCCTCACTGGGAGATTCTAGGCAGGTGCTCTACCACTGAGCCACGCCCCCAGGCCCCCACTGGGGGATTCGAGGCAGGGGCTCTACCACTGAGCCACACCTTTAGTCCCTTCACTCTGACTTTTTGCAGCTGGAGTCTACAATCGAGCTTTCAGGTTTTATATCCTGCGTGGACACCAAGTCCTGTGAACATGGGGGACCTCGTTCATGGTGGTAGCAATATTCCTGACATTCCCGTCTTCTCTCCCTGCGTCCAGTGCCCTTGTTACGGGTGGGGGGTCATGGGCTTCCAAGCTTTGCCAGCCCTGACACAAGCAGCCCTTGCATTTGTGTTTTTAAGTTAGACTGCTTTCTCCGTGACCAAGAGAAGAGCCTGGCTTCTGTGACTGGGACCCTCAGAGAGCTCTGGCCACCCCACTGTGTGGCATGTGCTGTTTTACTGTGAAAACTGTGTGGCATGTTTAGTGGTTCTATAGTCTTCCAAGATGCACTCTAGTTTGTCTGGTCTGGTCTGAGGTGGCTATATACATACATACATACATACATACATACATATATATATGCGACTATATATTCCATTCTCTGAGATGGAGGGTCACCATTAGCACAGGCTTGTCTGGAACTAGAAATTCCTCGTTGACACTCTCCTGAGTGCAGGGGGTTACAATCATGTGCTGTGACACCAGGCCAGTTGCTTCCCATGGAACTGAGACGTTGCCCAGTGAGGCGCGGTGGGGAGCCATGGCTTCTGACCGCTGAGCCTTGTTCTGTCCCTCAGACCGCCATCTTTTCCTGTGTTGTGGTACGCGCTGGGAGTATTTACACACGTGTTCACCACGTATACATAGTGGTCCTCCTTGGTTGCTCTCCCAAGACAGGGTCTTGTAGTTTTGGCTAGAGTGGCTGGCCACTGTACTCCCTGGCCTGCCTGTCTTTGTCCCCTCAACGCTGGGGTTTCAGGCATATGCAATGGCACTCAGCTTTTGCGTGGGTGCTGGGATATGAACTTGGGTCCTGTTGCATAGCGTAGCAGTCTGTCATGGTCATTGAGCTTACTAACTTTTGTTTATTTGAGGCTATCTTGCCACATATGTCCAGGCCTCAAACTCAAGATCCTCCTGCTTCAGCGCGTGCTGGAATGACAGGCATGCATCCGTACTTCATCCCCTCGTTGTCTCTCAGCGTGTCTTCTCATCCTTGCAGCGGAATATTGCTTCATGGCGGCTGGCCTACTACCGATCTGTTGTCTGGTTGAACTAGGGTCATGCAGAGGCGGCAGCTACCCAGTGTCCCCAAACAGGCCAGTGGCTCTCTTAGCCAGATGTAGGCGAGTGGGATCTCCACGTCCTAGTAATTGGTTCTGGATTTTAAAAATTCTTCTTATGATTATTGTTTTAATTACACATTGTTATTAATGCGTGGGGATCTCTGCATGCATGCCGCAGCCTGCGTGTGGAGGTCAGAGGAACTGTGGGCTCCGTCCTCTCTTTCCGCCTTCATGTGGGTTCCCGGGATCAAGCTCACAAGCTCAAACCTTTTACTGACAGTAAAAGCAAGGGCTTTTACTGACTGAGCCAGCCAGTCTCCTGAGCTCCTGGGTTTTAACTCTTTCTGGAAATGCCTCAGAGATCCTCAGCATGCAAGGGATGAGCACAGGCACCAGTCTGCCTTCTCTGTTTCCATCTTTTCTTGAGATAGAGTCTTTCTATCAGGCTCAGAGTAGCTTCTCAGTTTTGGTCCCCCCCTTCCCCCTGCCTTGGTTTCTTGAATGATGGCTTTATAGGGGTGTGGTACCACATCTAACTCAGGCAAATCTTTTCTTCTTTCTTTCTTCTTTTTATCCCTCCGCCCCCGCCTCTCTTAGACAGGGTAGCCTGGCCTGGCCTAGAACTCAGAGTCCTGCCTCTGCCTCCCAGGATTAAAGACAACATCTTTTCAGTGGAAATTATGACCGAATTCAAAGGTTTATCAAGCAGTTGTTAGCGTGTTCCTAGACCTGCCTGGACCAGAGGCTTCTGACTCAATGGCAGGCGTCTACAAGCTGCAAAATACTGAAAGGGCCTTGGATATATGCAAGTGACAGGGACAGCAAAGCACCCAGCAAACAAGGCCCTTGCCGAGTTCCCAAAGGTAAATGCTTTTGAGCCTCAGGAGCAAAGGCCCAGTGTGACATTCTGTGAATCAGAAGCATGAAGACACAGGGACATGACGAGATCCCCAAGGTCCCTGAATGCCCCCTAGGCAGCGGTAGGCCATTGAGGGCTTTGTTGGAGCTCCATGCGGCTCTGTTCCCAGTGCCAGTCACGTAGTCTTCTAGCTTGTCTCAGGAAATGCCTCCTGAGGTCGCTCTCTGTGGAGCAGTGGTCATGTTCTAGGAGCAGAATCTCTGGGACTGCCAGTGCTTCCTGGATGGGCAGGCAGGTTAGGACAGTCTGTGCACGTGGGGGACGGGTAGCTAGCTGCTGGCTTGCTGGATATATTCCTTTTCTTGTAAACATGTGTGTGTGTGTGTGTGTGTGTGTGTGTGTGTGTGTGTGTGTGTGTGTCTCGGTGTGTGTGTGTGTGTGTGTGTGTGTGTGTGTGTGTGTGTGCGCGCGCGCGCACGTCTGTGTGTGTGTGTGGGTGGGTTAGAATCAGAAGATCCTTCATGGGACTTTCTTGAGAGCTGCTCAGGGGTCTAGCAGGGAGTTGCTTCTCCTATGCTCTTGACTGAAGAATGACCCTTGTCTTTTGGGTGAGGCCTGCTTCACTGACCAAGTGTGTCCTTTCAGGATGGATACCCAGGGAGCAATGTGTGAGAGAGAGAGAGAGAGAGAGAGAGAGAGAGAGAGAGAGAGAGAGAGAGAGAGACAGAGAGAGAGAGAACTGCTTAGCTAGCCAGACCAGTCTAATCAATCCAGAGTGACAGATGTCACAGACAGGTTGCTCTCATATCCACATCCAGAACTTTCTGTTGGTCTTAAGGAGAAAGGAATATGGCAGGTGGTGATGGGAGGGAGGAAGGGGGGTTACCTTACTTTTAGTGAACCACCTGCCAGAAATGTCACCCTGCTGGGGGGGGGTCACCCTGAACATCTCTCATTGAGTCATCCCTGCTCACAAACACCTGCTTTGCCAGACAATATGGCCTCAGGGCTCCTCAGAGAGTGCGTCAGGTGATCTGTACAGCTGTGTGAGAACCCTGGGCATTTGGAGGGGTGGGACTCTCGTCAGTGGCTGCCTGACAGAGCCATGTCTGGACCTGGATCTGAAGTAAAGGAGACCCAGGAATGCCACTGGGAACCCCAGCGAGAATGTCATCCCACCTGTGTCTGCAGTATCCACACCCCATGTGTGCTTTGGAGGTCGCCCAGCAGAACTCTTACATCAGCATTTCTCAACCTGTGGGTCAGGACCCCTCTGGGAGTCAAATGATCCTTCCACAAGAGTCGCCTAAGACCATGAGGAAATATGAATGTTTACATTATGGTTCATAGTAGTAGCAAAATTATAGTTAGGAAGTAGCACCGAAAACAATTTTATGGTGTGTGTGTGTGTGTGTGTGTGTGTGTGTGTGTGTGTGTGTATGTGGAGTCACCACAACATGAGGAATTGTATTAAAGGGTCGCAGTATTAGAATGGTTAAGAGGTGCTCCTGACTCTTGTTTCCGTGGAGATTAAGCACAGCATTTGCCTGTTGTCTCTTCTTTTTCTATTGTCCATTGTCACTGTGGGTGTCATCTTCACCCAGACTGTCAGGAGCGGGGCGGAACAGAAGCAGAATATCAAAATGGATTGGACTTCCTGCCACCCTGCCACCCTGGCAAGGGTGGCTTCTCAGACACCTACACCTTAGCATCCAGCCCCCAGGACAGGAAGCCCCATCCCCCCCCCCCGGGATATGTCTGGGTGCCACATGCTCCCGGGTGCTGTGCCTTCGGCGGTCTCTGTAGCACATGCCCCGAACAGAGCCTGTCACCAGCAGGTGCTCCGTGCACATGCATTCACTCTGATACTTTTTCTCAGACTTCTCAGCACTCCGCCAAGTGCCCGTGAGTTTCAGCGGTGCGGGTAAGAGCCTCTCTCCTCTGTCCCCTCTCAACAGCGCATGCCCGCCTGCACCTGCGGGATGTAGTCACATCCAGGAGGGATCCGCCGGAGCTCCCACAGAGGGGACTTCTTTCATTTTCCGCAGTATGTCTCTTGTGAACACTTGAAGAGTTACA
The DNA here is from genome assembly GCA_964023405.1 of Apodemus agrarius. Classification (NCBI taxonomy): domain Eukaryota; kingdom Metazoa; phylum Chordata; class Mammalia; order Rodentia; family Muridae; genus Apodemus; species Apodemus agrarius. The sequence goes on from OZ030005.1 coordinate 24,304,106, forward strand.
TTGCTTTGTAAATTTCATTTATTTATTTTATTTGCATTATAACATACCAACAGGACAGCACATTAGTGTGGGTTGATTCATATCCCCTGGGGCGGGGGAGGCATGTATCTCTCACTAGGGCTCAGACACGACAGTCCAGAGTCCCTTTGTCTCTCATGGCTATTTTTCTCCCTAAGGGCAACAAACACACTTGGCTTATAACATCTCAAGTTAGTTCTGCCTAATTTCGAAACTTACACAATGGATTTACGTAGTGCACTCTCTGCTGTGCCCAGCAGCCTCACTTAATACTATTTGTGGCATTTTCTTTTGCTGCAGTGTTGGGCATGAGCCCAGGGCCTTGCCTGTGCTAGGCAAGAATTCTGCTGTTGGGCCACGCCCCCATCCCCTCACTGGGGGATTCTAGGCAGGGGCTCTACCACTGAGCCACACCTCTAGCCCCTCACTGGGGGATTCTAATCAGGTGCTCTACCACTGAGCCATATCCCCAACCCCTCACCGGGGGATTCTAGGTAAATGCTTTACCATCGGCTTGCCTCTCACCAGTGGTTTCTAGGTAAGTCGTATACCACAGAGGCACATCTCCCAGTCTCTGTGGGATTTCTCCCTGGCGTTTCCTATAATGTCTTTTTCACTGCTGTATAGTATTCTGCCATGGTGCCTCTCTACTGTTGATGTAGTTCCTTCCAGTTTGTTGCAGTTTATGATGAAGTTTCCCAAAGAACACCATGAGCTAGTTCACCGTGTGCCAGATGTTTGTGCTTCTGCTGGAGAAAACCCCTGGGCGTGAACTTGAGGAGTGACAGAGTACTTGTTTGTGTAACTCTCCACGCCATGCCTCACATCTTTGCAGAGTGGTCAGGATGAGTTGTGCTTCTGCAGCTACATAGAAGATTCTATTTTTTGTCTTCGCAAATGCCATATAACCTTATCCTGACTTATTATTGTATCCATAGATTCATATTTTGTGCTGTTAGCTTGTTTGCCTACTTTTTGGGGGGTCGTCGAAGGACTGTTGATGAAAGACCCCAAGGCCCAAAGGGCTGACCTCTTTTGTCTGTGCACAAGTTATTCCATGATGTAGATCCCTAACAGGATCAGAGTACATATGTTTCCAGTCTTGATTGATACACACACACACACACACACACACACACACACACACTCTGCTATCATACCCTCCATGCAAAGGCTACAGTGGGGAAGTTGGGAAGCATGTTCTAGTGAGCGTGGCCACCACCTTTGCTATTGTCTGTCTCCTCTCCCTCACTTCCTCTCCCCCTCCTCCTTCTCCTCCTCCTCTTCATTCTTCACCACCCGGTAGTCTTCCTCTCCCCTTCTCTTCCTCCTCCTCTCCTCCTGTTTCCTCATCTTCTCTCTTCCTCTTTCTTCTCCCTCGCCTTGTCATATGGAAGGTTCTTGAGTTAGGAAGTCCTGAACTCATATTCAGTAAATGTTGACATAAATGTATGAGACAGGATATACAAAAACACTGTAATGCACCAACCAGTAGATCTTCTTCATATACTGATTAGTGTTGGCCACTCTGTGCTCAGCGGAAGTGCAGACATCCATGAAAATCCACCCTGCTTCTGTTCCAAGAGGAGAGAATTCTTTCTTCCTAGGAAGTTGCCCAAAGCGGTTGGCTCCACCACATGATGGGATTCACCTCTTTGCTGGGAGAGTAAGGGGGAGAAGGATATAGGGCTGAAGCCTTGTCGTTCTGCTTTTACTCCAGGGGGAGCAGACCTTGAGCTCAGAAAGAGGCAGAATGGAAGGCCAGCGGGAACTTTCATGTCTCTGCTCGTTTTTTCTACAGCTTGTCCTAACACCAGTCACTGGATAAGCTGGTAGGCCATCACTGGCCAGCGGATTTTACCAAATGGCACCAATCAGACCCTCCCCCAGGACAGACTGGCTACATCATGGCTCTGCTGTGTAAGGGACAAACATGCTACTGTGGGTCAGAGGGAAGGCTACAGATACTTTAGAGAGCCGAACGTCCCTGTACTCCACTGTTGCTTAGATGCCTGGATAGCATATGGGCTTGATGCTAAGGGCAAAGGTCATTCAGATGGTCCCTAAGTCGGGCGTTCACTCACTGTCTATTAGCTAAAGATTTGCGCAAGGTTGTTGGTTGCTTTTGCCATGTGAGGTGTTCTTTGCACAGGCTAGCTGTCAGGACTCCAGAGGAGTCTCCCTTGCAGAAGCACATGGAAGATTCCCATCTCTTCTTGAGGCACAGAGGCTGTCTTCCCTTTAGATCTTGGAGAACCTCCCAGCTGCCTGGCCCCCCTGACTTTCTCTTAGTCTTCTGCCTTAGGAGGAGAGGGAACTCTGGGTAGGGATGGCTGCCACTGTCACTGGGGCAGGAATCTAGAGACACAAGCCAAGTGTGGGAGCCCTGTGTGCGACTCTGCAGCAACTGCTTTCTTGTTGAAATATTATATTAAGCTATTTCAATGTGCATTAATTATCCCCAAACAGTGGGTTTCCCTGTGGTATTTTCACGTCTATATAATGTACTCTCGTCATATCCATCCTCCTTGCCCATCCTCCCCCTTTCTACTGGCCAAACTCCTCTTCCCTCATTGTTCCTCTTCTACCTTCTTCTCTGTCTTTCCTCTCTTACAACCTAGAGTCTACATTAGAGAGAAAATGTGCCGTATTTGTCTTCCCGAGTCTGGCTTATATCACTTTACACAGTGATCTCTGGTTCCATATACTTTCCTAAAAATGGCCGCCATTGCCTTCTTTGTGGCTGAGGATTGCTTCACCATGGACAAGTACCGCATTTCCTTTCTCCACACCGCTGTGGCCGGCACCTAGGCTGGCTCCATGACCTGGTGCTGTGAGAAGTGTTCCGTCGGCAGACATGTGCAGGTGTCTCTGAGGTTTGCTGATGTAGGCGGTCTGGAGGTATCTAGGAACTAGCTTGTTTTCTGCCACATCTGGAGAGGCAGCTCCTGGTCCGGATGCTGAGTCTCCGGAGCCGCGGGGAATTCTCACCCCGTGGGAAGCTGTCCCTGCTCCACGAAGCAGCAGCAGACTGTAATGTCTGCAGTAACCTTCTGTCAACCCTGGCTGTGCCAGAGTGACGTGGCCCTAACGCACCACCTTCTCCCGCCAATCAACCGATGCTCGGATTTCCTTGGCCCGGAAGCAGTGCTGCTCTGCTAACACAGTGGTCCCCAACCGAACGCACCTTCTCTGTGCACATTACATCAAATTAACATGTACAAAATTAATATTCCTAACCTTGCTAGTGGGAAGAACCATCAGTCCAAGGGTGGGTGTCATCCTGGCGTGCCCAGCCTTCTGGAGAAGGCCTCTCCATTGTCACCAGCCATGTGCCCTTCCTTGTAACATCACACCATGCCCTTCCCTCAGGCCGGGCTTGGGACGCTGGGATTTCCTCCTGTTTTCTGGGATCCTCCACACGCAGCGGTGATGCCCGCAAGGGCCCTGCTCCTCCAGATGCCGTCCCTTGGTCTTTGGTGGCCACGACTTCCATTATTCGTAACAGCTTCTAGGTGTCTTTATGTGACTCTGGGTGTCCGGGTGGGTGGACAGAGAACACCTGCTGTCTCCCAGGTCCCAAGCATAAACTCGCATTCTCTAGAACCATTTTTCTCTCCCTGTTACTAACCAGGCAAATGGTCAACATGCGGCCTCATTCCCTTAATGTTATCAAAGACCTGTTTAGCCAGGCCCACTTCTGTTATATTCCCCTCCCCCCTTTATTTCTGCCACTTCTTTACTCTTTATTTTTCCTCCAGTTCTAGGGATTCCTGCATACTAGGCAAGCTCCCTAACCACTGAGCCACGCTACTATTCTCTCATTGGTGAATCGTAGGTAAAAATGTTACCACTCACATTCCCAAACACTCACAGGAATATTCTAGGCTGGTTCTCTACTACTGAGCCACACCCTCAGCCCTTCGCTTGGGGATTTTAGGCAGGGGCTCTGCCACTGAGCCACACCTCCAGCCCCTCACTGGGCGATTCTAGGCATGTGTTCTACCACTGTGCCACGCACCCAGTCCCATTTCCTTTCAGTCTTGATGATTTGGTCCTTCTACCAATCAGCAGTTAGAAATAGATCTCTGTCTTGAGTGTCAAGGCCTGGAGATGCTGAGGGAGGTGGGGAATCAGTATTTGGTCAGTGAGAACCTAGTTCTCACCTCTTCATACTTCCAAAGCTCTTGGGTCTTGACTCTTCGGATGTCTGGGGAGAGTTCTTGAGTCCCAAATCAGCCTGCAGCAGATATAGTAAATTCTGTAATTTCTGAGGGGTTATCATGAAGCACACTGTAGAGAGCCCCAGATAACCCAGAGTGCTGTGCGGTGGTATCACACTCAGGAGTCAGAGGCAGGTGGATCCCTGTGAGTCTGAGGCCAGCCTGGTCTACAGAGGAAGTTCTAGAACAGCCAGGGCTACACGGAGACACTCTGTCTCAAATCAGTAACAACAACAACCAAACCAACCAACAACCAAACAAACAAACAAAAAATCCTAGAGGGCATACAGTCTCCTGTATTTATCTTCTTCACAAGGCAGGAATTCTTACCTCAAGCGCATCTGTCCATTTGGGTTTTCCTTGTTAGATTTAGATGGGAATTTCCGAGGTCTTAGAACTCTCTCCCCTCAATCCCCTGAACCTTCCCTGACCCCCTAAGTTCCCCCTGACACATGTACACACACACACACACACACACACACACACACACACACATACAGGGAATTGTCTTAGAGTAGTCGCTGAACTGACACGAGGACTGGACTGAGCTTCCAGGATGTAGCCTGACGGGCAGCCAGTAGGGTCCGAGTGTCCAAAGTGGCTTCTTGAAGCACCTACAGACTTCCAACTTGGGAAGCACGGGATGTTCTTTGATGATTTCCAAGTAATGTTGCTGTTGGGTGGGGTTGGGCTTGGCCATTGCTATAGCCCTTTCCTTCCTGGAAGTAACACAGATAGGGCCGGAGTCACTGGAGAACGGGTGTGGGGTCAAATGCCTTCCTTGTTCTTTTGTTCCTCTGCCTTTTCTTCTCCAAGGCCTCCATCTTAAGGCTGTAGCTTCCCTTGAAAGGCAGCAAGGGCCGATAGGTGGCTTTGAGAGAGTCTCATTCAGAGTTCTACAGGAGGATGCTGAGCTCAGAGCTAGTCCTGGACATTTCCAGGGAAAGCAGACCCCTGTGCAGTTGGTACACCTGCGTTTGAAGAGGCCCTTCAGCTTGGAAAAGCACCTAGGGCTTTTGCTAGGTTCGTGCATCATGACATCTTTGGTGGGACCCAGGAGATGACTTTGGCCAATGTTCTGCTTACTCTGCTTGCTCTCTCTGGTTCATGATGAAGAATCTGCACCTCAGAGACTAGACAGCAGCCGCATGACCAGCCTGGGGCAGTGAAGGCGACAAGAGCCAGCCTTCCACAGCTGTGACTTGGCATAGTGTCACAGAAGAAAATGCAATGTAGAAATGCCAGGCACGGTGTCTGCTCCTCTCCACAGTCCCAGCTCTCGAGCATGTCTCTCATGTATTTCCTGGAGCTCTGCTCTGATGGGAGGGAGAGCCCTTGGGAGAGGTGTCCCTGTGGCAGTGAGTAGTGATTCAGACACCTCCTGACGCCGCTGGCATCTTTTCTTAGCCTTTCACATTCTGTAACCATGGAAGGACTTAGAGACTCCTGGAAGCTGCCTTTGACATTGGCTTTAAGGTAGATTCATGATCCTTGACACAGACTTGTGCTGTGTATGAGTCCTGGAGATCCCAACAGCTGTCCAATTTTAGGCATATCCCTGGCATCTTCTGGACAGTTCCGTGTCTCCAACGTGATCACAGTAGAGGAGAGATTTGCGGAGGCTGCTGTGGCCTACTCTACCCTCGCTAGCTATGAGAACGCCATCTTCATTCAGGCTGACATAGATAAATCTCTGAGGATTCCTTTCTACCTCTTTTCCTTCTCAAGGCACTGTCCTTGGCTCCCACCCTCGCCTCCTTGTCACTCCTCATCACTGGGCAATGGTGTGGGGCAGATACAGTCTAAACGTACCAAGAAGTGGGCTCTCTGGTTTTCTCTCTACTAAAGCGGCCATGGGTAGGGAGTCTGTAAAGGACCGCATCTGGTTTCTAGAGTTCCAACTCCACAGCCTTTATTTCAGCCCTAAGCATGCTCACACGTACAGCGCAACTTGTATTCATTTCTCGGAACGTGGTAGAGCCACTCCCTTTCTCCCTAGCCATACTCCCTCGCCCTGACCAACTGTTGACCCCCAGCCTCTGTGGGCTGAGTGCCCAGACCTGAGAGATGGCCCTTCATCTTGGGGGAGAGCTCACTAACAGAGTGATGAAATAATTTCCACTTCCTCAAGGAAGACATTCCCATGTTCCTCTGCTTGCTATTTATATTTGTATAAAATGCATTCATTTCCCCCTTACCTAGAGGTGGAGCTTAGCCAACGATGATAAATGTGGTTGAGAGGGTTGGAGGCGAAGGTATGGGATCCTACTAGAAACATTCTGTCTGTATTCCAGCATACTGTCACGTTGGGGCCGCCGTTTCACATCCAGACCCAGGGTGAGGGTCTTGGGGTCAGAAATGGCTCGGTGTGATTATTTGTAAACGAGGGAGGGGTGTTTGTTTGTTTAAAAAAATGCCTGAAGATTATTCATCTCTTCCCAAGACCTTTGGAAGGATTAGAGGCAAGGAATGTGAGATCCTTCTAACCAGTGTACCTAGTAGGTTGGCGTCCTTGTTTCCTTGGTGGCTTGCCCTCCCAAGAGTGTTGGGTAATTACAGTTTTAACAGAGAGATCCTGCCACATCTTAGAGGCCCAGAAGAGCTGGAAGGACACAGGAGCAGAAAAGGGTGGATGTTGGGTGGACTTTGACTATTTGGGACTTTTGTCTGAAGCAAGAGTCTTGTGGGTGGTCCCCAGGTAAGTGTGTTATAACAGTCTCAGTGGCTTCTGTTTGTACTAGAGTGAAGGGTATGGAATGGGAAGGGAGACACGTTGGTGTCTGCACTAGGCTGGAGTGGGAGGGGCAGAGGCAGATCCGATCCTATTACTGGACTGTTAAAACCACTCTGTGTAGCCGCCAGTGACCTCAGGTTAACCCCATCCCAAATGAGTATCTAATGCTGGCCTCCTGTGAGCAAGATCAGAGTGGGATGCAAGAATTCATATAAGGATGTGCGGAAGGTAAAATGGCAAGGGAAGAGGACCCGACAGGGACCACACCCACACGAGAACCAACCTGCACTGTGACTGAAGCCGCAGTGTCCTCTCCTGACTTACTGCAGCCAGGGTACTAACTGTCCCAGGATCTAGAAAGAATTCTTGTGTGTAACCAGACGCTTTGCGAGTTTGATTCCATACAAGAGGGAAAGACTAAGGCATGACATAGTGGTGCAAGCCTGAGATTCCAACACGGGGGGGAGGCTGGAGATCCTGAGTGGGAGACAGCTTGGGCTAAATAGCAAGGCTGTAGCTTAATACAAACCAAACCAAACCAAAACAAAAAAAACCCAAAAAATGAAGAAAAGACTGGAAAGATGGCTCACCCATTAAGAGCACTGGCCGTTCCTCCAAAGGACCCAGGTTCAGTTCTCAGTTCACAACTACCCATATCTCCAGTTCCATTGGCCATAAGTACACTGGCTGCTTCTATAGGTCCTGGATTCAACTCTCAGCCTGCAACCACCCATAATTCCAGTTCTAACAGATCCAATGCCCTCTTCTGGTCTCCACGGGCATAAGGCATACATCTCGTACATAGACATACATGCAGGCAAAACACTTACTCGTACACATAAAAAAGCAAATACATCTTTAAAAATATATAGTGATTTCTGCCCAGCATATACAAGACCCTGCATTTAATGAGCCCCAGCATAAAAGAAAAACTGAACGAGACCAAGAGTAAGATTTTATTTTTTTAATTATGCATATGTGTGTGCATGTGTGTGTGTGTGTGTGTGTGTGTGTGTGTTCATAGATACCCACAGAAGACGTGGATGTCTGGATCCTCTGGGGACAGCATCCAGGTGGTTCTGAGTTGCCTGCTATGGGTACCAGAAACTGGACTTGGGTCCTCTTCAAAGTCAGTATTCTTAACCCATCTCATACTGTCTCTTCAACCCCTGCCCCAAACAATTTATGGAGACTTTGCTTGCTAATATACCAGAAAGACAGATCGACTCTCCAAAGATCGACTCTTAGTCTTCTGCTCGCAAAAGTCCTAAAACATGGAAATGGAGTAGGGGGGCTGATAGTCCATTGCACTGGGAAAACTAAGGCCCAGAGGAAACGAGGTTGTTTCTCTTAGAATAACAGCTTCCCTGTTTGTGGAGGGAGTGGGTGTTCCCCTCCCTCCATTCCCTGTGCAGCTCCTCTGACCTACTTCCACCTTCTTCTTATGTCCGTTTACTTGTTTGAGACAGGGTCCAATAGATCAGGCTGACCTCGAACTTAGTGTCACCGAAGACCTTGAACACGCGGTCCTCCAGCCTTCCATCCCGTGAGCCATGACATTATGGGCATGTGCCTTCGTGCTTTGCTCTCAAGTTTTTGAAACCCGTGATCAAGAGCATGTGACAACCTTAGATGAGTGACATGCCTGTTCTTGGGCATCCATTAATAACGTGGAGGACAAATCCATGTTTAGTTTCTTCAGCTTAGACTGAGAAAACTCCCTACTGTTGGGTCTTTCTTTTCAATACCAACATCCTTCTTGTTCATTAGACTGCAGTGTCATCAGATAGCACTCTGATAACTGCTGTCCATCTCAGAAAGCATATGGAGTGTATTGGGGACTAGCCCAAGGTACGAGCTGGTCACATCAAGGATGATGTCTGTAGACAGGACCCCAAATGGCTTTCCAGGTACTCAGTGTGTGGATGCCTCCAGGGAGAGCATGGGAGTCTGGCAGGTCCTTACGCAGCTGCACATTTTCTCCACATCATCTTGCTACTGTAGACACCCCCGGGTCCACTGTTGACTTCTGGTTCCCTGATGTCTTACAGTGTCTACTGTCTGTGGATTCATTCCTCTCCCGTTCTTAATTCCATGCAAGCTAACCAGTGCATCAGTGTGTGGTATTTGGGCTTCAGGTTGTGGTTCTGAGGTGCCTATCCATGGGACGAGGTCTTAGATCGCCATGTTTCCTTTCCCGATGTTGAGACAGGATTCCCAGCATAAGCTATTTAAGGGAGGAAGGGTTTATTTTGGCTTCCTGTTTCAGGGGATTGTTGTGTCTTTAATTAGTGGCAAGACTGTAAGGAGTATAGTCTTGTATTGCCAGGCAGGAAACAGAGTGCTCAGGCCAGAAACCTTCAAAACCTGATCCTAGTGACCTACTCTGCTGACTGGGTTACAGTCTCAGGTCACAACTAGGTCACGACTCGGTTAAACAGGAGCAGTAGCGGAGGACTAAGTTTTGAAAATACTTTAGCGTGTCAAGGATATCCCCCTCAGGCCATCACGGTATCTGCCTTTGTCTGTGTGAGGGCCCACCTTCCCCGTAGGTCTCTGGCAGCGACACAGGCCAGGGGTCTTCCTTATCCTGGTTTGTGTAGTAGAGTCCCTCTCTAGTGCTTGGGGTCACCCACTGAGTTTCTAGAGACTGAAACCCAGTTTACCCTTTTAAGCTGCCCTCTGAAAGGCATGTAAGAGAAACTGCAGACCCACTCAGTGCCCAGCCCCCACTGTGCTGTGTGAACAGCCCTTATCAGTTTGCCCTAGACCGTGTAGACTCCTGAGAGACAGGGAATCTTAAGCCAGGATAAGTCCAGGCAAATTAGGGACTCTTGGTCACTTGACACCACCCCCACCTCCACCCCAACCTCTCTCCAAGCTGGCTCTCTGCAGTCATTTGTGAGTCGAGATTTCTAGAATGTCCTGCAAATTGGGGCAAGTTATGAGGAAGATAGTTATTGCTCTTTCCGGTTTCTGTCCCAATCATGGGTCCTGTTCTTCACTGTGTCTGGAGGAAGAGTCTCCCTCAGGCTATGCGCCGGTCCCCTGAACTTTGGCTCAGTGCCTGGCCGTAGACTCCAGGCTTGCCTCAGCACCGCCCGCTGCAGTGCGCCACAGCAACACATTTCTGGCCGTTCCTCTTCCCTCTTTTCTTTTGGATACAGATCTCCCGATGGGATCCAGCCTGGCCTGAAACTCCCTATCCCCTTGCCTGAGCCTCCTCCATACTGGGACTGATGACCCATATAGAAAGCTACTCCCAGCTCTTCTGCACATTTCTAAAGGGGGTCCCGTGGCTCACACGCAAGGTTCTTGTGTCCTGCGACACACATAAAGAGAAGTGTCCCTTTCTCAAGACCGGGTCGTGGTTCCCATCCAAGATCACATGTTACCTCCCTTACAGTTTGGCTTAGAAACTGTGGGACTCAGAACAAATCCAAATTTGATGGCCATCTAGGAAGGATGCTGATGGAGTTGGGGTAGGCGTAGTCACTGTATGGTTTTTCAAAGAATCATTTCCATTCTTTTAAACGTTATTTTTTTCTGATGTGAAATTCACCTGGAGCAAATCTCCTCACCTATTGAATTCTACAAGCGAGACATCTCCCCAACAACCCCCTTCTAAGATCTCTTATGTTTTAAAATCAGCTTGGCGATTACCTGGGCCATCTTCCTGCCACTCCATAGAGTCACCCTTGGCCTTTTGGAACCAACTTGTAAAAGGTCTTATCATGAAGCTCCGGCTGACCGCCTGGAACTCACTATGTAGAACAGGCTCGTCTCAAGCCCGCCCTGCTGCCTCGACCTCCCCAGAGCTGGAATTACAAGTGCACATGATATACCCTATGTTCACTTTAGATCCTGACAGGAAAAAAACAATCACCCACCCGTTCCCCGTCCTCCTTTACTTAAAGCTGTTGCTCACGCAGTGCTAGTCACACCACAGCTTAGATAAGACCGCCAAGGTATGGAATACCCAGAGGTTGGAAAAGTTGAACCGTAGTGTCCCATGGCACAGGAGGTCCCCAGGCTCCGTGCCTCCCAGAGGGGTGGGGGTTTGTCTAGAACTCCCAGCTGCGGGGCCCTGCCAACACCTGCTCAGGAAAGCCTGCTCGGTTTCCATCCCCAGCACAAGGCCTCCAAAAGGACAGAATCCCTGTAGGATACCCATGGAGCCTGTGCAGAGTAAATATTGACAAAGTAGTCTAAAGAGCAAACACTTTGACATTTGTAAGGTCCACCAGCAGGTCTTGTATATATTTATACAGCAGGAGTGAGCTCCGCATACCGATTTTCCTGAACCTGTTCTGATATAATTCCACGTGATGGTGTGGGTGGGTGGGTGGGAAAGTGAGCATGTTGGGGACAGGGCCTGTGCTGGCTGCTAGCCACGCCCCATCTTCTGTCCCCTTCAGAATACTTCAGGCGCCTGTCCTTAGTATGAAGCTTACTCTGGGCTTTTTTTTTTCTTTTCTTAAAAAAGCTACTTTTTCTAGGAAGAAGAAGAAGAAGGAGAAAAAGCCACAATCTTTGGTTTTAATTTATCATAATTGACGAACTTTTCTTTTTTTACTAGGTGAAAAATCTTATTGATGTTTTCGTACTTTGTATTTATTAAAGACGGAGCCTCAAAAATGTAATGAGTAAAAAAAAAAAAAAAGTGCCTGCTTAATTTAAATTGTGAGTCTGTCTGTTAAGAAATGCATTAGAGGTAGGAGAAGCATAAGACATATTAATTGACAGACAGGAACTGCTGTCTCTGAGGTTGATACAAGTAATTTATTACTTTAGAAGTGAATGCCACCTCCAGAATGTGCTTCATTAATTTCAAATTTAGTTTTAATTTCAAGCTGTTGCCCCTTGAGAAGAATAAGGTGGCAAATTATGTTTGAAGAGCAGAATTATTTTTTTTTGCTCCAAAGAAACATCACATTTTAACTGTTTAATTTTACAAATAAATGTGCCCCGTCTCCTTTGCCACCTTCCCAAGAGTCAAGAACGTATTTCTAGGTACGACCCACACTTGGTTATTAACGTTCATTTTCTTTCTTTCTCTCTTCTCTTCCTCTCTGTTCTCACCTGTGATCTTGACAGCCTATGTTTCCGATGAGTTAAAGGCAGCTGCCTTGGTAGAAGATGACATAGAGCCGGAGGAGCAAGTGGCCGATGGAGAACCCTCAGCAAAGTACATGTGTCCGGAGAAGGAACTCAGCAAGGCCTGCCCTAGCTATCAGAACTCCCCGGCCGCAGAGTTCTCCAGCCATGAAATGGACAGCGAATCTCACATCAGTGAGACCAGCGACCGGATGGCTGACTTCGAGAGCAGTTCCATCAAGAATGAAGAGGAGACCAAGGAGGTCCAGGTGCCCCTGGAGGACACGACCGTGTCGGATAGCCTGGAGCAGATGAAGGCCGTGTACAACAACTTCCTGTCCAATTCCTATTGGTCCAACCTCAACCTGAACCTGCACCAGCCCTCCTCCGAGAACAATGGCGGTGGCGGCGGCAGCAGCAGCAGCAGCAGCAGTAGCAGCAGCAGCTGTGGCAGCGGGAGCTTTGACTGGCACCAGAGTGCCATGGCGAAGACCCTGCAGCAGGTGTCCCAGAACCGGATGCTACCTGAGCCCAGCCTGTTCAGCACCGTGCAGCTGTACCGCCAGAGCAGCAAGCTGTACGGCTCCATCTTCACCGGGGCCAGCAAGTTCCGGTGCAAAGACTGTAGCGCCGCCTACGACACCCTGGTGGAGCTGACGGTGCACATGAACGAGACGGGTCACTATCGCGATGACAACCACGAGACCGACAACAACAACCCCAAGCGCTGGTCCAAGCCTCGCAAACGGTCTTTGTTGGAGATGGAGGGGAAGGAGGACGCTCAGAAGGTACTCAAGTGCATGTACTGTGGCCACTCCTTCGAGTCCCTCCAAGACCTGAGCGTCCACATGATCAAAACGAAACACTACCAAAAAGTGCCTCTCAAGGAACCCGTCACGCCCGTCGCAGCCAAAATCATCCCCGCTGCTCGGAAGAAACCTTCCCTGGAGCTGGAGCTGCCTAGCTCCCCCGATTCCACCGGTGGGACCCCCAAAGCCACCCTGTCTGATGCCAGCGATGCTCTGCAGAAGAACTCCAACCCTTACATCACGCCAAATAACCGGTACGGCCACCAGAACGGGGCCAGCTATGCGTGGCACTTCGAGGCCCGCAAGTCTCAGATCCTCAAATGCATGGAGTGTGGCAGCTCCCACGACACACTCCAGGAGCTCACGGCTCACATGATGGTCACCGGCCACTTTATCAAGGTCACAAACTCGGCCATGAAGAAGGGGAAGCCCATCATGGAGACGCCCGTCACGCCCACCATCACCACCTTGCTGGACGAGAAGGTGCAGTCCGTGCCACTGGCAGCCACCACGTTCACGTCGCCCTCCAATACGCCTGCCAGCGTCTCCCCGAAGCTGACTGTGGAGATCAAAAAGGAAGTGGACAAGGAGAAAGCAGTCCTGGATGAGAAACCTAAGGAGAAAGAGAAGCCCAGCGAAGAGGAGGAGAAATATGACATTTCTTCCAAGTACCACTATTTGACTGAAAACGACCTAGAAGAGAGTCCTAAAGGGGGACTAGATATCCTTAAATCCCTAGAGAACACAGTAACATCCGCCATCAACAAGGCTCAGAATGGCACTCCCAGCTGGGGCGGCTACCCCAGCATCCACGCTGCCTACCAGCTCCCCAACATGATGAAGTTGTCCCTGGGTTCCTCGGGGAAGAGCACACCCCTGAAACCCATGTTCGGCAACAGCGAAATCGTGTCTCCCACAAAAACCCAGACCCTGGTCTCTCCGCCCAGCAGCCAGACCTCCCCCATGCCCAAGACAAACTTTCACGCCATGGAGGAACTGGTGAAAAAAGTCACTGAGAAAGTTGCCAAAGTTGAGGAGAAAATGAAAGAGCCCGAGGGCGGCAAGGTGTCGCCGCCCAAGCGGGCCACGCCCTCCCCGTGCAGCAGCGAGCAGAGCGAGCCCATCAAGATGGAGGCCGCCAGCAACGGAGGCTTCAAAAGCCAGGAGAACAGCCCCAGCCCACCGAGAGATGTGTGCAAGGAGGCGAGCCCCTCCGCAGAGCCGGTGGAGAACGGCAAGGAGCTGGTGAGGCCCCTGGGCGGAGGCCTCAGCGGCAGCACAGCCATTATCACGGACCACCCACCAGAACAGCCTTTTGTGAACCCCCTGAGTGCCCTGCAGTCGGTCATGAACATCCACTTGGGCAAGGCCGCCAAGCCCTCCCTGCCTGCGCTGGACCCCATGAGCATGCTTTTCAAGATGAGCAACAGCCTGGCCGAGAAGGCAGCCGTGGCGACCCCACCGCCCCTTCAGGCCAAGAAGGCGGAGCATCTGGACCGCTATTTCTACCACGTCAACAACGACCAGCCCATAGACTTGACGAAAGGGAAGAGCGACAAAGGTTGCTCTTTAGGTTCAGGGCTTTTGTCCCCCACGTCCACATCCCCAGCAACTTCCTCATCCACGGTGACAACGGCAAAGACATCTGCCGTCGTATCGTTCATGTCAAACTCGCCCCTGCGCGAGAATGCCTTGTCAGATATATCCGATATGTTGAAGAACTTGACAGAGAGCCACACGTCAAAATCCTCCACTCCTTCCAGCATCTCTGAGAAGTCTGACATTGACGGGGCCACCCTGGAAGAGGCCGAGGAGTCGACTCCGGCGCAGAAGAGGAAAGGCCGCCAGTCAAACTGGAATCCCCAGCACCTGCTAATCCTGCAGGCGCAGTTTGCAGCCAGCCTGCGGCAGACATCGGAAGGGAAGTACATCATGTCAGATCTGAGCCCCCAGGAGCGCATGCACATCTCCAGGTTCACCGGCCTCTCCATGACCACCATCAGCCATTGGCTGGCCAATGTGAAATACCAACTTCGAAGGACAGGTGGAACCAAGTTCCTCAAAAACTTGGACACTGGCCACCCTGTGTTCTTTTGTAACGACTGTGCGTCACAAATCAGGACTCCTTCCACGTACATCAGCCACCTAGAGTCACATCTGGGCTTCCGGCTACGGGACTTATCAAAACTGTCCACCGAACAGATTAACAATCAAATAGCACAAACCAAGTCGCCGTCAGAAAAACTGGTGACATCCTCCCCGGAGGAGGACCTGGGGACCACCTACCAGTGCAAGCTTTGTAATCGGACCTTTGCGAGCAAGCACGCTGTTAAACTTCACCTTAGCAAAACCCACGGGAAATCGCCAGAAGACCACCTCCTGTTCGTTTCCGAGCTGGAGAAGCAGTAGCGTTTGCTCCAGAGCGGAAATGACTGGAGGGAAAAAAAATGCTGAAGGCACCTTAAAGCCCCTCTGTCTTGTTCTTGGCACATGTTCTTATGTTCACTGCAGAGGATCGTTCTGGGCTGGACTGTTTGGTATAACTGTACAGTGTTGAATAGAGAGGTGCATATAATCAGCTGTTGTTACTGGTAAAATAACGAAGGTAAAAACGCAGTGCTAAGTGTTTGGAACTTTGTGTAAATGGGATTTAATTGTGAGCATCCCTCGATGCCTCAAGCTGCATGCATTAACAGACGGTTTAATTAAGCATTTATAAGGAAACCAGGCACACTTTTTCCATGAGACTTGGGGTGTGCTGGCATTTCCCACCCTTTCATCTTTAGCCCTCTGAGTACTACGAAGCACTTTTGCATTAATTTGGTTAATAAAAAAAAAGATAATAATAAAACAAAATAATAATGAATAATAATAATGTATGAAACTCTGTTTTTAAACTCCTTACCAGCTTAGTTATAAGGAATATTAGGAACCTCCATTTATGCAGGGGTATGACACGCCTTGAAATTTAAAAGAATATTATTTTCACATTGAAACATAGATGTATATATTGTATAGATTTCAAACTCTTATGGGAAATGTGACTGTTTAAATGACCCTTTCTTTCTTGCATTTATAACAAGTGTTTTATGTACTGCTATACTCTGGGCACAAGCCATGCCTCTGTATAGTGTATATTTCCTTAATCTTTTTCTTTTTTTTTTAAGGTTTATGTTTTTTTTTTACATGCAAACGTTGTAAATTATACAGAAAAATACCACAGATAGCATTTATAAAATATACAGAAGCATTATCTCAAAGCAAGGTATGATGTTTGTTTTGCTATACGGCACATCTATATTGATAGAGGGTTCATGTTTAAATTATACATATTTATTAGCATTCTATTATCATTTGTTTTGAGGCCAGGAAATCCATCCCTGGCAGGCATCATAACTATTTTGCACATGGTTCTTAAAGGTATTTATTAGAAATTAAAGGATGCTCAAAGAAAACTCAGTGCTCAAAGGGTTAAGTCTATTCGAAAAGGAAAAAAAAAAGATTAAAAAAAAAAACAAACAACCCAACTTGTACTGTATTTCCTGAACATTGATAAAGCCTTTAAAATGTTTGTACTGTAATCCTTTGCTTAAAAGTCATGAGGCGTTCTGTGGGACAACCTCTTTCACTTATTTATAAACCCTCTCGGTTGCTGGTTCACAAGGTGGGATTTCTTTTCTTCCTTTCTTTTTCTTTCCTTCCTTTTAATTTCAATCGGTAACTTTGTTTTGTTCCTCCTAATTATTCTCCCAAGATCCCACACTGCAGTTTTATCTTTAGGCTTATGAAAGGTAACCCTGGTTACCGGCTCTCCAAGCCATTCTGGTCTCCATTTCTGGCAGTTAATTTGCAGAAATAACTGACAGCTGACACCATATGAGAACCTATGTATAAAATATTGGCATGTAAACACCACAGACACCGTGACACACTCTGTGCCCTGTTTTGTTGTTGACGATGGCGCACCACGATGTGACTCTTCATATAACCCTTTTTTTCTACGGCAGCATTAAAATTGTCTTTTTGCTATAATTTTGTGTTGCGTTCACAATTATGTCTGAGATGTGCTACGACTAACGAGCACATTAAAATTAAATTGTATGCGATCTGTTTATGACTGACTCGGTTGCTGTGTCTGCCAGGTGCTGGCAGTTGGAGGCTGCGCGTAAATCAGGGGAGTTTTAGTGAACTTTGGTGTTTAGAAAGAAAGTGAGGAGGCTTGCGTTTCCCTCAGGAATAAAAATTGGAAAGAAATCAGAGACGCACATGAGGCTAGAACCCCTGAGGGCAAGGGACCTTGTAATAAAGTCTCCACTGTCAGAGCCTCAATCAGGTCACACTGGATACCTCTCCTGGGTGGCTCTGGTCTCCTTTCTGGATGCCTCACAGGGTTCCTGGGCTGAAGGGTCTTTAGAAGATTCTGCACATGATGGCTCATTCTTGGTAACTTAAGATTTTCAAAGCAGAAAGCAGAAAGGACCCAGGTATTCAGACTTGGGGGTCATCTGTCCTTCCCAAGTTAAAGCAACCAGAGATAACCAGGTGGGGAGGGATTGGGAGGAGTCGGAACCCATCCATTGCTGGGGTGGGGGAGGGGGAAGAGGGGAGGGGGAAAGAGGGGGAGAGGAATCAGAAAGAGGCATTTATATGATAATCACAAGCTTTTATTGGCCCTGGCAAATCACTCCAACAAAATGCTGAGAACATCATGTAAAACTGTAAAATACCTTTATTACTATATTGAAGCTAGTCTTGCAGTTAGGCAGAATCAGAGCTCCTAACCTAGAATTATACAAATGAGACATGCGATACACCCGTGTAATACATAAAACACCTCAACTCAACTCGAAGGAAGAAAAGATACTCTTTTATTAAAAATTTAAATTAAGCCCTTTCAAAAATGTTCGGCAACACGCCTACGGGTTTTTCCCTCTCCCCACCCCTTTTTGTCAAGACAAGTCCAAATGTGCCGTCTACTCTGTTCTCGTTCTCTCTCTCTCTCTCTCTCTCTCTCTCTCTCTCTCTCTCTCTCTCTCTCTCTCTCAATTTGGAAAGAACTCTGCTGGAGTTTAAAATGGGTGTCTGGCAGATAGTGACATGGGAGCTCTACTCCAGCCTTGTGACCTGGGCACACAGGTAAGCACAGCTACAGAAGAATTGTTGGCCTCTGGGTCCAAGGTCTGCCCCACTGTCTGCATCCAACAGGGCCAGCCCAGGTCTTTCTCTTAAGGTCCTCTACCTGCTACTGTCCTAGAACCTGGCTCAGGAGACAGAGCCCCCCCCCCACCCCCCGTGCCTTCTGCATCTTTGCATCCTGAAGCCCAGATTTCCACTCTTGAGTTTTTCACAGGTTAAATATAGCATCGGTTTATTAGAATCCAAAGTCCTGCATCTAACAGATTAAACTGACAACACTCTCGTCATCACCAGGGCCCATGTGGCTTGAAGGGAGAGGGGATGTGTGTGAGTGATGGTGGACCCCCCTCTTCACAGTTGAGAAGGACCCAACACTCTGAGAAATCCTCCTCACCCTCCCCCAGGAATATTATCAGGGCTGTTCAATTTAGGGGGGGAGACATGGAGCTGGATAGCCAAGGTGGATAGTGAGTTACAGTTGTGCCTTAGTACTCAGCCTGCTGGTACTAAAGGAAACCCTAAATTAATTGCAGGGAAGTATTAGTAAGGAGAGCTATTGAATGCAAACCTCTTTGCAAAAACAGTCTTCTTAGCATCGGGAGGTGAGCCACTTTACCCCAAACCACCAAACCCTTGCCTAGCAACAGTTAGTAGGCAACATGTAGGAAGACCTTCGGATCATAGCCCATTATGGCCCCAAATCAAGAAGGACCATACAAAGGGAATACCAGGTCTACTGTTGACCACACAATCTATGGCTGATGTGAACAGAGAAGGAGAGTAAATGGTGAGATTGGTATCCAAGGAGGCCTGCAAGTGGCTCTTGGAAGGATGGTGGATTCCCAGAGGGAGGGGGCTTTAATCACAGGTGTGCAGGTGACCCTGACCTCACCCGCCCACGCTCAGTCTCACTGGGGTCCTATGGTATATCTTCCAGCCATCACATTTACGCAGTATCTTAAAATAACATTTGTGATAAATGTGCAATTTAACTAATTTATGGTGCTATGATGTGCTCAGGGCTACATGCAAGATGAAAATCTTAAATGGAGCTTGAACAGCTCAATTCACAACAAGAAATCAATATGCCACATCTTAGCTGCTCGCCGCAGTCAACATTTAGCAAAAATATCAAGGATGTATCTTTTAAATTTGAGGCAGCAAGAATTCTATAATTAAACAAAATCTTACACGAAAGTTTGAGAGGGTTGATGGTGAGCCCCTCGCCTCTCCGGTATCTCCATTCAATTTTCATTCTGTAAAAGGAATATGAATATATATATATATATATTCCCAGGGTGCCCTGAGTTCAGAAAGAGGCCAGCCTGCAGGGAGGTCAGATCAGAGCCTTCGCATCTCAGAGAGCATTCCCTCTCAGAGCCGGATCGCTGCAGGTTGGTAGGCTTCACTGCCCCTAGCCTCTGCATATCTACAAAGTGTGACAAGATGTGCAAAAGTTAAGAAGGCCCCTTAGCTGCCCGGCTCCACCTTGAGGGAGCCTTTGTGAAGACAGAAGACACAGGAGTGAATGGAAAACAAGGCTACCCTCAGCAGACCGAGTGTTCCAGAAACTTCCCAGTTGCCTAATACAAAATATAATAATAATAATAATAATAATAATAATAATAATAATAATAGACTTTATTTTTTTAGAATTCATGTTTGTACAATTCAGACACAAGAACACTATAATGGTGCTTTATTCTGTTGACAATTTAGAGCAGAAACAACAGTGTTATAGGAAGCAATCATAAAAATAAAAACAGCAAACCCCACCACCACTCTTTAATAATAAATACTTTAAGTTTAAAATAATAGCCATTATCCTTTCAGCTAATGGAGAAATTACCATTTTCACTGCACTGAAGAGGTATTCTTCTGGTAATAGAAACAATAAGCTCCTTTCTCCCTAGGGATTTATTAGGAAGTACTTGTAATCTTTGGCAAAGGCAACCTGGAAGTATACCCTTCTTTGGAGCATGTGCATCACTGGATACCTTGAGACCTCCAGCAGATCTGAGAAAACACCAGAAAGATGCTCAGAATGCATGCCATGCAGTCCCTGCCTTTGCTGGTCTTATGCAAAACATGGGATGGCTAGTTTTCATTCACTGGTGGGCAAACAGCTGCTGCTCCATTCCTGTCTGGAACATGCTAACCTCCCCATGACCAGTGTTGAGTCAGGGCAGAGCAGTTATTAAATGCTGATTTTATTTGCAAGGGGTTGCTAATCTCCCTATCACTATGTTGAGTTCCCCAACCCCACAGGGGAATCTTCTTGCCTTCCCCCATTCTATCATTTTTATCCCTATGGATTTGACAGCACACACACACACACACACACACACACACACACACACACACAAACACACACAAGCTTAAAGCAAGAAAAGCCTGTATGAGCAATCTCTGAGTTACAAAGGCATCCATCCCAATGTGTTCTCTACATTTGGAGACCATGTTCTCTACCTTGCCAAGACAATGGACATGCCAAATTGTTGGTTAGCTGCCTGACAGTTCATGATGGTTGAGTCAGTCCCAGACAGCCCAAGGCTGACTCGGCCTAGTCACAGCACTGGATCTCAGAGGAGGCTTCAGTTAAAAGCGCTCCCGGAGGCAAGGAATTTGGGGATTCATGCCCTATCTCTACTCCAAGAATCCAGTAGACCAAAGGAGCTGCCTCTCTATAACCTTTGTATAATGCCATGAACTAATCTACTAATAAATCACTCGTAATGGCCAACGAGGTGACCCCTCTACAATGTAAAGTCCACACGTAGCTCAGTGGATTTAGGCCACACTGTCATTTATGTCTAAGCTTCAATGTCACTGGATAGCAGATAATAACCACATGGAGAGTATTCAAGTAGAAATGAAATAAAACCTCAAGAGTGAGTTCTTACAGTGTATCAGCCATTTGGTTATCACAGACCTACAACGATGGGACAGTGCCACCTACCATTATTGACGAGGTGGTTTTTAAAAAGCCAGACCTCTTGCCTATTCGTGATGAAAGTGTATTTCCAGTCCCTGAGTATTTCTAAGAATCTTTTGCCAATATGGGTACATGTCTCATTCTCACATGCTGATATTACTGATCGAAGCCAAGGACACACACAATTAACCCTGAGCATAAAATTATAAACAGACGTGCCAGGCATCAGTGTTTCTGCAGTCCTTACCCATCCCCCTCCACACACACACACACACTAAGAATACGTTAGCCTGCAAATTCCAAAGCCTAAGGACATAATGGGATGACCATGGCCTTGCTCTGCCCTTACTTAGCTGGTGATGAATCAGGCCGTATCAGAGCTGGAGACTCCGGTATGGGAGCCCTCCCCTCTCTGCAGATCTCATCGGCCTCTGGCATCCTTCCTTTGCAGCCCTGGGTAGCCATAGAATGGCTAGTCTACTCTCTTTTTCAAAACTAAAATATGTCTGGGAGTGTAGCTCAGCATCTCAGGAGCGGAGCTTTGCATAGTAAACACAACATCCTGCGTTCCATCCCCAGTAGCCTACAAACAAACAGATAACAAAAATTTTTAAGAAGTGTTCTTTTAAATTTGGGGGCCATGTTTTTAAAAATTACTGCATTTCAACACTTTGCTTCCATTTTCTCCCCCACCAGCAAGATTCCTGGGACACATTTATGACCATCATAATTGTGAGTTAGAGATCTCCCAGGCCAACTGAAATGAAATTATGAGACGCTGAAATCTGGTTTAATTGGAGCATTTATGGAGAAAAAGAAGTCCTAATGGCTTCGTCCTGTCTTTGTGACTGTTCCATTCACGTGTCTACCTGTGTCCACAGCCGGTGCTGGAGGAACTTGGGTCAAGAGAGTCAGAGAGGTACAGAGGGAGAATGAGATAGGTGTGTCAGGAAGGAGCCATTTCTTAGTGTAAAAAAAAAAATGGAGGTACAGTCGCTGGAGTTCCGCCTCAGTGACCACGAAACCGAGTCGGCAGAAGCTGAAGGACCGGGTTCCTGAAAGCCTCATCAGGGCTTGTCATCGCTCTAATGAATATCATTTAAATTGCTTTGTATATTGGTGGAGTTTGGATGTCGATTTAATTTGTGCATGTGTTTGAATTCTTCTGCTTGGCTAGGCTAACTGAGAAGCCTGCGTCTAATGAAAACTGAGCCCGTGACAGTGTGATGCGCTCCAACCAGTCAAATGAGTTTGAAGGGCTGCCGTGACAGCTCCCCAAAAGAAGTAGATGAGGCCGCTGAAGGAGAAAGGAGCTCTCTCCTGCACTGCAGGGCCCTCAGAACCGGGCAGATCTGGTGCTGGTCATGGCCGAGATGGCCGGAGATGGCACGACCTTGTGCCATCTTGTCTCGGCTCGGACCTGGGTCTGCCCAACTGGGCACTTGTGGACGCTCTGCTTTCGTGGTTGTCACGTGGACTGTATTTGCAGAGGATAATGGCTAGAGGAGAGAGCCATACTCTCAGGAGAGGCTATGGCTGGAGTTCCCATTGAAGAGGAGAAGAAGGGCTTTCGATCATCCGAGCCCCCAAAGGAAAAGCCCTCCCCCACAATGCGATCTGTCTTGAACCTGTAGTAATTGCGTCATTGGGTCCTAAGCTTTTCCTCCTAACTCCCCTCTTGCCTCTCCTCTTC
The DNA here is from genome assembly GCA_964023405.1 of Apodemus agrarius. NCBI lineage: Eukaryota > Metazoa > Chordata > Mammalia > Rodentia > Muridae > Apodemus > Apodemus agrarius. Next base: position 24,326,751 of record OZ030005.1, read on the forward strand.
CTTCTCTCCCTGCTGTCTGCTAAGTTTGTACCTGTGCCTTCCCAGACACCCAGGGATAAGTACCCAGGTTCTGAATCCCATCAGGATCATTGATTCTGGAGGCCCAGTGAAAAGCACTGGGCCAGGCTCTGGTGAGTCCCAGAAGCTCAGCTAGGCTTCTGTTTGTGAAAACATTGGAAATTTAATACCTAAGAATAAATCCAGCCTTCTAATCTTCACCTTTAAAGGATTTCTCTGTTGTTGTCATTGTTGTTGTTGTTGCTATTGTTGAGCTAGAATATTTCTTTTATAAAAAGATTTATTTTATTTATATGAGTACACCAGATCCCAATACAGACTTAGGACCTCTGGAAGAGTAGTCAGTGCTCTTAACCACTGAGCCATCTCTCCAGCCCCAGGATATTTCTATATAGCCCAAGTTAGCCTTGAACTCACATGTACTCCAGGTTGGCCAGGAACTTCTGATCCTTCTCTTTAAGCCTCCAAGGTACTGGTATGACATGCACGTGTAGCTGAGACTCTTTTCTGGAAGAGACTTGATTTTTGGCCTCTCTGTTTCCATAAGAGGATAGGCTTTGGGTATCATGGGGTTCTAGTTTCTTCATGGGCTCCCTGGTACACCAGGTTCCTCATTTCTGGGAATAGCTCATCCATGGACTGGCTCAAGCTGGAAGGATGGAGATCTGTGGGACATAGTAATAGACTGAGAGAGAGAGAGATTAACACAATACGATTTCCCTTTCCACATACACATTGACCCCGCCTCTTCCTTCTTTCCTTATAGTCTTCTCAGATAGTGCCAGTACTCACCCAGTCCAGCTCTGCATATGACAAAGAAAAAAAAGTTGACGAAAATACTCTGGAATCTTGGATTCCCTGACTTGCTCAATCCTGCCATCACTACAAGATCTTGCTGCAAAAGCAAAAGGAACTTTGGAAAGCTGAAAAAGAGGTGCATTCATTCCCTAAGGAAAGGTGCTAGCCAAGAGCTTGTGTGTATGGAATGTAGCATAGGTCAGGTGTGGAAGGAATTCTGGGAGAGGCTCTGGGATCAAATGGAGGAACATAGGTCTTCCAATGCCCTGAGGAGGAACTTCAGGGTCCTGGAGTCCAATAGGGGGCTTGGCCATGTGGTCTCTTTGGTGCTAGTCATGGGTGATCCCAGAAGGAAGGCCATAGTTTCACCCTGAGAGAGGCCTAAGAAACCTCTGTGAGCCCAAGATGTTGGGGACACTGTGAGGTCTACACAGCATGATGCTGAGCCCTCCGGTCACAATGAGGGCATTCTGACCAAGGATTGGCACCCCAACCCAGAAGGAAAATAAACTAAGATGGCTCTGGTCTTAATGAGCATGAGGTCAGCTGGAGAGTGAAGAGCAGGGACCGAGTCCTAAGCACTCAACCATTGTAATGCATTTGATATCTCAATTGGAGGTTTCTACCCCACCTTAGATCATTTAGTTCCCAGATAAAAGACACGAAACCTTTATATTTATGATAAGCCTTTAAAACACTAGAACAGGGAAGATAGGGACTCTCTAAGCTATTTATCTACTCCCCTACCAACAACCCCAAGTTATAACTTACCACATTCCATCTGGGTCACTCGTAACTCCAGTCCTCATGGCCATGTTTCCATGACTTACCTATCCTATGATGTCTTTTCCTCTTTCTCTCTCTTCTGCTCCCTTTGTGGTGTTCTTCAGACCCCAAACCCAGGAGCTGAAACCTCTCACCTGCCTCTGTTCTGCCCAGTTATAAGCTGTTGGCATCTTTATTCAACCAAAAGTTTTAAATTAAGGAAGGAGGTCATCTAGCATCACTTGGTGCATGTGAGGATTCTTTCATCCCTGTGGCAACCAGGGTCCGTATTTAGCATTACAATACACAGCAGACTGAACCTCAACAGTTCCCCATTTTTGTCTAAATAAAAAGGCTTTCTCTTATAATAATAAACAACATATAGTAGGAATAAACTGAGTAGGAAACAGAGATGACAAGGGGTCAAGGCATGATTGGGAGCCCTCGAGGTGGGAAAGGCTCTGAGCTAAATTATGAAGGATGGGTAAGATCAGAGTAAGAGGGGCCATTGGACAACCCACCCTCTCCTTGGTTGGAACAGCATTCAGGCTGGCTCACTCAGTCTTCTGTCTGTCTGTGCTCAAGAGACGGAACCAACGGTCACAGTCTGTCACATTACAAGGATCACCTTGTGGATTCGCCACAAGATGTTACTGTGGTCCTTTTAGTAAAGGCTATTGTTCTGCCCTGGTATCACACACCTAATTTATTTTGCTTTGTTTTGTGGATATTCCATGCTGACCTAGAACTCATAGTCTTCCTGCCTCAGCTCCCAAGTTCTGGGCTTACAGGCATATGCCAGCACTCCCAGACCACTAGGGTTTTGATTTTTCTTTGTTTTGCTTTGTTTCCTAGGATTTGAATACCACAGAGTCCTCATCTTTTCAAAGCATAGATTTGGGGTAAATTTATCAGGAAATTATGTATATGATTTTATGATATGACATATCCTACAAAAGGGACATGTGTTGAGGACTCCAACTGGAAGACCCAATCATTGTGAAGTCATTGGATCCTGAAGGCTCTGGCATAATCAATTGTTAGATAGTATGATAGCGTGAAGACAGGTGCTACTTGGGGAAGCAGGTCACTGTGGGTCCTTAGAAGCCTTATCTTGTCTTGGCCTCTTCCTGTCTCTCTTGTTTGCACTTGGCTACCACGAGGTGAGCAGCCACACCCTCTGGAACAACACATGGTTCTTACTCTGTGATCAACTTACTCTAGTATTGTGGTGACAAAATATGAAACAGAAGGGATTTTCAATAGGAAAGAGTTTTTTCCTTAGCTCACACTTTTAGGGGCTCAGTCTACCAAAGCATGTAAGGCAGAGCTGAGCGCCTCCATCTTGGAAATGGGAGCTCAAGGTGACAGTTGTTCACATGGTGGGAGGCCGAGGCAAGAGAATGGTCAAAACACAGGGCTAGGCTTTAACCATCAGAAGTCCCATCCCTAGTGACCCAGGCCAGATCCCACTTCCTCAGGGTTCCACTGTCTGTCAAAATGGTGCCTGACCAGGGGACACACCCATACAAAACATGAGCCTGGAGAGCACATCTGAGACTCAAGCCACATAACACATTGACATGATGTTCATCCCAGACCCAGACAATAGGTCCAGCTAGTCTTGTACTAAAACTTCTGAAAACATTAGCAAAATTAAACGTCCCACCTTTGAACTTGTTTGTCTCGGGACGTGGAAAGAAGTCTCGAGAATGTCAATGATCACAAGGAAATGGGGTCTTCTGGGCACAGCAGGTCAGTTGCACATATGAACGGCAATGACTGTCATAGCACCAATAAGGCCTGATCAGGGTCAGGTCAGACAAAATCCCCATCACAGAGAGTGGAGGTGGGCACGAAGTCCCCACCCCTAGCTGAGGACCTATTAGCAGTTGAGATCTCCTGGGAGACGGAGTCAGTTTTCTTTAGAGGTGCAGCTCCTGGTGAGCTGACTGCCTTCCAGTGAAATCCTCATACAAATAAGTGCATCACAAATTGCACTTGATTTTTTTTTAATGGATTTACTTATTTAGTATAAGTACACTGTTGCTGTCTTCAGACACTCCGGGAGAGGGTGTCAGATCTTGTTACGGATGGTTGTGAGCCACCATATGGTTGCTGGGATTTGAACTCAGGACCTTCAGAAGAGCAGTCAGGGCTCTTAACCACTGAGCCATCTCTCCAGCCCTGCACTTGATTTTTAAAAATTATACCTACTTAGGTGGGTGGGTCAAGGGAGTGGATCTGGGTGGGATGGAAGGGAGAGGCGAATATGATCAGAATGTATGCATGAAAATTCCAAAGAGCTAATAAAATTTGAGAAAGAAAAGGTTTGCCTCCTGGCTCTTCCACAGCAACAAAACACCAAGAAACACAGATGTGGATCTCATCATGCTTCTTCTTACAGCTATGGGGCCAGGGTCTGGGCTCCCCGAATCATTCACAGGCCTTAGTGATGGCTATCAGGATACATTCACAAGCTCTTTGCTGCCTTCTAGAAAGTGAAAGCCACCAATCCTGGGTCCTCTCCAGACTCGGGGGGCCTAGAGGAACCCAGCAAGATGCTGTGAGCCAACACTGAGTCATCAGCCCAAAAAGGAATTTTGTTTGAAACAACTGAAGTCCTGAAAGGAGAAGGGGCTCTGGGCACCACTGGGCCCAACCACAACAACTTTTCACGGTGGAACTTTCAACAACGTATAGATATTTCTAGAAATTGTCCTCATCCTGGCCTTCTTTCCTCCCCCGAATCTCTGCTTTCTCTTGGGTTGCTGTACACTTGTAATTAATTTCTCTAATTACTATTATTCTTCTTTGGTCACCAGCTTTGAAAGGCAAAGAACTTGGAGGCATAATGCCGAGAATTAGAGCCCTGGATAAGGTTCTCCCTGGCCAGGACTAGATCAGGTTCTCTTCCTAGACCAACCCTGCAGACGCTGATCTCAGCTTAGCTGCTCCACCTGCTTCCAGACCCAATGCAGCAGGCTTCTGCCCAAGCTCAGGTTCACACACCACAGTGAAGGATCAAGGACTGATATAAAGGGTTCCTGGTTCAATGTGTGGCCTCAGATCTCCAGTCAGGGAATTGCTCAAATTCCTTAGTGAGTGGAAACCTGGTTAAATGGCCACAGTCTTCCAGGAGTCAGCAGGGAGAACTGTAATCATATAGCTCGGTATATACTCACCACAGACCTCAAGAACAAGTCGTCCTGATGAGCCAGCTACAATCTCCTCTGTGGGCCAGAAACACCCTACAGTGGCTAATGCTGAGCTTACACACACACACACACACACACACACACACACACACACACACTGATGATGACAAAGATGAAGATGAGGAAAGACAAAGAGGATGGCAAAGATGAGACAAAGGAAGAAAGGAAGAAGAGGAGGAGGAAGAGGAGGAAGAAGAGGAGAAGGAGGAGGAAGAGGAGAAGGAAGAAGAGGAGGAGGAAGAGGAGGAAGAAAAGGAGGAGGAGGAAGAAGAGGAGGAAGAGGAGAAGGAGGAGGAGGAGAAAGAAGAGGAGTAGGAGGAGGAGGAGGAAAAAGAGGAGTAGGAAGGAGAGGAGGAGGAAGAGGAGGAGGAGGAGAAAGAGGAGGAAGAAGAAGAGGAGAAGGAGGAGGAGAAGGAGGAGGAGAAAGTTCTGGAGTAATACAAGGTTGAGACCAGCCTAGGCTATGCAGAGAGACCCTTTATGGAAGACAGTGTACCAGGATAGGCAATACCTATTTTCAGTACCCTGGAAATCTGCAGGATTATATGGGGGAAATCTCTAAGGAGTCTCATTATAGGGTGACTCATAGATGATTCTACCAATTGCTGTGACTAGTTGAGGACTGCCTACCTAGCCTAGGGGTGGGAGAGGCTCCCACAACTACTGAGACTTAGATAGAGAGCCTCTGACATGCACAGCAATCATGGCAGTGAAGGGGGGACAGGCTGAGTTCTTTCCACCACCTGGCCTTAAGCTGCATATGTAAGCTTGGCTTGTGGCATCAACGAAGTTCCAGACAGAGCAACTTAAAGGAGGGATATCACCCGCCACAGCGACAAAGCCTCACAGTTCTAAAGGATATCATCTGCCACAGTGGCAAAGATATGGCAGAGGAAATGTGATCTAGCTGGTGACACCGCACTCACAGTCGGGGGTCACAGCAGCAGAGAGCAATACAGGCTGTGCCCAGCTGGCTTGCTCCTCTCTCCTTCACTCCAGGACTCCAGCCCCTGGAATGGCTCTACCCACATTTAGGGTGGGTCCTCCCACCTCCTCCCACCTAGAGACTCCCTCAGGGGCATCCCCAGAGACTTGTTTCCATGGTGATACTAATCTCCACACAACTGAGAACCAAGATTAAGTACCACTAAGCCCAAGCTCATGTTTCGTCCAGTGTTGTGGTTGGATTTATTCAAGGTGTGCTTGTTATTGCAGTGGGAGACATCTCAGGGAGTTGTGACTCACCCAAGATGACGCTCCCTGTCAGCTGCATAGCTGAGCCCGGAGCTGCTGTCTCTCCCTCCTCACGGTTCCTTCTAACCCTGTGCTGTTTATTCCAAGGAGACTAAGGGCCTGCATGCCTCGCTCATCCATTTTATTTTATTTAGTTATTTAATTATTTACTTATTTATGTGTTTATTACCCATCTAGTTCCAGAGATAACTTAGGGCTTTTGTACAGCTCATTAATTGCCTCATTGCTGGCTAGAAACAGGGAGACTAGCTGAGAGGGGCGGGGAATACATCAAGTGGGGGATCCACATGGGCTGGGAGACGCAGGAACCTGGAAGCTGGTTATAGATACCAATGCCGCCAGTCTCTTGGTCTCACAAAAGGATCCCATGTCAGAAATGGCTCCATACCGGAAGTCCCTCCCACCGGAAATCCCACACTCCGCACGGTACTACATTTTTGCCCTGACCAGTGAAGAAAGCACCGAGTGTCAGGCTGGAAAAGAAGGATGGGTTTGTGCTTTGTATGCCTCTTAGTTTCTCCTGGTCGCTGCTGCAGGTAGCCATAGGAAGTAGACTTTGAGGGTGGGAATGTCAAATGGAGGGGCTTCTCCAGACCCTCCACTATTGTCATCTTCCACGGATGACCACTTTCCCGTTTCCCGCATAAACCCCCACCCCTTCATTTCCATGCGGCCCCCCAGAATCAGCATGGATTCTAGCAGAAGCAAGGTGGCTACAATTGTCTAGAGAATCCGGAGGTCGGCGTCTACCTTGGCCCTGCCAAGGGGGCATCGGAGGATCCAGTGTTGGGGTATGCCGGTGCCAGAGTTATAGATTCTTCCAGAACTTCACAGCATCTCCCAGTGCCACCCAGGCTGCCCAGTTCTGTGCCCCCAAGGCATCGTACCAGCACTGCAATCAGTGTGCCCGGAGGATTGGGCAAAGGAGGTCATGGGATATTAATTTAATTTGGAGTCTTCTTTCTGGAAGCCCTGCCTGGCAGCAAGCTCTCCCAACACCCACATGTCCGCAGCCCAACTGCTCCGTCCATCAGGTCTTGTCCAAGTTAACTATTCATTTTATGTATTTTAATTTGCGCCGAACATTTATTTGGCTTAAGTTTCCTTTTCGGGGGTTGGAATGTGCCTTCCACACGCAGGCAGAGATGATCTGCTTGAATTTCGTCAGAAGGAGTTTAGTTTACAAAGATAGTAACTGAGCTATTAAAACCAACAACCCCTTTTAAAGCAAACAGACCATTAAAATATAGGAACGGTTTATGGCATAAATAAAATGGAGGATATAGATTATTTAAAGATAAGATTTTTCAAGAAACGGATAAAAAAACACTTAAATAATTTCTCCACGGTAATTTTTTTTTTTTTTACAAAGTGAACTTAAAAATGCAAATGTAAAATTAAAAAAAAAAAACCACGAGAGAGAAATACATTAAAAAACCTATCTTACTAGGAGAGACATCCGAAAACGGCTTGACTAGAATATTTGATAAGTACATGATTTCTAAGGGGTAAAGTAGAGAGGGTGGTGGAAACTATTTGAATTCATAAGCGGCAGCATTTACCCAGCTCGTAAAGCTACATTGTGGAAAGAGCAAGGCTTCTAGATCATCCCCCCCAAGCTGACTGACAGATACAATAATTCCGTCCATTAGGCCAACCCATTGTCTTCTTTTCGGCACAGAAGTGCTGTACACGGAGGTAGGTTTCCACTTCTATGCATATTTTAAGGGTTATTTGGCAACACGAGTGAAGCTAAAAGTAGCCTCTTAATCTAATTAATTGACATTTCTGAATCTTGCTTTCACAACAACACATGGTTTCGTGTTCTGGGTTTTAGCACTTGTCAAGCTTTTTTGGAGAATGTTTTGGTCAGAATGACAAGATAATTTGTGACTGAGGCTCCAAGCTCGAGAAGTGTTTAAGGCTATAATGATTTATTATCATCACAGAATAACAAAATTTACAAAGTGTCTCATCAGAATTTTTGAAATAAGTTTGCCACCATAGGAGAAGCGGGGAGCTGGGGTGTGGGCTGGGTCGGGAGACAAGGAGGGCTCAGAGTTCATATACAAAGCCAGCCGTGACGGATTGGCTGAAATCTCCTCTATTAAAATGTATCTCTGCGTGTTCCTCGGGAGGATGAGCTGTGATAGAGGAGGGTGGAGGGGAGACCCAGCCTTCTCCCCCAACCCCCAGTCCTTTGTAAGCAGGAAATCTGAGTCCCGGGCTCCACTTAGAACATATATGTGGCCGCAGTCAGTGATGAATCGCTACATTTTGGCAGCGGTCAGAGCGAAAGTAGTCACACTATCTATAGAAACTTTGAGATGGAGAACACTTGGAGTGTGCTACTGAAAATGCAAGAAACACATTTCTGAGAGGATGGAATAATATCACTGAGTGACAGTAAATTAACATGCTGACATTTGCAGACTTTGAGAGCATTGCCATAAAAAGAAGTAATACAACATGACTAATTTGGACTTCGTCTTTATTTCTTTCCTGGGAGAGACAGCCGTGGCCCTCCCAGGCCACCCGTGAGAGACTGCCTCTCAGTACTTCCTCCCCGCTCACAGGAAATGCGGGCGATTTTTAACATTCCTTCTCGACCTCCAGTTCCAAAGACGCTCCCTGCTGTGTCACACGTGTGGAGTGATGGGCACAGGAAGCACCCTGACCCCTGCAGAGTGACAGCTGGCAGGGGCACCCTTTGCTGAGGTCCCTAAACCAGCTGCCTGGGGGAAGACCAGGGCTGGAAAGCGACAGGCACAACGGAGCTTGCTGCCGGCGTATCAGTGGGGAAACTGAGGCAGAGAGGATGTGATGTAAGCTCCCAGGGTGCTTTTCTTTTCCTTGGGCCAAGAGTGCATCCTGATGGGTCCTCCAGAGAGAAGTGGGAGTGCCTCCGAAAGGAAGTCTGTGGAGCTTAGCATACAGCAAGTATAGAAGAAAGATTGGTCGAAAAGATTAAACGAATGAATGAATTATCCCAACACATCTACACCTCCAGAAAAAAGAAAGAAAGAAAGAAAGAAAGAAAGAAAGAAAGGAAGAAAGAAAGAAAGAAAGAAAGAAAGAAAGAAAGAAAAAGAATCCATTACATTAGCTAGATTCTTCTTGTTTCACAAGACTCTGGGCTCCGCTGAAAAGAGGCCTGTCCACAACTTCAGTTCTGTCCGGTGGCTGTGCTTCTCAGGCGAGCACCATACTCCCCCCAGCAAAATCGTCGAGGCGTGTGCTTTCTGGTGTATGCTGCATTCTGCACTGGCCTGCAGAAGGGGCCCCATGGTGTACATCTCTCCCTTCCACTGGTTGTCATGTTTACGGAGAAAGGCTATCTGGAAATGAATACATGTCGTAAAAGCCACTACCCTGCGAGACTGTAGAATAAGCTCTGTCTCCATGCGTGGGAGGGGAGATGGTCTCGTGAGGTCACATTGCTGCCGAGGCTAAGGTCTGATGTTTCTGGATACATCTAGTCTCGGGATCCTAAACCCTCCATCTGCTCACTGAAGAGGGGCAGCCACTGGGGAAAGCGTTTATCTGAGTGTCTGCACTTGTCCAGGGTATCCAGGGTAAGATCTGAACAGATATAGAGTGTAAGTGGGTCTGGAAGGTGCCTAGGCTGGGGAGATGGAGATGGTTGGGTCTATGATTAAACAAAATGCATGGTAGCTAGAACTACCAGACGCTAAGCTCTGTCCATGATAGGACGCAGATGCTTCCAGGAGACACATGAGCTCTTTGGCCTGGCAATTGGCTGGGAGCAGGGCAGGAGTGCATGCTAGAGATTTGTATCTTACGTGGCAGAACTCTTCGCTCTCTTGTTCGTTATTAAGGAAATAAAGTCTTACCATGCAATTTGGTACCTGAAATCTTCCTGCTGCATGAGTGTCAGGATTGCAGGTAGCTGTGTGGTCACCGTCACATCTGACCTTTTGGAAGCTACACCAAAGATCGGAAAGATAGTGAGAGGCTTTCCCCATCTCCGGTCTAGCTTGGTCCATATGCATCCTGGTAAGGATATTTCAACTCGAGTGGAACCTGGGATTCCAGGATTCCCTCTCTTGGACCCTCCTAAGATCCCCTTGTGTAGTGATATCAGTTCACAGGAAGGATTACAAAGTAGCCACTATCTTCTACTGAAGACCAGCCTCTCACCTGGTCTGAACACAGACAGCTGCTGTCCATGTGTGCCGAACAGGGCAAATGTGGATTTCCAGAAAACACCCCCCTCCTGTTCTTTCCTAGTCTGTTCCAGGATCAAGTGTTCTCCATCACGTGAGGGATAGCTTAGCCTCAGAAGCTAACTCAGGACCACCTTGTCTTGCTGTAGACGCGGGGATGGGAACCGCAGCGCACGTGTCTGGCGGGTGCACGGCTGTCATTTGTCACATGCTTTTTACCTAGTCCCTGCCTGGATGGTCTGAGGATTTGCGAGCCCTGGGCAGTGTTGTGGGCAGACATTGTTACGAGGTAACATAAGTTGAACGTAACCTTTCAGCAGAACAGTTTGAGTTAAAATAAAGGGATTGAAAAAGAGTACAGTGACCAAAAAAATCTATAAAAATGCAATTGCGCTAATATAATTTTATCACTTATTTAAAAATTTAGTCGACCCAAAAGACTACCAAGTGTGAAATTAAGGAACAGCTCCTCTACTTTTATGGAAATCACTCTTCCTCAGTTGTCTAATGGCCTGATTTTGTCAGATCATTTATTTCCATGGTTTTAAAATGAGCTTGACAGACAGAATTTTATAACACCACTTTACTGCAAATAAGAACATCATTTTCGCTTATTAAAACTGAAGCTTAGAGAAAGCATTAAAATTAACAGTTCACTCTGCTTTAACCTTTTGAATACTGCCGTGACTTTACACCATAGACTATGTGTAAGGAAGAATGGCAGGCTATGTGTAAGATGGAGGAGGTGGGCCTGGAGACGCATCCCAGACCTACCGGGAGTTGGGGAGGCTGCTTGCCCAGCTGGGAATGGCTGTGATGGTGCCTTGTGGGATCTTCCAGCTGAACCAATGAGCACCAGCCTCAGGAAGCCAGCGCTAGGACCCAGAGGAAGCAAGCAAAAGCCGCTCCTTCTAAGCTGTGGCCAATGACCTGTTCCCTAGAGACAGACTTGATTGACAGCTGGGCTCTGAGGATTGTGTAGACAGCATTGCTTCTTTCTGGATATTTGCCATGTTTCAGGGGAAGCGGGGACGGTTCCAAACGCTTAGGGTCCAATAGGGAATGAGAGTTGGGGTGATTCTGCATGCAGAGAATCCCAGGCCCTTGGGAGGCCAAGGTAGGAGGATTTGGATTTTAAATCCACTCTGACCTAAATAGTTCCAGACCAGCATGGACTACATATTTTTGTCTCAAAGCAACCACAGCAATAGAAACCCCAAGGGTGGGCAGCAAATGAAACTAAGTCCCTGTTCTTAGGGTGTTCTTCCTGTCATCTGGGGAGAAAGCTCATTAGTCTCAGAGCAGACAGGCACAGTCTCCTGTCTGGTGGGTAACTTAGAGTTGGGAGAAAGACAAAGCCAGCCAGCGACAGACAGCTCACAGGATCGGCTTGCTGGACTGAGGGGCCGTTTCTCAAGCTGGGAAACATGGGTGGGGTTTGTAAAGTGGCCTGTCCTAGGCATTTGTGTGTTAGAGTATCCCAGAGTCCCTCACTGTGCCTCCTGGATGAAGTCTGTGCCAGGGTGTATAGGGACAGAACATGGGCATGGATGTGCCTGGGGCTTCGTCCTAAGCCTCGGAAAACGTCTCTGTCCTCATGACAGGTCTGAAACACCAGGATGCCAACACCCACACAACAATTTTTACCCAGTGACTGACGGGGAACTGGTGCGTCAGAACCTGGCCCCGTCCTCTGGGGTGGGCTGCATGCAGCTGAGCTGTGTGTTGCCCAGGGTCCTGTCATAGAAACAAGTCTCAGCTGACCACTTTATTAACTGACCAATTCACAGGCTTTCCGTATCTACCCAGCACTTCCCAAGTGGGCGGAGAAGTAGGGCTTCCCCCTGGGGAGGAAAGATGTTACATGAAATAGAAGTGCCGTTTTGGAGCAGGAGGAGCGTCGAATCCCAGACTGGATTGTTAGGCTATCTGGAGAGGAGGAAGTTTCCATAGGCTGCTATGTGGTCAGACCCAGACGCAGGTTCTGGAAAGGTTGACCTAGTCAGCCCCTCCGGGATGCACCAAATGACTTTTTCTTTCTTTGGTCCCTGAGCCTGGGTCCCTCTGTAGAAGAAGCAAGGGGAACGCTGCATGGGTGAATACACTGGGGACATTAGCTGGGTCAGGGCCTAAGGATGGGGGCAAAAAATAAACAGGCTAACCAATCAAAGGAAGCATAATCAAACGGATGCTGCTGTGTGAGCGTCCCAAATGCCTGGAGGGTCCAATGACTTGTGACCAAGAACCATCTACTTCGGAGAAAGAAAATTCAGCCCAGTGGGTCAGACTGGTCCCGAGCCTGCACAAGAACAAGCATTGAGCATGTTCCCTGAATCCGGAAGCTGCTGTGTCTGGACAGAACTGTGAAGCTGGTCTTGTCTCTCTCCCAGCCAGGTTGCTCCTGAGGGGAAGGCAGCTATGCTCGAGGGTTGGAGGCTCTCAAAGCAGAAGGGTCCTGCTGAAGAGCCTAGAGTAAAACTTGGGGCTGAGGGGGATGCTTGAAAGATGAAATGACCTGAGTCGGGATGAGTGACAGGCAGGGGCCACCAATCCAGGCTCTCTGACTCGGGATCTTGCCAATGGATACCATTTCACCAATTGTGAGGCAAGCATCTGTGATCAAATCATTGACTCGGGGAATGCTGGTTAGGTACGTGGAGGCTGTGAACTGGCCAGGTAAGAAAGTGGTCAGTTGGGGCTTGATTCCTTGGCAGGACCCTGGGAAACACACGGCTCTCTTACATCCCACTTGAGAGGCCAGGGCTGGGCTCTGACGTGCCAGTTCCCATCAGCCACTGGGTGAAAGCTCTTCTGTGGGCGTTAGATACGGGTCTACAGTGCAGCTCCCCGCGGCCCTGCCTGCTCCTCCCTTGAAGCCAGTGAGAATCCTCTTGGAGCACTTGACACACCAAAGGCCACAGCCTCAGCACGCATGTGCTGACCATCCGCGTGTGCACACACACACACACACACACACACACACACAGCGCTCATAGCATGACCAACGGCCTCGGGACTTCTCTGAGGGCAGACAGGAAAGGAAGTGACTGTTTCTGTGCAAGGCACAAAGTAGACAATCAAGAAATGATGAATGAAGGAACATATAGTTGAAAAAAAAAACCCTGAATGAACATGCTGGGTGCCTGCTAGCATCAGAGCGTCTCTGCCTGGCACGCCCCGGGGATACCCTCAGGCACCATCAGTCACTGCTGAGGCCCCCTGGGCAAACATCTGTCACTGCTTTGTGCTGCAATCTGCTCACAGGTGGGTCTCTTCTCTAGCTTGGGAGCACCTGGGGGCTGGATCTTTCCTCCCTGCCACCTGCTAAGGAGCTCCGGCAGTGTTGAGATAGCCAGGTGGCAAGCAGGTGAGTGGAAGACATATGGGGGGCCTCGGCAGAGGTTTAAAAGGGACTCCTCACCAAGAAGGCACAGTCTGAAAACAAGGTCCCCATGAGGGACTGTCTAGCAGAGCCAGATAGGTTTTCCGCTTTGACCTTCATTCCACAGAAGTCCTGGGAGGTGGGACCCATTAAAGGTTCCCCCAGACTCCCTGGGGAGACTGGACAACAAGGCTATGGCTGCAGCCCAAGAGTGAGCACACATCCAGGTCTAGGCACCCCTACATCTGGAATCCTGATTCTACTGTCCTACTAAAAGCCCTGTACCCATGTTCCTACCATGCCATGGCTGGACTTCCTGCCCCAGGCAGAACCATCTCCGGATTCTTAGGGGCATTTTCTGATTTTTCTTTTCCTTGATGCTGAGAACAGAAGAGGGGCTCTCTTCCTCATGCCCTACCCGGGTCCCTTTGACTGAGGCTTAGCACAAGGTAGGCCTTGTATGAGCAGGGTTTATCCACTATATTTGACTTTTTTTTTTTGATTTGAAATAATACCCAGAAAACAATGCAAACGAAGGGGATTTGTCTTGGCTTACAGACACCTCGGGGCGATTCCACTTGGTTTTGCTGTGGATCTGAGTTGAGGCACTGGGAGTGATTGTCAGGAGACTTCTTACTTCATGGCGGGCAGGAAAGAGAACGAAAATGAGGGTTGGGGCAGAAAGAATAGGGACTGGAAGGAAAAATGAAGGGCAGGGAGGAGGGAGAGGGAGGAGTAAGACAAAGAAAAGGAGGAGGGAGAAGAAGAGGAGGAGGGAGAGGAGGAGGAGGAGGAGGAGGAAGAGTCACTGTCATTATTGTTAGGACCAAGGCATGCTCCACAGAGAAAGGCAACAAGTGACCCATTCCTTCCAGTCAGGCCCCGCCATCCACAGTTCACACCACTTCCCAATGATCCATTCAATTACAAATCTACTAATCCATCGATCCAGACACACCCTCCTCAGAAGGCTCACCTCTGATCAATGCATGGGGACAAAGCCTTCAACACATAAGGAGGGGCCCTGGAAAAGATTCTTCATGTCTAAACCATGACACCTGGTTCTCCTGCCAGCAGGCTAGGTCTCCAGAAGCCATGCGATGCTCCCAGGTTCATGCTACTGTTTACTTGTGAAACATCTCCAAGTCTCATGTGTTGGACACTTGGTACCCAGCTTAGAGGTTCTGGAGGCCAACTGTAGCTCCCTGCTTCCTGTCTGCTAAGATATCAGTACTAGCCTTTGATAGTCACTCACACTGCTGTGATATTCTCCTGAAACACATCAAGCCAAGAAGACCATAGATTGAGCTCTCTGGAACTCCAAGCAAAATAAGCAATTCCTCCCATTAAGGCATTTCGATGATACTGGCCCAACAACTTGACCAGTGCTGAGAGGAGTTAACCAGCACACAGACTACCCAGGTGAGCTCCTCTGTTGTCACGGTGTCAGTTTGACGGTGAGCTGACTTCTTCCACACCCAGGATTTCCTGAGTAACCTTGGCATCCGTGGAACCTCACACCAGGAGGGGTGCAGTCATGCCAACAGGCGGAACTTGGTTTGCTTGGAAAGACAGTGCAGGCCTTGCTAGCTTGGTGCCCTGACCTTGCCTAAAGGAAGCAGTACCCGTTTGGGTGGTAGGTACAGGGATCTTGAAATAAAACTGGGTAGGAATTTGGAAGAGAGAACGTGCCTTGGGCCCCAGTAGTAACTAGAACCCCTGTCTGTAATATGATGCTTGCTGTAAGGAGCCTAGAGTCCCTGGGGTACCCAAGGCTGCCTCCCGCTCTTAGAAGTCGCTGAGATTTCCAAGAGAAGGTTCCCATGCCTTTCTCCTGGGGGGTCCTCAGCGTCAGTGTCCACTCAGCACACGTGTGTGCTTTCCGCATCTGCTGTTATCCACTGCTAAGGGTGGAAAGCTCTGGAACATTTGGCTGCAACTTCCTGGTAATGCTCAGCTGTTGAAGCTTTCTGTCCTCACAGCTCCTCTCGGAGTCCAAGAAGAGATGAGATGAAAATCCAGTTCTCCTTAGGATGGTTAGGTTTTTTAAAATATTTATTTATTTCACATGAACGAGTATTTTGCTGGCATGTATGTCTGTGCACCCTGTGGGCAGTACTCACAGAGTCCAGAAGAGGCATTCGGGCCCCACGGTACTGGAGTTAAAGACAGGTGTCAGCTGCCATGTGGCTGCTGGGAGCTGACCTCAAGTCCTCTGCAAGAACAGCAAGTGCTTTTGACTTCTGAGCCGTCTCTCCAGCACCACGGTGGTTGAGATTACTGACTTGATTGACTTGACAGGCGGCTAGCAGATCCAGAAGGTTTCTGGAAATGGTTTAATTGTGAGGTTCTAGGTTAATCAATGGTTCAATCCATCAGTGCATTAATAACGTGGTGACTTTCCTGGGAGGTGCTGGGACATTTAGGGAGGGGTGGGACTAGAGGAAGGAAGTAGGACATTGGGAGAGTTCTTCAATGCTGCGTTTAGCCAGGCGCTCCCTCTGCTTCCTGGCTGACGCAGTGGGCAGGTTCTGCCCCACGCTTCTGCTGCCGCAATGCTCTGTCTGGCCTCGGGCTAAAGGCAGTGGAACTGGCTTTGGACTGACACTTCTGAAACCATATGCTGAGTAAATCTTTGTCTTGCTTTTCTCACACACTTCTCACTGGTGTTCGGAGCCTCTGTGGGGAATCTCCTCTATTCATCGGGAAGAAGCACCAGCAGTGTTTGTTGGCTCTCCCTGCAAGTGGCTTCTCAGTGCAGCTTCCCCGGCATATGTGGGACACATAGTTTCCCAGCAGACTTTCTGTTCCCCTGGCTCCTATAAGCTTTCTGTCCCCACTCCCACGCTGTTCTCTGAGATGTAGGTATAGCCGTACCAGTTGAAACTGGGCATGGCCTGGTCAGTTCTCCATAGTTCAACAATGTGGCTGTCTACCCAAGATCTGAAAGATGGCCTGCCAATGTGGATAGGGGTAATGCCATGGGGGTTCACCCCTAAATAAAGAGCTACAAAAGACAACTAATGACTACTGAGAGAGGAAGTGGTAATCTTCCCCAGGGAGGAATCTCTTTACTGGTTTTCTAATATAACGTGGTAATGGTCGGCCCTAAGAACATATACTAAATGAGCAACACTAAATGAACTCAACAGGTTATGCATGTGTGTGTGTGTGTGTGTGTGTGTGTGTGTGTGTAAAAACAATAATAGTTAAAGAAAAAGAGAGGCCGTGAACATGAGAGAGCTGGGGCGGGGCCACGCCCTGGGGAACCCTGGAATGACTGGAGAGGAAGAAGGAAATGAAATAATGCATGCGCCGGGCACGAACGTGAAATTAAAAAATAAATCAATTAATAATATAACTTGGTAAAACTGCAAAACCAAAAAAATTGATTTCCCACCCTGCTCCCCTACAGCCACCTGCCCAGTCTCCGCTGTCTCAGATGGGACGCCCACTAATGGCTTCTGTCTTGGATAGTCCGGAGGACCTCCTCAAGCCTTGACTCTCAGGGGGGCTCCTGCCTCAGGGCTCCCCAGTGGCTGCCCCATCCACACCAAGGCATCCCAGGCCACGACTGGGTAGGTTTGTGGATCCACTTGGAGCAATAAGTTTCCTTCCTTAGAAATGCCTTTCCCACAGCAGCTCAGACAACTGCCCTGGCTCAGGTTGGTCACACGGCCTCATAAGACAACAATTTCGCATTCCCAAAATGCAGGAAAGCAGAGACCCTAGCTGCCTAGACTGGAAAAAACAAAACCAAAAAACCCCACCAGTCTCCCATAATCAGATCTGCTTACGGAGGCCGGACCTTAGACGCGCATCCATTGTGGAAAAACAAAGGCACAAAAGTGGGAAAACCAGGGCCAGGCTCTAGTCTTGAAGCTAGTGGCTAGGAAGTGTTGTATTTCAGCCCTGGGGATTGGTACATCGGGCCCCGCCCTTCAGTCCCGCCCCCCCAGGGCCTAGGTTCCCAGCATATCACCGTTACACTGCACCTGTGCACATAGTTTTGTGATGATTCACCAGGCGCCGCTGTCGCCCCTCCCTGTGCTTAGGACCCAGTACATGACATGCGACTCCCTCTCCTTACTGTCCTTGGAGCTCAGAGGGCACGGCTTTGAAGCTTCATGCTTTGTTCTTATGCAAGCAGCTGTCCCAGGGACACAGAGAAGGTAGGACTTACCAATGGGTCTCCAAAACACGACTAATCAGCAGGGCGCTCATTCTCCCATTCAAAAATTTTCAGATGCCCAAACAGCATCTGCCTGGTAGCATCTTCTCCAACCACTCTCATGAGGCTTTCCAGGGAGCCTTCCTAAGCAGGGGGTAAAGGCTCGGTCTCTAACAGAGCCTCAGAGTGTGTGTGTGTGTGGGGGGGAATGGGGGGAGGGGGATGGGGAGGCAGGGGTGGGGGTGGGGGTGGTCCTGCAGCAGGATGTACAGCTGCCTGCAGGGCAGACACTTCCTGACCCCTACCTGTGTGTTATAATGCAGAAGCAGAAAGCCATCCATGCTCACAAGTGCATGCGCACGTTGACGGCTTTGCTAGCCTGGGGCCATGTTGCTGATATCGCTGGTGACTGGCTTTTCATAGGTCCCCACCTTCCCCGCTGTCACCCACTCACTGGATCCATCACAGCTTGGGTGCAGTTGTCGCCATTTAAGCCATCGCTCTATAGCGGACGTCAGTTTCCGTTTCTTTCTCTCCCCCCCTTCTCCCTTTCATTCTTCATTTTCCTCGTCCATATTATCCTTATATATTTTACTGTTGTGGATTGAGCCTAGGCTCTCCCACTGAGCTACATGCTAGCTACCTTCTCTGCTATTGGCAAGAACACCATGATAAACATCCCTGAGCAGGTTAGGCCCCTACAGTTGTAGAAGCTTCATCATAACAGCTCAAGCGAAGTGATGGGCCTTTTAATCCTGGGTAGCTTCCTCCATGTCCCACCCATTTTACAACCTAGCTTACCTTATGTTGCTAGGATGATAGGGGCGATCAACTAATGATGCTTAAAAGACTCTCCGTGTCCCTACCTGTCCCTGTCCCCAGGGAATACCTTGTGCAGGACTCTACAGAAGGGGACAGCCAACGCTGAATATGCAAATTATATCTGAATATGTAAATTATATATGAATATGCAAATTATATCGAGAGACCGTGTCGATCAAAAGCAACTAAGTGTTTGAAGTGAGCTGACTCTCAGGATCCATATACAACACTTTTACCTAAGTCCACATAACAGATATGGAGCGGGTAGCGGGGAGGAGAAGGCCGTGTGAAGACAGATGCTGGAGTGAGGCCACGTAGCCTGGAAAAAGGCAGGGAAAGGATTCATTCCTGGGGCCTGTGCAAGGATAGCCCTGTGGATACTTTACCTTCTAATCTCCAGCTTCTAAAAATTGCTGCCCTAAAGGTCCATTGTTTGAAGCCACTGAGTTTGCTGCAGTGGGCACAAGAAACTCATAAAGACGATGAGACTCAGGGAGGTTAGGGCCTCTTTATATTTCATGAAGACATGTGTATGTGCATATGCATATGTGTGGACATGTGTGCACAGGTATGTGGAAAGTATAGATTGGCTACAGGTGTCTTCCTTGGTCTCTCTCCAGGCTGGCCTGGAACTCACTATGTAACCCCTGCTGGGTTCTAATGTTATCTCATCCTCCGGCCTCAGCTTCCCAAGGTCTAGATTGCATGCCTGCCCTGTCTGCCTTATTCTTGTTTTGTGGCTAATAAAGCTGATATAAAGAGGACACTTTGTGGAGACCACAGAGCCAGGAAGGAGGTTAGAAGGCATCTGACCACATGCCATTTGGCCCTGTGTGGAGTGCACATTCTTAACCGCTCTCTGGTCTTTGATGAGGTATAAATAAAATACCGTGGCCCTTCCCCACTGTCACAATCCAATACAGATCAATATCACTGACCCTAAGGACTCTGCATGGCCCACCTCATGGATGTGTCCCTTACCCTAAGGCCTGCTACTACAGGAACAGTTTCCATAAACACACGCACACACATACACACACACACACACACACACACACACACACACACAAGTATACACCTACACACAAGTACATGCATGTACACACACATGCACATAGGCTTGCAGGCACATGCATTAGTACATGCATGCACTTACACACGTGTGTTCACCTTACTCCTTGTGCTGCATAGTTCCATGTCTACTTGACACCAGCTACAGTCAAATGAGAAAATGCCTCCGTCAGATTGGCCCAGCAAGGCTGACGGGCATTTACTTGGTTGATGATCACTGTGGGTGGTGCTGCCCCTGGGCAAGTGGTCCTTGGCACTTTAAGAAAGCAGGCTGAGCAAGCCATGAGAAGCAAGCCAGGAGGCAGCACCCCTCCACGGCCTCCGCATCAGCTCCTGCCCTGTGTTCCTTTGACGATAGACTGTGACCTGAAAGTGTAAGTCGCCTTTGGCGGTGGGGTTTTATCATAGTAATAGAAACCCTAACTAAGACATTTCCTTGGGCTCCGTAACTAACCTACCTGTTTGGCTCCGGGCACACTGGTGTGGTGATTTGTGTTTATGAGGGTAGCCCCAAGATGAGGATCATGTAAGCCCCAAATTGCCCTGGCTTAGGACCATTTCAGTAAGAAATGGCAGATACCAAAATGCCCAAATGAAAATTTGACATATTTGACTCTGGGTAGGTGTGACCACACAGCCTATAGGATCCTGGCCTAATGGAGGACCAAGGAAGGCTCTGTAAACACGGAGCACAGGGACAGTGTCTGAGCCAGAGTTCTTTTTTCTGTAAAGCTACCAGTTCCTTCTCTAGCTCCATTTCTCCATATCTTTGCAGAACCTTCCACCATGCTCAGTGGGGAAAGAAGGTCCTACCTACATCTCAACTGCACCATTAAGTCAGACTCTGAGCCTGGGATTGGTGCACACAGGTATATACTGTGCAGGAGGAAGCATCTCCACACTGCACCAGCCTGCCTGGGAGGGCTGATCTGCAGGTGACAATGACAACTGCTTATGGTATACTTACAGTGCACCAGGCCCCCTGCTAAGCCTTCCCATCTCCACAAAGGCCGTGATCGTTGTCCCCATTTCACAGATGAGATGACTGCAAATGCACTAACATCCAGGCTGTCTTGTGGGGGGGGGCAGATCAGGATTCATCAGCCTGTCTTCTCCCAAATGATTTTATTATAAAAACTGCTTAGTAGATCCCACTTAGAAGAGTGGATATTTCATATCTTTTGCCTATTCCAATGTGCACTGCTAAACATTCATTATTTAACTGTGTGTTGGGTGCAATAAGTCTTCAGGTTTGGGCATGCCAGCTGTAATTTCCATGCCGCACGAGGAGCTGGGATGCATCCACTACCTACGTGGAGAGAGCTGACAGGAGGACAGAATATAATTGTTCCAAAAAGCCACACTTGATAGCTAATGAACGAGCAGGTGAGGATTAGAGATGGGAAGCTCCGCCGACATCCCTGAGACGTAAACCAACAATTAGAAGGAAAGTGTCTTCTGTTGGCTGTCAGGGGAAATCTTTGCAACGCAAAAGGGAGAGGATGATTCAGACTCGAGGGGGCTTATGCTGTCTGCCGAAGGAGTAGGGGAAAGCCACACTTGGGGTGTGTTTGAAGATGTGTTTTGAAGAGGACTTAGAAGAATTTTTCTCTGGTGCCTTTAAGGTTTCAGAGAGTTAGAACTGCCAGTTGCTGTATTCTCTCAGCAAACATATTCTGGGCAGGTGCTGTGTCCCTGATGCCTGCAGCCTGGGGCTGTGTGGGCTCAGTAGCAGCTTGAATGCCCAGGAGATCAAGGCTTTGGGGTGCATGCTGGCTAGGATGCTCTTCCCTTGGAAGTGAATGTCAGTATGAATGTTAAGCAGAGTCACGGTTAGTGTCCTGGGGGACACAGAACAATCATATACTCATTCTTCATATGACATAGGTGGACAGCGCTAACTTCACTTCTTTCTTTTTTTTTTTTTAAGATTTAAGATTTATTTATTTTATGTATATGAGTACACCATAGCTGTGGTTGTGAGCCATCATGTGGTTGCTGGGAATTGAACTCAGCTCCTTCCAGCCCTGCTCACTCCTGCCCAAAGATTTATTTATTGTTTTATGTAAATACACTGTAGCTGTCTTCAGACACACCAGAAGAGGGTGTCAGATCTCCTTATGGATGGTTGTGAGCCACCACGTGGTGGCTGGGATTTGAACTCAGGACCTTCAAAAGAGCAGTCAGTGCTTTTAACCACTGAGCCATCTCACCAGGTACTAACTTCACTTCTATCAGGAGGGTACTGAGTACTGGAACTCCATGGCCAGCAAGTCTCAGTGGAAGTGTGTTGGGGACTCTGACAATCTTCCTGATAAAAGAAGAAAGATTGGAAAGGCCTAGAGAATTGAGCCTTAATTTTATTTTATGTATTACATATTTTTTATATATTAAGGTATATATATGTATGTATATATATGTCTTGCACAATGTGTATATATGTAAATATATATGCATATATACATACATGTACAGTACAGTTACTCAACACATATACACATGTACATACATGCCTATTGTGGAACATGTGTATATGTGAAGTTTGGAGTCCACCATCCTGTACTGTAGGACAAGGTCATGTGTCCGACCACCACACATGAGGGACCTCTCTGGAGCCTGTTCTTTGGTGCCAAATGACATTAACAGCCTGTGACCGTCTTAGTTTCATCTATCAGGTTTTCAAAGGCAGATCCAAGGGTCACAGAGAGGTCAGTGAATGTCAGGCCATTTATGGGGATTTTATCTCACCTCTCTAGACAAAACATCACCCAATGGCCTGATTAGATATTATTTTTATCAACTTAATACAATTAGCATCAAACGGGCAGAGGAACTCCAAATGAGAGACTGTCTCATTCACCTGCACCTGTGAAGAATTTTCTTGATTAGTGATTGTTGTGGAAGGTCTAGCCTACTGTGGGTGGTGCCATCCCTGGGCAGAAGGTCTTTGGTGTATAAGAAGGCAGGATGGGCAAGCCACGGAGAGCAAGCCAGCAAGCAGTGCTTCCAGAGTCCTGGCTTGAGGTCCTGCCCTGACTTCTCTTCATGGGGAAGTGTAAGATGTACACTGAAATAAGCCCTTTCTTTCCCAAGTTGCCTGTGGTCATGGGATTTATCACAACACTAGAAAGCAAACTATGACATCAGGTATCCCCCACATCCTTGGGCTGGGAGCCCAGTGTTTTTCTCAAAACAAAAATGACAGCTTTATCTCATGCAAAGATCATTCTAGTATCAAAAAACGTGACTGAGCCATTGGCTGCTGACTTCTGTGCTGCTTGATTTGTCCGGTAGTTCGAGACCTCACCTTTCCGTCGTAGAGCAGGAGCTGACTTGTGGACAGTGAGCAGAGACTGCTAAGAGCTCAGCTTCACAGAATGCTCCCCAAGGGCCTGGCTCAGTGGAGGCCACACACCCTCCTCCCCCCCGCCAATACTACAATACTCTAACACCACACTGACCCATGAGCCAGGGCTGGCTGTCCTATTTCGGAAACTGAGGCTTTGGGCAATCTTTCCACCACCCTAACCTTGGCCTGATTTTTGACCCCAAATTCTTGAATGCTGCTTATTCAGTCCTCGGCTGCATCTGACCAGGTCGACTCCTCTGTCTGCAAAATCCTGTTCTGTCTTCCCCTTTGTTGTAAAATTACTTATTTCTGTTCAGTGAGCAATTTCAGGTTCATAGAAAAATGCACTAAGTCTCATATTCCCATATCCAGAACCCCCAAGCCTTAATACTCCACCAGTTGGATACTCATATGAGAATATTCTCATATTCTCTCTCTCTTTCCTTCTCTCTCTCTCCATCCTCTATCTGCTCTTCCTCCAATCTCTCATATCCTAACTCTCTTCTCTCTACTCATGTCTCTAAGTCAGTCTTTAAAAAAACCCTTTGATCCCCCTGGCAGTGGGCAAAGAGACCCCTTGCTGGTGGTGTTCTTATGTCAGTCAGGGGCTGAGCAGATGGCAGTCCTTTGTTCATCCTAGTTTGGTGGCTACAGCTGTCTTAAGCATAGGACTCATAAAAATCAAATTAAATCCAGGCAGTCCAGGCAGGAGGGAGGGAGACCCATCGACCAACATGCCACCCACAGACCTGCCTCCCAGTGCTCAGGCACAGGCCAGCCATAGACACTTGCTTGCCACTACACAATGCAGCACGAATGGAGGACGTCACCTAGGGGCCCACAGGCTGTAGTAGCCAGCCTGCAGTAGGCACCAGTATGTTAGTATGTGGAAGAGAAAGAGAAATGGAACAGCTAGAGCATTATGGAGAGATATGGACCTGGAGATCACAGGGTAGAGAGGAGTAGCCTGCTGTGAGTGGGCACTCCTGCCACCTGGACCGAGGTGAAGTCCCAGCCTGAGCTGCTGCTGAAAGGCCATGTCTGAGCCAATGGCTACATATTGTCAGGGGCCACTGTCAATGTCTGCGGTTCATATTACCGCTATGGGGTGTCCTTGGTTGAAGAAGCTGCAGGGGACCACGTAGATGTCCAGGGGCTGTTCATAAGAGGCAGCACAGGGGAGCTTGCCCTGGTGGCAGGGGTTAGTGCGAGCCTCTTCTGAGGGCATGAGAGCCTACCGTGCCTCTTGTTAATGGCGGTATTGGGTGGCCTTGTTGGAGCAGTACTGGAGAGCTCAACTCGGTGATGCAGGGATACCAATGAAGATCCAGTATTGATGGTGTCATAGAAGCAAAGGATCTTAAACTAGACCATTGCAATAATATTTGCAAGTCAAGATGTGTGGACAGAGGGATGTACTGTGGGAGACACTGTGAGTTCACTACAGTGTCCATGATGAGATGTTTTCTGTGTTGTTGTTGTTATTATGGTGGTGGTGGTGGTGGTGGTGGTGGTGGTGGTGGTGGTGGTGGTGGTGGTGTGTGTGTGTTTATTTTGAGGGGTGGCTGCAAGGGTGAAGGGTGGCTATGAGGGAGAGAGAGAAGCATAAGACTTGGGTGCCTGAGATGAAACTCATGAAGAATCAATAAAAAGTTAAAAAAAGAAGAGAAAAACTTTGGAGTTCTCATTTATACACAGTCTCTGACTTACAATGGTTTGTATTCCTGATATTAAACTGATACAATACAGCAATATACTATCCATGGAAATGACAGTTTAGAATTTGGGATGCTGTTCCTTTTCCAGGCTAGCAATACACACATCCTCTTTCATACCATGTTCAGCAGCAGCAACAGCAACAGCAGCAGCAGCAGCAGCATGATCAAGATGGCGGGCAGAGCCCCCCAGAGCTCTATACTTTTCTTCTTCTACCTTTTCCCATTTGGTAACAGCCATTTTCAACAATGAGGAACCTGGACTTATTGTCTGTGGTGTGTATATAGGGTTTGGAGCAGGAAGTATGGCCCCTTCCCATAAGCTGGGGTGTTGAAGGTTTTGTCTAGTCCAAGTAGAGTCAAAGATGGGACTTTAGGAGAGTTATTGGATCACAGAGGCTCTGTCTTCCTCTATGGATTAATCCATTGATTACCTCATAGTTTGATAGCATTGTCAGGGGGTGATGAAGATGTTGGGAAGTGGAGCTTGGTTGTAGGAAGTAGGTCACGGGGGGAGGGGGACACACCTTTGAAGAGTAGATCTGTTCAATGTCTCTCTTCCTCCTCCTTCTCCACCCCTCCCCCTCTCCACTCTGTCCCATTGTAAATCTTCCCTTTTCAAGGTCCCTCAGTCAGTCTTGCATCTATTTTTTTTAATGTGAGTTCTTATATACACAGTCTCCAATCTCCAATGGTTGATTTTTTTTCCCAATGGTTGATCTTAATGAATGTCTTACACCGATTCCTGGCTTCCTGGCCACTAACGGGTGATCAGTTTTGCTCTCACAGTCTGAGGCAGGAACCACAGAGCCAAGTGACTATGGGCAGAAACTTAAAACACCATGAGTAAAAAAAAAAAAAGAAATCATTCTTTCTTCCATCTAAATTGTTTCTCTCAAGCATCCTTCATGGTGGTGAGAACTCTGATACAGTGTGTTTATTTATTCATCCAATTTTTAGATACACATTTTGTCAGCCATTTTAACCTTTCAATCTGTGTTAATGGCTTAGGAAGTCACGGACATGTTCTTCTCAAAACTAATTTTAAGCCAGGTTTGGTGGCTTGTCCCTGTAATCGCAGCTGCTCACAAGCCTGCCGCAGGAAGATCACAAGTTCAAGGCCTGTGTGAGCTGCAGAGAGAGCTTAGACAATTTAGAGAGATCCTGTTTCAGAAAGGACTAGTCAGACAAGGGCTGGGTTTGTAACTCTGTAGCAGAGTGCCTACATACCACATTCACACACCTAGGTTCTTTCGGAAAGAAACACACTTAAATACAAATAGGTTAGATTTTTGTCTTTTGCTCGTTCTACCCACCCCCACCAGATCTAACCAGTATTATCGGTGTTGTGTAAGTCTTCCCAGACTTTTTTTTTCTTTTTTTCTTTTTTTTTTTCTGCCTTGGCCCACCCACAGAAATTAAAATTGTAATGTTTTGAGTTATCTTTGTATAAATTGCTTTGATGGTTTACACTCTGATTAGCAACTTTTTAAAAATAAAATAAAACCCAAAAAGCTCTTGGAGCTTTTCCATGCTGGTACACATTGATTCATTTCCTTGCCACTGAACGTTGCAACTGCACCGTGAGGGGATGCCTGGCGCCTCAACGTCATCTCCGAGTGACTTGTCCAGGGAGTGTCATGCAGTGTCTGGGGAGACTCCACACTCAGTGCGAAGTCCTGTGCTCCGAGCACCCTGGAGTCACCTCAGCAGGGACTCACTTGGAGTGTTAGGACTGAGGGCATTTGCATCCCGGGGTTCTGTAAATATGGAGGGAGGGCGTTTGCTTGTGGCAGCTGTGTCCCACCACCTGTGATGACTGCAGAACTTCTCCCCGGCAGCTCAGGGTGGGCGGGAGCAGATGCTGCTCTCTCATCTAAGGCAGGGAGTGTGCTCTTAGCTGATGAGGGCTTCTTGAAGCATCAGACTGTGAGGAGAGACCCCATTTTGCCCTGTTTAAAGCAAGCCTTGGGCCCTGGACTCCATCAGGTGTTAGTGTGTGGGAACAACGAGTCTCTCCTGAGAAAAGCCCTCAAGCTGCTGGTCCATTTTTCAGCAATGGCTCATGTCCTGACTATCCAAAGGCTTTTCTGTCACCAGGCCTAAGAACTTTCTGTAAACACACACACACACACACACACACACACACACACACACACACCAGAATATTGCTTTGTGGCCCAGACTAGCCTTGGACAATTGACCCTCCTGCCTTCTTCGTGCAAGAACTACAAGTACACATCAGCATGCCATCTTTTGTTTTTTAAAAAATTGCCTTTCCCCTTTTATTATTAATGTGTCTTAATTGTATAAGACAATTGTTTTGTTATGATATTTCATGCACGTCTATAATACACTGCCTGCATACCACCCTATTTCTTCTCTTGCTCTCCCTCATCCCCTCTCAGTGGTTCTCTGCTGCACCCTGCATGGTTGGACTTGACCTGACTTGGCGTGACGGGGAATGCAGAAAGGACAGATATTAGCGACATAAAGTAGGAGCCCGTGGTCCACGAGCTCTGATGGAAGAGATGGAAGCACAGGTTCCTAGTCCTGGAAGGGGAGGGGTCTCAGGCCACAGCCATCCGGGACGTGGAAGCTGTGGTCAGTACCTTCTACCCATATTAGTTTAGAGC
Source organism: Apodemus agrarius (assembly GCA_964023405.1). Taxonomy (NCBI): domain Eukaryota; kingdom Metazoa; phylum Chordata; class Mammalia; order Rodentia; family Muridae; genus Apodemus; species Apodemus agrarius. The sequence goes on from OZ030005.1 coordinate 24,354,137, forward strand.
TAAATGATAGCCATTAGCCAATGTCTGTCCTCACACAAGGAGGCCTGAGACATTGGCATCTTTGACATGGCCGTGCTCATGTCAACAAGACATATTCACTTAAGACTTTATTCACTCTCCACATTCCCTTTACTCTTTCCAAGTGGTCTTTTAGTTTGATATCTTCCTTTAAAAGAATATAACTCTTGCTTTCCAAGTTCATGCTTAATGTGAACATTCCATGTTTTGATGAAAATGACATAATTTTTGAACAAAATTTGAACACTAAGGACCACCGGGTCTGTGCTTTTTGGTCTGCCCAGATCCTGTCCTAATCCAGAAGGGCTTCCCCAAACCTGAATCCATTGCTTATACTTCCTCAGTTTCTCTAGATCCCAACAGTGTCAGACAAGCAATCCTCAGACCATCGCCCCAGGCGCACACGCCCATTTAACTGACTGCACTTACCACTCTGATCTCATTCAGAACCAGAAAGAGCATGGAAATCAAGTCGCCATGCTGCCTCCCACTGTAAAAACCTCATAATAACGGACCCCAGTGAGGATGAGCTCATCTCAGACCAGGAGCTCAAAGAATGGCCTTCGAACAACTCAAAGAAGAAAACAAAGAGAGGAATGAGACAGGGAGGTAAGCGAGATGTGGGAATAGAGTTAACTACGGAGCCGGAATTGCAGAAGAAAAGCCACACTGAAATGATGCTAGCAATGAGAAACTCAACCAAAACCTCCGTCTAAAGCTTCACTAACAAAATGCAGTGTGTCAAACTAGGTAGAGGAACCGGCTCATCGATAAAAGTCAGTGATAAGCTTACAAAAATCCCTGATGAAGACACGGACGGAGTGGGGCACCATTACAAATGTGACCTTCAGATGGTGGGAATAGAAGAAGCATATCAACAGTATAACACCAAGCTCCATGAGTCTGCCTCCCCGTGGAATCCCAGAGCAGCCTGCCCGAAGGCAAATGAATGGAATAGACGGTTCTCAGACTGGGAAGGCCTGGTGAGACGGAGCAGTCAGAACTGTGCCTGCTGCACAAGCATCAGACCCTGAAGAGAAATCCCCACCGCCCTGCATCCTGGTGGCCTGCACCTCTACTCTAACTCCTGCTCTGAAGGGCATGGGCAGACATAGGCCAATCCCTGGAGCTGATGGACCGGCCACCTTGCCAACGGATAAGCTCCCTGTTTCAAAAAATAAGGTGGCGAGTAATTGAGGAAGACGTCCAGTGTTGCCCTCTGGCACACAGCATATATTCACATGTGTTCATACCTACACCAACACATACAGACACACAGACACATGCACATGCACACATACACACACAGAAACAGTTTTAAGTAAATATGGACAAAAATACATGAACAAAGACCCATTCAACATTCTTAGCAATCAGAGACACACAAAGCAATATTTTTATCTCACCTCAAAACAAACAAAATATTCTGTATATTGTTTGTTAAACATATTCGATAAATATGTTATCTGTTTCAACACTGGAGGAGACATAGGCTAGTTGCTGTCTGGTTAGCGCCAACATCGGTTGTCAGAGTGGCTTCTTGTATCTTCGTCCACCTTACGCGAGCAGCAATGGCCTGTCTGTCCCTTCACCACTGCCCCATGACATTATTTACATTGTCTTACTTATGGTTTGCATCCGTCTGAAAGGACAGCTGAGGTGAGTTTTGCCCACTTTGCAGATCTCTTTACGATCACAGCCCGAGCCCCAGGATCTCTAATTCAGACCTTCAGACTTCCAATCCCGAGTCCTGGTTTGCAGTAAGATTTTGCTTGCATCTTGACTTGTAATAGTTGAATTGAATATTATGATAAAGAGCTATTTTTACCTATTTACCTTTATTTTAAGTTAGCATATTATTAAAATATAGCAGTCACATTTTTTTTGCTGTAATAAAATTGCCTATCTCAATTTATAGACAAGAGAATATAAACAAATATAAACATATAATGTATAGTATATCTTAACATGACATATAAGAATGTATAATGCATAACACAATATAGAATATATAAGGTATAATATATCACATATCACCCATAGCAGATAATGTACACATACATCTTACACACACATATGTGTATGTGTGTATATATATTTCAGATATACATATCATCAGATATATATGTGCATATATATATGTATATATATATACATATATATATGTTTCAGAAGAAAGAGGGTTAATCATGATGGGTGAGGTCCTGGCAGTAAGCTACATGCTTAGGAAGGTGAAAGAACACATCTCAGCTACAACTGAGAGGCAGAGAGTGAATTGGAAGTGGGGCAAGGCTATAAACGTTCTTTTTTTTTTTTTTTTTGGTTTTCCCAGACAGGGTCTCTCTGTGTAGCCCTGGTTGTCCTGGAACTCACTTTGTAGGCCAGGCTGGCCTCGAACTCAGAAATCCACCTGCCTCTGCCTCCCAAGTGCTAGGATTAAAGGCGTGCGCCACCACTGCCCAGCTGCTATAAATATTCAAAGCCTCACTCTCATGATGGATTTCCTATAAGGTTCATAGCTTCCTTAAGGAGCACAGGTAACTGAAGATCAAGCATATGAATGGGTGAGTGAGTTGGTTAGTTTTTTGGTTTTTTTTTTTTCCAACTTGACATAAACTAGGGTCACTGGGGAAGATGGAGCCTCAGTTGAGGAACTGCCTCTGTCAGCCTGGCCTGTGGAGACATCTGTTGACATCTTCTTGATTAATGGCTGACATGGAGGGCCCGGCCCACTGTGGGTGGCGCCATCCCTAGGCAGGTGGTTCTGGGTTATACAACAAAGCTGAGAAAGCCAGCTAGGGACCATCCCCCAAGGCTTCGGCGTCAGCTCTTGCCACCTGGTTACTTCCTTGGGTTCCTGCTCAGACTTCCTTCAGTGGTTATCTATTACCTGGAGGTGTAAGATGAAATACGTACCTTTGTCCCAAATTTCTTTTGGTTAGTGTCTCATCACAACCACAGAGAAACCAACTAAGACACATTAAGCCTAATGGGGGGGGGCAGCTCCTACCTAAACTAGAACAGCGTGAGGAAGAGTGACTGGGTTTAAGAATGACATTTTCTTCTGTGCGTATTGTACTTGGTTCATATTCAGCCCATTATCCTCCCATCATGCCTCCCTCCCGTTGGTCCCTTTCTTCTCTCCACATACCCCCTTCTATCCTTTTCAACAGAACAGGACTCTATCATGTGCAGGCACCTTTTCTGCACCCGAGCATCTGCTGATCGTCACCAGGCTGACTGTGTAGCTTGACTGATCTGAATCGTGTTGCCGTGAGCACGGGTGCACAGGGTATCTTTGTGCTGAGCTGTGCTGTGCTGTGCTGTGCTGGGCTGTGCTGTGCTGTTCTGGGCTGTGCTGTGCTGGGCTGTGCTGTGCTGTGCTGTGCTGTGCTGTGCTGTGCTGTGCTGTGCTGTGCTGCTTAGATCTCAGCAGTGCTATAACTGGGCCCTCTGTTACAGCTTTAGTGTTTTTGAGGAACCCCATGCTGATTTCCATAGTGGATACATTCATTTCCAATCCCACCAGCAGTGGGTTTGGGTCTCTTAAGGACATTTTTAAAAAATCACCCATAATCAACGCTGTCATTGAGGGACAGAAAACCATGAATATTTCCCTATATGCTTTATACATATCTAACAAAATTACGCTGCATATTGTGTTTTCCAGTGCCATTAAATTTTCGTTATAAGATTTTAAATGGCTATGTAATATCCCATCATGTGGATAGATCATAATTTGGATGATCCTCCATAGTTGGATTTAGGCTAATTTTATGTTGTTATTATTATAAATAAAGTTTCAAATACTATCCCTGAATGCAATTATTTTACTGTATCACTTATTATTTCTTTGGAGTGGGTGAAATCATGGGAATTGAAGTTAGGTCTATATTTTAGTCTTTTAGTATGGAAAGCTCAGTTCCACTCAAAAAAAAAAAAAAAAAGCCTTGTTAGGGACACAGCAACCCCCAGGGCAGAGCAGCCATATTGTGTGCCCTACACACTGGAGCCATGATTTAATATAGAGACATCAAGCATCCAAGCGCACATGGGGAAGAGGGTTAGTCAGGCTAGACACACTCCCTTGGGTCACTGAGAGTGGGTGCAGATCCTATTCCTGCTCACGCTCACCACTCATCAGCTCCCCATATCATCTGAACAATCCTGACCTCGGTGAAGGAGGCACAGAGCCCCTCAAGAATGGTGTCCTGTGTCGGAGGGACATGTCTCTGCACCCACCCCTGTTTCTGCTATCTGAGATCACTCACCCGCATGCGGGGTGGTGGAAGAGTTACCACCGTGAGGCCACTTGAGTGTCACCTCCCTCTGACCCGGGGAAGACGTGACATAGGATATGATGTCTGATGTGGTGGTTGGTGGGATCCAGTCTACGCCGGGGTGAGTGGAGGGATGACCGGAGTGACTCAGGCAAAAAAACGCTACTGACTTGTTTGAAGTACTGTCTGCAAAGGGGTAACAGTATAATCATCGCATCCGTTTTGACTCCGCCAGGGGTCAAGCATGGAACTATGCTGAGGTCAGAGCAAGGAAGTACAGGTTGGGTTTCTTCTAAGGGTCATGGCAAAAAAAAAAAAAAAAAAAAAAAAGCTCTAAGTAGTGGACACAAAAGTATATACATTTTACAAGCCACCCCAACACACTGTCAGCAATTATCTGAGGAGGAGGATGTTTACGAACACTCTTTCTGTTGCTGAAGATTTCAGAGGTGCTGAACCGAGCGAGGCCCAGAGCTGCGCTGTTATTTCTGTGCACGTCTGTGAAGGTGCTTCTGGGGAAGCTTTGCACATGGGGCAATGCGACTGAGAAGTCCCACTCTATTGTCATCAGCTTGCACGTAAGCAGCCAAAGGCCCAGACTGTACAAAAGGTGCAGGAAGGTAAACGTGCCCCTTTCCTCAGAGCTGGGCATGCCTCTTCTGCCCTTGGACACCAGTGCTCCAAGCTCTGGACTTTAGCATCTGAGACTTGAACTAGGGAACTCACCCCTGCGCAAATTCTCAGCATTTGACCTCAGGCTGAGAGGTTCTCTCACTTCCTGGTTCTGAAGTTTTGAGGCTTAGACCTAGCTCAGCTATTCCGCCTGAGAGCCTCTAGCTTTGCAGTGGGAACGCTCAGTCTGTGTAGCCACAAGAATCAACTCTTGTAATACACGCACTTCTGTCAACCAATCTATCCATCATCTGTCTGTCTGTCTATCTATCTAGCCATCTGTCTACCTATCATCTATCTATCTATCTATCTATCTATCTATCTATCTATCTATCTGGCTATCATCTTCACCTATTTATCAACCAACCAACCAACCAACCAACCAACCAACTAACCAACCAACCAACCAACCAACCAACCAACCAACCAATCAATCAGTCAGTCAATTAATCTGTCAATAATTTATTATTTATCTAGCATCTGTTCTTTATCTACTACCTATCTACCCATCTATTACCTATTTATCATCTATTATCTTTCAATCATCTATCCATCATATACAATACTATTTCTATCATTTATATGCCATCTATAATCTGTCTACGGTCAAACATCTATCTACCATCTATTCATCATCTTTCTATAACTATTTATCATCTACCTATAATTATCTATCTATCTATCTATCTATCTATCTATCTATCTACCTATCTACCTATCTATCTATCATATATCTATCATCTACTATCTTCTATTATCTATCATCTATCTATCTATCTATCTATCTATCTACCTACCTCTAGCCATCTGGCTATCCACTCTTGTTTCTGTATTTCTCTTGAGGGCCCTGAGTAAAAAAGGCCTTCCTAGAACAGGCAAATTTTAAGTGGAAATTTAAAAACTGGAGTCACCACATAAGAGAAAAATCACTGGCAGCCCCAGTCAGTAAGTAAGACATCTTGAAAATATGGTCTAAAAATTCCTTGAGGAAATAAAATTACCCTTGTAATTATCTATATGAATTATGTCTTTGGATAATTGTCTTCCCAGAGTCCAGTCAGGACAGTCCTACAAGGCAGACTGGCTAATTGGAGTGAGGCACGTGATTCAGTGACCATCACAATGGTCTCCAAACCTCTCTGTTGATAAGAACAAGCACCTCAGTTATTCTGTGCCAGTACAACATGGTAGGACCAAGAAGACTTGGTTTATCTGGTGTTCCAGGTGGCTTCCAGAGTGCATTCAGCAGCCCTAGAGAGTGTATCCACATGCTTTAGGCCAGACCGTTTAAAAATGCCAATATGCAACAGATTATCTGGGGATCCTGTTAAACTGCAGATTCTGAGGGAGCATCTAGGATGGGGCCCGAGCTTCTGCATTTCCAGCACCTGCCCGAGTGGTGCTGATGTTGGTCGTCTGAAGAGCACATTTTGCAAAGCAAGCATGCAGATGAGGAGTCTCACACAGGTGGCCCGTGATGCAGGTGGTCAGACATGTTTTGTTTGACTTTGTATGCTGTGTGATTTCTTTTTTTCAAGTTTTGCTGTCAATGTTTAAGACAACAGAAAGCCTCCATGTTTACCTGGGGGAGATGGCTGGCTGGCACGGAATTGGTTCTCCTTTCACAAGCAACTCTAAAACTAGACACATTATACCCACCCAGGCTGGAGCAATACAAGACAACGTGAAACAGTAATTCTAAGGTAAGGGAAACTGCGCAGATGAGCCACCTGGCCTCTAGATCCTCTGCAAGCGTGATGAATGTAAAACAGAGCAGTCAGCACAGCAGGCAGGTATCTGAGAAGGGTGTGGAGGGTACGCTGGGATTAAGGGACAGGTGCCAAGGTGCAAGCAATCTTGGTGGCCAGGATCTGCACGGTAGAGCAACAAAGAAAGGAACCTAGAGGCAGGCGGGGCCGTTGTAGGTTCACAGCCCAAGGCAAATTGAACTTTACCAAGCAGAGGAAGACTGATCCCCATCAGAGAGAGGTTGCCAGTGGACTGTCTTAGGTGATCATTGTTGTGGATAGCCCTGGGCTTGTATTTTAATGCTAATTCCACTCCTCAGAGGGGCTGCAGATGAGGAGTTGCCTTGTGAACCTTCTCCCCACCTTAATTTTTCAAATACAGGCTTGGGCCAATGATTGGGCAGGAGGAAGGGGGAGGAGCTGAGAGTGTGGGGGAGGAGCTGAGAGTATGAGGGAGGAAAAAAGGATTGCAGGGAAGGGGGAGGAGCCACAGAGGATGGAGGGGAAGGCAGATGAACTACAGGGATCAATGGAGAGGCTACAGAGAGAGAAGCTCATGACCTGAAGAAACTGCAAGTTATATGGGATAATATAGATGGGAATAGGGTAGTGTACTAATCCTAGATCTGCCCAATCTAGCATTATAGCTTGTATTGTTACTGATTGAGATTTCCTTTACCAGGTAATTGGGTTGGAAACAAAGTAGCAACAAAAGATTATCTTGTTGCTTTGACAAACATGCTGAAGGGAAGGGTTTATTTTGGCTCATAGTTTGAGAGCAAATAATCCATCATATTAATGAAGGCATTCTGGTTAGAACACGTGGCAGCTGGTCACATTTCCTCCACAGTCATGAAGCAAAGCATTATGGATGCTTGGGCTCAGCATATTTTCTCCTTTTTACTGAGTCTGACACTCTAGCCCAAGAGATGATAAGATCCACATTGAAAGTAGGTCTTCCTACCACAATTAATATAGTCTATATACTCCTTTATAAGTGTGCCCCAAAATTTGTTTGTTTGATGATTCTAAATCATAGCAAGCCAATTAGGCTTAACCATCACAGGAACTGGGAGCAGAAGACAGAGAGTAATGGTGACTAATGACAGAGAAGTGTTGGAGGGGCTAGACAGGGAGCCTTTGACCATGAAGAGGTCCCTTGAGCATGTTCGCCTCCCAGCATTCTGCCAGACACCAGAAAAGTTGTCTTAGGTGTAATGGTGCCCTTAGATTTTTTTCCCTAATAAAGTCTAAATTCAAATTCTAACAAGATCTCCAGGGTACAGAGTTTGGAGTTGATTCCTTCTGAGTTCAAGAGGGAGTCTCACAGTTCTTGATTAAGAAAGCATACAAAAGAGGCCTGTAGATTGTAGAGGACCTTTTGCAAATGAAAGGCCCGCTAAAAGAATACACAGTTGTAAAGGAGAGTGATATAATTTATCTACAACACATAATACATGATATGCAGTGTTCAATGAAACATTCCTCAGAAGTAAAAAAAAAAAAAGATGAAAATCAACTTCAGGCATAATGAAGAGGTAGTCAGCAAAACACAATATGATGTGACTTATATGTTAAAGGTTAGCAGTGATCCTAAAGGAGCTCATACAGATGTTTCCAAAGAAGTAAAAGAAAATATAGTCCTAATGGGTGAACAGTAAAGAAGAATATGATCAGAGAAGACTACGAGACAGAACCACATAGAATTCTAGAGCTGAAAAATCATAGTAACTGAATTAAAAAAAAACACAGACATGGGGCTAGAGAAGTGGCTCAGTGTTTAAGAGCACTGGCTGCTCCTCCAGAGGACCTAGGTTCAGTTCCCAGCACCTACGCGGCAGCTCACAACCATTCTGTAGCTCCAATTCCAGAGGATCAACACATTCACACAGACATCCATGCCTGCAAATTCCAATGCACATAAAAGTATAAGACAGAAAAGGTGCATTGCAAAAATATGTTCTTTATAGTGAGATCTTAACTTTTTACATATTCTCTTATTCATGTAGAATGCTGCATCTTAGTTAGGTTTCTGTGCTGTGATAAACATCACGACTAAAGCTTTCCAAATTGGGAAGGAAAGAGTTCATTTAGCTTGTACTACAGCATCACAGTTTATTACTGAAGGAAGTTCAGGCAGGAGATCATGGCAGAAACCTGGAGGCAGGAACAGCAGGAGAGGCCGAGGATAAGTGCTGCTTACTGTCCAGCTTCTCATGGCTTGCTCAGCCTGCTTTCATGAACAACTCAGGACCACCTGCCTAGAGCTGGTACCATCCACAGTGAGCTGGGCCCTCCCATATCAACCATTTACAAAGAAAATGCCCTTAACAATAGCCACAAACAATATAAAGTATCTTGGCATGACTCTAGCCAAACAAGTGAAAGATCTGTATGACAGGAACTTCAAGTCCTTGAAGAAAGAAATCGAAGAAGACCTCAGGAAATGGAAAAATATTTCATGCTCTTGGATGGGGAGGATCAATATAGTAAAAATGGCCATCTTGCCAAAAGCAATCTACAGATTAAAGGCAATCCCCATCAAAAATCCCAAATCAATTCTTCATAGATCTAGAAAGAGCAATTCTAAAATTCATCTGGAATAACAAAAAACCCAGGACAGCTAAAACTATTCTCAACAATAAAAGGACTTCTGTGGGAATTAATATCCCTGACCTCAAGCAGTACTACAGAGCAATTGTGTTAAAAACTGCATGGTATTGGTACAGCAACAGGCAAGTAGATCAGTAGAATAGAATTGAAGACCCAGAAATGAACCCACAGACTTATGGTCACTTGATCTTTGATAAAGGAGCTACAACAACCCAGTGGAAAAAAGATAGCCTTTTCAACAAATGGTGCTGGTTCAACTGGAGGTCAACATGTAGAAGAATGCGAATTGACCCACTCTTATCTCCTTGTACTAAGATCAACTCCAAGTGGATCAAGGACCTCCACATAAAACCTGACACACTGAAACTAATAGAAAAGAAACTGGGAAAGACCCTGGAGGACATTGGCACAGGGGGAAAGTTTCTGAACAGAACACGGATAGCTTATGCTCTAAGATCAAGAATTCACAAATGGGACCTCATTAAATTACAAAGTTTCTGTAAGGCAAAGGATACAGTCAGAAGGACAAAACAGCCATCAACAAATTTGGAAAAGATCTTCACCAACCCTACATCCGACAGGGGGCTAATATCCAATATATACAAAGAACTCAAAAAGTTAGACCCCAAAGAACCAAATATCAAAAATGTGATACAGAGCTAAACAAAGAATTTTCACCAGAAGAAATTTGGATGGCCGAGAAACACCTTAAGAGATGTTCAAAATCATTAGTCATCAGGGAAATGCAAATCAAAACAACCCTGAGATTCCACTTCACACCAGTCAGGATGGCTAAGATTAAAAACTCAAGAGACAACAGGTGCTGGCGAGAATGTGGAGAAAGAGGAACACTTCTCCATGTTGGTGGGATCGCAAGATGGTACAACCACTCTGGAAATCACTCTGGTGGTTCCTCAGAAAATTGGGCATGACACTTCCAGAGGACCCTGTCATACCACTCCTGGGCATATACCCAGAGGATTCCCCTGCATGCAATAAAGACACATGCTCCACTATGTTCATAGCAGCCTTATTTATAATAGCCAGAAGTTGGAAGGAGCCCAGATGTCCCTCAAAAGAAGAATGGATACAGAAAATGTGGTATATTTACACAATGGGATACTACTCAGCAATTAAAAATAATGAATTCATGCAATTTGTAGGCAAATGGTTGGATCTGGAAAATATCATCCTAAGTGAGTTAACCCAATCACAAAAGAATACACATGAAATGCAATCACTGATAAGTGGATATTAATGAGTCCAGAAGCTCTGAATATTCAAGGCACAATTAGCAAGTCAAAAGATTCCCAAGAAGAAGGAAGGAGAGGACCCTGGTCCTGAAAGGACTGGATCCAGTTTTGTAGGAGAGTACCAGAATAGAGCAGAGAAATGGTGGGGTGGTGATTGGGGAATAGGTGGAGGGTGGTGGTGGTGGGGGTGGAAGAAGACATATGGGACATATGGTGAGGGGGGAATGGGGAAAGGGAAAAGCCTTCGGAATGTAAACAAAGAATATAGAAAATTTAAAAAAATGTAAAAAAAAGAAAGAAAGAAAAATAAAATGCCACAGAGACTTGTCTACAGGCCAATTTGATGGAGGTGTTTTCTCAAGTGACATTCTTCTTCCCAGGTGACCCTAGCTTGTGTCGCGGTAACAAAAAATTAACCAGCATTGGCCCTAAGTCTCTTTGCTTTCACATGAATTCTTAATTACATTTATTTTCCAATATTCTAAGCACCAGGTTTTCTAGTAAGGTAAGTGTGACAGGTAACCTTGATTGTCACCTGACAGGATTCAGAATTGCTATGGAAATAAGCTTCTGGGCATGTCTGGGAGGCAGTTTCTAGATTAGGTCCACTGAAGTGGGAAGATCCACCATAAATGTGGACTGTCCCACTGGATGGGGATGACGTGTGGTAGGGGGTGGCTAGGGATGTGGCTTGTCACACAGGCGTGATAATCTGAGTCTGAATCCTTAGTTCCCATGTACAGTAGCGCATACCTGGAGGCCCTGAGCTGGTGGAGCAGGGGGATACCCCTTGGACTAGTGGGGTGACCTCATTTATTTACATGTTTAGAGTTCTAGCCTTAGTGATGTGACTCCATCTCAAAAAGTGAGGTTGGGAGGCGCTGGGGGATGTCTTCTCACCTGTAGGTTCACCTGTGTGCATGCTGCACCCCTGGCACACATATGCACACCGCCACACCCAGGTACCCACATACGTGTACACACATGCAAAGCGGAGAGCGGTCGAGCTGAATGCCAGCACACTCTCTCTCTCTGCTTCCTGACTCGGGTGGTGATGCAAGCAGCTGCCTTAAGTGCCCGCCTCCATGCCTTCTCATCCATGATAGACTGTATCTTTGAATAGTGAGCTGAAACAAACCCTTCCTTCTGTTGTTGCCATGAGACTCAACATAATTACACAAACAGATGCTCTGCAGGCTTCTTGAAATCCTTATGTGGCATAAAGGAGTACTAGGGTCGCAAACTGCATTCGTCTGTGCCATGGAGGACCTAGAAAGACAGAACAATGAGGGCAGAGGGGTGACACTTGGTGAAGCAATGGTTGAAGCCTCACAACTGGGTTGGAAAGTCAGTGACATAAATAATAATAGCTTAAAACTCAATATCAAGAAAAAAACACCCAGGTTAATCCCAAGGAAGATAAATAAAAAATATTCCACTGGAGTAAAATTCCTGAAAACAGAAGGTTAAAACAAAACATCAAAACCTAAAATGAGGTGTTTTTAAAACCCTCTTCCTGTACAGGGAGAGAAAGTGTGAACTGAGTGACTACTGACTTCTCCCCTGACACAATGGGAGCTGAGAGACGATTTGATCCCAGGGTTGAAGCCAAAGAGTAAGTGCAAAGGTCTGGCCACATGTCTATAGGGAGCAAGCACAGCTCCAAAGATGGGAATGAAGAGCATGAAATGTCTAGTGAGGCTGTGTGCACCACGGGGGAAGACTACAGTGCTCAGCTGAAGGAACAATGTAGCACAGAAATTTACATTTATATGTAAGGAATAAAGGGAAACAGGCATTAGTAATGAGCATACGAATATTTAAATACAAGAGTCTTTTTCTCATAATTTATTTAAATTTATGTAGGAGAAAGTTTTGAGTTAACTATTATCTTACAAAATGGGAAGTGAAGAGTTTCAGTTTCAGGTGTGAAATGTTAGGACGCACAGGGTGTGTGTGTGTGTGTGTGTGTGTGTGTGTGTGTGTGGTGCATAAAAACAAAGCAGGAAATGATAACATAAAGATAAAGAAAAGCTACATTGATGGAAATCAATCAAATAATGTCAGCTTAAAACCAGCTGATCAATAATTGTATCTAATGCAAATGTAGTAAGAAGCCTAACCCAATAGTAATGTCCAACTAGTCATGTAAGATATACATTTTATGTATAGAGGAGACAGATTGAACGTAAAAGTCTGAGAAAGATATACCATGAAAACATAACCATAAGAAACCTGGCATGCCCTATCATGACTAAAATATGCTGGGACTGAAAGAAAAATTTAATTAAAAGTTGGCTAAGATACTAAAGAAACATTAACTCCAGGAAGACCTACAGAGAGCTCATGGGTATCTGAAAAGGGACTTCAGAATTCTCCATCCCTGGGAAGCAGGAAGCAAAATCCCAATGAGGCATCACTGTCAGGGCGGCCATGACTCCCAAGACTAAACTGTTGTGTGCATGATGGGGGTATATTGTCATCATGGAACATAGGAGGGTGTTTCCTCACAAAATAAAATAAACAAAAAGAGATCCACCACATGATTTCATTTCATATCTACAGGAAACAAAACAAAAGTCTTAAGGGGCTGCCTTTGCCTAATGTCAGTATTATTCACAATGAGCAAGAGATGGTTGCATGTATCAATAGATAAATGGATAAAGACATTGTGAAGTCCCTCTCATATGTGGATGTTATACACTATATTAGATAGATAGATAGATAGATAGATAGATAGATAGATAGATAGATAGATATTCTCCATATAGATGAGAGATGAAGATGTATTTGTGGATATACACACATGGAAATTTTGCTGCTTGTGATCCCTTGGCTGAATCTAGAGGACATGTTACTTCACCAAATAAGCCAAACACAGACACATGCTTCATGATCTCACTTATATAAATAATCTAGAGTCAAAAGTAATAAAAGCAGGAAGTTAAGCAGACGGATCCCAAGAGATGAAGGTTAGGGACTGGGTGATACAGATGGCAGGGGACAACGTCTTGGTTGTGTGGACATGTAATTCCTGAGTTCGAAGGTTCTGAGTGATGTCAAAAGTTAATACTAGGTTGTATATTTGCCAAAATAATTGATCATGTATGTGTGTTTGTGTGTTCATTTGTGTGTGTGTGTGTGTGTGTGTGTGTGTGTGTGTGTGTATTCAGGTGAGTGACGGGGGGCAGAGATGGCCAGCCGGCCGTAAGTTCTCCATTGCTTTCTATCATAATTTTTCAGACAAGGTCTCTTATTGAGCCTGGAGTTCTGCTAGGGTGGGTGGCCAGTGTGTCCCATCTTTCAACATTGTGATTAGAGGTTACCATGGCTTGCCTCTTGATGTGGTCACCCGAGACCCAAACTCAGGTTCACGTGTGCAAACACGTCATCACCTGAGACATTTCCTCAGCCTGAGAGTTGATCTTATGTGTGGGTGATTTGCTTGCTTTTGCTTGATGTTGTTGCGATCATCCATTTTGAGGCTGGTATATTAAAAGCCTTGTTCCTTAAGGTCAAGCGGTAATGGAGACCTTAGGACGCAGGGTCTTATAGAAGGTCATTTGGACATCAGTAGCAAAGCTTTGAAGGCCACCGTGGTCTCCTCTTTGCATTTTCCGCTCCACAGACATGACATAGGCGGCCTTTGTTCTCCAGCCTCTGGCCATTGTCTGCTACCTCACGACAGGCCCAGAATACAGATCATAGACTCAAATCTTCCAGACGATGAGCCAAAGTAAACTTTTTCTCTTTACAAGTCAATTAACTTGGGTATTTCATTATATTTATGGAAAGCTAGCATAGCACAAAAGAAGAAAATTAGAAAACTATTGGCACATGAAACACAACACTGTACACCTTAGATGTTTGTAATTTTCATATGCCAAGCATATCTCAGCAAAGCAGGGGGAAATATAAAAATTATTGAACGTTACCAAAAGTCTTTCTATAAAGCAGGTTTCATATTGAGATGGGCTCACCAGTGAATTCTACCAGATATTTAGGAAGCTAAATAGCAATGTTCCCTAAACTCTCTCGCAAAAACTGCAGGAGGAAGGAGCACTTCCTGCCCTGCCCTACAAGGCAGGCACCAGCCAGCAAGAAAAGCTGCCTGTACCACGAGGAGAGGAAATTACAGACGTGTATTTGTTCTGAACACACAGACCCCAGCAACACAGGAGCAAACTCTATCCAGTGGGCAGGCAAGATGGGTGCAGTGCAGATGCAAACATGGGCCAGCGTTGGGAATTAATCGGAGGAACTGAATGTCTTCCAGAATAAAGCAGAAGAATCGCAGCCCCCTTAATGAAGAGAAAGAAACATAAAATCTGACGAGATTAAAAAAAAAAAAAGATCCAGCAAATTAAGAATGAGAGGAAACCTTATTGTAGTGGGACTTTTTGAAACAACCCGTGACTATCTTTCTTAAAACCCCAAAACTAAGCATTTTCCTTCTAAGACCAGAAACAGTGAAGCTGTGTTTAGCCTTGTTACCTCGAAACCGGCTGGAACATGCTAGTGAGAGCAATAGGGAAAATACCTAAATACATAAGCAAAGAAAAAAATTCAGAAGAGAATAAATAAATAAAAATGAACAGCAAGCCTAATTTTTCTGCATTAAAATTCCTCAGAAATTCACAAAAATTTACCAGAACTTAACATGACTCTAGCAAGGTCATGGGATATAAGATGAACATGTGAAATTAATTGCATTTACATATAAATGATAAATAATCAGAAGGGCATATTTAAATATAAAATGAGAGTAAATTTAATGAGAAGTGTTCGATATTTCTACATGGAAATCTCAAAGACATTACTGAGTAAAATTAAGACGATATAACTTAATTTAAAGGCAGCCCTTATTGATTGGTTGGGACTTGATCGTGCTAAAATTCGTCCTCAGGTTGAGAGACAGATTCAACACATTCCTGTGGAAATTTGGCAGGCTTTCCATTTGTAGAAATTGTCATAAGGATCCTCACATTTATCAGAGAATGCAAGGCACCCAGAGCATCTAAGACTATTGTTAAAGATCTACCCCAAGAGCTTTGCACTTCCTGAGCTAAGCCTGAATCAAGCACAAACGAACTTCCCACCTTCCTTTGCTTTGCTTTTCTGAATTAACATGAGATGAGCCCCAGATCCGAACATAAACCCTGAAGCTTAAAATGTCTGAGAGACAGTTGGACCCAGACTTTACAATTTAGGTGTAGATATTTCTAAAGGCATTCACATAGAAACTCAGTCAAAGGAGCAGGATGGTGGAGCACACCTTGAGTCCCAGTGCTTGGGAGGCAGAGGCAGGAGGATCTCTGTGAGTTTGAAACCAGCCTAGTCAACAAAGTAAGTTTTAGGACAGCCAGCACTAAATGGTGAGATCCTGCCAAAGAAAAAGAGGATGAGGAAGAGGAAGAAGAGGAGGAAGAGGAGGAAAAGGAAAATTACACTATACCAAAATTAAAAAGGATCTATATTTATAAAGGAATAGATAAATAAAGCAAGTAGCAAGTCCCAGACTGTGAGACGCTGTCTGCCTAGTACAGATTTCATAAGGCTTCTATCCAGAGTTTATAAAATTCCCCCAATGCAGTAATACAAAGCAAAGGAAATTATTAAATGGGACAGAAGATTTGAACAAGGCAGTTCATGAAAGGAGATCCACAGATGGTCAGACTCCTGAGGGGAAAAAATAAGGTGAAAAGGGAGGCTTTATTTAAAAACAGAAAACAGTTAACCAACCAGGGTATCTTTCCGTACAAAGAGAAAGTGTGCTGTTGCAGGGTCAGCGAGAGGAGCTGGCTTCTTCAGTTCCCACCCAGAACTTCCGAATCCAATCTACTGAGCAAAGGACAGGCAGAAGGTTCTAGAATGTCTAGGTCCCGTTTGATGTGCTGTGGGTCCCAGCTCATTGGCCAGGACCCAGGAACAAAATAGGACTTTGAGTTGAAGCAGGTTTTTATGAAGTTCAGTTGTTGGCTCTTTCACAGAGGAAGTGTGCAGCCCACGCCGTCTGCAGTCAGCAAACTGTACCCAGGCCATGCTCTGGTCTTGGAGAACACACACACACACACACACACACACACACACACACACACATCCTCTGTGTTATTAGTTATTAGGAGAAACCTACTTTAAGATGGAATGCCCCTTCACCTCTATATTAAGACATTGGTAGCAGGAATTAGAAGGTCAGGCCACAGCAGCTGCAATAAGGACCTTAAGCAACGGGGACTCTCCAGTATTACTGAAGCTGGCGGTGTGAAACGGCGCAATCACTTTGAAAACTGTTTGGCAACTTGGTGTAAAGTTAAGCATATCCGCACAAGTGACTCAGCGACTCCAATCTTATGTTTTCACTCAAAAGAAATAAAAACATATGTCCATAAAAAAAACCCTCAGGCGGGAATCCTGTAGCAGCTTTATCCATAATAGTTCAAATCTGAAGGATGTCAGATGTCTACCAACTGGGAATGAATTGACAGGGTCCTCGTGTACCGTGGAATACTACTCAGCCGTAAAAAGGAAGATGTACTCAGCATGGATGAATTTCACAGAGTTTTGTACTGAGTTAAAAAACTGGACGATCAGAAGAAACCATTCTGCACTATTCTATCAATGTGAAATTTTAAAATGGGCAAATCTTACTCCTAGGTAGAGAAAGAGATCAGCTTGAAGCAGGGGAGGTAGGGTTATAGGGAGAGGGCTGACTTCCAAGAGAACAAGGAACTACTTTGGGAGTTACGATAGCTGTGTGTCGGTTGAGCTCTGCTGACCTGCGTATTTCACATGTGCATATTTTACTATTGCAAATTAAAGTTGGGGAGGATTGTTGTTGTTGTTGTTGATGATGATGATGATGATTCTTTAGATAGAAGGCGTACTCCAAATTGGCCCTGAACTCAACAATACTCCTGCCTTAGCCTCCCAACTGTTGAATTATAAGTGTGCACCCCCAGACTGTTTGGGGATCGATATTTAAACATAATTTAGCATAAACAAATTGGATTTAGGGATTGTGTTCAAAAACCAAATCAGTGTTGACTTGTGAGACAGAGACCCTACACAGCACTGAAGTGGGAACTTAAGGTTCTTTGGGAAGTCAGTCGTGTCGGATGGCGCTTTGCTGGAGCAAACATGTAAGGGAGTGTTTTCCTGAAGTGGACACAGGTAAAAGGCTACAGCAGACTCCTGAAGGAGCATTTCACA
Organism: Apodemus agrarius; assembly: GCA_964023405.1. Taxonomy (NCBI): domain Eukaryota; kingdom Metazoa; phylum Chordata; class Mammalia; order Rodentia; family Muridae; genus Apodemus; species Apodemus agrarius. The sequence continues at coordinate 24,371,930 of OZ030005.1, forward strand.
GGAGAAAGGATGTTCTGCTAAAGCAAGCGTGTGAAAGGACACGTGATGAAGGATTCTTTGCTAAGGACACACATGCGTTTCTTTACCTTACATTGTGTAGTTGTGTTCCATTTGTGGGGCATCCAGAGAGAAACACGTTAAAACGCTTCTGGTGGTGTGCTGCCGTTTCTTGCTTCTTCAGCTGATTGGGCCGATTGGCAGTGATGTCAGCTGAGACAGATGCACGCACTGAGGCAGGACCCGTGCTGAGGCATGAGCCATGATGGTCGGAGGCTATAAATAAGGCTCGTGACGGGGGCTGAGCTAGGCTTGCTCAGAGCGCTAGCTGTGCAACGCTTGCGGGTCTCGTGTCTCTGCTGATCTTCGCTCTGCTGAGAGAGGCACAGCTGAGAACGTCTCCTGGCGGTCCTCCACCCATACTTTGAGCTGCTGGATCTTTTAAGAGGTTGGTTTCCATGGAATAAGTAAGGGTTTTGGGGGCATGTCCTTCTTGTAGGTATTGAGAACCTGGCTCCGTGTCATCCTCTTTTGTTTCTTGGGATACCACAAGGGGACAGGCCTTATCCATATGCTGTCAGTGCAGAGACCTGCACTGTATGTAACAGGGTCACACAGCCAAGGGCCTCTGAAACCGTGAGCCAGCACAAACCTTTCATCCTTGTAAGTTGTTTATCTCCGGCATTTTGTTACAGTGACAGAAAGCCGCCCCGCCCCTCCCCTGCTTCATCTGTTTGTGCTGTCAGATTGTTGTTTGTTTGGTCTCGGCTCTTGAGAAGGCATTGTTCATGTTTCTGTTGATTTATTCAGCCAGCAATTATTCATCAACTGTGTCATCCTTCTCTAGACTGGCCATTTTCCACCCAAGATCAGCCTGCTCTTCAGGACGCAGAGAAATATGCCACATTCCTGGCTAAGGTCTCCCACAGAGCCTCTCTGATGTTTACCTGCCTGTGTAGCTCATTGGAAAAAGTGACAAGGTAACAAAATTTGGTTCCCCTGGAATAAGGGATCCAGGCAAGGGGTACAGTGAAAGTTCTGTTCTTTATTCTGACTGTCCCTATCTCCTGGGCCTTTCCTCTTGGACACCTCTGGTGGGGGGTGGGGGGAGGGAATCATGTGATTGAAATGGCATTATTGAAAACCCAGTAAGGACATATAAATCTGGGTCCTGAGTTAAAGAAAAGTGGAATTTTAGAAAATGGATCATTATTGTAAGTCTTCAGCAGCGTAAATCAGTCAGTTCTAGCTAAAGTGTGAAGGGAAGGCCTTTAAATCAAAACATTTTCTTTAGGAATTCCTGGGCACAGACTTGTAAAGCTGCCCTCGGATTCGTAAGCTTTGACTGGAGTTATGTAAATCCGTTGCCTCCCCGATGAAGCAGTTGAATGTTTTAACTAAATCTAATTCTTAAAATAATGATTTCTGAATCTAAACTTTGCTGCAAAAGATTTATGGGCGAGTTTTATAAATCAGAGGCAAGATATATAACACAGACAGTGAGACATGTGATTTATACATCCAACTTGTAAATCAGGAGAAAAAACATCATGTTTTACACTAAATAATATTTTTACAAATGGCACCTCATACATCTTGCAATCGCCACAAATCTCTCACCCTGGAGTCAGGCTCTACAATGCCAGGCTGGATCACAAAGGAAGCAGAGGGCCTGGGTGGTGAAGTTGGACTTGGCACTGTGGGCCTGCAAGGAGACTCCTGGGTCTCTCGCATCGGCCTAGAGACGCCAGCGGTTCAGGGTTGAGACATTTGTGGGTTTGCACTTCTGCTTGGCTTCCTGGGAGCAAGGACTTAAGGTGAGTTACATCAATATCCCAGGCTCAGTTTACACATCTGTAAATGACAGATAATGGTGCCTATGTCAAAGCCAAGCCATTGTGAGGCTTAAATGAGATAACATCCCTGAAGCAGACTCAGTGTCTGCAAATACAGATCTTAATAGATGCCAGTTATCTGCTGGTCTCCATAAAACTGCATGCTCAGAATCATGACCTCCATTGTGATTTTCAGCCCGCACGAAGGTCTATCTCTTGAGTCTCGAGAGAGATAGAGAGGGGAGCAGACATTGGTCATTCAGTTACTAACACCAGGGCAGCGTGTCCAGGAAGCTGGCCTGCCCTGTCTCAGAAGACATGACTATTCCTTAATTTTAGACCGCAAGAACCCACCCCACCCCTCGCCAAAGCTCCAGAAGGTTGTACTGCCCTTTCCAGACCTGACTTCTGGGCAGAATTTAAATCAAAGTTAATGTCTTAAGAAGCTTGTTACAAAAATAATACATTTTCCTTGCAGAATATTTGAGAAATAATGGAAACTGCAGATACCCTTGCCTCAGAGAGATAACCGCTGATAACCGGCTGGTTATCCTCTTACGGTCTTTGTCTGTGCATATATTTACATGCATACATTTAAAAGGCAAGGCCACACTACGTGAGTTGCTTTGTAACTTTCCCCTCCCCGTTTAACTATATATTGTGAACGGATTTCTGGAGTCACTAAATAGTTCACGGTGTGGTGTTTTACGACCCTGGATTATAATGTACCTTCATTTACTTAAGCAGCGCCATATTGTCAGACGTTTAGTTTGGTTTTAATTTTTTTTGCTATTATAAACAACCTTCCAGGGAACATCTCTTAAATAAATTCCTGCAGTTATTTATGGTTATTTTCTAAGGATAAATTCCTACAGCGGGATTACCTGTGTAAGTGGCCTATGCACACTGAAGAATTTTACTCAGGACCCTCTGAGAGGGTGGCATGGCTTGGCGCTCATGCCAGCCAGTGTGTGGAGATCGGTTTCTCTGTCCCCTAAGCATTTCTCTGTCCTTTCTGAACTGCTCATGTACCTACTAAAAATTATTGAACTCAGTGTCATTTCATTTTGCTCAACCTTAACATCTTTAAAGTTTCACATTTTAAGATATTTTTTTTTTGCCATTAATGTTTTCTGTTATAAATGTCCCAGTGATCTCCTTTGCCCACACTGGTATTTCAACATGTTGAGACTCGAAACCCTTTCATTATATATCTTGCAATTATTTTCTCTCTGGTTCTCATTGTCTCTCAGCTATGGGCACAGCATCGGACTTGAATTTTATAGAATTCAATAGAATAGGAAATATAGAACAGAGTCGGTTCTATATTTTACTTTACTAGAAGACACCACTTAAGGATGTCCCCAGTGAAAGATGAGATGAACTCATATCCACATTTCTCTCCGACTCTTCAGGATGTGTATTTTTTTCAACCTTTAATCTATCTGAAACTTATTTGGGGATGTGAAGCAAAGCCCTCATGAATGAATTTAATGGCACTATTTCATATATGGCTACTCACTTACCCACAAAGCTCAAAATACACTCCTACTATGAGCCTCTCTTCCCTACTCCTACCCTCTCTCCACTCTTCTGCTTATCCTTCCCTCTCTCTTTCTTTTGAGGGTCCTGAGAATTAAACCCACAACTTCCTGCCTACTGGGCAGTGGCTCTACACCTGGGTTATGCCCCAGACTCTACTGATGAATTCTATCTAGTCTTGTATACTATTGATAAACCCCACCCCAAGATCTCACTGGGGCATTCTAGGCAGGTGCTCTACCACTAACCACACCCCAGGCTCTCACTGAGGATTTCGGAGGTAAGGGTTCTACCACTGAGTCATGCCCCAGCCCCTCACTGGGGGATTCTAGGCAGGGGCTCTACCACTGAGCCACATTCCCTCTACCTATCCTGTGTTCTTATTGCCATACCTATAACAATACTACTTTATTTTAATTACAATTTGATACTTCTTTGGTGCTTGTTAATACAAAATTTCTAACCCTGTGTGATCAAGCTTTCCTTAATCATTAATTCATTTAGATGACACCAATAAACACTTTGTCAATTAAAAAACTATTAAAAGAAGAATGCACTTCCAGAGGGCTTAAGGATAAATTAGGGATAAATAAAGCTTCTTCAATATTTAGTCCTTGCCCTGCCTTAAGAACATGCCATACGCCCCCCAACTTTATCCTTCTTGCATCTACTTCAATAAAGCCCCTCGGTTCTACTTCCTTCCAGAACCATTGGGTTTGCATGGGGTTTCCCAGGCAGGCAGGCAGGCATAATTTCATAGGACCCAATTTCAACCAAATTCAAAGGTCTGTTTTGATTTCCTAAGGAAATAGGAAAGTTAGTATCTAAGATGAGGATGTGTGGCTCTTTGTGTGTTGCAGAACAATGGTGTCTACATTCTGAAAATGACCCTGCATTCCCTGACCCACCCAGAATGCACCAGTGAATAAGCAAATCCCACTTAGCATGCTGAGAGTATGCTCAGCATACTGGAAATACTACTTGACAAACCAGATTGACCGTGTCCCCGATACAAGTCCTTTATGGATTTTGGAATAACAAGAGCCTACTTCCTGAGTGTTGTTCTATCTCTCTTTCCTCCATCCATTTCCTCTGTGAACTATGACATTGTGGGTGACAAAAAGATTCAATGCTTGGGAAGAAACTCTAGAATGTTGTAGAGTGTGACATGACCACAGGAAGAGAATTGGGAAGACCATGGTGTTTCTGTGCTGTGAGATGATTTTGCTATTGACTTGTTGGGGTAGTCCTGAGTGGGGAGAGGAACAGAACCTGGATATACATTGATGACAGAGTCGGTAATATATATATATATATATATATATATATATATATATATATTATGTGTGTGTGTGTGTGTGTGTGTGTGTGTGTGTGTGTTTTATTGGATGTTAGTATGTTAGTTGGAATTTTGATTGGCATGGTGACCAAATACCTGAGAGAAGAACAGAAAGAGAGGGATTATTTATTTTGGCTCACAGTCTCAGAGGGATCAGTTAATCCTTATAGAGAAGGCTTGGTGGAACAGCTCACATCAGAGAAAGGAGATGTTGGAACTCAGCTGGCTATTTTCCTTTTCTCAGTGAATTCCAACTTGTCTTCCAGCCCGGGCACAGTGCCATCCACATCCTGAATTTTTCCTCTTCAGCCAATCCTCTGGAAATTGCCCGACAGACATCCAGTTTCCTAGGCTAATCCCCAAAGGTTACCAATCATGCAGAATAAAAGGCTGCTATGGAAGGAAGTAGATATGAATTAGAATCAAATAAAGAACTCTCTGTGTAGATCTGGCTTTCTAGGCTCAGCAGAGTCCCTCCCTCCAACCCACATACAAGGGAAGAGCTTTGATGCCTGCACTGGAAAGCCCAGGGAGAGAAGTGGCTTATGCTTCAGGTGCTCCACACTGGCAGGCATCGGGCAATCTAGCCATCCTCCCCTCTTTCCCTCTATCCAATGCTTTCCTGATGCTGCCTTCTGCTCTGATAGGCTGGTCCCAAGTTGAAGTTGAAGTCTGTTTGTGATGGATTCTTACATTTACATGATGGGCCAAATTTGGGGGTTGAGTCAAGAGAAGAGATAGAATCATTGCTATGATCTTTGAGCCCATAAAGGGCATAAACCATCATTTAATTGATTCAGCTACCTTGACTTATATCCTAGCAGTTCATCAATCCCACTAGTGTTTTTATTCTTCAAATGGCACCAGCAAAATCATTTGGTATGAATATTTTTGACACCACACCTCTCTTTCTGGCAATCTACTCTATACCTCTCTTTATGACAATCTGCCTCTGGGTAGTTTAGTCATATGACCAACCATATTGAACATAATTTGCAAAGCACGATCCTCTACAACAACACAAAACAATACAGAAAGAAAGGAAAGAAGAAAGGAAAGAAGGAGGAAAGAAGAAAGGAAGAAGGAAGGAAGGAAGGAAAGAAGGAAGGCAGGCCAGTCATGACAACTCTACTGTTTGTCAATAGATAGTTGCTTCTAAAATAGTTTTCTTTTTAAAAATTTTTTATTTATTATTCTTTCATAAATACATCCCAAGCACAGCTTCCCCTCCCTTCACTCCCCTCAGCCTTCAGCCACTCTCTCCGATCCCCTCTCCTCATTTCCCCCCATAGATAAAAAAGCAGGCTTCCCAAGGACATCAACCAAACATGGCACAAGATAAGCAGGCACAAACCTTCACACCGAGGCTGGGCAAGGCAACTCGGTAGGCGGAAAGGGTCTTAAAAGCAGGCAAAGAGTCAGAGACACCCCAACTCCAACCGTCAGAAGCCCCCCAAAACCAGCAACAATATTGTATATGCAGAGGCTGTAGCCCAGATCTATGCATGCTCTATGCTTGCTGCCTCAGTCTCTCTGAGTCCCTATGAGCCTTCCTTAGTTGATTCTGTGGGCTGTGCCCTCCTGGCTCTAAAATTTAATGACTAAGGTATGGGAGATGAAAGAGACACTATATTTACTTATGCCGAGACAACAAACGTAACAGGGACTGCCTGTAGGAAAATTTTCTACCTTATTTCTAGGGTATTTGAGTAGAGATGTTGACTTGGGTTTGATACGCATGTGGGAAGGCTCAGACAGGACTAAGGGCTTAGTACAGTAAATAATAGCAATCCTGTTAGAGTGGCAAAGGAGTCTGAGCTTTGTGTTATTCCAGTGAATAACTTGGAAGAAAGAAAGGATAGACTTATCTTGCTCACAATTTTGGAGGTTCCAAATGCAAGATTGGATGTGCCTAAGCAATCAGTCTCTGTTGAGTGTGGAGTATGGTTGCACTTCATATGGGGTAGGCATGAGAACAAATGGCCAATGTATTGAAGCAGAGCAGAGAGAGTAGCTGGGTCCCACAATCTCCTCTGAGGGCACACCACCAATGACCAAAGTACCTCCCATCCAACCCTATCTCCTACAGTGACTCCCAGTTCTGACACTGTGGGAACAGTGCTTTTAAATTTGGATGCCTGGGAAATGTATCATCAGGTTCTCACAGGCCTGAGGGCTGAAAGAACATGATGAATGGGGACAGGGAAATGTGTTGACTCTCCTTTTCAAAGGCAGATTGGACTGGGACCAGGGGCATAGGTCAACATCAGAAGGAAACATCTATGGAGGTATCACCGATCAATTTTAGAAACAGACACTATTAGCAACTTTAAAGGATGGACTTAGCACTGAAGGAAGCTGCATGAAACGAGGAGTAAAGGAGTCCTTAGGAAGAGAGAAGAGAGTCTGTTCTGTCTTCGAAACGGGAGGAAGTTGGTGGAGATTGGACAAGTATAACTGGGCTGATAGATTCCACACCAGGAGTTGAAGTCTGTTTGTGATGGATTCTTACATCTACATGATGGGCCAAAGTTTGGGGTTGAGTCAAAAGAAGAGGTAGAATCATTGCTGTGCTCTTTGAGTCTATAAAGGGAATAAACTAAGACTATGGGGGGGCAGTGCAATGGAATGGGGAGTATCTAGCAGTGAGATGAGAGGAGTCTTTGGGATTTCCTGGCATGACATTGTGTCTGATTGTGCTTCTAGCCAGCTCATTATAGTAACATCTTGCTGCAGACTGCTCTCTTCTTCTGCAGGATCTTAGAAGTGGGCATATTTACTATCCCCATATCAGAGGCTGGCTTTGGGGTGGGATTCTCATAACAGGACACAGACACCCCAGTGCTGGAGCTCTGAGACTATCTGAAACAAAGCAACCATGGTTATAATAAAACGCCAACCTTTGCAGGAAGGAGAAACATTTACACAGCCCTGTTTTCACTTTGGGAAGCTGCTGAAGTCAGAGAAAGGCAGAATTTCCCATAACTCAAAGGGCCACCCTCCATCCAACACAGTCATATGAGCATAGTCCTGCCCTGGTCACAAAGACATACAGAATTGTTGAATGGGTGAAGGATGCTAGAGCCATTGTGGCCTGAGATATGGTAGACTTCCAGTGACAGGATTCTGTATCTATATACAGACTGTGAGGTCTTTGTGTTTAATCCTATACAGTAATTTGCAGTCTAAGAAATTCACATTGAGAAGCTGAATAGATGGTTTGGTAGCTAAGAATGCCGACTGCTGCTGAAGAGGACCCGTTGGGCAGCTCCCAACTGCTTGAGGGAATCTGATAACCTTTTCTTATTTCTGTGGACATCTGCACATACTCACACATGTACATATAATTAAAAATAGAACACACCTTCAGCACAATGTCTTCCTTCCTTCCTTCCTTCCTTCCTTCCTTCCTTCCTTCCTTCCTTCCTTCTTTCCTCCCTCCCTCCCTCCCTCCTTCCTTCCCTCCCTCCTTCCCTCCTTCCTTCCCTCCCTCCTTCCCTCCTTCCCTCCTTCCTTCCTTCCTTCCTTCCTTCCTTCCTTCCTTCCTTCCTTCCTTCCTTCCTTCCTTTTTCTGAGTCAGGGTATTGCTAGGCAAACCACACTGGCCTAGATCGTGACATCCTTCTGCCTCAACTTCCTGAGTGCCGGGATTAGAGACAAACACCACTGCTCCTAGCACAATGTCAATTCTTGATTGACAGTTGATGATTTAAGTACAAGTTTCAAGTGAAATGTTCTCCACGACAATTGCTTTTTATGCTCTTAACTCTTTCCAGCATTAAAATAGACAAGCGTTTCTTCGCGACATGAATGACACACTGACACTGCTAAATAACAAAATCCAGGTTCAATGCCGTGGCGTGCTCTGCACCCTGAGGCTGATCCCTGAGAACCAGAGGTAGCATCGACTCATCACGCCTGGCTTCTGGGAGGAGGTCCCTTCCTGCCCTCAAGGATGCACTTGACCACAAAGCCCAAGGGAGCACTGCCTGAAGGACAGAGATGAAGACACCCTTGGAGTGGCTGGCTCCATAACAAACATCACTCGAAACTTCCCTTTCCCCCCCTCAGAATGCCAATGTGATTATGCGTGGAGCCGCTGCTATTTACAGATTTCTTAGCACAGAGAGCATTACACAGCCAATGACACAGAATTACAACCATCTAGACATATGGTTTGGATAAACAAAGCACAAAGCGCAAATTAACCATGGTTGACTATAACTCCCTGCTCTCTACTCCCTAGGGAAGGACTTTAGTGAAAATCCCCAGTCGGAGAGAGCAATACATATCAGAAGGCATAGCACATACAACGTGCTGTAGACAAATGCTAAGCCTTATTTAATGCTTTCCATGGTGCCAGAACACAACGGCACCAACCTGTCTAGGAAAAGTTATAACTCTCTGCCAGTTTCCTGTAAATAGAAACTTCTCTCCTACGGATCCCATGCCTGTGTGCTCCAAGGCCAAGGGATGTCTCCTATTTGTCATCACCTTGCTTCTATTTCCCGTGTCCTCAAAGGCCAGTGGCCTCCTGCATCTAGAGGTCAAATCTGCATGGATGTAGATGCAAGGAGCCTCCTCTGAGTAAGTACCCTTCAACCTCCCTCTGCAAGGAACAACCCCCCTCCCAATGCTTGTCTACAGAGAAGCAGCCTCACCCCCACCCCCATGCCTTGAGCGCATTCAACCCCAAGGGTGCCATTAGAAGCAAGCTGATTCGGTTTTCTGGCAGGAAGGAGTCCTTCATTTCCCATTTTTTTTATACTTCATGAGAAAGTCTTGTAGGGCAGGGAAGTCTGTGTGAGGTCTTTGGCCTCTCATCACTGACACATGGACCTTATAAACTCCGTTTGACAATAGAGTATAATATTTGCTTTTCATAATACATGTGCATTGCTTTCCGAAGGAGAGAGCAAAATAAATAAATAAGCAAAGCACCAGGGTTGTGCTTGGCTCGGACAGGTCTACTGAAGTTTTTCAATAGGAGAAGAAAAAAAATCTGCAGAACACTCAGCTAAATGTATACCTCCTTTTTTTCCTTGTCTTGGTGCTTTTCAGATTTACATTATGTATTTAATTCTCTGTCTTCTCACATAGACATGCCACATGCACACACACACACACACACCCTTGTAAAAATCAAAATTAAAATTCACCTTCCAGGTACCCACCTGGGAGAAGGGATGCACATGAAGGCTCTATGGTGTCACATGAACCTTAAGGGCTTAAATATTTTATGAGTTGATAAACCTTCAAGGCTTATTACTATATTAGCTGACCCTAATACTTTAAGCATATACCAGTGACAGATGCTCTATGGCATGGACAGAGGATCAATCTGGAGGCTCAGCTGTTCAAGGGGACCAGGGCTTCCAGGAAGGCAACCGCAGTGTTGAGTTTCCAAGACCCTCTCCATGGATATCCCAGAAGCTGACCTTCAGAGCTGCACAGTCATCGTGAACACTGGGATTCTACGAGATCCTCTCAAGTGGCCTTGATGGCTGTCTTCCCATGTAGGTTGGTAGGCTGGTAGCAGGCTCGCTGCGCTGACCCCTCTTGGGTATTATTGATGTGGCTCTTCCCTGTCATTTTCACGTTTCATTTTCAACCTTGTGATGTGAGTAGGGAAGACGACCGAATAGCTCTCTGTCACATTAATCTGCCCAAATAGAAACGGACGAGGACAGGAGCCGAGATTCCCAGGGCAAAGTTAATGGACTTAACAAAGCCACTTACGTGGATTCAATAATTCAGATCAACTCTATTCAATTCCACTAATAGTTCCTGAGTACTTTCAAGGAGAGGAGTCTTGTGCTCAGCCCTGAAGAAATTTTAGAAAAGGACCTAGCCTATAGGGGCGAACATTTAGGGGGGTCAAAGTGATTCCAGAGAGAGAAGAGGGCCCTCCAGGCATTGATTGGGATCAGTTTTGCTGAATAGCATGATGGGAACCTGGCCATTTCCTTAGAGCCTTTGGAAGTTTCTGTAAATCTAGGAAAATTGTGGGGCATGTCTCAGGTCTCAATACTTCTTGCTTCTTTCTATCTCAAGGGGGTACAAATGACATTTCCACCCCAAACATATTGGAGATAACACCTGGCCATGTGATTGGCTGTGGTCCACTCTGCTTGTGACTTGATCATCTGGTGGATGCGTTTCATATTGAGTCTATGTAAAACAGATTAGCTGAGCCCATAAAGAGGCTCACATTCAGTTTTATGTGACATTCATTAGTACCATGTTCCATATGTACTTACAGATGCACATTCTATAAATTGGAATCCCTAGAGGCTAACTTCAGATGATAGAGTTTGGAGGAAGGAAATCTTTCTGGCCCGCAAAGAATGGAGGCAAAAAGCGAAGGCCTTGGTTCACGATAGACAATTCAAGGTGTATCTGGGGGCTGGACAAGACTAAGCACAGGGTATGTTGAGGACCATGTACTATGGACACTTTCTAGCCCCACATTCCTGTATTCTAGATCTGACATCATGATCCTGGCTGATGTCAAGGGCTCTGCATTTGGTATTGTGGTTCACTGTTTTACAACGATCTACTACAGAGGGAGAGACTAGCCCTGCATAATTAACTAGTAAGTAATTGGAAATAAAAGGACTGACTTTTGTGTGACACCCGAGGAACAGTGTTAATAAATGTTTATTTTCCCAAGTGACAACAACAACAACAACAACAGACTAAAATAAGGATGCCACCAAAGTACAATTATGTGAGCCAATGAGTTCTATTGAGGTTACTTACAGGACTGTGGGTGAAAAAGTTGTTTACAGGAGCAGAAATGGCTCAAAGATGGCTGTATCACCAAAAGCCCACCCTCCAGTGTGAGTGACAGCTTATAAAGCTGGAAAGCTGGCGCATTCTGCACAACCTTTATTGGCACTCAACAGGCTGGAGAAGGTCTTCTTCAGGTAGCTCAGTTGGTCTCTGCTTCTTTCAATGAGTTTGGTTTATCTGAGAAAGTCCCCCCGACAGTATTTACTTAATATATGATTGAGGAGGGAGGAGCCTAATGAATCTGCTCAGTTTCAGGAACTTCCTCAAGCCCCTTTCTAGCAAGATGAAATGCTTCACTTCCCTTTACAACATTCTGCAAACATCCTCTCTTAACAAACTTCCTTCAAAGGTGGACTGTTTTATCTCAGAGAAAAGTGATACCCTGCAAGGGCCAAGGCAGAAAGGATGTCACCACAGTCTATCAGCCAATGTGATGATTATTGGAATTACATACTTGGCTAGACAACAAGATACTGTGAGATTAGTGATGAACAGCTCTGGGTGCCTTGGGGGGAAACATAGCCTATGAGTCCTCTGAGCTAATACATAGTTTAATCAATGGCTTCAGATTTTGAATTGACTATTCAGAGTCAGTAGAGCTGTGGTAGGCGGGGCCATGTTGGAGGTAAGGGACATGTCCAGGAGGCTGTAACTTGCTTCCCTGGGCTCATCCCTGAATTCACTCTCTACTTCATGGTCACAGTAGTAATCAGATTGGTTCCTCCACACAGCATGGGGACCTCACACCTCTGAAAGCATGGCTTATGAATCTGCCCTCTGTCACGGTGTCTCCACCAGGTATGAAGATATAATCATATAGCTGATCACCACTTGAATGCCAGGATAATACACCTATACTCACCGAAGCCAAAGAGCAGATACATATTTTGATGTTGGGCAGCTGGTCTTCCTCTATTAGGGTTCCTACACCATTCATTGTAGGGCAACTTCTGTATTTCATGAAAACAGCTTTGAGGATCACCATTAGCATGTCTGTCCCTTAATGTGAACTCATAACCTTTAAAGTTTTATTTTATTTTATTTTATTTTATTTTATTTTATTATATGTGTGTGAATTTTTGTCTGCATATATGTATATGCCTCATATATGTGCCTGGTGCCCACAAGGTGTTGGGTCCTCTCAAACTTGAGTTATAGACAGCTTAAGCTGTCGTTTGGGTGCTGAGATTAGAGCCTGGGTCCTCTGGAGGAGTATCCAGTGCTCTTCAGCACTGAGCCATCTTTAGCCCCATATATAGAATTTTAATTTCATGTTTCTGAGCACTAATTCCCCTCCTTTGAGTGTCCTGTCAAATGCTTTCAACTTTATTAATCAATTTCATAAAGATAACACATATAGCATTGTCCCAATATCTTTCCAAGATCCATTTCTGTTTTCATTTCCTATAGATACCAAGCTGTTTTACTCTCTTTGTTGAAATGGCTATCTTGTCCACTTTTGATTTACATCTTTTCCTTGACATTGACATCTTTTTCAAGAACTCTTCACTACCCCTTCCTCTGTGTGTGTGTGTGTGTGTGTGTGTGTGTGTGTGTGAGTGTGTGTGTGTGTGTGTGTGTGTGTGTGTATCTATTTTGGGACTCTTCTGTTCCATGGAATTGCTAGGCTATTCATATGCTAATGCTACTGTCTAGTACTTTAGCTGTATTTAAATACCATAAACTAGTCTTGAGACAAGGTAGTAGCACATCTCCAATAAAAAAATAAATGGTATTTTTTTCAAAGTAGCATCTCATACTGCATTTCTGCTCCTCTACAGCCACATGCCCTTAGTGGCATACCAAACAGAAACTGTGCTATACTGATATAGAAGAAGTTAAAGTATATGAGTGCATGTGTGTCTGTGTCTGTGTGTATGTGCATGTGTGAGTGTGTGTGCATGTGTGTGTGCGTGCCTGCAAGTGTTTGTATGTCTGCATATGTATGCGCGTGCATGCATACATGTGTGTGCATGTACATGCATATATGTGTCTGTGTTGTGTATTTATGTGTGCGTGTGTGTGCATGCACACGTGTATATGTATGTGTATATCTGTGTATGTGTGCATGTGTGAATGCATACATGTGCATGCAAGTATGTGTGCGCCTGTATGTCTGTGTATGTGCATGTGCCCATGTTTGTGTGTGTGTGTGTGTGTGTGTGTGTGTGTGTGTGCATGTCAGTCATATCCACTATAGTGACAAATACTATGAAAATCAACTTGAAAGTGGAAGAATTTCTTTTGCCTTATACTTTGAGAGGTGATGCCCTTGGTGAACTGGATCCATTGCAAAGGACTTGAGATAGAAGAACATGTTTGAGGAAAGCATCAAGAAAGCAGGGGGAGACTGAGTCAGGAATAATATAAACCTCCAAAGGCATTCCGAGAGCAAACCATTTCCTCCACTCAGGACCCACCTTCCACCAGTAACAGCACATTAATGGGTTAATCACTGATTCTTTGATCAGAGTCCTCATGGTTCAGTCACATTGTGGTGGGGGATGAAGCCTTTAACCTGAGATCCTTCAGCGAGAGCATGTCCTGTCCAGACTGCAATAGTGCTGGTTTAGATTTGTTTGTTTGCTTGTGGAGGGAGTTGAGCTTTTGGACACAGGCCTACTAAACTGAGGTATCAATTAATCTCTGGATGTTCCCCGAGGAAAGGTATCTTGTCTTTGAGTAGAGGACTAATAAACTTCTGGGATCCAATCCATAATGGCAGGAAGCTGGAAGTCCATGCTTCCTCCCTCTCTCCTTATCTCACCTTCCTTGTTGAACTGCTCCCGATTCTCTGTCTCCACAGTGCTGCCCTCTGTTCTTTTATGAACACAGAGGTGTTCAGATGCTCGAAGCTGCCTGCTATGTGGTTTGTCAACTCAGTGTGACCCAGTGTCCCCTGGGAAAAGGCCACCTTAACTGAGGAGTCGCCTCCATCAGACTGGCTCATGAACATGTCTGTGGGGAATTTTCTTCATTATTGATTAAATGGCCTACTATGAGCAGTGCTGTTCCTATGCAGGTAGTCCCAGTTTGGATAGGAAGGCTATCCTAGTAAACGAGAGAGAGAGAGAGAGAGAGAGAGAGAGAGAGAGAGAGAGAGAGAGAGAGAGAGAGAGGCAGTAAGCAGTATCCACGGTTCTGTCATGAAAATACTCTCTTCATGAAGTCAGTGCCTTGCAGGACTTTTGTGTCCAAATCCCCTTAGATATCAGGAGGCTCTCCAAAAAAGAGATTGCATGATTTTTTTTAAGTCCTGGAAGACAATTTTTAAACCTAAAGATTATTTGGTATCCAGGCATATTTGATGGTTTGTAAGGTGACCTGTGGTCAATTATACTAGAAAGGTTTTCTTTGGGAATTTCATGATTTTCCTGTCAAGTTATTATAGCCCCTCAAAATCAAATGAGCAATTTTTACTATTGGATTCTACATGAAAACCATTTATACTTATTGTCCAGTGGAGTACATTTATGTATATAGTAGTTTCTATGATGCAACCCTGTTTTTAAACTGCAGTACTGGGAATTAAACCCAGGCCATCGCACATGGGAGGCAAGGATTCTGCCACTGAAACTACAGTGCCCAGGCTGGTCTTGAACTTGTAATCTTTCTGCTTCAGCCTTCTTGAGTAGTTGGCATGTTAGCCTTGCTAACCACCCTCGAACCATGCGGTAATCCTAAGGATGTAGATTTATGTCACAGTGTGACGCTCTCTGAGTATGTCACGATAGGGTTAATCTTCCAAATACAGTTAATTGCTGAATCACAAAAATATTAAGACAACCTAATTATATAATTACCTGTATTAATGAGGATGTTTGGCTGATGCTTGAATCTCATAGCTTGATATTTAGTTAAATTTCAATTACTGACGCCAATTGATGCCACCTCAGACATGGGATTGTATAAACATAAAACGTGGAGTATGTTTGATTCCAAATTGTCCCCCAGATCACCCATCCAGCTGAGCCCATCACTGACACTTTGTTTACAGCAGGCTAGGTTACACAAAACAGCAGTGTATCTTATTTTAGACTCTATGTGGAAAGGAAAGAAAAAGGTTTCTGTTCTTGTACAAAAGTTCATGTGATAATTAAAATAAGGTCATTGTAGCCCCAACTTCTGTAGTTTTGAAGCTCCCATTTTGATTCTGTCTCATATATTTATTGTGGAACATATTTTATTGATGTGGCATAAAAATAATTTTCAGGGCTTCTATTTAATAACTATGTTTTATTATGCATTTCATTACTTATATTTTTGTTGTGGATAATTCTGATTTCTCTTTTTGGTAATGGTGTTCTTGTTACTTTTCTGTTGCTGTAATAAAACACTCTAACCCAAAACAATTAGGGAACACAAAGTTTTCTTTACACTTACATTTCCAGGTTGTAGTGCACAATAGACTTAAGCAGAAGCTCAAGGCAGGGATTGAAGCAGAGGCCATGGAGGAGTGGTGCCTACTGGCTTCCTCTCTGGCTGATGCTCAGGTAGATCTAGCTGATACTCCTACATAGCCGAGGCCCAGCTGCCTAAGGATGGTGCTTCCTGCAGTGGGCTGGGTCAGTCAAGACAATCTTTCGCAGACATGGTCATGGGCCAATTTGATGAAGGCAGTTCTTCAGTTGAAGTTCCCTCTCCTCACACGACTCTGGGTTGCAGCAAGATGACAATCAAAAAAAATAGCAATTTTCCATAGTTAGTAAACTTACTTAAGCAGTCACCCGAGGCTCAGGAAATGCCATAGGAGAAGAGGTAGAAGGAGTGTAAGAGCCAGAGGATTAGGAAGCCTGCTTCAAAATGGTGTTTTCTAGACAGGACAGGGAAGGAAACCCATGAAATCTCACAGCATGGCTGTATCAGGACAACACAGGTCAACACGCCAATGTGGAGGGGGAAACTTTCAAAAGATAAACATTCTGAATGACGTCAGGGAGAACGTTCAAATGCTTGACACAACCAGGAACACTTTTCTTGTCCATCTTCATTTGCTGTGACAATCAAGAGGTATGGCCACAAGGAGCATTTTCCAGTTCAGGGTTCTAGGACGATACCTAACCAAAGAGTCTAAACACACGGTAAAGATTCCAGGAACAAGAAAGAAATGTACGACAATCGAGAATGTTCTTCCTTGGGTACTCAATGGGGCCAAGTTAGCTAAGCTGCATAGACAGAGGAAGACTTAGACAAGGAGAGTGTGGAGTTGGGCAATGTGTTTTGTGGTCACATACTCATTTATTTAAGGTAATTTCTCTTCTCCATCACTTTAAAAAAAGATTTATTTATGTACTTTAAATGGGTGGTCTACCTACAAGGGCACGGACGTCCTTGGAATCCAGAGGAAGGCACAGGGTCCCCTGGACCTGGGTTTGCAGTTGGTTGCAGACTGCACAGCGTGGGAGCCGGGAGCCAGACTTGGATCCTCTACGTGAACAGCACTTGCTCTTAAGTACTGAGCCATTGCACTTGTTTAAGCAGACTATTTTTAGGTCAGTTTTAGTTTTATAGAAAAAGATTATGAGCAGACGGTAAAGAAAATTCTCATACACACCCCCAACCAACACACATGTGTTCAGCCTCCCCCACTACCAATAGTAGCTAGTAATTGGGAAGAACCAAGTAATGGGTGGGAACCAAGACAATGTATTTCCCACACAGTAATGTGTCATTACCACCCAGCATAGCTTATGTAATGGGCTTTCTCTTGTGGATGTGCACTCTTATCGATTTAGACAAATGCATATAGTGTCATGCAATTACCAGGATAGGGTTTTTGTAGAATAGCTTCACCAAGTTGAGAATCCCCTGAACTTGCCTGTCTGTTTCCCCTGAAGCTTTATCAAATGTTATCTGCACAGTTCCACCTTTTCTAGAATGTTCTATGTTGTTGAAATCAAGCAGTAGGCAGCCACTTCTTAGTAATGTTTCTTCTTATGGCTTGATAATTCATCTCATTTGAGGCTTGAATAATGGTCCATTGTCTGGGTGATTATTCATCTCTGGGAGGGCATCTTGATTGCCTTTGAGTTTGGACAATTATGCATAAAACTGTGACAAACGTCTGTGTACAGTCTTCTCCTCCTCCTCTTCCTTTTCCTCCTCCTCCTCTTCCTCTTCCTCCTCCTCATCTTCTTCCTCTTCCTCCTTCTTCGTCATAGGTTTTGCAGTGCCATTGGGTAATTAGCAATGAACACGATTATATAGGTTTGTATTGTCTCAGTCTGTTCAGCTTTGTGTGAAAATAACCACCTGTTCCCAGGGTTTCTGTATCATTCTGCACTTCTACCAGCCATGAACCAGTTCTCCATGCTCCAAGCATCCTTTAGTGGTGGTGGGCTGGACTTTGGCATGCTCAGTGGTAGCATACTTTCTAGTTGTAAAGCCCATTGCTGTCTCAAATCTCACTCCTACTTAATACTGGGCTAAGAACCTGCCTTCCTATTTTGTAGTTTCACCTAAAACCATTTCTAATCCTACTTGTGCCTCCTTCCCAACAAGGAAAGAAGTCATAATGAAAGCTTTAAGGATGTCCCAAGATCAAAAAGAAGACAGAGGATTGACATTCAGAATACATAAACAATGAAGAAAAAAATTAAGGGCCTAATAAAAATGGGTGTGACGTCACTGGGAGCAGGCTTTGGGGACTCAGAAGCTCAGGCCAGGCCTAGTAGTTCACTGTTTCTCCCTGTTGTCTGCAGATTAAGCTAGAGAACTCTCAGCTTCGCCTCCAGCACCATGTCTGCCTGTGCGCTGCCATACTTTCCGACATGATGATAATGGACTGAACCTGAAGAGTGTAAGCCAGCTTTAAATGTTTCCCTTTATAAGAGTTGCAGTGGCCATGGCGTCTCTTTACAGCGATAGAACACCAAGACTGTGGACTGTGGCTCTGGATAGAGAGTTCTGAAAAAGAAGAATCTTAAAAGTGTCCATTGTCTTTACTAACCATGGAAATGCAAGTTAAAATTACTGTGAGATTTTTTTTTTGTCTCACCCCAGTTATAATGACTAGGATCTGGAAAATCACGGACAGCAGATGCTGCTCGAGGCACTCCGGAAAGCACTGTGCAGCCGTCAGAGGGAAGTGAGCAGCTTTACGAGGCTCCATCTGACAAGTGAGGGGGGGAAACCAAGGCAGGAGGATAACCATTAATTCTGACGCCACCCTGGGCTACAATGTAAGACCCTGCTTTAAAAAAAAAATAACAGCAAACAAATCAATACACAAACATCTCAATCGACCTGGAAGGCCTGTATCAGCACGGGCAACAGATGCTTGCCTGCAACCTCTTCTCACTTCAGAGCCATTTTATGCCTTTCCAATAAGACCTTCTTTCTTTCCCTTGGTGTGTTTGGTTCTGCCGCTGGCCTCATCTGCCTATGAACACTGGGTTTCGCAGCCACTGCTCTCTCTCTCTCTCTCTCTCTCTCTCTCTCTCTCTCTCTCTCTCTCTCTCTCTCTCAGTACATATCCAGCCACAGGCTGCCTCAGCCTCCCCACCTCCTTTGGATACCCAGTGTCTGGCTAACTCTGATGAGGGTTGTTTCATTTCCTCATAAGCCCTTCTGCATTACATCCCACCTCCCTTCCCTTCCTCTGTTGGTTCTACTTGGAGAATTATGAGTTCCAGTCCTATCTGAGACCCACCCTACTTGCTCTCTCAGCCTGACCCTAAGATCACCCCCAATGATCCTTCTAGTTGCCGAACTCAAAGGGGCTGGTGGGACTCTCTAGTGTCCAGCCATGGTTCCACTCTTCCCCTGTGGTCCTGAGTCACCCCATCATCAGACTATGCGTTGCTTCGAGGCTGCATAGAGGCTGCACACACTCCCTCCCTTGTTTCGGGAGTCCTTCTATGATCCAGAGCTCCATCTCCAAGCTGCCTGTTGGACGGATGATGAATGCCGCTGGGATTTTAGAGAGACGGAGGGACCCACAAGTGGGAGGTGCCCGAAGAATGAATCCTTATTTTCTATCCTATGGGAGTCTCTTTGTCAAGGACTCTTTGGACTATGAAAACAGGAACAATTATGGTGTAAATGGACTTTGAAAATAGCAATAATTAGGTAATTAAAGATGTGCTTCTGTTTCATTACAGTGTCCATAAAATCCCACCATCGAAAAACAAACTATTTTAACATATTTTACTTAATATAATTCATGTAATTGTGATTTTTATGTTCCACCTAGTTATGCAATTAAGTAGTACATGACGATTTCTTACAATTAAACATTGCTAAAATCTGCTGCCAGTTCACAAAGCGGAGCATGATATATTTAACAACTTTTTATGCTAAGGCATACACACTCAGCATTGTATTCACTTAATTCCATTTTAATTAGTTGAATAATATTTTTAAATGTAAATTTAGGCCTAAGTAGAATGCCACAGTACTTAAGGCTGTTTGCTTTCAAATGATGTGTCTGTAACTTGTTGGTTCTTGTCAGGGAGGAGAGCAGCATGGGCCTCCGGGACCAGGGACGCCTGCCCTTCCCTGAGTGGCTTCCTCCTCGGGACCCTTGGACCATCAAAACCTCTCTAGGATTCCCCGCCCTCCAAAGAATTAACCTCTACTAGCTCATGGGATGTATTCCAGACTTTGCTGCTGGGGCTAGTGCAGCAACTTGAGGCACAGGGAAAAAGAGATCCAGAGACTCCATTTCCCTGCTGACACCTGCGGCTTTGGAGAGAGGCACCGTGACTGCACACGCCCCCAATCACTGGCCCACCATAAGAGCCCGCCTCCCTCTCTCTCTCTCTTCTCTCTCTCTCTCTTCTCTCTCTGTCTCTCTCTGTCTCTCTGTCTCTCTGTCTCTCTGTCTCTCTCTGTCTCTGTCTCTGTCTCTCTCTCTCTCTCTCTCTCTCTCTCTCTCTTTCTCTCTCTCTCTCTCTCTTACAGTAATGAGCCCTTGCCAGGCAGACCTTGCAGGTGGAAGTTCTCCTTGTGGGCCCTTGGTCTGCCTATCACCTACCCAGGCCGGTGCTGAGCTAGAGTCTGTTTGTGTCACAGGAGGAAAGGATTCCCTTATTTACTTAAACTGAAGTCTCATGGATGAGGAAGGAGCAGCCAAGCCAGGAGGGGAGTGCCCTGAGCTAGAGTCTGTTTGTGTCACAGGAGGAAAGGATTCCCTTATTTACTTAAACTGAAGTCTCATGGATGAGGAAGGAGCAGCCAAGCCAGGAGGGGAGTGCCCTCATTTCAAAATGGCAACAGCGTGGCGTTTTAAACATAAAGCCTTCTTCAACAGTGTATTAGTGGATGTTCCTTGAAGCTGCTTCCCCCACTATTGCGTCTTTAGACCAGACTCCATCCGTGACCCACTGAGCTGTCTCCATCCCTCCTGCACTTGTTTCTGGCTCAGGGCATTGGACAGGTGAGTCCTCTTAGGAGTTTCCCAGCCTCCTGCTCTGGACCCCTTTCCTTTAGTCTATCTATTGCAGATAGATTTTGAGACGAGTCATCCTTAAAATTTATGTCCTACCGCTGTGTCCCTTGCACCTCATCCATACAAGTTGCTTTCATGTGACTCACCTTATCAATCTCTGTTGATTTGGGTAGATTTCCCCCAAAAGATCACATGGTATAACTTAGGTCTTTAAGAGGTGTGGTGTACAGGAGATGTACGGATGCCTCATTTGACAATGTTTGTCTTATAGGCGTGGGAACCTGAGTTTAACATCCAGAACTATCTCTCTGTCTATATCTATCTATCTATCTATCTATCTATCTATCTATCTATCTATCTATCTATCCTTATCTATCTGTATGACTATCTATCCCTATCTAATATCTATATATCATGTATGTATGTATGTATGTATGTATGGTATGTATGTATGTATCTGTCTGTCTGTCTGTCTGTCTATCTAATCAGTAGTCTCTAGGGGAACTTGGTTCAGTCCTTGGGGATGCTGCCCTTGGAAGGGATTGGGAGTGCTCAGACCATGGCTAGTTCTGAAGAAAGCACATTGCTATTGATGACTGAGCTTAGCCTTATCCGTTCATGAGATCTCCCCCTTCAGCTCCTGCTGCCACCATGATGTCATTTACCCTCAGAGCAGGTGGCCAAGAGACTCTCGCCAAAGCTCTCACCGTGTTAGCAAACTGCTTTTCTTTATGTTACCCAGGCTTAGGTTTTATCTTAAAGATAACAAGTGGATCAATACACACACAGCCTTACCCTCTGCTTTTCTGTTTCAAATCATGAACTCTCCACTGAACTGGCTACAAAGCACCTACCTTTATGGTGGCTTTACTGCTAAATTGGGGAGAAGAGGACAGAAGAGGCTAGCTCTTCTTCTGAAGACTCTATCCCCACACTGTGGTGTTAAGATGATTCTGTGTGCCTAAGAGACAAGGTTGCAGCTGTTTCATTATAGCATCTGTGAATTCCACCACAGAAAACCCAACACTTAGGCTGCATAGAATTCAGGAGCAATTTATTGTGACTCATGGGTCCCAACTGCTTGGCCAACATGATTTCCTCTTCTTGTCCTCGAATTAACTGTATACAGTCTGAGGCTCGGTCTCCACTCTGCCCTCATGCTGCCTCAGATCCTCAGGAGTGAATGAGACAAGGCACAAGGGTTTGACAATCAGTATGGCCATAGTAATGATATTTAACTCTTGGCTACAGAGTTCATCGGAATATGCCCAGTCCTTCGTACATTCATTTGGGCATTTGGTACACCAATCCACACACATGATACTTCTGGCATCCCCTCTTAGAAGAGGTTATGACACTGTCTGAAGTCACATAGAGTTGGCGGACCGGGGTCCGAACCCTCTGGCTTCTACTCTGCCTTGCTTCTCCAGCAGAGTGCTGGCCAATAGCCAGGATCGAGTCCACCTTGGTTACTTCTTCAGGATTCCTTGAGTCCTGAGACAGGCTCATTTTTCTTTGTTCTTGTTGCTTCTCTCATTGGTCTTCCAAGTCAGTACTCACATTGGGCTATCTAGTAACTTCCTGCTAGTGTTTCATGTCAGCTTTCCACAAGGAATCACACAGGTCTATACCTCTGGGCTGGTAGGTCCATTGGAACATTGCTAGGAACTTCTTCAGTGGCTGTGGACGTGCACTATGCAGCAATTAGAGGGTCTTCGAGTCTCTAGTCATGTCCCCTGCTTGGTAAGAATCCCAACTGGTCCCTGTCTTCAGGGAATTCTCCCATTTCCAGGTTGTTCTCCTAAGCCTTGAGCTGTTGAGGAGTCTGCATCCCTGCCATCCCCAAGTCTTTGGTGGGACTGAATACATGGCATAGTGGAGGCAGTGGCAATGGATAAGGCTGCGTGCAGTAATAATTGTTGTCAGATAAAGAGTGAGTGCCTGGCTACAGATCAGGATCCAGCATAGACACATTCAGGGCTTATTGTAGTCTGTACTGGAGCTGGGTCTCTGTAAAACCAGCTGCAGCAGACACCATGGAGGAGAGCCCTCCAGGCCTGGCCCAGTGCCGTCTGCTTTGATCCTATGTTCTAACTTCCCTGCCAATCCCATCTTTAGGAAAGCTTCGGGTCTGTGCTGGGCATGAGTAGTCCACTTGCAAACCATCTCTCCGTGGCAGGTATTAGCACCTCCACACATTACACCTTCTCTATATATGTAGTCAGCAAAGTGTGTTGCAGGGTTCCAAGATGCTCCTTGTTGTATCAGCTGCTTTTCTGTTGCTCTGATAGACATCATGGCCAAGGCAACATGGAGAGGGAAAAAGTTTATTTGGGTTTCTGATTGCAGAGGGATAAGAGTCCATCATGGAGTGAAGGTCTAGCAGCAAGCAAAGAGGGTGCCAAAATCAGAGTGTGGCTATGGATTCTCAAAGCCCATCCCCAGTGATGTACTTCCTCTAGCAAGGCTGCACCTCCAAACCTCCTCAACCAGCACCCACTGGGGACCGCGTGCTCAAATGCCTAAGCTTATGGGGGGCATTTCTCATTTAAACCACCGTACTTGTCAAAACGGCAGGCGCGCTATACACGCCAAGCCAGCTGGACTCTTTCCTGGGATTGTGAATGATAAGAGTGGCTGACAAAGCCTGGAGCTGGCTCGACCCAAGAGGATATTAAAATAGATACTCTAGGTCCTACAGCTCAAAGCCCCGAGGCTTTCTAACTCCCTTTCCCCGAGACCCCTTTGCTGTGCCTTCCTGTTAATCCCCTCAACTCACCCACACCTCTCTCATGTGGCCCAGCACGGGATTCTATTGCTTGGCTCCCAGGTATCTCCTTCCCCTACCCCTGCCACCATAACGGGAAGACCCACTCGCTCATTTGTCTAGTGTACACGGGAAAGTATGGCGTTCTCTCTGAGAAGCTTTGAACTTGCCTCTGAGGGTGAAGCTGAGGGACAGACGGAGAAGGCTCCGTGGCTTGCTTGGTGTCACGGCTGCGTGTCCTGCACTATTTGGTTAACCTGGTTGTTCTGTTCAAATGTTGTTTGGGGATGAAACTGATTCCTCCCTTTATTGCTGCATGAGCATTAGCCAGAGCCAGCCATCTAAAGCATGAGGACAATGCTCATGAGTATTCCTCTTCGTGTTTGGACAACCCATTAGTCCCTGAAGACTTGCAGAGAGGAGGTTTCTTGGTGTCTCGATAGTAAATACAGAGATGGGGATCAGATGACTCAATGCATGGTTTTATCACAAAATACCTATGTGATATTAAGCACGTTAAGCCTCTTGCATGAGTCTAAGCCTCCCCTTAGACTAGCTTAGAAACTGCACAGAGGAGATATCTAGGGCCCTACTGATCCCCCCAGCTTTTTTTCTTTATTCCATTATACTTTTGTGTGTATTTGAGTGTGTGTGTGTGTGTGTGTGTGTGTGTGTGCATGTGTGTTCATATGTGTGTAGAGACCAGAAGACAACCTTGTGGGTTATTCTTCATGTACTACCTACTTTTTAAAGATAGGGTCTCTCACTAGCCTGGAACTCATCTAGAAAACCCCAGAAACCCACCTCATTTTGCCTTCCCAGGGCTGGGCTTAAAAACGTGTGGTGCTGTGCCTAGCTTTCTAACTGGGTGCAAGGTATCAGTTGGTATTGAACTTAGGTTCCCACCCTCATGACTGAGACCCCCCCTCTATCTGTGTGTGTGTGTGTGTGTGTGTGTGTGTGTGTGTGTGTGTGTGTGTCTTGCTGGGCATGGAGCCTCAGGCTTTGTGTATGTTAGGCAAGCACTCTACCATTGAACTGAAGTCCAGGTCTAATAAGAAATTTTGCAAAACGTTCTCGTAGCCCAAGAGAAAGGAGGGGGAAAAAGCATCTTTTCTTTTGAGACTTGGACTCTGACTGGCATAAAAGGGTTAAGCATTGCTGTTCTTTGCAACATCGATAAAAAGTGTGTACTTTAATTTCTAATAAAAAAATCAAGCAGGTATGAATAGCAATAAAATTGCTCAAAAATTGTTCAAATTGAAGGGAAACAATTGAAAATGGATTTGGAAATATAATGTTTAGCTAAGCAAGCTATAATGTTCTGTTATTTTAATCAGCATTGTAAAGTAATTTAAATGATGCGGGAAGAGACTTTTATACTTTAATATATAATCACTTTCTTCAATGCATTCATCAAAAGGTATTTCGTGTTAATGATTCCACAGCTGATGACAAGCACCAGCAATAACGGTCTCTTGACTGCTCTGGGCTTCTGCTTGGAACTTTTCAGATTGACTTTTTTTCCCTCCTATTCTTTCTTGCTAGTCTTAAAGGGAAATTCCTGTAATTTTGAAAAATTGGTGTTGGTAAATGTTTCATAGATTTGAAGAACTTTAAAAAAGGACATTGTGGTGGTTAATCTTCATTGAATGGACAGATGGCTAGGTGGTTAAATGGGTGGATGAGTGGATGGGCGAATGGGTGGGTGGGTGGGTGTGTGGGTGAATGGATGGATGGGTTAAGTGGGTTGGTGGATGAATAAGCTTGTGGTTAGATGAGAGATCGATGGGAGAGTGGATGGACTGATGGATAGATGGTTCTCTTCCACTGTCAACTTGATTGGATTTAGAAATATCTGGGAGTTCGGTGCTGTATACTGAGTCTGGTCATGGCAGTGATTTCAGAGAAGATTAATTGAGAGAGAAATGTCGGAAATCTGGGTGACATGACCTGGCAGATTGGGGGGTCCAGATGGGAAGAAGAGGTAAAGCAGAAAGCCAGCTGAGGGACAGCACCCCTGCCCTCCCTGTATCCTTCCTGTTTGCCAGGAAGTGAGGAGCAGCCTGTGCTGCAAGTGACCTGTGCCCAAGTACACAGAGCGAGAGGCCATCAATTGGGACCTCTGAAATCATGGGTCAAATCCTCCCTCACGTAGCTTGTTTCTGTCAGGTATTTGGTCACAGGTAAAGAAACTAACACAGAAATCTAGGGCATTTCCCTATCTGCTTTTTTTTTTCTCTGTAACACCAGAATGCTGTAACAGAGCAGATGTTATCTGAGTGACTCAAATGTTTCCCCGTCCTGAAATCCACAGAAGATGAGCATGTCTCGTGGATCCTCTCATCCTGCAGCCCTTTTGTCTGTGTTTCCATGAATGCCTACTGAAAATGTAAAACCTTGCGTGAAGAGAGACCAAAGAAATATGCCTTCTTGGTCCCGGGTTGCCATGAAGTTGCCATTACCAAGTGGCCTGTTTTCCTTTCTTCAGTACTGCAGTGCTGTGTGTCAAGCCTAGAGGCTGCCCTAAGCCTCTAAGAAAATGTTCTGCCGTGCAGCCCAGTCTCAGAATGCTGTTCCTAGAGAATACTGCAGTCTGACTTCTGTCATGTCCTCACACTCTCGTTAGAGAAGGGAATACAAGAAAGTTGAAGGTGTTTCTGAGACAATGGCGATGCGATCCCTAAGATTATGACTGCCTGGCTCACCCTTGCTAGGCTTTCTGACCCCTGTGAGCAGAGCATGCTCTCATGACCTCTTTGCTCGTGCTGCCTGTGTTAGTATTTGTCTAGAATCCAATCCCTCAATCCATCTATCCACTCATCCCTGTGTCCGTCTATCCAACCACTGAACCTTGCACCCATCTATCTATTCATCTATTCATCCATCTATTTACCTAGCTATCCAATCATGTGCAATTCATTTATCCAACTACCTATCTATCTACCTATTGCTCCATCCATCCATCTATCTGTCCATCTGTCTATCCATTTATCTATTCAGTCACTTACCCATCTATCTATTCACTTACCTATCCAATTATATGTCATCCATCCATCCATCCATCTTTCCATCCACCCATCTATCCATCTACCTAGCTATCCAATCATGTGCAATTCATTTATCCAACTACCTATCTATCTACCTATTGCTCCATCCATCCATCTATCTGTCCATCTGTCTATCCATTTATCTATTCAGTCACTTACCCATCTATCCACTTACCTATCCAATTATATGTCATCCATCCATCCATCCACCCATCTATCCATCTACCTATCTATCCAATCATGTGAAATTCATCTATTCAACCACCTGTCCATCCATCCATCCATCCATCCATCCATCCATCCATCCATCTATCCATCCACCCACCAATCCACTCACTTACCCATCTATCAATTCACTTACCTATCTGTCCAACTATACGTCATCCATTTATCCATTCGTCCATCTAGTCACCCACCTGCCTGTTAATCCACCCATACATGCATCTTGTCAGAGTCTTATCAAGTTAAGAACACAGCTTGATTAGTCTTTAAAGGCCCCTGGATATAACTTCCAAATTCATGACTTTCCAAAGCCATGGACCGGAAGTATATTTGAAAAAGACAGCATACACCGTCTGGTATCTTTCTTTGTACCTGGGAACCAAAGACAAGCTGGAGTGACAAGGACAGGGCTTTTTCTGGGCTGGGTCTGCCTGGAATGCAGGTCTGGGTGTTTTCTTTCTCATTGGGCTTGGCAACGTGCTGAAACCAACAGCTGTCTACAGGTTGTTCTTCTAGCCAATTGTAAAACCTTGGAGTGAAGCACGTTCCATCCAGAGCCCAGGGTGAGGCCAAAAAGGAATGAAAACTTCACAGCCTGATTGGCCATGAGAAGAGCTTACTGAGCCTCCATCCTGCATTCCAGGGGACTCAGACCAGCATGTCGGTGCCCTTGGAGAAAGGGAGATGCATCAAGGAATAGGGACAGAGGCAATTTGGAGCCGGCTCAGGGACAGGGCCATCTGTATGCAGGACTGAATAAAGAAAGGGGAAGGGACAGAAACTCCCATGCAAGCTGAGAGTCTTTAGGATGCTCTGGGACAGCGCTTTCGCACGTGTAAAGGATCCATCATAACAATCCAGGCGTCGTGGGCTCATTGTGAGAGTTACACGGGGAGCAAGTGTGAGGCACTTAGCCCAAAGTGTACTGAATAGTGGCTGCTATTCACTGTGAAAGGGCAATTGTGTTCGGAAACAATGAGGACAGAGTGCTCTGGAAAGGCTCTTGGCTGTGCACCTCCTAGACCTCAGCAGGAAGCAGCTGCGGAGGCTAAGCCTTGCTGAACAAGGAGGCTCCAAACTCCACTCTCAGAACCTCCTCCCTCAGGGCTGCATCAGGACAGAACCCCAAATGCCAGGCTCCTCCAAAGTCCACGTTAGCTTTGTCTGCCCGTGCACGGTGTCCTGTGGTGACAGAGGGCTATTGTCTCACTCTGGAAGATATTGTGATGTTGGGGACAAAGATGCAGACCATCTTGTGGACCCCAGCATCTCATGGGGGGTCTGCCCCTGCAGCCTGCAGAAGAGAAGCACCGAGGCAGACGCACAGGCAGCCTAGAGAACAGTAAAAGTGCTCTTTCAAACACATGGTCATATATGGCAAAGCTGCCCCATGGAAGAGTCCATATCCTCCATAAGGCCTTCTCCATTATTAAAGCAGAGAAGCCCAGTGATGGCCTCGCCCCGTTGGATAAGTACAGAGATCCCCGTGGGAGCAATGTCAGCCAGCACAGAATGATGTCACTGCCATTTGGAATTTACACAGTTTGACTGTACTCTCCCTTACACCCCACCTTAAGAGTCCTAGCAATGGAGGAAGAAGAGGAAGGGTGTGGGGCAAGACGTCCCTGGAAGGCAGTCTGAAGAGGAAGAAAGGAGGATGTGGGGAAGATTTCTGCTGTTTCTTCTGGGGAGGCAGGGGAAGTGGGGGGGTGAGAAAGGAAGAGGAGGGAGTGCAAAAAATGGAAAAAGATAGAAGGGAAGGAGTAAGGAAAGACAGAAGGGAGGGAGAAAAGATAGAAAAGATGGAGGGGGGAAGGATGAAAGATGGATGGAAGGAGGGGAAAAAGGAAGGAAGGAGGAAAGAAGGAGGGAAGGAAGAAAGATGAAAGAGAAGAAGAGTGGGGAAAGAGGTAGAAAAGGAGGAAGGAGGAAGAGGAGGAAGGAAAGGAGGGAGGAAGGGCAGAAGAAAGGGATATATTTGTCAAAGACTTCCCTCATGGTAATCTCCATGGTGTGTGTTTGACATCATCTCCATAGCTGCTCCATTCTTAGTGGGTGTTTTTTTCTTTTCTCTTTTCTTTTTTCTTTTCTTTTCCTTTCTTTTTCCTTTCCTTTCCTTTCCTTTCCTTTCCTTTCCTTTTCTTATAATTCCTTTTCAGAACATATAAACTTTTCAGAACATATATACTTACTTACTTACCTACTTACAATGTTCTGCCTGCATGTACACCTGCATGCCAGAAGAGGGCGTCAGATTGGATTACAGATGGTTGTGAGCCACCATGTGGTTGCTGGGAATTGAACTTAGGACCTCTGGAAGAGAGGCCAGTAAGCTGAACCTCTGAGCCATTTCTCTAGCCCTCCTTATACTTTTTTCAAACTGGGATATCTTCAAGTCAGGTATTCTTTTACCCACCATGCTGAGCCTATCTCCAAACCCACCTTCAGGTCTCTTAGCACAGTGGTTCTCAACCTTCCTAATGCTGTGTCCCTTTAACACCATCCCTTATGTTGTGGTGACCTACAACCACGAATTATCTTCTCTCTAATTTATAACTGTAATTGTCATGTAAATATTAGACCTGCAGGATAGCTATGATAGAGTTGCTGGGGGTTATAGCCCACAGGTTGAGAACTGTGTCATTCTTTTTCATTCTTCTGCCGAGTTCCTGCCTCTTTCTTGCTCTGCTTGCTTGTTCTTGTGGACTGTCTACTTTCTTTCCTGCCCCAGCCCTGGTCCCCAGAATATGACACATGAGGGCTTCTACCATAGTATACTTTTTGTACCTGATAGTCTTTCTCTCCAGCCTTAGATGCAAAGGCTCTCCCTTTAACCTCTGTTCTCTTTTGGATCCCCAACATTGTTTTTGCAGAGCTCTGGGCAATGCTCGTTCCCTCCTTACTCCCATCACTGACTGGCTTACCCACTGAGTTTTGAGGGAAAGATGCAATTTAATTAGCAAAATAGAAGAACTGTCTCCACATAATTCATACAAGTAAAAATATATGTATTGACTGAAGATAAAAATAAATTGTGAAGATAGGGGATACTTAGCAAATGGAGGAGTAGGGGGGGGAAGGGGGTTGGAATCCCAGAATCACTGGAGAGGAAGCCTCTGGGGTTTCTACAAGGTCTCCTCAACTGTACAGTCTTCACTCCCTCTTGGAGATATTTCATGCTACCATGTGCATGCACATACACTCACAGATACATGTATGCATGCATACATACACCCATACTTAATACAAAGAACTAACTCTAGGTCAAAGGGCACTGTGTCACATCTTTCTCTGTTTCAGCTTGCTGTTTCGTCACTTGCAGAGCTGAGGCTGTGGATTTTAATAAAATCGCAGAATCTCCTAACAATTTTTTTTAAAAAGGAATCAGTAGAAGGACAGTAGTAACAATAAGCACAAATACATGATTTTTTTTTGTCTCTCAGCCTTAACTATAGCCACCGTTACTCTTTTCCATATTCATAAAGTATACACAGAGCTAATTTTGAATGTGCCCTTTACAACTGTGTCACCATCATAGCGTCATGTTCTGAAGGCATAATTAAAGATTTCCCTAGATTTATGAGACTTTATTATCATCAATAGGGTTAAGGAATGCCAGGGAGACACATTGTTGGAAGGTTTTAGTCAGCAGTTTTGGGAGCAATGAGAGTCCTGGTATTACTTTAGTGCTGAGGGGAAAAAAATGACTGTTCAGGACAAATATATGGCTCTTTATTAGAAAGGAGCATTGAAGGCACTCATGGCGACCCCTCCCTGCCTTCCTGTTTCTCCCTGCTGGGAGCAGAAAGCACGAAGGAGGACATGGCTTGACCCAGGAGATGGCAGATCCTTCAGTAAGCATGGTGACCTCTTATTCTCTCATCAGGAAGCTTTGGACTGGGCCAACATGCCCGTGTTTCAAGCAACAGAAAATGACTTTCTGTGGACTCTCCCTCAGCTCTTTAGGAAGCAAGGGTTGGCCCTTCCCTTCATTGACCACTGACTCTGCAGGGAAAATCCACACCACACCTGACTCTCCTTAGCACCCTCACATGTCCTTCCTGATTTTGAGTCAGGTGACACTGTGGGGACAACAGCCACAGACTTTTCCCCCCACAGCAGTGTAGATGTTCATTTCCCCTCCTCGATTCAGGCTGCAGTCAGAACAAGATAAGCCACAATGCTGCTTCTCATATATTTCTCTCAAAGCAAATGAGCATTCTGGAGCCTGTGGCTTAGTACTGTCTCTCCAGGCTGGGTGAGGGAAAGGCATGTGTTGATTAGCTGTCATTATGACAACAGATTCTGTTACATGCTATAGCAGAAATTTACATCTTCCACTGGCCCCTTTTGGACAGCGTGTCCTTCTACCGGGATTAATCAGGGCTTTCAAGAGTCAGTAAGAAGAGGATAACAATGAGAATTGTAATAGGTAGGTAGGAAGACAGAGAAATGGAGATAGATAGATAGATAGATAGATAGATAGATACAGAGATAGATAGATATAGATAGATAAAATATAGTATGGATAGACAGATATATATATATATATGTATATGTATATATATATATATATATATATATATATATGCATAGACAGAAGAGATAGAAATTGGGCAGATGGATATATAGCAGATGGATGATAGACAGATCAGATAATTGATAATAGATAAAATAGATAACAGATAATAGACTTATTATAGATGATAGACTCTTGGTTGCATAAATATGTGCTGCATACATAGATAACAAATAGTTAATAGATTGGTAATAGAGCAAATAGATATATTGAAGCAATAAATAGAAAACTAAAAATAGATATACAGATAAATGTCAAGCAATAGGTGATAGAAGACTGGGGTAAATATATACATATAACAAATTATAGAGGATAGATAAATGATAAATGATATATTATAGACATAGAAGATAGAGTGATTAATAGAATGATAGGTGAATTATGTATACATTTCCAAACCAATGATAGAAATAGAATAGACAGATGATTTATACACAGGTGGATGTTAAACAATAGGAGACAGATGATCAATGGGTAGATAGATTGATAAGTGATGGATAGATAGATGATATATAATTAGATGATAGATAAATTGATGACAGATAAATGATTACATGATAGACAGACAGACAGACAGACAGACAGACTCATCTTAAGGAGTTAGCTTCTCAGATTGTGGAAGTTGCCAAGTTTAAATCCCCAGGGCAGGTAGATAGGCTGTATGCTCAGGGAAGAACTGCAGGAAGATCCCTTCTAGGGGAAACCTGTATCACTCTCAAGGCCTTCAGCCGATCGGAAGAGGCCCACCCATGCTGTACAGAGAGCTCTGCTTGGCTCTTGGTCTACTGATTTAAAAGTTCCTCTCATCTAAAATGATGCCTTTTTGGAAGCACCCAGATGTGTTTAAACACACACACACACACACACACACACACACACACACACCTTAGGGCCCCACAGCCCCCCAGTTAACACCAAAGGGGAAACGAGGACCCTCATACTATGCAGTTTGTGCCATTTGTTTTACCCCGCCCATCCTCTATAACTTAGATTCTTATTCTCATGCTTTGTTTAGAGAAGCAACCAACCCATTTCCAACTCCGGCACCTCTGCTCTGATGCAGTTTGGGTTAAAAGCATAAAGACCTCTATCTAGGAATTGAGGCCAGGATGAAGGGAAAACATATAAGGAGGTGTCAGGGAGGTGAGGGCCCAGGACGGTATGAAACCCCTTTCGTTTTGAGGCTATCCACGTGGCTTGACTTCCCTCTGGGAGAGGGTGATGCTCCTGTGCAGGGCTAGGGGCTCAGGTTCACCCTCCAACCCTTCCGAAGTCTAAGATTCTTCCATCAGGGGCTGGAAGACCTATGTGTTCCATAACTCAGAAATGTTACCTAGACAGTCACAAGAAAAAGGCTTGGAGCTGCATGCTGTGTCTTCTCAAGGGTGAATCAGGAGGGGCCTTGGCCATCACGTTCCCCTGTGAGTTCTCCCTCCAGACTTGAATGTGGTACAGCCCTCGCCCTCTGAATGCTGTCTGGCTACCTGGCATCAGTACAGAAGCGACTGTCTGAGAGTATGCTTACCCTGCCTGAACTCTAGCGTGCTCCCAAGCCCCATGGACAAGGCAGTTGCATCTGAAGACAGATGACTCTGGGCAGAGACTTACAATATTCACCCTGGAGATGAGACCAACCTCTAGACAACATCTAGTGAGGGATAAAAATCTACCTTTCCCCTGGAGCGTGTAGCTCTTCACCTGTACTGTTGAAGCGTAGTGTGCAGGGGTCCTGACTGATGCTGAATTTGATTACAATAGGAGGAGGGCAAGGGAAGGGACACAGGTAGCGGGGATCACGTATCCCTCTCTGTGATGGGTAGGTGTTTGCCAACTCGACTAGATTTATTAGGAGCTGTGTGCATTTCTCTACGGTCAGTTCTCAGGAAGCAGAACTGAAAATGGAAGACCTACCCCGAACGTGAGTGGCATCATCCCTTGGTCTGGGGTCTGGACTGAACACAGTAGAGAATGGGGGAGAATCACCAGGATTCATCTCTTCCTGCTTCCTGATTGCAGCTGCAGTGCTGCATGTCACCTCACGCCCCTGCTACCGCGCCTCCCGTCATTGCTTTTGTCAACTTGACACAAATTAGAGTCGCCTGAGAAGAGGAACCCTTAACTGCAAAATTGCCTACACTGCTCTGCGGGCGTGTCTGTGGGAGCATTTTCTTAACGGCTAATTGATGTGGGAGGTCCCAGGCCACTGCACAGGGTGCCACCTCCAGGCTGGTGTGTTGCCTCCAGTGTGGTGTGATCACACTGTGACCCCCCCCACCCCAAGATTGTGCTATTTACCGAAAATACCTGTTTCTAGTTGTGATATGACTTTAGAGCACACCTTTAATCCCTCCGGCTGGAATACAGACTCGCCCTTAGAACACACCTTTGATTCCAAACAATGAAGGTAAAATCAGATTGTAGAAGGATGCACCAGTGTTTGAAAGTAATGTCTAATTGAGTGGCAGACAAAGTGACGAATCAGAGAGAAGCTACTTAAGGGGCAGTGTGGAGAGAGAGAGGAAGAGGCAGGGTTTTGTTTTGTTTTGTTTTGTTTTTTGCCAGGGCAATAATAAAGTGACAAGAGAGAGAGAGAGAGAGAGAGAGAGAGAGAGAGAGAGAGAGAGAGAGAGAGAGAGAGAGAGAGAGAGAACAAGCTAGACACAGGTAAAGATAGCATGAGTCAGCCAATGTGAAGGAGCCAGAAGATTCAAACAGATTGCTAGAGTTAGTTTGAGGACCAGCAGAACAATTCATAGAGGCCGAGACAGAAAAGCCAGATTGAGTCAGTTATCACGGAGAGGAGTTTT
Organism: Apodemus agrarius; assembly: GCA_964023405.1. Classification (NCBI taxonomy): domain Eukaryota; kingdom Metazoa; phylum Chordata; class Mammalia; order Rodentia; family Muridae; genus Apodemus; species Apodemus agrarius. Next base: position 24,406,254 of record OZ030005.1, read on the forward strand.
GAGTGAGAACATCTCCAGCCCGCCAGAATTCAGAAAGAACTAGAAAGGGGATTTATTCAGCAGGAAGTTTCCGAGACTGAAAACACTCTAGGCCTAGATTAGATTGTATGGAGGTTAGAAGCTTCCAGGACTAGGTCTAGATTAGCTGACAGAGACAGTTAGCCTCAGAAAGGACCATTACATCAGGTGAATAAAAGATACTTTTATACTGTAAGAAGAAAGTCTTGGGGCAAGCCTGTAAGCAGTGCTCCTGTACCATTTCTGTTATAGTTCCTGCCTCCAGGTTTCTGCCTGGAGTTCTCGCCCTGATGTCCCTTGGTGATGAATTGTGACCAGTAAGCCAAATAAACCCTCTCCTTCCCAAGTTGACTTTAGTCTTTTTTTTTTAATCACAGCAACAGAGAACCAAACTAGGATGCCCATTGTGATGGTGGACTGTTCCCTTCTTAAACACCGAGCCCAAAGGGATTCTTATTTCTTCCAATTGATTTTGTCACAGTTAGCCATGGATCTAGTCCCTTTCTGGCTTCTCTTTGGTGTCCAGCAAATGGGTTTTGCCCGTTTAAGATTCTTCAGTCTGCCAACTAGTCAGTTTCCAGCAACTGTAACAAAGTGGCCAATTTCCACTTGATAAAGCAGCTTTAAGAACTACGAAAGGCAAATTCACCAGTAATGGCTTGGCTAAGGCTTACAAACGTGCCGTGTTAGAGACTTGGTTCTCAGTGCATGGTGCTTTGGGAAAAAGTAGAGACTTGAGCGGTGGGGCCTCATGGGAGGAAGTTAGGTCATGGAGGTGCGATCTGGAAGGAGATGACTGGGAGGCGATGAAGGAGATGATAAGCCTTTGCTCTGTCTCTTTTGTTTCTGATTCTGTAGGCCCGGCTACCTCACGTCTCCCCTCATTCCGAGTAGCTGCATTATAGGTATGAAGTGCTACTGTACTCGCTCTAACCATGATGCCCCTCCTCACCACAAGCTCACAAGCAAACGTCTCAACCGCACAACCTCTGATGCTAGGAGCCAAAGTGAAACTTTCTCCTTTTTTAAGCTTAATGAGCCAGGTACTTGTTACAGTGAGGGGAATTGTACCAATCCTCTCTTGTAAAAGTTCCCTGGCCCGAGCCAGGAATGTTAGTGCAGTTATATTATCAGCTAATTGGAAGGCTGAGACAGGAGGATCACGTGTTCAAAGCCAGCCTGGGCAACTTATGGAAGCTGTCTCGAAATTAAAAGTGTAATTTCAAAAAGGGGCTGTAGATGTAGCAGGTCTATGGCCCGGCACTCACCTTGCGTGGCCAAGGCCCAGGGTCCACCTGCTAGGGACAGTCCGTGTGCATCTCCGCCCTCTTCTCCCTTGATCTGCTGCTCCTCTGTCTCTGTACGTCTGCCAACCTGACACCCGCTCTGCCAGGCGCCCTCTGCTTCTGACTACATTCGGCCTGGTGCTTCCGACGTTAGTCTGGCCCAGTGGTTCTCAACCTCCCTAATGCTGCGACCCTTTAACACAGTTCCTCATGTTGTGGTGAACCACCCCCCCAACCATAAAATTATGCCATAAAATTACAGCGTAACTGTAATTGTGCTACTGTTATTAATTGTAATGTAAATTCCGAGATGCGGAATGCCTGATACGTGACCCCGTGGGGGTGCAGACCTACAGGTTGAGAATGGCTGTCTAGTTCCTCGGTGCTTCACTGGGTCCCAGCCCGCCCTCCCCAGACCCCAGGTCAGTCTCTCCCTTTTCTTCTCCTCTTCACTCCTCTACTTCCCTCCCTCCCTCCCTCCCTCCCTCCCTCCCTCCCTCCCTCCCTCCCTCCCTCCCTCCCTCCCTCCCTCCTTTCCCTCTGATGTAGCCTCTGTAAAGAAATTTTAAAGGCAAACCCAGGAGGAAATACTCTCCTCACTCAAGGGCACAAATGACCTGACGGAGTGATATTGTTGTGACTTAAGGCACACAGCTCACCTCCCTCCTGTGCTGAGGTTCCAACCAACCCACCCCTCGCATGGCAAGGAAAGGCCCAAAGGCCAGGAAGAGTGGGTAGGATTCTTCCTTGTGACCCTCCAAACCTTGTGCTGAACTGGTTTTTATTGGTTTGATTGGCTTGGGAAAGGGTCTCACTCTGAAGTCTGGCTGTGATCAGGGCTAAAGTGTATAGAATTACACTCCGCTCCAGTGTGAACCTCCCCACAGGGGGATGGCTAGATAGACAACAAGTCCAGGTGCTGGGAGAATGGCTTGACCCCAAGTTATCTGCAAAGCCACAGGGACTCAGTCAAGGCGTTCAGCCCCTGCTTTCCAGTATCTCTCCCGTCAGAGAGGGGGAAGGAACATCTGCGGTGGGCCAACATGATGTTTAGCAACATTTTGGGGGGGACAGAATTAGCATGAGTGGGAAGACAGGTTGGTGCTGCTCTGTGTTTGCACTGGGTAACAGCAATCCCGAGGCGATTAGCAATTCTGAGCTGTGTTGCGCTCTGTGGAGACCCAGCGCAGGCAGCTGTTATGGCTTGCTTCAGAGACAGGGCTTGGAAATTTCTGGAAGCTAAATCACTATGAAAAGCTTGGATGTTTTTCAGCCCATGTTTGGACGTGAGGAAATGTGCACCAGAGGAAAGAGAAATGTCACTGTGCTACTGTGTTGGCCCGTCACCAGCACTGACTGAGCGTGTGTGATGCGGCAGGCTGGGAAGAGTGGGCACGTGGCCTGGCCCCCCGCTATCTAGGACAGGGTATTATCTATCCGTCTGTCTATCGGTCTATCTGTTCATTCATGTGTCCATGAATCCATTCATCCAGGCGTCCATCTGCCTGTCCTCTTGTCCATCCACCCATCCATCCGCCAGCCCATGTCACTATGCATGCATCCATATACCCATGTGTCTATCTATTAATTCATCCATTTATTTGTCCCTGCACCCATCCAGCCAGAAAGACATGTGTGCATCCATCCATCTTTTCATAAGTCCATGTATTCATGCATGAATACATCCATGTATCATCCATCCATTCATTCACCCAACCACCCAATCACCAATCCATCCACCCATCCATCCACCTACCCATCCATCCATCCATCCATCCACCCATCTATCTACCTACCCACCCATCCATCCATCCATCTACCTATCCATCCATCCACCCACGCATCCATCCACCTACCCACCCATCCACCTACCCATCCATCCATCCATCCATCCATCCATCCATCCATCCACCCATCTATCTACCTACCCACCCATCCATCCATCCATCCACCCACGCATCCATCCACCTACCCACCCATCCATCCATCCATCTACCCATCCATCCATCCACACATCCATCCATCCATCCATCCATCCATCCATCCATCCACCCATCCATCCATCCATCCACCCATCCATCCATCCATCCATCCACCCATCCATCCATCCACCCATCCATCCATCCATCCACCCATCCATCCATCCACCTACCCATCCATCTATCCATCCATCCACTCATCCACTCACCCATCTATCCATTTCACCAATCTAGTAATCCTTAAGTGGCCAGTACTCTGCCAGACAGTGCCAAACCCTGGGATACATCAACCACCAGCGGCCAACTCACCTAAAGGCATTCACAGGGTGATAGGGAAGACAAACAAGCTTGGAACAGGTATCACGGAGAACAGGTGCTTTGCCACACGATGCATTTTAGAAAATCCAAGAAAGTGGCAGCCAGCTATGCATTTGATCCACATGTAGATCTCCCAAATCTCAGTCTCTACTGCTCCATCTTGCAGAGCTGGTGTGAAGAGTAAAGGCCTTTAGAACATGGAGTAACCATTAGGGGCTAAGAGATGATAGCCACATCCACACTATCATCATCTTCATCTTCATCATCATCATCATCTGCATCACTAACCTAGGCTTACTACTCTTTTCCCTTTCACGTGGATTCTCCTGTTAGGAAGCTGGCATTATAAGGAAACTAAGGCAAGAATAAGGCTTAATTCTAGCCCTTTTAGGCTCCAAGATCTACACAGCCATCTACCAAAGGCCAGTCCATGGTTTGGTTACAAAAGTAGATAAGAAACCAGAATGTGAATGACTGGAACCTCTAAATGTTTATCATGTCAATGTCACAGATGTCTCTCCCTGCCCAGTGTTGTAAACTAGCCATGGGTTTGCCATAAACACCAAATGACAATAGCTTTGTTCTGCAGCCCCAAGCTATTACATAGTATTATTCTGTCTGTCTGTCTGTCTGTCTGTCTGTCTGTCTGTCCATCCATCCTTCCATCCGTCTACCTACAAATATATGTCTATTTTTGAGACAGAGTTGCACCCTGTAGCTCAGGTTAGCCTATAATTCACTATATAGCCCAGGCTGGCCTGGGACTCACTGTGCACTCCAGGGCCCAGGCCATTCCTATCTTCGCTGTCCTCCCACATAGCTTCCTGGATGCTAGAACCATGGAAGCATGCCACCACGCACAACTCACATAGGCAGAAACTTCAGTGGGTAAAAGAAAAAAAATAAATGCAAGCGTTAGCCCCCAAAGTTATATTTGTTCCCCAACACCCAGAACCTGTGAACACTGCCTTACATGGCAGTAAGAACGTTTTTACACTGTAGGGGAAATCCAATTCGAGAATTTTGAGAGCAGTTTATCTTGGATTGTCTGCAGGAGCCCCAAATATTATCAGACACATCCTGAGAAGGGAGAGACTAAGGGTAGTGACCCCCCAAAACATAGCGATGATGGCCACGGGTGGACACAGAGCAGAGAGCGGCATGACACAGGATCCAGTGCATGTTGTGTTACTATAATAAAACACATGCAAGGCTGGATAACTCCAGCCTCCGGAGGCCCAAGGTCAAATGTGTAGGGATGACACTTTGGCTGATAGATTCCAAAAGTAGAAGAGAGCATCAGACTGCGAAAGATAGGGAGGGCATAAATACACGTAGGGTCTTTTGATTACCATCCTGTGAAGCCACCAGTACTTCATTACAGAGCACCAGCCAAATGTCTTTCTCACTCTTAATTCTTACACAAAGGTACCTCCTCTGATCACCCCCGAGTCAGCCCGAGAGTCTCCAGCCACTTAGCCCCTCATGTGCTCACTGCCCTGGACCACATTTTGACATCACAGGCTATACCTCTCTTGATGGCCCTTGAATCCCAGTAGGCTGATCTCCCTGGCTTCTGGACACACACCAAGCATGGTCTCTTCCTCTTGCTGGTGCTGTCAAGTTCCTCCCCCTCTGGAGAGGGCCTGTCCCTCTCCCGGGCATCTAGACTTGAGTTCATACTTTTCTGCCTCACAATGTTGAAATATGAAGGTACTTGCAAAGCTAGGGGGCAGGGTGAGCGAGGGCGTCTCTGAGCCTTCCTGGTTTATATAAGTCTGGTCCACACTGTGGGATGGCCCAGGATGCACAGCCCAGGCCTCCCCAGTGGGAAATGCTTTTCACGTTGGGTCCTGTGGCTCTTCTAGAACTGTAAACTAGACGCTGGAAGTGCACAGGGCATGGTGGGAAGTGGTGCCCCGTGGAGAGGAGAAAGCTTTAGTTTCCATCTGGTACAGGTTTTCCTAGTCTCCGGGGCCGGGTCCTTTAGATGGAGATCCTGATGCCCTGACCTCAGGGCACCTGGGAAAAGACATGGCATATAAATGTGCCTCTGGACGTCTAGCCCAACAGAGCACCTGTCATTGGGCCAGTTGGTGCCTCTCAGACGCCGAAACTACAGATTTGATCTGGTCAGTGTTGCCAGTCATGGCCAGGGTGGCTTGAAGCTGGCTCTGGGGTGCTTTGGGAGATGTCTCCATCAATGAAGCAAACAATCTCTGAGCATGGTGAGCTATGACAGCCACCAGAGCAGCAGCGCTCCGGACTGGAGGGAGAGCCCTGTGCAGGTTCCAGGAGCTGTTTGTGCCACACCTTGCCGGGAGTCTCTTTGGTGACTCCTTTTTGCTTCTATGTTTGCATCCCGCAAGAGGGTGCTGAAAGCTGCCTACAGGGTTTGAAGGGTCCTATGTCTTTCAATTGAGCCTGGAAAGGGGCAAGCTTGAGTTTTTAATCTCTACTGTCAGATTTATATGTGGCTGTGGCTTCTCTCCTCCCCAAGACTCAGTTTCCCAAGCTGCAAGATGCACATAATCTCTTCCCAGCAGCCCACGGTGGGCGGTGGGTGTTTTATGTTTGGTCTTTGCAGTCTCTAAGCTGAGGGAGTCATCTGACCTGGGAGCTACTGAGGCCTAGATCCCCTGCTGCTCATTCCCCTGTCGGCTCAGCCCAAGATCCATTAGCACTTGTCTGGACTCAGACACTGGGGGCCAGTGTTAGAAACCAGAATGAGGCGGCTTTTACCCCCACAAAGAGTGTATGTTCTTGGATGAGATAGGTAGGTTCTAAGACAAATCAGGGCAGGAGAGAGGCAGCCTGTGCAGTTAAGAGCTCTTGCTCTTTCATACCTGAGTTCTAAGTGCTGTTCCTAGCACCCACACTGAGTGGCTCAAACCGCTTATGACTCCAGCTACAGGGGATCTGACACTCTCTTCTGACCTCCTTGGGCACAGTGTATGTGGGTGAGTGTGTGTGGGTGTGGGTGCGCGCGTGCATATATATATATATACATATATATGTGTGTATATATATATATATATATATACACACACACACACAAGTGCATATATGTATATACATGGCTCTTGCACATGTGCGATTGCACATACACACACAGACGCACCACATACAGAGACACACCACACACACAACTTACGTAAACATACGCACACACAAAATGAAAATAAATTTTAAAAAACCAAGTAACTAGAGATCATTTAGACCCCTGCGCCCCTCCAAATGGCCTATAAACAGAGTAAAACACAGGCATTTCCACAACTAGACAGGATTCCTGTAGTTTGACTCTAGTATTGACCCGAGAAGGGCATATTATTCATAAGGACTCCTGTGGTATAGGTCCTCAGGGTGCCACAGTCACATATGGAAGTCCCAGGAGAGGCCAGAGAACTGTTGTCCAGACGTGACTCGAGTATACGTCTGACAGACTTCCCGGGGTGGGATTTGCCTTTCCCAGGACAATGTAGGCCGACAGAGCATTGGAGGCAGGGTGTGGTCTGAAGGGTAGAGAGGTTGATCTCAAGGCCCTGGGAGCGGTGTGAGGAGGTCTGCCCTTGATCAGAAATGCACCCCAAAAGCACCATCTCCCAGCCCTAAGTATCCCAGGTCTGCCTCATGCTGTCAAAGCCACCTCTCGTTACTGACACTGGCAGAACCGTCCCCGGTCCCCAGCAACGGGGAGCAGAAGGGCTGCATGCCTCCTACATTTCCCAAACCAAAGTCATTTTTAGAAATGTTTAAATCAAGGCACAGCACGCCTACAGTGATCTGTCACGTGAAGTGCTCCGTGGTCCATTTATCCATCCTCGTGGTGACGGACGTTGGGATGGCTCCCAGATTGGGGCAATTATATACGGTGCTGCTGGTGGCGCGCACGCTTGTTTTTGCTGGGTTTATTTCTGAAGGGTGGAGGGTGTTCAGTGTAGACACTGTCAAATGCCTTTGCAAACTGATTGCTCCAATCCCTCCTGTCACCGGCAGGGCCTCTGTGGTCCAGGGCCTCCGCCTGCAGGCTGCATTCTGTGCTCGTTATTCTGTATGGGGCTGTCTGGTCAGGGTCTCAATGGCACTTCAGTGGTTATTAACCGGTTATAACCGGGATGGAGCCACTGCTCATTTGCTTGCCTATGGTAGCTTGGAATGCACTTTTGTGAAGTGTCTCTCTGCACCTTCTAGTAAAAAGAAAGATTTTATTTTATTTTTTTAAACTATGTATGTATGTATGTATGTATGTGTGTCTAAGTGCGGGTTTGTGCAATGCATGTGAATGCAGGCACCTGAAGAGGCCAGAGGAGGGCATTAGATCTCAGGAGCTTGAGTTAAAGGCTGGTGTGAGCTCTTTGAGGTGGGTGCTGGGAACTGAACTTGGGTCCTCCGCAGAGCAGTGTGTACTCTTAACTACTCAGCCGTCTCTCCAGCTCCCACACCTTTTCATGGCTGTTTCTCACTGGCTCATGGGAGTTTTCAGACTCTGTGTTCCAAAGACGCCTTTAAGAGTGACAGATTTGGCCAATGGTGTTGACAGATGTGGATGTCCTAACCCACCTCCTTGGTCCTTATTCTTGAAGAAATTTAGATAATTCCTAAGGTGCAAAATATCATGGCAGATAGCATAGCAGCATCCAGGCAGACATGGAGCTGGAGGAGCTGAGAGTTCTACATCTTGATTAGAAGGCAGCCAGGAGGAGACTATCTTCCACAGGCAACCAGCATGAGGGGCTTGATCACACTGGCCTGACTTGAGCATATATATATATGAGACCTCAAAGCCCCACCTCCACAGTGACACACTTCCTGTAGCAGAGCCACACCTCCTCGGGTAAGGTCACACCTCCTAACTGTGCTACTTCCCATGGGCCAAGCATATTCAAATCACCACAGGGACTTACCGTGTTTTAAATTGTGTTGCCTTGATGCATAGTTGGATGGGTCAGACCAGTCTTGTCCTGCTTTGGATTAAAAACATAAGTCTGTATGTATACTGACACGTTGCACTGTCAGAGATGGGTTCCAGCTTCTCCCTGTTGGGTCTGAGCTTACCCTGTCCTCTGGTATCCCGCATTCTTTCCCGCCCTTTCCTAGTCCTCACCTTGACTGTCTCCTTGCACTCCTTCAGGTTCTTTCCCTTGTATTAGTGTCCCATTGCCGTGACCAAATATGTGACAAACCAACTTAAGAGGCAAAACAATTATTTAGGCTCCACTACTTTTAGGCCTGTTGTGAGGCAGAAACTTCACGGTGGTGGGGTGTGGCAGAGGAAGGAAAACTGCTCACCTCAGGGAAACCAGGAAACAAATGAGATAGGAAGGGGCGGGATAAGATATACTCATCACAAGCATTTGCTCAGTGACCTTTAACCTCTGCACAGGCGCCATTTTCTTATGAATTCAGCCATGCACTCGTAGGTGGGTTAATGCATTGGTGGAGTTAGTGACCTTACAATCCAGTCACCTATCAGAAACACTCCCAGGTGAGACCAGAGCCTCTGACACTCGGTTTTTGTGAGGACACTCTGTATACAAACCAAAGCATCCCTTCTTCACTCTCATGACCTTGCCCTAGCATTGTATCAACATAGACCCAGATTTAGGTCTCTGCTCCTGTGACCTCTGCCAGCTGTATTAACTGACTCCTCACTGTGTACCTGTATGGCTCTACATCACTGCCTATATTTTCTCAACCAATTTCCTCTCCAAAACCATCTGTAAGGAAACACCATTATCATCTTTTTATAGATGAAGAAACTGAGGCACAGAGAGTATATAGCTAACTTGCCCGTGATTACTAAGTTGGCATGATGTATAGCCAAGATCCAGCCATGAAGGTGGCTCCAATCCCATCCCTAAACCTTGTTCCATCATCCCTCTAGGGGTACCATGTTTCTCCAGTATCTAAGAGTTCTTAGTAAGTGCACTGGATACGTGCACCTTTTGATATAATTCTAAACCCGTTTCCCTGGGACCTTGAACACAGAGGATCCAGAAGTTCTATTGCTGGACAGTGTTCCAGGTGAAATGACACACTAACATGTTCCCAACTAGATTAGAACGGAACAGATGGGTCTTCACTCTGCAGGGCTGTGCAAAGGTCATCTGATGTCTGATCTCATAAGGGGGGGGGCTTTTGACAAGTGAAGAATAGAGCTAGAAATAATTAAGACCTGGGGGAAGAATGGGCAAGACTCTCATGGACCGTCTACTAAATAAGTGAACCATATTAATTTCAGTCTCAATGTGTGTAGACTCTGCCTATCAAATCCACACCTTCTTGTAAGGCAGCGTGTAGTTAGGATAAACACCTGCCAAAGAAGACTCCATTATTTTTTTTAAAGTAGTGTTGGGGATGGAATCATGGACTTAAGAATTCTAGGCAGGGCTCTACCACTGAGCCACGTCCCCAGCCCCACCCTGGGGGATTCTAGGCAGGGGCTCTACCACTGAGCCACGCCCCCAGGCCCTCACTGGAGGATTCTAGGCAGGGGTTCTACCACTAAACCACACCCCCATCTACTTATTTGGGATTTAGGCAAGGGTTCTACTTCTGAGCTAAATCCCAAGTGTCTATGAATTTTAGAAAATAAAAATGCGAGATAGACAGACCGACCCTCAGTCAGCCGTAAGCAGAGCTTCTGAGCTGGGTATTCGCATGCCTGGTCCTCTTCCTCTGCCTCCCTAGCTCTTCATAGACCATTTTTACAGACACTTTTTTTTTCTTACCAAGTGCAAATTTTCTAATTTTGATGTGTTATACCTAAATTCCCTTTCTAAAGACTCTCTACTCAGAAAAACAAGTTGATTTCTCCATTGAAGGGCTTCACTGTAATTAAACTGATTGCCAAAAAAGACATCATTCTTCTTTTAATAAGGCAATTTGCATATTCAATAACTTTAGCCTCACTTGCTGAAAGACAGTTTGGAAGTTTGTTTGTATATTCACCCGCTCGAATGTTTTCAGAGGGGGCTTACCTTATTTCCATTCACACAAGGATAATTGACAGAAAATACAAGAGAAAATACCTTTTGATTAAAAAATTATTTATTTTTGTCTCCAAACACTACAATTAATGGGCAATGGAGCTTCTGTAGGGGAGCATTGCAAAGTCAGTATCCCGTAGGTTATTTCAATGTCCGATTGGCAAACCCATCTTTGAAGTCAAATTGGGTGGAGGGCTTTATGAGCCAGATGTTTCATAGATGTGATAAGACACCTGACATGAACAGCTTCGGAGAGAAGGATGGATATTTTGGTCTGTGTTTTCAGATGTGTTGGTCCATCTTGGTGGAGAGGAGAGGAGAGGAGAGGAGAGGAGAGGAGAGGAGAGGAGAGGAGAGGAGAGGAGAGGAGAGGAGAGGAGAGACAGAGACAGAGAATGATATTTAAGGAAACTATATGACTTAAAAAGCCAGAAGGAATGAGAACAGAGAAGCCATGGTGGCCCATAGCAGAATGGGTGTGGTGTAGTATATTACTACCAGACCCAGAGAACGGATCTTTGGAGATAAACCTCACATTCCTTACAGAACGAATGCATGAGTCCCACCCCAAGCTCCTAGGTCAGTGTGATGCATGCAGTGTTATGCATTTAGAAATAATGCCTCCTCAAGGTGATTACAGTTAGATGCAGAGTCCCCATGATAGAATTTGTGTCTTTATAAGAGAAGATAAAACCACAGAACTCTGTCGTCTCTGTGTGAGGACAAAAGGAGACAGCTGTCTGCAAAAGGAGACATGAGCCACCACCAGAACCCAATAAATGCTTGCTCTGATCTCAGATTGGCAGTTGCAGGACTCCGATGGAACCAGGCAGCCTGTCTGTGGTATTTTCTATAGAAGCCCCAGGGTGTCAAATAGGGCATTGTCCCTATTTGACACTGGCCACCTGGATGATCTCCCTATTCTGAAATCCAAAGAGTTTGTAGCATCCATGTCAGGTTCCCATCTCGTTTACTTGCCATTGAATGAGACTGCACTAGTACTGCCGATGAGAAAATGGCTGACTGTTGACACAGACTTGTAATGGTTAGGGGTGATGTTGGCGTCAGCAGATTTCTCCCCAGAGAAGTTCTCTGCCATGATTACTTGAGAAGTGTCCCACATGACATAGAACCCCGAGAGGATTCTCAACCAGCAGGCATTAGCATGGCCACATGCTGGATGTTTCCTCTGACTTTGTAACTTTGAATAGGGTTTTAAAGGGCTCACCTCCTTGGCAGCAGGACTTGACCTAGCTATTGGGGAGACGCAGGAAGAATCACAAATCAATGGTTCAAACCATGGTGAAATACATGGTCTTAGTTAGGGTTTTACTGATGTGAACAGAAACCATAACCAAGCAAAGTCTTATAAAAGACAACATTCAGTTGGGGTTGGCTTACAGATTCAGAGGTTCAGTCCAGTGTCAAGGCAGCAACATGGAAGCATCCAGGCAGGCATGGTGCAGGAGGAGCTGAGAGTTCTACATCTTCATCTGAAGGCTGCTAGTGGAAGACTGACTTTCAGGCAGCCAGGGTGAGGGTCTTTTGCCCACAACCACAGTGGCACACCTACTCCAACAGGGCCACACTTTCTAATAGTGCCACTCCCTGGGCCAAGCACATACAAACCATCACAGTCTCATATAACATAAAGGTTACCATATTTAAAAGACTCATGTATTAGTTTATTTAGTATGTGCATGTGTGCCTGTGGGAATTTATGTGCACCACATAGGTATAGATACCCTGGGAGGTCAGAAGAGATCATTGAATCCCCGAGCTAGAGTTATATATAGGTGACTTATGGACCGTTATGTGGTGCTGAGAACTGAATCCGCTCCTGTGCAAGAGCAGTTTGCAGCGAAGCGTCTCTCCACAGCCACCCGTTGAAGTGTACAGCTCAGCGATGGTGAGCGAAGGCCCAGTGGTGCATCCATCACCACCCACCACCCTCAGAATGCTTCCATTGCGACAGGATTTTCCTGTAGACTTTGCCATTTGACTTTGTTAGAAGGCAGCCAGCCTTATTTATTTACTTGTCTGTTTGTCTGTTTGTTTTGGTTGGAGATGCCGGGTATGAATCCAGGGCTTTGTACATGTAAAGTACATGCTCTACCGCTGAGTTGAATCTCCAGGGAAGCATCCATTCTTTGTTTATCTTTTCATCTGTGGACAAACTCTTGAGGGGGTTCTCTCCTCCGTCCTTGTCGGTAAGATTTCGGATGCAAACAGGAGTATGCAAATATCTCCCGGAGGCCCCTGCCTTTTGGTCTCTGAGGTACAGATTCTGAATCCAACTTTTCTGATCGTAGGGTTGTCCTATGCTCCAGATTTTTAAGATCTGAGGGATGACTTCTGTCAAATGCCCGTCATGGTCTTCCGTTCTCATCAGTAGGGGAGGGATTTCTTCGCCTTCTCCTTAGCTTTTATGTCTGCTTACACTATTAACTACCTCCACGGGGAACTTGACAGGCCTGCCCAGTCCTAGCCCACCCCCAATCTCCAATCACCCCCCAAGACAACGGATTTTGTGCTTCTATCTTTTTGGAGTCTTGTTTTTGTAGTCTGTAGCTGTCACATGTTCAGATAAAGAATAGAATTTGCAAAATAGCTGTTTTGTGGAGACAGACTCACTGTGGTTGGCTTACTTCACCCTGTAAGAGTCCGATGTCAACCAGATTAGGTAATGGTACTTTGGGCTCCAGAGAACCTCCCCGTGGGGGTTCAAGGTAGTGTGGCTCAGGGCAAGACCTGGGGACAGCGCTCTGGAAGGCCCTGCGTACTGCTGACAGTCCTGTCGAAGAAGAAGGAAAGCTTGGTGTTTTTCTTTGTTAAAGAGCATCGAAATCTGGGCTGAGGACACCTGCCTTTGCTGAGGTGGGCTGTGGAGCCGGGGGCTGCGGGGCCGGGGGCTGCCGGGAGAGTCAGGGCTGCCCCATCCTTCGAAGTGATCTCCATAATGAGGCTGGATCCCAGCAGCTCCTGGTGTTTAGCATTTTCCAAATGGAATTCAGGTGCTCTGCCTGCTCGCTCTGCTTCCAATCTTGAGCTCCGGCTGTGGCGTTAACGTGATCCTGAAAGGGTGAATTTGGACAATCGCAGCTTGGCCGTTTTGAGCACATATGCTAGAACTAAGTCTTTTTGGCTCAGCTGTAGCTCGAATCTAATGAAAATGACAGATAATGCAGCGCTCTGTGTGTCTGCCAAAAAAGAGGATATTTCCCACGAGATAGCACCTGGTGATGCAGAAATAGACACTATAGATTTGTGATTGGCTGCTGCGTACGCGCATTCACATCCAGTCCGTATTATCAACCACATAAGATCAGATCCCGGATAATAACAGCAACAATGACATGCATAAAAATTGCTGCAGTGAGAGGAGGGGAAGAAAAAAAAAAACCTAGGTCAGTTCTATCAGCGATGATGTCCCTGTCCCTTCCCACCCCTCCCGGATTTTACCCCAGGGAGAAGGTGGCACCTAGTTCTGATCTAATTATCCACTTGCTTATCCGTGGGTCCTCGCCGCCACTCCTCCCACTCTTGTCTTCTTCACTGGGATATAAAAGGGCTCGTTTAGAAACACAGTGTGGACTGCACTGTGCCTACATACATATGCGACTTACATTTTAGCAGCTTAAAAACCAGTTCCTTGAAAGTAGAGGGGAGATGCCCATGCGCTGTAAAGGGAAGGGGGGAGAGGAGAGGGGGGAGGGGGTTGCTGCAGGGATGGCCACAGATCTTGAAAAGTGCCATAGGCGAAGTTGCAAGTTCAGCCCTGGTTCTAGTGAAAGCACCCACATTTCCCATTTCCGAGGTGTCTTTAATGACTCTACACTATGGCCTGGAAGTGTCTGTTTAACAGACTGCCTCTGAACACACGTGTACAAAAATGTCGAATATGGGAATGGGAGCAAGCTTGCTGTTTTCCCTTTCTTCACAACCCCTGTTTCCTGTTTCTTTTTCTTTAAATGCTCCCCCCTCCCCGCGGCCCCCCCCCCCGCCCCGCCCCATGCCCTTCTTGGTCCTTTCTTTCAGAAATGCCCTTGAAAGCACCAGTGGCATACTCCCTCTCAGACCAGAGCTGTGCTGCCACAGCCTGCCTCACCGTTCTGCTAGAATGTCCGTAAGGTCTGGAGACACATCTGGTTCCCCCCGCCGCCCCCCCAATAACTCCATCACATCAGCTCTACCTGGTGGCTCCAGAGAGGTCTTGTCCAGGGTCCCTCCAAACTATCAGATTTGAAGAGATTTCTCAGATTTCTGTAAGCTAGCTAAAGCGGAAGGTAATTTTGAGAGAGAACTACAAAATCATTTGAGCAGATCAATAAATCTGATAATGAATTGTTTCAATTAGATTCATGTGGCAGCAGATGTTAAATTACCTCAGCAGAACCAAGCTTACAGGTTTGTGGGTTACTCTTCTCATTTAAGTCCATAGATACAAAGGGCTAAATCCCATCCCCAGACCAACTTCGCAGAAAGCCCTACTGTGCTGAGTCCTGTAGACCTCACTTCTGTGGCGAGAGATGCAGGCATGGTACTCTGCTCCTGACTCCATATTGGAGCATAAAGTTTGCTCAGGTAGAGTGGGCCCCACTTTGCATAATGATCTTTTGTCTATACATGACAGAGTGACTTCTCGCTGGTCCTAAAATGTGTCCTGGTTCTTTGAACCTCCCTCCACTTACTATTGTTCCTCGATTACAGTGGTTATTGGTCTTGGGCACATGCAGGTGGCCTCACTCACGTATGGGGTTTGCACGCATAGACATATCTAACTGCAGATCAGAAATATATATATATATATAAATCAGGGGTTCACAAGATGGCTTCACAGATACAGGTGCCTGCAGCCAAGCCTGGCGATCTGCGTTCAACTCCAGAGCATACAAGGTACACAGAGGTAACCTACTCCTGAGCATATATGTGGGTATGCACACACGCGCACGTGTGCACACACACACACACACACACACACACACAAATAAATAAATAAATAAATATAATAAAAAATATCCAAAGGATATGCACCTGTTTTGAACATGTCTGCACATCTTTTCCTTGTCACGTTCCATAAACAACACACTGTAACAACCATTTCCCAGGAGCTCACACGGCATTGGTTGTGAGACATCATTTGGAGAGCGTTTAAACTCTACGGAGGGCGTGAATGGGTTACTGCCACTCTCTATAGGAAGCTTGAATCTCAGGGGACTCTGCCATGCTGGGGAACATGCAACGGATCCCCAGGGACACCAAAGGACAACTTTGGTGTTGTTCTTGTTCTTTTGATTTTGCAGTCCTGAGAAGGACTCGGGTCCTTGCGTGTGCTAGGCAAGTTCTCTGCCCTTGAGCTATATCCTGGCCCCTCAGAGAGCATCTTTCATTGATTATTGAGAAAAGCTCACCCTGAGCAACCCAGGCTGGCCCCGAACTCCCCATCCTCCTGCCTGCCCAGTGCTAGGATTACAGGTGCGCCTGGTTTTATAAAGCATTTTGAAGCCCCGCCTCCCAGGTTGTGCGTTTCCTGGGGGCCTGGAATCCTGTGTGCAGTTAGGGCTTATTGTCTTCTGGGGTTCTGGAGAGGAGGACAGCTGTGTGAACATGGGGGAGATCCGAGTTAGCAAGTGGGCTCAGGCCCCACAGGCAGCTGACCCAGACAGGTTTCCAAGAGACCACGAACTTGACACAGTCTTCAAAGGACCATGCTCTCTACCCCACTGTCCCCAGGTGAGGCTGGATGCTAGGCTGCACAGGCTGGAGAAAAGACACCGAAGTCCCAGAATGCATCTGCTCCGTCTTTGCCCCTTGCAGCCATAAGGTCCGGCTTGAGCGTATTCTCCACCTCTCCCACCTCCTTCGGGGACAGAGCACAGATCTTGCTCAGTGCGACTTCCTCTCCCCTGCAGGCCCACTCCCTTGTCTCCCCTGTAGCCAACCGCACCGAAGCCCGGCGGAGCTCCTGACAGGACTGTCTCTTTAAGAACTTATCTCCCATTTTCAGAAATTGACTGTGAAAATTCTAAGTGATGGTGCGACATGCTCACACTCACTTCCTGTAGTTAATCCCTCACGAGGGTCAGGCGCCCCTCTCTTCTCGGAGGCCCATTTGATTGTCACCTACCTTGCACAAAAAACCTCCCAGCCCCGAGCACTGTCTGCTGGGTTGACAGGCAGGCAGAGTGCTGAACGCGGTGCAGGAATAACTGAATTAGAGAAAGGCTGCTGGCGCTGTAATAAAGCGCTTAATGGACAGACAGCCTCTCTTGCCTTCCTTGGGGTAACACTAAATCCCTTTTTATTGTAGTTTGCACAGATGTTAGTGAGTTATCCATTTCTCTAATCATACTAGAAGTTGGCACATCCATCTTAAATAAGAAGACCGGCCCACTCGCTCTTACGAAGTCCCTCTTTCTAATAAACTTGTGTCACTTTCAGGTCACTTTTACCAATACAAATAAAATTCAAACAAATAAAAAGTATATTGTCTCATGATGAGATTTATATAATGATGTCCCTCAGCTCATTTTAAATTTACACAGGGAGCTACGCCCTGCAGAGCCCGTATGAGGGCTTCGGTTTTTCCAGGTTGAGGACACATACTCTCAGAGTTTAGGACACTGCGTCCTGCAAGGTCTCAGTGGGTCCTCTGGCACAGAACGGCCCTTGTTCACATTCATATGTGAGCTGGGATGTCTGGGGTCTTCTCTGAACCATCTCTGGGGAGGTCACAGGGTCACAGGTGACAGACACAGAGCTGTGAATTTTTTATATTTATTGCCAGGGTAGGGGTGGTGAGGTCCCCCCCTTTTTTTCACTCTTTTCCTATGTTTCTGCCACAACGTATGGACCACCCAACGATCCTTCTGGAAAAGAAAATTTTACATTTGTCCACGTGTTTGTGCAAAGGAGAACGGGGTGGGGGGGGTTGGGGGGGGATATGTGTCAGAAAGAATCCTACCCACCAAGGTGCTCCCAACTGCAACTTCTGTGGAACTGGAAAGGTCACCTGAAGTTCAGGCCAGGATAAATAATTGCTGTGGTGAGGGGTCCTTTTTTTGCTTTCTGTGGAGCTGATGGGTTCGCAGCGGTAGCTGAATCTTGATAGATTGGCAGCCGCTGAAAGGAAACGCTTAGCGGTGACCGGGGCAGGGCTGCACTTCAGCTCTGGGGGCAAAGGGTGGGAAGCTGAGGGCCCAGGGCTGGGTGGACCACAGAGGCCAGATGACAAAGCTGCCTCTGTCCCCGCACAGAATGGGTGTAAACGCAGGCCAGCGTGGCCTTCTGGATGGGCTCCACAGGGTGGACTCTCCAACGCCACGGAGGCCCCCATGGCCGCTCTCTCACGTTTGTGCAGCAGAATGACTGCTCTCTGGGGTCCCCCTCTGCCAGGGAGAAAGGCCGTCTCTGTTGTATTTCCTGGTCCAACTGGCCACTTCATTAATCAAAGGAAGGGGCCGGGTGTTAACTATTTGATGCCCTGCTGCAAAGAGGGAAAGATCAGCATTCCCTTGGGCAGAGGAGACAGAGAGATGGTAGGAGCAGTGAGCGCTGCCCCTTACACTGTGGTAGTTCCAGGGCAATCACCTATGTCACACAGGACTCTAAGATCTCCAAATTTATGCGTGCACATGTCTATCACTGTGAAGCTATGGCCCAGGGTGGCTTGGGGAAGGTCCCTGTGAGAATGGGTGGGAAAACTCCCTTTTCCCCATTTTATTTTTATTGGCTGATAATTTCATACATTTCTATGATATATTTTAGTCATTTTCACCCCCATACTTCTCCCTCACACCCCCCCCCACTGCCTCTGGACTACTCTTCTGGAATCCCCTTCCCACTTTCACATCTTGTGAATATGTGTGTTCATGCATGCTTATGTGTGTGGGAGTGTGTGTGTGTGTGCATTCATGTGTGTGTGTGCATGTGTGTATGCTTCTGTCTGTATGTGCATATGCATGTGCATGTACGTGTGCATGTGTGTGTATGCTTGTGTGTATGTGTGTGAGTGTGCATGTTCATGTGTGTGTGGGCATGAAAGCCTGAGTGTGTGCATGTGCACATGTGTGTGCATGTCTGCATGTGTGTGTGCTTGTATATGCATGAGAATGTGTGTGAGGTTAAAATTGGAATTCCAGACACTTCACAATGAAGTTCTCTCTTAGCTGTCTTTCAGGCCATCAATTCAATGCCATCTCTATGCTGTAGTCATAGTCCTATGCTCTTGGCAATATGACCTCCATCTGCTAATGACTTACTGACTTGCCATTCATTTACGTATCACTCAACTACCTACGTACCCATTCAAGCACTACCACCCCAAATCCTCTCAGGCACCCCCTTGCCTGCCCACCCATTCTCACGTCACCTGATCATCCATTCAGGTTCCCATTCATTTGCCCAATCCATGGAGGCACCACCCCCCCATCCATTCATTCAAGTACCCCACACCCACTCAATGTGCCGTCTTCCCACTCATCCCCTCTTCTGTTCATGACCTCTCCGGTCACCCTCCTGCCTCCTCGGGTTGTGCTCCCTCAAGCTGATCCCAGTGGACCTCGAGACTCCTTCATTTTCACTGACGTCTTGTCCTTTAAGCAAGGTCTCCGGACTTTGCCTGCCCGCTCTCCAAGTTCCCCCATGAGCCTTGTCCTGGGCTTGAGAGTTTGCAGTCTGCAGACTTGGTGTCGGTTCCAGTGGTCAGGTGTGTTAGGAGCCTCTGTTCCTGTATCTAGATGCTGCAGCTGCTGTGAGGTTCAGTGGTGCATATGAACGACTGGACGGGGTCCAGGGCCTGGGGGGTTCTGAGGTGATGGAAATGATGATATAGTTGCTCGGTAGCATAGGTTACTGGGTCTTTGGTGTTGATTTAATCCCCTGGCCTGTGTTCCCTTTGACCTCCCCACTTTGGGTTAATTTTGAAAACCTTAGTGTATGTTGAGCATCGAGTTAGCATTCAGCAAACAATTGGTTGAGAGACAATAAAGGCGCAGCGACTACATCAGGAGCATGAATACAGTGTAGCCCAGGAGTGCGGGCTCCTCAGGTCCTCTGTGCCTTCTGCTTGAATATGCTGTAGGCAATGGTGTCCGTGAGAGCCCCATGCCCAGGCCCATAGGGGCAGTGCCAGATGGACTTGGGCTCTTTAATATAAGTAAGGTGACATAAGTTTAGAGGTGCACATGAGGAGATCTACCTTGTGGGAATTGGAAGGATAGTGGGAGGCGGGTACAATCCTATTTTCATATATACACGCATGGAATTATCAAAGAATAAAAAGAAAAGTTAAAAACCGCTCTTTTCAGTGGCACGGGTGTACTTGCAGGCATGCATGTGTATGGACACGTGAGCCCATGTGTAGAGATGAGGGTTCGTCTATATCTGAAACATAGGCACAAGCACATAGACACACATCCCCCTAAGGATTTATAAACATTTTGGGGTTCGCCTTTTAAAGAGTTCTAAATGCGTGTGTGTGTGTGTGTGTGTGTGTGTGTGTGTTCATGCACTTATGTGAGTTTATGTGTACCATATATGTGAAGATGTGAAAGCAGCCCAGAAGAGGCTGTCAGATCTCCTAGAGATGGAATTGCAGACTATTTTAACCACCTGATGTGGGTGCTGGAAATGGAACTCAGGTCCTGTGCGAGAGTAACTTCTCTGAGCCGCTGAGACACCTCTCCAGACCACTTGAACATGTCTTTAATAGCATAGACTCCTCTCGAGCTCATGATGTCACTTCCTCTACCTCTCGAGTGCTGTGATTACAGGGACATGCCACCACCCCTGGGTTATAAAACAATGGATGTTAAAAACAAACTTTCTCTCACTTTGGAGGAGTGTAAGGAAATCTTGAGAAGTGCAGATGTTGTTTGGGCAACTGGATATGGCATCCTAGGTACACAGACATCCGGGGCAGGGGCCTCCGGTGGTGATCCGAGGATCACCAGAGGCCAGGAGTTTGAAATCAACCTGGGCAACAATAAAAAGAGATCATGTGAAAGAGTGAAAGAATTGTGTGGCATGAAAGAGAAAGGTAAGCATGTGTGTAAAAAGCACACACGGATCAGCACATGTGAGAAGATGTTTAAGGTATGTCTCTGTAGCTGAATATATGAACATATTTTAAGCATGGAGAGATATGGGAATTGCATGTCTGTAGTGTTGCAGGGGTGGGGCTGTATATTTTCAGTGCATGTGGCTGATGTATGTGGGGGACTGTATACACTGAATGGATGTGGAGGGACTATATATATTGCGTATGGGAAGACTATATACACTGAGTATGGGAAGGTCATATACACTGGGGGGGGTGTGTGTAACCAACCAAAATATCCTTTCCTTCAAGACCTTGGCAGCTGAGGCCTTTTCCGTATCTCTTGGCCCTGTACTGCTGTCTATCTGAGGGAGGTCGGGCATGTGTGCAGCATAACGCTTCCCCACCCTTCTACAGGTCTCTACCACAGAGTGTGAACTAGGTGTGGCACAGCCCAGCATGAGGCATCCGGCGAAACTCACTTTACCATCCGTACTTAGATGTAGGGTAATTGGTCAGCCAGGCAGAGGTGGGGTCATTTGCAATTTCCCAACATGGTGCTAGGTGGCCGTGAGATCCCAAGCAGGTGCTATCTCAGATTTAGTTAGCTCATCCTAAAGCACCAACATCTGATGTAGAATTTAAGTTCAGCCCTTACACACAGACACTTCTACACGTTGGCTGTGTGGCTGTGAACAAATTTCTAATCCTCTCTGTTCAGCCTTCCTCATGAGATGCCAATGACAACAGTCCCTTTCTCAGACTTTTTATTAAGGTGAAAGCAATGAACACAGGAGTCCAGACTTGGCACAGCATGAGCCCTGGGCAGGCCTGCGGGACTGTCATGTCTGTGGGCTCAAGTGTGATCCTGCTTTTCTTCAAATGTGTCTTCTAAGATCCCGCCACCCTCAAAGCCATACATGGCGAGCAAAGCTCTATATGCCATAAGCCTGTGTCGTGGAGATGCCAGGGATGCATTCTGGGCCCACCTCAATTTTTACTTCATTACTCAGAAAGCCGAGGCTCGGGATTGAATAGTCAAGACCAGCAGGGCTACACAGTGACTTGCTGGTTAATAGTATAGTTAGACCTTTCTTGCCTTGAAAACAAAAGTATAAATGGCTTTGATCAATAGAGCTTTGATGAAGTGTTTGCCTAGAATCCCCAGTGAGGGGCTGGGGGCGTGGCTCAGTGGTAGAGCCCCTGCCTAGAATCCTGCAGTGAGGGGCTGGGGGTGTGGCTCAGTGGTAGAGCCCCTGCCTAGAATCCACCAGTGAGGGGCTGGGGGCGTGGCTCAGTGGTAGAGCCCCTGCCTAGAATCCCCCAGTGAGGGGCTGGGGGCGTGGCTCAGTGGTAGAGCCCCTGCCTAAAATCCCCCAGTGAGGGGCTGGGGATATGCCTTCTGACTTTTATAACTAGTACTTCAAAATGAATTAACCTATAACAAAATACTTTATTTGGGTCAACTGTGAGATGCAAAATAAAAACCTTTGGTAAACACTCAGTGCTATGAATACTGTTTATTATATGGTTTATGATGTTTCTGATGGAATTAAGTTAAACTGCTATTGGTGGTGATTCTGTTCTTGTTTATTGCTATTTATTTAGAGGATTGTTTGTTTTTGAGACTGAGTCTTTGTCTTAAGGTTTTGCTGCTGTGAACAGACACCATGGCTAAGGCAACTCTTATAAGAACAACATTTAATTGGTGCTGGCTTACAGGTTCATAGGTTCATAGGTTCATTCCATTATCATCAAGGTGGGAACATGGCAGCATCCAGGCAGGCATGGTGCAGGAAAAACTGAAAGTTGCTAGAAGGCTGACTTCCAGGCAGCTAGGGTGAGGGTGTTAAAGTCCACACCCACAGTGACACACCTACTCCAACAGGGCCACACCTCCTAATAGTGCCACTCCCTGGACCAAGCATATACAGACCATCACAGTCTCACTGTGTGGTTCTGTCTGGCCTAGAACTGGATATGTAGGCCAGGCTGGCCTGGCTTAGAGCTCACAGAGATCCACCTACCTCTGCCTTCTGAGTTCTAGGATTAATAGTGTGTGCTACAATGCCTAGTTTAGGGCTGTGAATACAAAATCAGGGTCAGTAATCGAGGGAATTCGGTAAACCACTGAGATTATGGAGTCACTTAGCCCTAAGGGAAAAAAAAGGGGGGAAGGTATAGACTTTTTTTCTCTGTGTCCAAATGCCAAGAGGGAAGGTCTATATAGACTCATGTTTATTGGTTTCTACACTAGGAGCCCAGACAAGCAGTTCTGGGATACTCTGAACCTTGAAAAATTATGAGGAGAGATTCTGTCCTGGGGCACCCTCAGCCCACCCCACCACAATACTCCCAGCACATTGATCTTGACATTAGTTGCATTTGGAATGTGATCCAAAGACCTGACAGAATCAGCTTCTAGCTCATGGTTTCAGAGTATTCAGACTGTCCTCCGGAGGAGAGAGGAAGACAGGAAGCAGGACAGGACTTTGACCTCCAAAGGCTTAACACCCCCAGTTACCCATTTCCCCCAGGTAGACTCCACCTTTAAACCAGCCATCCTACCACTTGAGGTCCACGCATTCAAACACATGTGCCTATGAGGGACATTTCAAACTCAGATCTTGACACCCATTAAGGCCTGTGAGGGCATTCTGGCCTGCAAAATGGTGGTTGTTGTTTTAAGCTACCTAGTTGGCAGATTTTGTTTTGTTTTTGGTTTTTGAATAGCCAGAATAAAAAGCGAGGACACCAATATACTAAATATTATCATTTTGCATGCAATCAATATGGCAAATTATTAATGGGCTCTACAGAATTTTCTTTTTTTAAGTGCATTAAGACTTGAAATCCTGCATTTGTTTTCCACTGACAGTCTGTTTTATTTTGGCTTAGTCACATCTCAAGTGTTTAATGGTCACGTGCGGCTGGGATGTTGTTTGGACGGGGCCTCGGGCCTCTCTGACGAGCCCCCAGCTGAGTGATGATGTCAGCGGTGGTGGAGCAGATTGAACATCCCAGATGACACACTTTCCTTGTAAACTCTGATCAGACGTGTATCTCAAATATTTTGTCTGGTTTTTTTTTCCCCTTTAGTCCACAGGTCTGACTGATGGGTGGTTTGATACATCAGGAGAGCCACCATGAAAGGAAGAGGATGGGGAGTTAAAAAATAAGCACAGGATTTGTGGTAGCTGGTGTCTCTAAGCCCAGCACTCAGGGAGGCAGAGGCAAGCAGCCCTCTGTGAGTTCAAGGCCAGCCAGGACTATGGAGTGAGACCCTGTGTCAAATAACCAAACCAATGAAATAAAATAGCCATTACCTCCACCACCACAAGGCATATTTACCTGTCCCAGAAAGACTATATTGTTAACATATTTGTTATTTTGAATCTGTACAACTCAAGGGATGAGAGACTGCCACACTGGTGTGTTTCTCACCAGCTGCCCAATCAGAATAATAAATTGGGTTGGTACCCTGGCAGCCTCCCTGGGCCATCTTCCCACACTCCCCCCCCACAGGCTCCTGTGTTTTGTTCACGTAATTCCATAGCACATCTGCCTCCTTCCTGTAATACCATCTTTACTACCTGGTTTAAAAAAATTGTGCACTTCTCCTATGACAACCTAGAGAGCCCATAATTTAGGGTCTTGGACGTGTGTTTTGGCCATATATTTTCTATTACAACCCCTCAAGTCTTCTCTCCTGGAATAAAAGTCATCATGGATTTTTGCATGCAGGAGTCCACAAATGCTTGCCAATAAAACTTTATTTATAAAATCAAGAGGATATGATCTGGTTACTCCTAGTGTTGGTTCTGAGACCTGTGACGTCATATAGGCGACAATTAATGCGGCCCTGCAGGTTTATTCCTGTTACCAAGGCAACGGCCACCATGTACCCAGAATTCAATAGGCCTATCTAATCTACCTGTAATTTGAATAATCATGCATATAAGAGGAGTAGCGTGCTCCCCCTCTTCCTTTTTCTGCTCATCGCTCCCGGCCTTCCCTTTACCCCGTTCCCCTGTACCCCCATCTTAAATAAAGCCACGTGGAGCTGCTCGGTCTAGTCTAACTGTTCCAGCCCACACCTCCCGGTTCCTCCGCGGGTGCTGTGGACCGAGCCTGGTCGGGTGGTTCCGCTGCCTGCTCCCGGCTTTCCGCGGCGGGCGGTTCGGGGCCGGCGGCTCCGCTCCAGCTGCCTGCGCGGGAAAAACCAACACCTAGTCTACCTTTTTTTAGCTGCTACATAGTACTCCAGTATAGCAAGAACCTTTTAAAGCAATATTTTTATTAATCATTTGAAATGTTATATTATTTCATATTATAAAATTTTATATTGTATTTTGCGCATACAATACAATGATCCCCTGGCTCCTCCCACTAACGACTCTCTCCACACTCCCATCCTTTCCCACCTAACTAGTATTTCTTCTGTTTCTTTTCCCCATGGAATTCAGTTTGTGTTTCCCAGCTGCTGTTGAGAGTGGGGCTTGCCCTGGTATGTCAACCTACCAGGGGGTCATATCGTTACAGAAAACTGACTCTTCCCTCCTCCTGCACTTATCAAATGTCAACAGCTCCTCAGCTAGTAGTGAGCTTTTGTGTCCACCTCCCCCCACCTCTGTGCTGGAGCTTAGCAAGAAGCTCCAATCCACCATACTAGGGATATCAGACAGCTGAAGCCATTACCCCAAAATAAAGACATTGCAACCTTCATGTCTACCTCTACCAAAGTTTCTTGAAGTTCAGTCCCTTCAAAAAAGTTGCTAGGGGATTGTGCATCTTTTCAGGTCGATATCTAGAGATGGGTTGCTCCCTCATATGGACTTTCCAGTTGACCCTTTGCCCAAGGCAGAAAAATGCCCATTATCCACTATTATCCCCTTGGCCCTACATCACTACTTAAGGGACTCCTGGGCGCAGGGACATCTGACTGCAGGAGGAGTCTGCCGACCGCATGCTCGCCGGTTGTATCCTCCCTCAGCTGGACCTCGGCTCCTCGCTTGGTAGAGATCAATGCTGCAGGCCACAGTTAAGGAGAGGGTCAGTCTGTTTGCTGTGTGTGTTAAAACCATGACACGTAGGGATGGACGTGCAAGTCCCACTACCTTTAATAGTTCCACACATAAAACAGACTACACTTTATCTTGAAAGAAAAAAAAGAAGAAAACCAAGATCCACAAAGCACTTGGCTTTGACACTGATGACCCAGGAATGATTTTTGCAACCCGGGAAATCAATTTCTTGCCCTTGTAACATCGCTTCAGAGGTGCGATCACCAGAAAAGATGGCGTTCCCATTGAGATCGCTGAACCCGCGAGCGGGTGGATAAAGATCCAGGAGTCAAACCCTCTTCACATTAAATAGACACCTGAGAGTCTTCTGCTATCAGCTTCAGCTTGGTTCTAACCAGGCCTGGAGCAAGAGCATGAACAGCTACCTGGGAATGTCTTGTTTGTTTACAAAAAGGGCAGATGGTAGTAGTCTTACCCCTTTCAGGAAAATGCATTTGGTCATTAGAATTCTTGCTAAGTTCTGGAATTTTCCTCTCTCCCTCCCTCTCTCCCTGCCCCTCCCAGTCATTCAACCATTTAACACCTTTATTGGAGACCTACTGAATTAGCTCCTTTTCTCATTGCTGTGACCAAATTCCTGGAAAGCAGCAACAGCTTATGGAAGGAAAGGTTTGTTTTGGGTCAGGGTTTGAAGGTACAGCCCTCCCATGATGGTGGAGAAGCCACGGAGGCAGGAGCATATGGTCACACTGTATCATAGTATGGAAACAGAAAAAGATAAACCATGCGCTCAGCTCACCTCTTTATCTTTTTCTTCCATTGATTAATTTATTGTTCACTTTACATCCCAATCGCAACCTCCACCTCCTCCCAGTACCCCCTCCCACAGTCCCTCCTCCCATCCCCCCACTCTTTCTCTTTTGAGAGGGTGAAGACCCCTATTGTAAATCCCCTGACCCTGGCACATGAAGGCACTGCAGGCCTAGGCACATCCTCTTCCACTGAGGCCAGGCAAGGCAGCCCCGTTAGGGAAACAGGATCCACACCAGGCAACCGCTTTAGAGACAGCCCTCGCTCCACAATTGTTGGGTGGCCCCATCAGCTTGGCCTTCTTTTTTTAAGTCTGGGACTCTGACTCATGTGCTGGGCTCACTTGTATTCAAGATGGGTTTCCTGTGCTTTATCCCATCCAGTAGCATGTCTGCTAGGTGACATACTAGTCTTGATTGACCAATCAAGTCAGATGGATGGGGGAGATTAACTGATTGGGTGCCAGGTACTCTGGGCACTTATGACACATTCCTAGTTATAACCGGCGGAAGTCCTGTCCTGAAGCACATGTTCACATCCTTATTTGAGGAGGCATAATAAATATTAGGCACAATTCATATCTGAAAAACATCTGTCATTTATTTTTTAAAATCTTTTATTTGCCTTTATCTCATGCTAAATCCATTCCTGTGCCTAAAGGTTCGGCTCCTTTGGCTTCCTTAGAGGGAGGCTCCTCTTCTGACATAGGAGCTCGAGTTTCCTTCTCAGTGACGATCATCTGGGGTGGGAGTAGGGCCCTGCATGGGTTAATTGAACCACAAATTCTATGAGCTTTGCAGTATTTCTTATGGCTTGTTCCCTTGGATATGATGGGTGACTAGAGGTTCCAGACCCAAACCCTTAAGTTCAGCACCACATTATGCATTGTTAAGTATATACAGCGGAAATGTGGCTCTTTCTGGGCTACTGACCCTGTGTCCAGCACCGCTGTTTAGCAGGGCCATTCTTTCCTGGCTTCACCATTAACCTTACTAGAATGACACACTTGCTTTTTTGAAATGACATTTTTCAGTCATTTCATGGGTTTTTGGGTATTTGTCCCAGTCCCAGTTTGCTTTCTAATGCTGTGGTTGATACTATGATCAAAAACAACTTGGGCAGTATCTTAGTCAGGGTTTCTAATGCTTCGAAAAAAACATAACCAAAATAACTTGGGGAAGAAAGGGCTTTTTGGCTTTCAGCTGTTTATAATTGAAGGAAGTCAGGACAGGAACTTGAACAGGGCAGGATCCAGGGGGCGGGAGCTGATGCAGAGGCCATGGAGGGATGCTATTAACTGTCTTGCTCCGCATAGCTTCCTCAGCCTGCATTTTTATAGAACCCAGGGCCACCAGCCCAGGGGTGGTCCTGCCGACAATGGGCTGGGGCTTCCCTCATTGATCCCTAATAAAATGCCTTCCAGCTGGGCATTTTCTCCATTGAGGGTCTCTCCTTTCAGCTAACTCTAGCTTGTATCAAGTTGACATAAAACTATCCAGCACAGAGAGGAAAATATCTGTTTGTCTTACACTTCCAATCATAGTTGATCATTGAGGGTAATCAGTACGAACTGAAGGCTGGGACTGAGAGGCAGGAACTGAAGCAGAGGCCACAAAGAAACACTGCTCACTGGCTTGCTGATCATGGCTTTCTCAGACTGCTTTCTTATTCAGCTAGGACCCTTGGCCCAGTGTGGTATCGCCCACAGTGGTCCAGAAACACCCACATCAATCTGATTAAGAAAATGCCCCCACAGACTTACCTGTAGGCCAGTGAAGAGAAGAGAAATTTCTCCAATGAAATGCCTTCATGTTCCAAGATGACTCCAACTTGAGTCAAATTGGCAAAAAACTAACTAGCATAGGACTCTTGAGGTCTTGGGCATTTTTGTGGGTATTCTTAAAGGGAACATGAAGATTTGACTTGTGTGTGTGTGTGTGTGTGTGTGTGTGAGAGAGAGAGAGAGAGAGAGAGAGAGAGAGAGAGAGAGAGAGAGAGAGAGAAATTGAGACATGGAAACCTTGATATGTAGGCAGCTGCTGCCAGCATAGTGGATTATACTGGGCTTTGTTTGTTGTTTTGTTTCCTTGGTGATGGTGAGATTGAGCCTGGTACCTTGTACGTTGTAGTCAAGTGCTCTACTCCTGAGCCACTTATGAAAAACCATCAAGGCACACTCTCTTATGTCACAAGTATCACCAACCTTTGTGACACTGACCATGGTAAACAGATAAATCCCAATGGCAGGACTGTTATGACTCTGACCCAAGAGTTCCTGATCTAGAGAATGAGCCCATGAGAAAATACACTGAGAAACGAGTCACCTGTGGCTCAGGCTGAGAGGCTGTTGTGTTTGAGTTGGTTTGTGTGGCCAATATCCACAGCTTTGATGGCTTGAGGATTCTATTTGTGTGTAATGATAAGAGAATTTCTGAAGTCTGAACACCAGTGTTGTGTTGATTTGAGCATAGATTTCCCTTCTTTGGTTCCAAGAGATAAAGGGATGTTCTATTTGAGGAAAGAGACATGGTTAACGTTGATCATGAGTTTAATTGGTTTTAAAGCCATCTATTGTGTTAGTAAAGGACTTTAGGGAGCGTTTGTGGTGGCATTTCTAGAGACAATGGCTTCACACAACCCCTGACCTACCCAAGAAATGAATGAATGTTGAAATGGATTCACGATGTAATGTCATTATTGAGAGGGGGTTAAAGTTGGGGGGAGAGGAGTGCATTGCTGAAGGAAATAGATCACTGTGGGTGTATCCCTGAAGATCTGGTCCTCTTGTATGTCCTCTTTGATTCCTATCTGCCCTGAGGTGTATGAGGGGGTATGAGGAAGTTTCTCTTTCCCCATGCCCCCCTTTGTTAGGATATTCTACCCAGAAACAACAAAGCTGGTCAAGGTTAATAGAACCTTTGAAACCATGAGCCAAAATAAATCTTTCCTCCTTAAAGTTATGTTTCTTAGGAATTCTGCTATAGCAACAAGGAACATGACTAATACTTCAAGGGCAGTAAGACATGGGTCTGCTGATGGATTCTTAAGTCCTTCTCTTTTAGCTTCCCCAGAGCTTCTGTGAGTCAACAGAGGAAGTGTCTACCATGACAGGTACGCCAAGCCAAGTGACGTGTAGAAATGGCCCAGGTACTGGGACACAGCCAGATGCGACATTTTTTTGTGCCTGGCAGTCGAGGAAGGGTGGCCACAATACGGCTGCTTTCTCAACTTCCTTTTTAAGGAAATGACTCTGGCCATTTTCAGGATAGCTACCATCTATCTGACATTCTTGGGAAGGGGTGGGAGAGCTGGTCAGGTTAGAATAAGCTTGTTAAAGGCTACCTGAAGGCTCTGAATTAAGACCATGTCCTCCCAAGTTTAGTATGGAGCTACCCTTTCTTCCCACTTACCCTGAAGGTACTTTCTAACTCCACAGGCCATCCTTGTCTCTGACAGTCACATCAGCAAACACAAAAGCAGGCCTGTAAGACAGGGTTACAAGGGTGTGGTGGTTTGAACACCCTTGCCCCATGGAAAGCGGCACTTTTAGGAAGTGTGGCCTTCTTGGAATAGGTGTGGCCTTGTGGAGGAAGTGTGTCACTGTGTAGGCAGGCTTTGATGGCTCTTGGGCTCAAGAGTCACTCAATCCAGAAGAAACACCCCTCCTGGCTGCCTGTGGAAATCAGCCTCCTTCTGGCTGCCTTTGGATCAAGATGTAGAACTCTCAGCTCCTTCTCCAGACTCTGCAGGCTACCATGCTTCCTGCCAGGATGATAATGGACTGAACCTCTGAACCTGTAAGCCAGCCCCAAATAAATGTGTGCCTTTATAAGAGCTGCCTTGGTTATGGTGTTACTTCACAGCAATGGAAACCCTGAGACAAAGGGACAGGGGCGGGGCGGGGGGGGAGGGGTGAGGGGCAATGGTCACACCTCCCGTGCACACACAGGTTCACACATATGCACACCAAAGCACATTTCTGCCAGAGGAGTCGCTTTCTCTACATCAGAGTCCTCAGAAAATTAAAGGCAAAGCATCCCATAGTGGGACCTTTTACTTTCTCTTGTTCCTTTTCCCTCTTGTTTTACGAGTTGGAGTTCTCAGTCTGTAGAACTGTCTCATGAGAAATTTACAGGGAGAATTGACTCTTTGTCTCTACAAAGCCATGAAGGAAAGAGTCTTAAGTGATAATTGTATGCGCAGTTCAAAATATTTTAAACGAGCTTGCTCTGACAAAGAACTAAGTTATGAAGTTAACTTTTGTGTGTGTGTGAATAATTAAAGTATTGTCACCACTTTAAATTATCATCCATTGTTAACTTACATCATTAAATCTTACCTCTTTGCTAAAGAATAATGAAAAAATGCACTTAATTAGCAGTTATTGCAAGCTCCAGGCCATTGATAATGCCAGGCTCAGCCTGAATTTCACAAGTGTTTTGAGCTTCCTTCCCTGTTGTTGGGTGGGGGGAAGTGCAGCCCCAGGTAGTGTGAGGAACCGGGTGGGTCCTCCCACATCAGGGTGAATCCCCCCTGGAAAATGTGTTCATTCTGAATCAGCCAATCACGTTACGGTTTGGCTTCTATGCACAGGAGAGAGAGGGGTCCAAGCCAGAGCCTTTGTTCTTATGAAATATTCTTGGTCTTGGCCATATTTGGAGAATAAGCCCCTCCCTCCATCATCCTGTGTTCAACCTTGAAGCTTAGCCTTTTGGGGGGCTGAGAAGTGGGAGAGTGGCTCAGAAGAAAGGGTTTTGGGGTGACTCCAAGATTCCTGCAGAGGAAAAAGATGCCAGTTAATTTCCTCATTGTTTCGATTAAAGGGGTGATGGATTTTTTTTCCTGGATATTGTTAAAGAGGTTTGCCAGGCCTGTAAGGACCACGCAGCATTCTTCAGATGAAATAAGGCCAATCAGTAGAATAATGAGGAAAGTAATATCTCCCCAGAGAGGCTGATGGGGTTTTCATCAAATCAGCCAACCTTTTCCCGTCACTTACACCGCCATGCACTCCAGCCAGCCCTGTTCTCCTGCCTCCTCTCCTTCCTCTCTTTGTCAAACTTCTCATGGTTATTACTGATGAGTGAATACTAAGGGACCCAGGAAATTTATATGCATTTGATACCTACTCTTTATGTTTATTTTACTCACAGTGCTTGGAATTGAACCTGGGACTTCATGCATGCTAGATGAGCTCTCTGCCACTGAGCTCTACCGTCAGCACTAGATATATTCCCACCCACCCCTAAATGTACTCCTACCCCCAGATGTATTCCTCCCATTCCTATGTATGTATGTATGTATGTATGTACCTATCTATATCTATATCCATATCCATATCCATATCCATATCCATATCCATATCCATATCCATATCCATATCCATATCTATATCTATATCTATATCTATATCTATCACCTACCGCCTATCATTTATCCATCTATCCATCTACTTTGCAGTAGCAGGGATTAAACTTAGGGCCTTGCACACACTAAAACACTAGGTTTGTAACCCCAGTCCTCTTTGTGAGGTCAGAGACAAGAATTCCTGAAATTTCTCAGACTGGCCTTGAACTATCTACAGCCCATTCAGTTCTTGAATTGCCCAGAAGTTTTGCCTCAGCCTCGTGAGTTGCCGCACTTCAGGCCTGTTCCAGCAGACCTGGTGATAATGTCTTCCATTGAAAGTGACTCTTAACTCTCATTTCCTTGTAGTATTTGACTCAACTGTCCCCGAGGCCCTGGAAGAGTTTCAGAGGCAGGGGAGGGAAGCTTGGCTTCAAAAGTCTGGGCTGTTCACTGCTCAGTGACCTCTGCACCCCTAAGCTGACATGGAGAACAGCCTTCCCTTGGCACATTAATTCTGAGGTTTAGTGGGGACGGAAGTCAGGGTCCACATGTGGAGGGACAGATGTCAACATGTTTTCTTAAAGGGACTTCAGTAGTAAAAATTGTGCCTTCAGCCATTTGTGTGATGCAGGCAGGGAAGTCTTGGTTCCTGGAAAGCAGACAGTAAGGTGTCAGTGTTAGATCAGTGAGATGGCACCATGGGTGAAGGAGCTTGCCACCAAGCTTGATGGCTTGAGTCTGATCCTCAGGATTCATGTGGCAGAAGAAAGGAATCAACTCCTGTGAATTGTCCTGTTATATCTATGTGTACACACACACACACACACACACACACACACACACATGCATGCATGCAGTCACATACATGTACACTTACCTGCGCGCGCGCACACACACACACATACATGCATGAAGTCACATACATGTACACTTGCCTGCACACACACACACACACACACACATACACACACACACACACACACACAAATGCAGTAAAACACACACACACAAAAGTTTAAAACAAATATCCCTCCCATCTGTATGGCCTCAGCATCCCGGCAGGACCCAGCGGGAGAGGGGACTAAATGAGTTTGGCTTCAAATATGTTAGAACACATCTGGTGTGTCTGCCCAATGGACTGTGAACCGCCTTGCCTGGTGGTATATTACAGTGAAATCTCACGAACACTTCCTCCTCCATAGATGGTAGTTGGATGGGAAAGGAATGCACACAAAGTGCAGGCACATACCTGGGTACCCACAGATACAAGGCACTGGGCTTGGCCACGCTGATTATTCCCTGAAGCATCAATTGCCCATCCACGGTGGTCAACACAAGGATTTCTGGGATGCTGTCAAGAGACGAGCAAGGGATTGCAGGTCCACATCTTCTAAGGCTGTGAGCATCACTCTGCCCACTCAGAGCAGAGGCCCACGGAGCGATGTAGGAGTCCTGTCCAGGGCCACGCAGCTCCTTCATAGGGATATGGAGAGACCACTAAAGCTGAGAAGGAAGCATGTTTTGCTTGTGAAAGTTTTCCAAATTAACCGGGTTCCATTCACAGGAGTCCTCCCACCACGCTCGGCAAATGACTCAAAGCCTCCACGTGATTTCATCTGTGCAGACTCTAATCCACTTACTTAATGAAATACATAATTAACATATTATAATTGCAGTAAAGATGGTTTTGACAGAAATCATTTCCCGTATCTAATACCGTGGTAATTTAATCTGTTCCCCACTCCCTAACACGACCCTCTATGATTAAGTTTCATAAGAATTTTTTTTTGATTGATTGACTCATCTGACGGGCTGGGCTTTGCTAAAGCGGTGTCTGTCAGTTTCTGGAGCGGCATGTGAAGTCGTGGCAGATGGCTGCGGCGGGCTCTGTGCACGGTCTCCCTGTGTGGTCTCCTGTCTCTCGCTCTCTCTCTTCCCTTCCTCTGCCTCGAAAGGCCCTGGTAATCCACTGCCTGAGTGCCAGAACCGCATGTTGCTAGCTGCTGCTCCTGTGTTGTGGGGGCTGTTAGTCCAGGCGGGGAAGCTGGGACCTGCTTGGGTGGGCTGGAGGCAGGCGTGAGATGTCTGCCTCCCTCCCACCTAGCTGCATCTTCTGTCCATTCCCACGCACTCTGGCTGCTGGGGGAGTGGGTGAATCCGCTGTCCTGTCCTCAGACGGACCCTGGGCGGGCATTGGGTGAGGGAGATGGGGAAGCTTTCCCCACCGCGTCCCACTGGCCTCTGGGGCTGGACTCTGCTCAGGGGGGCTCTGCAGAATCTGCTGTCTGGTGAGGGCTCAGCCCAATCAACCTCTCCTTTCTTGGCTTTCCCTCCATGCTGCCTCCTCTACCCCCATAGTACTAGGATGGGTCTCTATCTTCTATCTATCTATCTATCTATCTATCTATCTATCTATCTATCTATCTATCTACCTATCTTCTATCTATCTACCTATCTTCTATCTATCTTTATCTATCTATCTATCTATCTATCTATCTATCTATCTATCTATCTATCTATCTTCTATCTAGCTATATTCTATCTTTCTATCTTCTATTTTTCTATCTTTCTCATATCTATCTTCTATCTGTCTTCTTTCTATCTTCTGTCTATCATCTATCTATATCTATCTATCTATCTATCTATCTATCTATCTATCTATCTATCGGAAACAGGGACTATGTACCTCCGGCTGGCTTCAAACTCACCAGGTAGCTCAGCTTCCCTTGAGCTTCTGATGCCTCACTGCTGTGCTCTGAGTGCTAAGATGAGTGCCATGGGCCACCATGCTGGTGCCCAGCTCCCCATGAGAGGCCAGCACACATTTTCCCAGCAAAGCGAGTAGACTCTACAGTAGGGTGCTTCTGTGCTGATGGAGGGAGAGAGATTTTGGAAGTATCAGCTGCCCAGAGATGGTGTTAAAGATTTGAATCCTATGGAAGTGTGTATGGGAAAGAAAACGTCCGAAACATCTCTGAGGGCCAGGATTAGTCTCTTCTACACAGTTCAGTCAGCAAAGGGGCACAGAGTTCTGCAAAGTGAGTTAAGAGAGAGTTCAGTGTGAGTCGGGACTTGCTGTTTTCCGAGGCTCCCTTTAAGTGGATGTTGTGTGTTAAGCACCTCACCTAGTCTATTCTGAGTACTTGTGTGTTGAAATTTTAATCCTCAGTTGTATTGGTGAATTCAGTCCTGGGTGTGGGATGTGAATTGAGGGTCGTTGATACTGGATACTATCTCCTGCACAGGTAAAACAAACAAACAAACAAACAAAAATACAAAACCTTACCTCCAGTGGCTGTTGGAAATTTTTTCATTGCTGCAACTAATATACAAAGGAATCAACTGAAAGGACTCACATTCAGAGGCCAGGCCAAGGCTTGTGGCAGAAAGGCGTACTAGAGCAAAGCTGCTTGCATCATGGTAGCCAAGAAGCAGAGAGTGCCAAGAAAGGGCCAGGACAGGATAGATGAAGTCCTAGTGACCCACATCCTAGTGACCCACATCCTAGTGACCCATATCCTAGTGACCCTTAGGGACCCACATCCTCTAAACAGGCCCCAGCTACCACCATTTCCTGGTCCCCCAGCAGTGCCACCAAACTGTGACTTCACCCAGGCTTTAATCCATGCGTTGAGACAATGACTCCCCAATCGCGTGCCCACACCTATGATTAGATCCACCCATCTGGACTGAGGATTAACTCACATGAGCCTTTTGGGATGCTCTGAACTGTAACAGCAGGGTTAAGTGCCAACTGAAAGTCACCCTGCCTGTAGATGATGGAGCAACCTGGGTGACTGGTGGTGACTGGGGTTGAGATGGGTCTTGAGGGTTGGTAGGCTTCCTAGTGAAGGAAACCCTGAAGGTCATCTACCAGAGACAGACAGACAAGACAGACAGACAGTTAAGGGCAGGTGTAATACAAGGATATATGTGCCCAAAAGGAATGGGCTCTACATGTCACCTCAACCAAACTCATCTTATTTCTCTGTTCTAGCTTTCCTGATGTGCAGAGTTTTTGTTTCCTGAAATTGTTATTTTATGTTTTGAACATTATATACTACACATATATATATTTGTAAGATTGTTTAGAGACTGGTTCTATCTTCTTCCTGGAATGTAGGGTGGACGCCAGCCTCTAAGAGGCATGGGCACTCACCCTGAAGGGCTGGGGTAGCAGTGTCTTATACCTCAGCTCCACCCTTCCACTGAGCTGTGGGAGCTGCACACTGAACCCCAGGTAACCTACCCACGGGCCTTGGCATAAATACAGAAGCCAGAGTCCCCTGCCCTTTGAGAGCAAGCATGGGGCTCAAATGACCTGTCCAGCCACCGTGTGGTCACATGCAGTCTTTGGACACTCCTGATTCAATCACAATGCACTGATCAGATGTCCCCTTTGCAGGGGCTGGGGTGCTTTGTCTTTTGTGGACTGCTCTCTCCATTAAAAATTATTGAGCATTCTAGTTTACATTTGCTTAGGTTTGATGACACATATAATCTTTGACCTTAAATCTTCTGACTCTAATGGAAATGAAAGCACTTTCTGTTTAATGCTGGAAAGCACTACATACTGAATGCGCTTTGTCTCCTAGAGACACTGGGTATCCAAGGGAAGATTCACTACAGCTGGGCCCCAGGGGTCCAGAGCATCACACTTCAGTGGAGCTTCAGGATGCAGATCTGAGACGGTGTAGGACACTCTAGCAATGCTCTGTGGGAAGATGCTGGGAGTGGCTGCCAGAGCTATGGGTCACCCAAGTGTAACTGTCCCCAAAGCTCTGAGTGCCCCCCCTTTTCTTAGACAGTGAACCAGTGCCAAACCATCTCCTATATATGCACACTCAACACATGTGTTTCTTGGAGGTCAAACTCTGGGAGGGTCCCTAAGGAGACTCTTCTTAAATGAAAGTGGTCCTCCCAAGGGCCCTGTGTGATAGAGTCACCAAGCTCACATTCCTTACACATGATCCAGGCCAGGTACCTCATCCAAGGGCAGATCTGTCTCTCAAAATCAGCACATCGTGTGTTTATCCATTAGCGTCCAGGTACGGCACAGACAGGCACAAAAGCCAAGCCCTCGTTTCCCCCAAATGTTAACACAGGGCCCGCTTACACACAGGGAAAGCAGGCGAGTCTACCCACTGTTAGAAACTCTGCTCTAGTGCCACAGCCTCCGAAGTCCACAGGGTCATGGAATAGGGGAGAGGGGTGTCCTCCTGAGATCGGGGCTGCCCCTGAGGAGCCAGTGTTGAACAGGAACAGCTGGGGGGCCAGGGCAGAGGAAGGGAGTCTGCCGCGCACGCGCACGGAGCCCCAGGGCGTGCATGCATCTGATCCTCCAAGCCTAGCTGTATCCCTCGTGCAGTGGCTGCTGCTGGTGTTCCTGTCTGCACGCCGGGGGAGGGGCGGCTCACCCGTGAGTGGCAACTGTACACGAACGCCACCGCATCAGCTGCCAATATGTTATGAGGCCCTGGTAACAATCCGGAGTCTCCAGGGAGCTTTGCTGCAGTTCAAGTGCGCACCAGACAGAGAGAAAACAATTTCTGGTGCCAATAATGCAGCACAGATGAAAAATGTTTTAATATTTGAAGCTGCTTTATGGCAGAGGCGGTGACAGTGATGGACTCAATGTCAGCTTTTTTTCCTTAAATGTCATCTTTCGTCTATGAGTTTTCTCTGCTCCGGAGGCATGCAAGCCTAATGCTGGCTCGTTGCAACCATTGATCATTGATTTTGTTCTAAATGGAAAGCTTGCCAGAAGACTAGAAATTCTGGAATTTATTAGGATTTCTTTAAGAGGCACTTTAGCTCAACACTTCTCATTACTGTCTTTACAATGTTAGTTATTTTTCTTTTTATGTCGTATGATTTGTAAAGGGTTAGTACTCAGAGAACAATATACGATTAAACCATTGTGCATGCTGGAGCTGCCGGCTTTAGTGAAAAGGGTTCTCGGGGGGCTAAATACATATTTGACTAGCGATTGGCAACGTGGGGCTGTTTTACCAGCGAAATCTGTATTTTGAGATTTGCTGATGGGGTGCAGGCTAAATGGTGTTTCAATGGAGGTTTTGATTAAACAGGGTCACTTAGAAATTCATACCTCTTATTTCCATGCAGGCAGGGCTAAACATTTTTATATTTTGACACTGGGTGTGCAAACATCCTGGAGAGGGTACCACATACAGCAGCGGGATGGAGAGGAGTTGTGTTTAAGGAATGTTCTGATTCTGGGTGGGTCTGGAGGGGTTTAACAGCTTG
This sequence comes from Apodemus agrarius, assembly GCA_964023405.1. Taxonomy (NCBI): domain Eukaryota; kingdom Metazoa; phylum Chordata; class Mammalia; order Rodentia; family Muridae; genus Apodemus; species Apodemus agrarius. The sequence continues at coordinate 24,444,333 of OZ030005.1, forward strand.
TTCCTGTATGTGTGTATTGACAGAGACTTTGCCTTCATGAACATCGGAGGAGAGTAGCTTAAGATGTGATCGTGTGTTAACATTTAACCAACTCCTGTGGCCACAGCTAAGTGATCATTCTTCGTTTGCCTGGAAAGCACCTATTTGCATAAGACGGTTGGCTAAATGTTTTTCTTTTCTGACGTGCTTTCTTTTGGCACAAGACTAGTTCAAACAGGTATGTTAGCTCTTGGCTGGGCTGTCTGACATCCCGGCTTTATTACAGAGCCGTGTGCCCAGGGAATGTGAATTATAGTTAGTATCAGCCTTGGCCTCCTAAACACATCACTCAGTCTAGTTGATTATGGAATTTTCTCGGGAGCTGAGGCTTCAGATTCCTCTCTCGAGTGAGGGGCCTGTTTGCACAGCGCCAGCAGCCTAATGCAGTTCCTGTAGGCAGACAAAGAGACACCGAGGAGAAAGGAAAGGGTCTGAGGAGGAGCAGAGAGAGACCGAGGACCACCTCAGGCTGCTGTAGGCTGCTTAGAAGGCTATCCTGTGACTGACACCACCCTGGAACTGTAACGGGCAGATGAGAGAACTTTCTGGAAAATGGAATCCCCACCAATGAAGCTGTTTCAGAAGCTGCACATTAGCATTTGGATGCAGGGTGTTTTCTCATAGCCTGGGAGAGGCTGCTGAGTGGTTATAATCAGGAAAAGGCTGGCCTGATACATCCACCGCACTCTGGGAGGCCTCATGTAGATACATCACATGCAAATGAGTTTCATGCAAATAAGGCATGGCAAGCCCAGTGTGTGAGATGAAAGGAAAAAAACGACAACAACAACAACAACAACAACGACGACGACAACATGCTCCTGACCTGCCACACACTGCTAGGAAGGATGGACACTGTTTTACCATATTTTAAGCCTCACCAATTATGATACCCCTCCACCCATCTCTGCTGGATGGAGAATACTCTTTTAAGCTGTGTCTCTGATTTCTTTCTCTCTCTCTCCCCTCTGACTCACTGTCCGCCTAGCTGAAAGAGTCCTTCATCTGAAATACAGTTCCTCGTGGCTACTAATTTCACTCCAAATAAAAGGCAGCTGCTCTCATGACGGAACGGCTCCTCATGATCCACAGACCCTCATTTCTCCCTCTTCTCTCCTTACACACAAGAACACTGGCCCCTTGGCAAGAGTTCCTTCCTCGGGACCTTTGCCCATGTGGGCCCCCTTGGGAAGCAGTCTTCCCTGACAATGACAATTCAGGGTCTGTCCAAATACCACTTCTGTAAGAGTCATTTCCCACAATTGTATGCCTCTGGTCGGAGCACACTGCGCCATCTTTCCTCTGTGTTCCAGAACAGGTCTCCAAGAGGAAGCAGACACAGAGCTGGAGGAGGGCGGGTCTAAGGTGGATAGTGCGGTCAGCACTGAGTAGGCGCAAGGATGCTGTCACCGGGCAGAGCAGAAGCTGAAGAGCAGCACAGGCAGGTCAGGTGGAAGGGTCCATCCATGTGGCCCCCAGGGAGCCACAGCATCGAAGCTTGAAGCTTGTGTAGCTCCCAGGTCCCACACTGAGACCACGCCAGAAAGGGTGACACCTCAGCTGGAAGGGGACAGAGCTGGTGGCTATCAGCTGAGCGCAGTCCTGCATCTGAGCAGTGGCTCCTTCCCCAGCATGGATGCTCTCTTCAAGAGCACCACATCTGGACTGTTCCCTGCTATATCCCGTGAGTCTTGAGTGCAAGAGTTCCTTGGGACAGGGCTGTGGAACAAGGGGACGCTTGCTAACCGTATCGAGATCTCCCGAGCAATCCTTTAAAAGTCAGCACTGCTCTCCACATTTAAGGTGAGAAAACCCAAGTTCAGAGTGGCAGGCTATTCAAAAGATGACAACTGAAGAGGCTAGATCCACCACCACCACCACTGCCACAGCTGCCACCACTACCGTCATCATCGTCATCATCATCATCATCATCATCATCAGCAGCAGCAGCAGCAGCAGCCTGTAGGCAGTAGCTCGAACTCAGACATCTGCACTTGCCAGGCACACCCTCCACCACTGAACTGCATCCTCAGCTCTCTCTTGCTCAGGATCTTAAGCCACGCCCCCCACCCCACCCCCACCCCCGTTGCCTCTCAGAGCCTCATCTGAGAGGACGAGACAGGGCAGAAGAATGCTCCAGCATGGTCTAAGCACCATGGGAGAACACAGAGCTTGCCCAGTGCAGAGGTCAAGGCCAGGGCAAGGCTTGGGGAAATGGTAGTCTTCTCGAGTCGAGCACTGCGGTTTGGGTGAAAGCGCCACCTTCAAACGGCTGGCTGCGAGCTGATGAGAGTTGGTTGGACCGTGAGGGTCCTGACACATCAATGAATTACTCCCAGGGAGGTTCAGAATACAGTGCATGGCTGGGAGGCAGGGCCTTGTTGGAAGGAGTATACTGCAGAGCAACACCGTGGAAAGGTCAAAGGGGAGCACAGTCCTCACCACACGCCCTCCTCATCCACTGCTACCATGGGTTGAGCGGGTCGGCTCTGCCATATGCTTCAACCGTGCCAAAAGCCCCATGGCCGTGGACCAAAAAAACTTTGGGAAACCACGAGTCAAATAAGTCTTCCCTCCATTTTTATTTTTCAGATATTTTGTCACGGGGTGGAAATGTGACTAATACACCAGTATGTCGGGAGGAGGGGACATCTGCCTGAAGGACCGGGTGGAACTGTGTCATTCTGGAACCGGAAGGAAATCTTTGAAGATCCCCCATTCTAGTGCCCTTCTGTCTCCAACTTTCTAAGTGAAGGCTCTTACTCTGGGTGGTGATTTATTCCAGTTTTGGTGGATCCCACCAGAGTCCAAAGAAATAGATAAGTGAAGGCAGCCACGAAGGATTCTCTTATGTCTGGCTCAGCTCAGCATGTCCAGCGGAGACACACTTAGCACGTGCATCTCTTCCTGGGAACTTCTCCCAGATTTCCCTCTAGGGCCTGCCTCCTCCTGCCAGGGCTTCAGGAGTCTCACTGAGACCGGTAGAGAGGAAATGTGACCCAGGCCATGAAGTTCTCTTTGGACTTTGGTCCCGAGCAGCATGTCCTCAGAGGTGAATGCCAGTTATCCCCGACGTGCCCTGAGCCAGAGCTTAGGGTGGCCGGCTGGATCTGGATGGATTTCTTCCAGCTCCTTCCTCCACCACTTCCTAGTTTGCTTTTTATTTCACCTGAGTTGATTGCATCTTCTTTAAGAAGCCTTTCTTTGGTGATAGGAGCCATGGATGCTTTGGGCTTCAGGAAAACAGGAAGCCATGAGAGATACATTTTCCTAGACAGGGCCTGGAAAAGGGTCAAGGTGAAGGACGCAGAAAGAAATACTCTCTGACCTCCTGGCTTTGAGATCATTCCACACAAAGCCAATCATATTCATGTATGTGGTATGATGTTTGCACGACATGTGTACCTGGTGCCTGCAGAAATCAGAAGAGGATGTTGGATCTGAAGCTGGAGTTAGAGTTGCACACTGACATATGGGTGCTGAGAATTGAACCGTGGTCCCCGTGAAGAGCAGCCAGTTGCTCTGAACTGCTCTCTCCAGGCCCATGATGGCTAATCTTGGTTGTCAATTTGACACACTTGGAAAGAGAGCCCTCGACTGAGGAATTGCCTTCATCAGACTGGTCTGGCCGTGTTTATATGGCCGTTGTCTTGATTGTTATTGATGGAGGAGGGCGCAGTGCACTGTGGGTGATGGGCAGGTGGGCCTGCATTGTGTAAGAAAGGTAGCAGGGAAAGCCAACGCCTCCATGTTCTTGCCCAGACTTCCTTTCATGATGGACTGTAACCTTCAAGACAAATAAACTCTTTTCCTCCCCGAATTTGATTCCAGTCAGTGTTTTTGCCACAGCCTCAGAAAAGCAAGCAAGTACAGCAGTTAATTCATTCCTATCAATTTTATGTGATATTTGTGATCTGGTGTTCCATAACCAGAGACAAGATGAAATTATTAAAAATAAAAATACAAAGCAAAGAATGGAGGGTCCAAATAAATGTCTGTGGCCTAAGACAATTTAGACTGTGAGCTTCCGGGAAGCCGGGGCATAAAGGAAAATCTGATCCAGTTCACCTTCTTCCTCTTTGGAAAGCAGGCAGGAGATCATGGGGAAACAGAGTCAGCGATGGAGAAAGTGTGGGGAACCACCCAGAGCTGCGGAAATTCAGATACAGAGTGGAAAGAACACGCTTCCCATGTATGCTCAGAAGCAGGGTATAAGCTGGTTTGCGAGCCACATCCAACCCAAAGATAGACTTCCTTTGGCATTCAGAATGTTTTATGAGTCAGAGTTAATTTGTATTAATAAAATAAAATCTGGGTCTCCTCTGCCTTCTGTGCTCACAGTCCCCGTGGAGTTATTCTGAGGCTAATTTTGTTGTTTATATTGCAGTCACTTATGTGTTCTGCCAACACTGAGGTGAACGACTGGAAAGGCTGCTAGAAGCCAGGGAGATTGGGTGAGGTGGGAGAGACGGGGCTTGAGTTTGACCCTGATGTAGGGATTAGGTTTGGGTGGCAGAGGAGAGAGGAGTGCCTAGCTGTGTAAGGGAATGGGAAAGGTTACACACACCAGTGTGAGCAGAAAGGCTGAGGACTTCTGCATGAGCTAGCAGGGAGGTAGGCTCCTGGCGAGTAGTCAGTGCACCTACATGTCGATAAGACACGGGCCTGGCCCTGGTCCCATGAGTTACGGAGGAGGAGGTGGTGGCTGCTGTGGCCTCTGCATCAAGGGGAAGCAGACCATCTTGAGATCTTCTCAGGGTGGGCTGCCTGGTTTAGTCAATGAAGACTAGAGGAGGGTCATGACATATGGCCCGGAACCTGGGGATGTCTGGGCATGGGGAAGAGTAGAGTCAAATGGTTTCCAGACCAGCTGTGTGAAGCTTCACCTCGAAGAGCCCCAGGTTTCTTATCTGGGAAGCAGGAAAGAAGATACTTTGCTCAGACAAGGGTTGAAAAATTTTAAAGAAGTATCTAGAACAGGCTTGGTGCAAATGCTCGGAAGTCCGGGACAGCGAGCATCAGGATGCATTTGGCTTCAAATGCTAGTCCAGGCTGGATCCAGAGACCAGAAGCCGCTGACCAGAACACGCTGAGTTCACAGGACACTCCCTGACAGTGCTATGGCGGAAGGACACATTCTGGGCCAGGAGGCTGGGTCTTCTGCCTCCCATCTCATTTTTCCTAGCCCACCTCTGGAGAGCTAGCGACATTTATGCTCCACCACCCTCTGTCTTTTGATTTTTTTAGATCCCTAAACATCCTAGCATCCGGTCTGTGTATGCTCCCTGCTGGGACACAAACCATTCTCAGACCTTGTCCCCTCCATCCCCAAGAGGCTACTGGAGTCGCAGAAGTGTCCTGTTGCAGGCCATGGAGAAGTGCTAGCCCTGCCCCTATGGTGGTCATTGGGACAGGAAGCTGCAGGAGCTCATGGGAAGGTAGTCATTCATTTATTCCTTACCTGCACAGTAACCAACAAATAAATATCCATCCTTTGTGCCAGGTGCACAGGCTAATGCAAAGGTAAGTGATTCCCCTGTGCCCTCGACAATCCCTGGGGATTCTTGTCCACTCCAGTTATTACAAATAACAGGTATAAGATCTTCTCAAAGTTTTTGTACACGGGATGCATCTGATTTAAGACTTGTGTGTCCTTAGCAACACCATTTTGGATATCCACATATTTTCCAACTTTGTAGTAATGTGGGATTTCCTTGTTTGTGATCATAGCCTTTTACAGGTTGATAATCCCCATCTGTATTAAACACAACTGTGAGGGTTAATCGCCGTTGTCAGGTTGACACACCTGGAAAGAGAGAAACTCAGCTGAAGAGTTACCGCCATCAGATTGGCCTGTGATTGACCTGCATGGTGCTCATTGCTAATTGGTATGATGGGGAGGAGCAGCCCACCTAGGGCGTGGCTAACCCTAGGCAGGCGGACTGCATACAGGGAGCTGAGCCTCTTGAGCCTGGGGGCAAGCTCGTATGCAGAGATCCTTCATGGCAGCTTGTGCTTCAAACAGGAGCCTTAGCAACCATGAGCTCTTCATGGTCATGACACCTCCTGACGTGGTCATTTGGCTTCTAGAAGGCCAAGCTTTTAGCATTTCACAAGACAAGCCAGAAATCACTGAGGCTGTGAAGATGTGCCATGAGTCATCTCAATGCTGGCTGGATATTAAAGATAGGTGCCGGTGGACCAGGCTTTCTAGGTATCAACTGGACAGCGCTGAGGTCACAGCGCTGCCATCTTCTTTTAAAATGAACTCTCCAGAACGTGCTCTCCTGGGAATGTCTGGTCCTCAGGTCATGGCCCTGCGCCAACCAGGGGAGAGTGTAGAGAGGTGGAGGGGGCAGGAGATACACAGCTGAGAGCAAAGACAAGCATGGCCACTCCAGGTTCTGAAGGGAGGGAAAGGTACCAGAACGAAGGTTCCTGGGCGGGCTTAGAGCAGGATGTTGAGTAATTGGTTTTGGATTTGTGAGGAAGTAGAGAGAAAATTGTTTGTGTGTGTGTGTGCAATTACTCAGAGAGGTAGACTTGGCCAGATGGGGTGTAGAGCACTCTGGAAGGGGCCACTGTCAGCAAACGGGCCCTTGAGCAAACCCGTCCCAGGACCGCAGGTGGTTGGAAATGTTCCTATGCATTCACCGACCTGAAGGACCCCCTGATGCTGAGTTCCAGAGCGTAAGGGATGCATCCGTGGGACGGTGGGAGGACTGGCCAGGTCTCCCAGGGCTGACAGAGGGCCAGGCCTTCATGGGGGTACCTTTCAGGTCCATTCTTCCTGCGTGAGAAGCCAGTGAGAGCAGGCATGGAGGGGGGAGGGGTGGGGGTGGGGAGGCACATACTTCCAGGCCCATCTGTGGGAAAGTGGAAACAGGTCTGCTCTGGTTAAAGAGATCCGCATGTGTTTTAATCAGTCCCCCTCAAGATGAACGCAAGACCTGGTGACAGATGACACCCCACAGAGAGGAACACATCTTGGGTTGTTTCTGAAACTCACGGAGGGTGGAGATAACAAAAGAATTGCATCCTGCCAAATCCCATAGAATAGCAGTGACTCAACAGGGTTTCCTCAACTTTTCCCCAATCCCTGGTCCCTGTACGTGGGGAGCTGGGCATCTCTATAATTACCAGGCATTTCTTATCTATTAACCCATCCTATTTGCTAGCTGGATTGCTTGTGGAAGCCTCTTGTTTTAATTAGCGTGTCTCAGATGAAGAGTAAACAAACATTCTAACAAACTATTATGACATAAAGTTGATTTTTCAGTTACTCAACAGCTACGCCGTGGATATAGCGAATTTAGAATTAAACGCCTCTCTCAGAGGCTTTAATGATCTCAGTCAAGAATGTTTTGATTAAATTAAGGCTATTGAGAATGTGCTTTTTTGAAAAGCAATTGTGAACACAACACCAGGAATGAGCCAGGTCCCAAGCCCAGGATACCTCAGGGTTCCTAGGAGGCTCTCTCTGAGAAAGCGGAGGGGGACCCTCCCAGCGGGACTCAGATGAGCCATGGTTGATGGCAAAGTCACTTGCACTAATGTGGACGTGACTCAGGGGGGCCGGGGATGCTTTCCACATCTGTCATTCTAGCACTGGGGAGGCTGAGGCAGGAGGATCATGAACTGGAGGCCAGTCTGAACTACACAGTGAAACCCTGTCATCAAAAGGACAAGGGCACCGGGCTCTTAGCTAGGGCGCCCCAGAAACACCATGTGGCACACATGACTGGCACGGTCAGCCAGAGCCTAGCCTCAGAGAGGTCCTGCAGTTGTTCTGGGTCTCTAAGGGCACCACGGTGCTGCCCTTTCCACATTTGTCCAGACTTTGCAGTTCCCTTTGTTGGAAAGATTATTTCTCTTCTAGTGCACGGCTTGTTCTTCTAACCAACTGAGCTCTGTCTATATGGGCTGCGCTTTGTGTCTGGTCTTTCTATTCTGGTCTGTCCACAGTTGTCTGCCTTTATGATAATATACTGTTTTGATCACTGTAGCCTTAGAACACTTTCTAAAAGCAGACAGTACCCGCTTCGCAGATTTCCTCTTCTTTTCCAGAACTATTATAAGAGAGAGTTTCACCAAGTTTCTCAGGCTGGCCTTGAGCTTACTTTATAGCCCAGGATAGCCTTGAACTTGTGAACTTACTATTTCAGGCCCACCAAGAGGCTGAAATGACAGCTCTCCTACACCAGGCTTGGTTTTTCTCTTATATTTTGCAACTTGCTAAATCTATTACCATTTATGAGGTATCTGTCGGTATTTTTGTGCTTTTTATTTTTATGATTTTTAAAAAAAATATCGATACATGTATGTCTGTGTGTATGCGCACATGTGTGTAGATGCCATATGAAGGCACTGTATTCCCTAGATCTGGAGTTATAGGTAGTTGTGAGCTGCTCAATATGGGTGATAGGAACTGTATTAGTTCTCTAGAGTCCCAGAACATATGGGCAGTCTCTTTATAGTAAGGGAATTTGTTGATGACTTACAGTCTGTAGTCCAACTCCCTAACAATGGCCAGCAGCAATTGTGGATAAAAATTCCAAGGGTCTAGCAGTTGCTCAGTCCCACAAGGCAAGCAGGCAGAGAGGAGAGAGAGAGAGAGAGAGAGAGAGAGAGAGAGAGAGAGAGAGAGAGAGAGAATCTTTCTTCTTCCAATGTCCTTATGTAGGTTTCCAGCAGAAGGTGTGGCCCAGATTAAAGGTGTGTGCTACCACGCCTGGATCTGAGACTTGGTTTGTCCCAGATGACCTTGAACTCAGAGATCTCCCTGTCTCAATCTTCTGGGATTCATAGACACTATGCCTTGAGATCTCTAAGCCAAGATCCAGGTCAGAGTTCATTGCAGATACAGTCAAGTTGACAACCAGGAGTAGCCACTATAGGAACCAAACTCAAGCCCTCTCTGGAAGCATCAAGTGTTCTAATTACGGAGGCATCTCCATAGAGCCTCCATCAGCCGTTTTTAATGTAAATGGTAATTTCGTCTGTGACTAAAGATGGTTCACTCTTTTTATGATACCAGATAGACTCCATGTTGCATGCACGCAGGCATTGCACAGGGCTCCCTGACCACAGGAGGGACCTGTCCCGTGGTGGTGGGAGTCATGTCTGATTATAACTCGCCAAAGCACAGGCATCTTTCCTCACTTCTTAGGCAGGCTTTGAGAACATAAATGTGCCCACCTCATAGCCAAACAAGCAGTTATAAAGTAAAACTTGTGGGAAACTGATCCCAATGACTGACACAGTGAAAACAAACATCTGCTTGGCTGTCTATCATTCGCTCTGCCGTCAGCGACTTAGCTAGCATTTCTCAATCTGTCTCAGAAGGCGGAACACACGGGCCACTTGTAGAAACCCATCACACTGGTCCTGAAGTGGGTCTGAGATTCTCTTCCATCTCTGTAGCCCAGAGAACATCTTCGTTCTGTAGACTGAGAAACATTCTTATTCTAGAAAGGTCATCGGGCCCGTTGTATATTTGCTCTGCCCCTGCCTCTTGTGTTCACAGTGGTTTCTTGGGGGACGTGGTCTGCAGCCTTGCTCTCGTGAGATTCAGTTCTTTGTGTAGAAGACAAGAGGATGACACAGGAGGCTGTGTCTATGCCTGTATATGGACATGCTTGTGTCATCTCCATCAGTGAGTGGTAAGGAGACAAGAGGGAGCAGACAGGACATGGGGGCGCTCGCCGCGATGCTCAGAGGCTGGAGTATCCCCCAAGGGCCGCGTGCCCCATCTGTGGTGGCGGTGGGGAGTGGCAGAGGCTTCAGGAGGTGGAGCTTAGTAAAGGAAAACGTCACTGAGGTGTGTTCATAGAGGAAATGTTGGGGATCCTGGCCCTCCCTTTCTTCCTTACCCTTCCCTCCTCCTCTTCCCCTCCTCCTCTCCCCCTCCCTTCTCTTCCCCCTCTTTTTCCCCCTCCTCTTCTTCCCCTCCCTCTTCTCCCTCCTTTTCCCCTCCCTCCTCCTCTTCCCCTCCTCCTCTTCCCCTCCTCCTCTTCTCCCTCCTTTTCTCCTCCCTCCTCCTCTTCCCCTTCTTTTTCCCCCCTCCCTCCTCCTCTCCCCCTCCTCCTCTTTCCCTCCCCCTCCTCTTTCTTCACTTCCGTGCAGTGAGCAGTTTTCCTCTGCTGTGTGTGTGTTTATGTGTGTGTGTGTGTGTGTGTGTGTGTGTGTGTGTTTTATCATAACATTGTGCCTCAGCACTAACCCAAAGCCCTGAAAGCGTTTGGCAATCCTGCTTCCTTTTGAGCTCAGCCTCAGGCTCGTGTCTCCTTGATGGAAAGCTGACTGGCGCTTATCTCCTTGATTCTTCTTTCACCTCCGGGCTACTTGGGGTCATTTGCTAAGATGAGGAAGACAGAGAGACGGAGCAGATTTTACTCCTGGTGGGACTCAGGCTCTAGGAGCTGGCTGAGCAGAGGCTAGCGATGCCAGTGGTCTGGCATTTAGAAAAGAGGATGGAGTTGGGCTGGAAAACTGGATGTGTCCAATACATTGAAACTGTGATGTGTACACAGGAGGAGGAGCAAACGCATATCCTACAGTTCTCTTATACTGAGCATTAGGGAAAGCAACAGACAGGCAAGGTTGGTGGGTGGGAGAGAAGGGAATGTCGATGGAGTCTTCCCTCTGAACCAAGGGAATTAGAGCCTTGGGAAGGAGGTCACCACCAAGTCTTCCACGTGTGGTTGAGATGGTTGAGATGCAACCCGTCAGACACTCATGGCACTCGGCAATGTGGAGGTCATTCCCTGGAGACAAGGAGGGATGGAAAGTCCATGTGAGGCCCGGAGAGCTTGGAGCATACGGCACAAGTCAGCTCATAATTTCTTGTTCATGTCCTGACTGGGAAATGAGTCCCGAGCAGTTCACAGACCTGATCCTGATGGAGCGCAGTCACTGAGCGGTGGTTGACGGTTTCTTCTCTTTGAGAGCTACTCTGGGTCAGTCCAACTGCTTTACCCTTTTACAAGACAACAAAAAAAGGCTTCTGAATTATTTCCTTACACAAGAGTGAGGGATTTGACCAACAGCAAATGCCTCGAAACACTTGAGCATTAACTTTCTGGGTCCCCGTGACTCCCAGGAAGCTGCTTCTGTTGCCCCATCTTGTAGCCACAAATGCCAAAGCACAGATGCCAAAGCGCAGGGCTCTCGGTGTGAGATGGGAAGCCAAGCCTCTGCCCTTGGCAGCTCTGAGTCTCAGTGTGAACTTAGCTCACGGGGCCTGGTCCCTGCACAGAGGTCCCTGTGCTGACACCTGGATGGATCTCACTCGGATTATTTTTGCTATGGGCTTAAAACAGTCACTGACTTGACCTAATTTTCTAATTTAGGTTTTGTTCACATGTAGCAAAGCTGTGGCACAGGGATAGCGTGTGCTCGGTTCAGAGTTGAGTCCTGGAAATAAGTGGGAAAATTTTTCTGCATCATAAGGGGTGCTTTGCTGTCTAAACTTTGGGGGACTGTGTGAATTGCTTGAAAATAAAATGCTTTTCACTGAAGCTGATTCAGGGACACAAGAACTGAACTAAATATTGTTGACTCCCAGCGAGGGTCAACAAATTCTTCTAAATGACTAAATAGTAAACTAATTAACCCCCCCCCTTTTTTTAAAGAGTTTACTTTTAAAATGTTGTCTATGTGCACTTAAGTGAAGGTGCCTGTGGAGGCCAGAAGAGGGCATTGGAGGTTCCTGGATCTGGAGTTGTAAGCAATTGTACAGCTCCTTATGTGGGGGCTAGGACGCAAACTGAGGTTAAGTATATGCGCTTAACTGCTCATCTCTCCTGCCTTCCTTTCTTTCCCCTTCCTTTTCCTTCCTTCCTTCCTTCCTTCCTTCCTTCCTTCCTTCCTTCCTTCCCTCCCTCCCTTTCCTTCCTTCCTTCCTTCCTTCTTCCTTCCTTCCTTCCTTCCTTCCTTCCTTCCTTCCTTTCTTTCTTTCTTTCTTTCTTTCTTCCTTCCTTCCTTCCTTTCTGTTTTCTCCTTTCTTCTCTGTTTTCCTCTTTCTTTCTTTCTTTCTTTGTTTCTTTCTTTCTGTTTTCTTCTTTCTTTCTCTTTCTTTTTCTTTCTTTCTTTGTTTCTTTGTTTGTTTGTTTGTTTCTTTCTTTCTTTCTGTTTTCTCCTTTATTTTCTGTTTTTCTCTTTCTTTCTTTGTTTCTTTCTTTCTGTTTTCTTTCTTTCTTTTTTCTCCTTTTTTCTTTTTCTTTCTTTTCTTTCTTTCATTCCATTTTCTCCTTTCTTTTCTGTTTTCTTCTTTCTTTCTTTCTTTGTTTCTGTTTTCTTTCTTTCTTTCAGTTTTCTCCTTTCTTTTCTCTTTCTTTCTTCCTTCCTTCCTTCCTTCCTTTCTTTCTTTCTTTCTTTCTTTCTTTCTTTCATTTCTTTACTTCTTTGTTTTATTGGAGATGGGATCTATTCAGTGAGGCTGTCCTTGAGTTTCTATCCTGCCTCCTCCTCTAAGTGCTGGGTCTATAGGCTTGCAGCACCAAACCCCACGAAAACAGTAAATAGTTTAGACTTTGATGGGCCACACCATCTCTGTCTCTCTAACTCAGCTGTGCCATGACTATGTGTTGCACCCATAGACAACACATACACACACCAGTATGACATCTTCCACCAAAACGACTTGTGGATCCTGAAGTATAATTCCAGCCTACGTTTTACAAAATATGAATCTTTCCTCCCCCCACCCCCTGCCACCTGAACAGGTGAAACTCATTCTTCACTCATGAGGCATACCAAAGTGGGTAACAAGACAGACTCTCCTGGCCCTGTCTTACAGGAGATTGGAGGGGCTTAGGTGGTCAGGGGAATAGCAGTAGAGTCCGTGATTCAAAAGAACCAAGGGAACATTGAGTAGTGACTGAACTCACTCATTCTAAAAAGGAGGAACAAGCCCTGAGTTGTGACTTTGGGCTGGAAATTTGTTATAAGTTTCTGAGGAAACAGATTCTTATCTGTTACTGGAGCAAACTCAACATTCTCCCCTCACACACACACACCGAGAAGTCCTGGAACGGCATGGACCCCTTCATAGGTGAGCAACATCAATACAGTGTGAGTTTAAGAGGAAAGCATGAATCACTTAATCCATGGCGTGGGAGGAACTTGGGCTGTCTGCGTGGCTTCAGATACAGTCAGATACAAACACTCAAGCAAAATGATTGGGGCCCAAATTCCAGCCCTCTCCTGAGCATGCTCACATCTTCTCTGAGTCCATTGTGTCCTCACAGAGACCACGGTGGAAGTGTAGTTGCTACAGTGAATGAGTTGTCCCCTATGCTAAATACAGACATGGCCAATGTGGAAGCCAAAGTCTTAAGGGCACATTCATTATGGGTAGACGAGGCCCCTGTTATAGAGGGCTGGTGGAGGAAGCTTACTCATCCTCCAGCCATGGGAAGATGCCACCAGAAAGCCTTCCTTAGATACAGGCCCCCTGTATTAATGACATTTCTTACCACCTCGACAAAATGCCTGATGCAAACAGATTGTGGGAGTAAAGGCTTTTTTATTTGCAGTCTCAGCATGTTCACTTCACTGAAGTAGGGAAGGCATGCCAGGGCAAAGCTACTCACCCCACAGCCACCAGGAAGCAGACATTGGGGAATACTGCAGGTCCACAAACTTTCCTCTTGTCCTTCCTTTAACTCCGAAGCTCAATCCTGGCCCACGGGGTGGTGCTACGCACATTCAGAATGGGCCATACCTCATTTGTGAATGCTCTCTGCAAACAGCCTACAGATCCAGACAGACTGCACCTCTCCAGGCTCCAAGGACAGAGAGTTGACAATAGTCAGGTTGACAATGAAGATTAATCATAATGCCGCTTAATCTTGCACTTCCTAGATTCCAAATGCATGAGAGATACATTTTTATTCTTTATACATTACCCAACCTCAGGCGTTCTGTCACAGCAGAACACACCGGCTTCTGCTCAGACAAAAGCAGCTTCTCAGTAGTATAGCCTTGACCACACTGACCTGACCAGCTAATAGGCTCATCCCTAAGCCAACCACTGTTATTTAGAAGGTAAGGGTCTATACTTGTTTCCATTCCTACTGGGCAGAGAGGGAAAGAAATTAAATTGCATCTAAGCCCAGAATAAGAGCAGAGGAGTTGGGCTCCTCTGTTTCATGTTTTCAAAATGCTGGACGGGTAAAGAGAGACAGGAATTAGCCATTGCAAATGCTTTGAGTGGGATCCTCATGCCGCTCTGATGCCTGGGACACTAGACTCTAAAATCAGACATGATCTATGGCTGTATCTAAGCAGAAGGGTGCTTAAGACAGAGAATAAACTTATGACCCCATTATGGGCCATGTCTGCCAAAAAAAAAAAAAAGTGAGTCAAACTGAGCCAAGCATCAGTTCCTGGGGTCATTAGAGAAGAGGGGGTTTCTATGAACACTGTTGCTGTGGTGTATGCCAGTCTTGGCCCACTGATGGCCACTCAACCTTCCTGCAGTAACTGCCCAATTAAGAGCAGAGTATTGAAGTGGAGAAACAGAGCCTTCCCTTTCCATATTTGCCACTCAAATATTATTATCACAGTGTAATTCTCGAACATATCCATGACCCTCAGGTGAAGAAAGAGAGAGAAAGAGAGACAAGAGACAGAGAGACAAAGAGATATGAGACAGAGAGAGATGAGACAGAGAGATGGCGCCATCATTCTAGAAGTTTTCTTGTGTCTCCTGGTAAGAACACCTAAATATACTGTTGCTCCAAGGTCTTCCCTCTCCATCACATATTATCCACAATTCTTGCCTTTTGGTGACTGCAAGTATTTGTTTCTTTTGGGCTCAGACCCCAGAATGAAGTGCTTCAGGTAGAATATGTATTTGGTCAATGTCAGTAGATAACTCACAGCTACTTTCTCAAACGGTTCTGCGGATTTATCTCCCACCAGTGATGCAGAAGAATTCCTTTTGCTATACACACTGCCGGTTTATTACCAGGAAGACATCTTTTCCAGATAGCATCACCCAAGCTTCCAGATAAGCTGTGTTTGAAACTGAAGGTCCCTTAGGCTTTCAGTTAGATGTGGAGGTATATCCCATTTCCCCTTCATCCTGAAGGGTTACGAGAATTTTAGGTGACCATACTAAAAAGACCAGAAAAGCTCCGAAGCAGTGGACTCACTTCTGGTGTTTGGAAAACCCTGGTTCATGTGGAAGCTGGCTGTCTTGGTGTGTCTAGAGTGCTGTCACAAAGTAACACCTGTTTGCCTCTCACAAATCTATAGACTCACGGGCCAAGATCAGGGTGTCTGGTCCAGTTCTAGGGACTGAAGTCTGTCTTTAGGACTTTTGAATGCTTTTTTCTCATAGAGCCTCAGAACAGAAAGCTCTCCGGGATCCCTTTTCTAAGTCACTAATGCCACTGTGATAACTCTACCCCTATGACCTCATCGCCTCCCCAAAGATCCACCCCCTCCAGCCACTGCATCTGGCATTTGGATTTCACACACATATATATATAAACACAGAGGAGATGCTAATGTTTAGCATATAACAATGACTATCTGGGGAATGCTAGACATGGGTACCTCCGTGGATGTCCAAGAGAGAGAGAGATGAAGACAGTTAGAAGAGGTCACCCAAACCTTGAGAATGAGAGAAAGAATGTGGCTATCTCATATCTGAAATCTAAAAGGCATGGCACCAGAAGTATTACATAGTTCAGAACAGTTTGGGGGTATATATTTGTATATACGTAAAACGATATGATATTATTCTGTTTAGTTTTCTTGTCAGTGTGACACGAACTAATGTTATTTGGGCAGAGGGAAGCTCACTTGAGAAAGGGCCTCTATCAGAGCGGCCTATAGGCAAACATATGAGGCATTGTCTTGGCCAATGATTGACGTAGAAGGGCCCAGGCCCATGGGCGGTCCTGGGGGCGGGGTATAAGAAAGGGGGCTGAACGTGAGCCTGGAAAGGAGGATGAGCAGCATTTCTCCAAGTTCTCCGCCTCGGTTTCTACACCTCCCACCCCCCCCTGGATTTCTGCCTTGATTTCCCTCACTGATGGATTGGGATAGGGATGTGTATGCCAAATAAATCATTTCCTCTCTAGGTTGCTTTTAGTCGTGGGGTTTTGTCACAGCGATCTCTGCCTTTCCTAGACAGAGCCTGGAGGTAAGTTAATACAACATTGTAAAAATAATTTTGTGTAAGAAACAAAGTTTAATGGGATGGTCTTTCCCACCTGTGACATTATGGTGACACTCAAAAGCTTCAAGCTTGAGGGCATTCTTGACTCTCAGCTTAGGGCTGCCCAACCTGTATTAGAGGTTTAGTGGCTATACATGCCTTGTCTTGGACTGGGTTTGCAGTATGAGAAGGTCAATATAATCAGGTCAAAGAGCCTCACCAAAGCTCTGTGTGGCATTCCCCATGCATAACCAGAATGCTAAAATGTTCTAGCATGGCCTGGAGTAGCCATGTTAAAAATATGTGTTAGTCACTTTCTGATTGTGACACTAAAACACTATGACCAAAGTAAATTATAGAGGGAAGGGTTTATTTGTGGCTTACAGTAACAGAAGGATAGAAATCCATGAGCATCATGGCAGGGATCATTGCAGTAGGCATGACCCTGGCATAGCAGTGGAGATCTTACATCCTGAATCACCAGTGGGAAGCAATGAGTTCACTGGAAATGATGAACAGCTTTTTAAACTTTAAGCCACCCTCTAGATACACACCTCTTTCAGCAAGAACTGGGGACCCTACCCTGGGCTGGAGAGATGGCTCAGCGGTTAAGAGCACTGACTGCTCTTCCCGAGGTCCTGAGTTCAATGCCCAGCAACCACATGGTGGCTCATAACCATCTGTAATAGAATCTGATGCCCTCTTCTGGTGTGTCTGAAGACAGTGACAGTGTACTCGCATACATGAAATAAATAAATAAATCTTAAAAAAAAAAAAAAAAAAGAACCAGGAGCCCAGCAGTAAGGCATTGCAGAAGGTTTTCGGTCACTCGGATGTGTTCCTAATTGGGATGTGGGACTCTTTCCCATTCCAGTACTTCTCAGCAATGACATTAGTCTTCTTTGGTCAGGGGTCTTGGCAATGAAATCCACCAAAGGTCCGGGAGCAACAGGAGCTTACCTTCATGAAATGGTGCCAAAACAATCCTTCTCTTTCTGTCAGTTGCTCATCAGAGGCATTTGTCACAGTGTAGAAAGGCAGTGTGACAGAGACTGGTGGGAAGCAGGATGCCTTGATAAACACACGATCTGCAGTGGTGCTGGCAGCACTTTCTGGTGGGCGTGAAAACTGGAGGTGAGCCCAGGTAGACCAGAAAGCTAGACTCCTGAACCCTGAGGTATGGGGCTGGGGGTGAGGCAGGGCGGGGAATAAAGGCTCAGAGTTAACAGAGCAAATAGAAAACCCCAAGTCAACTCCATAATGAACAAGACGGGTTGCCGCTTGAGATTTGGTGGATTCCCCAACAGCAGGGCCAAGCCTAGTACTGAGCCATGAAGATGTGGACTATCAGAAGTCACATAAGTCCCTGGAGATGTCCTTGCTGGACCTAAGGACCAGGGTTGCCTGCAAAGCTGATTGCTGCCTGAGGAGGACAATGACTCAGCCCCAGATGCTGTGAATCTCCCGGAGCCTAAGAGACCACTTGCCTCCCACATTCTTGAACCCTCTGCTGGGCTGGTGGCGTCAAGCAGGAGAAATGACAGTGCTGGTGAGGAATGGAATTGCGGGCGGCTGCGCGATGCTATAAATATTTGGTTTGAAACAGCAGAGACATTCAAGATAAAAGTTAAATAGAAATAAAAGCAGTCAGATGTTTATTACATGTTGCCATAAAATTCAAGAGCAGCCTAAAAAGGCAAATCGGGATTTGTTTAACAAATAGGAGAGGAGTGCA
Source organism: Apodemus agrarius (assembly GCA_964023405.1). Taxonomy (NCBI): domain Eukaryota; kingdom Metazoa; phylum Chordata; class Mammalia; order Rodentia; family Muridae; genus Apodemus; species Apodemus agrarius. The sequence continues at coordinate 24,462,281 of OZ030005.1, forward strand.
GAAGAGACTGAGGCTGGCAGTCACTCAGGGGCTCTGCTCTCATTTGCAGGTGATTTGAACTCCCGAGGGGACAGTTTGTCCTGGGCATAGATGGGTGTCCGTAGGTGGCTGAGGACACAGAGGACTGCCCCAGGTCTCGGGCTTTCTTAAGACATGCAAGTCACCTGACTTCATGCTTTCCTTGTCCATTGGAGGGAGGCAAAATGTGGAGGGGATCAGGAGAGACCTTCTCCAGGGGCTGGTGTTACAGACTTCATGGACCCCAGAAACACAGACGTCTCGGGGGGTGCCACATGACCAGGGCTGTCTGTGTTGGGCGCAGCTATTAGATTAATGGTGCTTCTTAAATTTGAGTGTGTGTGTGTGTGTGTGTGTGTGTGTGTGTGTGTGGTATACCCATGTGTGTACAAGAGCATTCATATGTGTGTATGTGTGTGTAGAAGCCAGAGGAACAGAGTGTTGCTCCCCAGGCATTGTCTATCTTCTGTTGGGAAAGAGAGATCCTTCACTGGCCTAGAACTTGAGTGAGGGTTTTTTTTTTTTTTTTTTAATCGAGACAGGGTTTCTCCGTGTAGCCCTGGCTGTCCTGGAACTCACTTTGTAGAGCAGGCTGGCCTCGAACTTAGAAATCCGCCTGCCTCTGCCTCTCAAGTGCTGGGATTAAAGGCGTGCACGCCACCACCGCCCGGCTTAAGTCAGGTTTTTACCAAATTTCCTAGGCTGGTTTCGAACTCATTCTGAAGCTCTGGCAGGCCTAGAACCTTTGATCCCCTGCTTTTACCAGTGCTGGGATTACTGCTGTGTCACCCAGCCCAAGGCCAACAACATATTATTTTCACCTCACCCTCACCACAGCTCCCTACTCATGATTCACAGAAAGAATCACCGAAGAGTACATCTGGAAAGCCCCAAGGATGGGTGGCTGACGTATCCTATAAAGAACCATTTGTGATTCATCCTGTCTGAGTCACAACTCTTCTGCTTTTTGTATCATGAAAATAACCATGCACAACCGTGCATGGGTGGGACTGTGTTCTTCTAAACCTTTATTTATAAAAACAAGTGGCTGTACAGGTTTGGTCTGGAGGCATTAACTTGCCACGCCCACTTCTAATTCATCTCCATTTTATAGTGAGAGAGACAGAAGACCTGAGAGACAACAGAACACTTTGAAAGACTCAGCCGATAAGTGGTGGGCCTGGGAGGAACACCAGTGGGCTACTGGGAGCTGGTTGAACATAATGCTTCCTTCACATCTGGGGCAGATGGTCCGACAAGAGACCACCATGTCTCCTCAATATCAGAGAGTGCCTGGCTTGATATCACACTAAAGGCTGGCTACAAGGGAAATGAGTGTGTCTGTCAAATCTCCAACCAAACCTGGAAGTGTATTTTTTCAAATCTAATATATTTTTATGGCCTGAGTAGGCAAAGTGAGTAAGGAGACCCCACCGGCCCGTATACTATGAGCAGCACAGTGAGGGGGTTTGGGAAGTCTCCTATCTGAAGCCAAGTGATTGCAGAGAAATAGAGCAACCCCGATGGCCCACAGGGAGGCGGGCTCATCTCCTGGAATCTGGTTTCTGATTGGCAGCAACACTTGGAGACTTTGTTTTGAAGGGGACTGTGTGTGAAGAGATACTGTAGTGGTTTGTTGAATGGTGGACCCTCAAAGGAGAGGTCCATTTCCCAGAAGCTGTAAGTGTGACCTTGTCTGCTAAAAGGGTCTTTGGAGATGCGTGGAGATGCGATTACAGATCTCAAGGAGAGAGCATCCAGTAACACGCAGGTAGGTCCAAACACACAACAAGAACAAGCCAGGGGCTGGGATATGGCGCAGTTAGTGAAGTGCTTAGTGCATTTGCTTGAGGATGCAAGTTCCATCCCCAGCTCCCACATACATACACACACACACACACACACACACACACACACACAAACACACACACACACACACACACACACACACACACACACACACACGCAAGCAAGCCAGGTATGGAGGCACACGCTAATCCCAGCACTGGGAAGGCAGAGACAGGTAGATTTCCAGGGTTCTTTGATTAGCTAGCCTAGTGTAATGGGTGAGCCCCAGGTCCCTGTGAGAGACCCTGTCTCAAAAGACAAGGGGGTTATTTTGACAAACACTTAAGGTTGATCTCTGGCCTACATGTCTCACATACACACATGCAGGTGCATGTTCTCATTCATACTCCTGCACACATAAGAGCATGCATGCACACACGGGGAAATAATGCATGGTTGATGTCATATGTGTAGCCAACATTATATGTTCACACACAATGTGTGTGTGTGTGTGTGTGTGTGTGTGAGAGAGAGAGAGAGAGAGAGAGAGAGAGAGACAGACAGACAGACAGACAGACAGACAGACAGACACAGATAGAGAAACAGAGAGGGACAGATACACACACAGAGGGGGGAAAGGGAGGGAGAGGGGAGATGGAGGGAGGGGGAGAGAAGCAGAAAGGGGAATATTTTAAGCAAAGGCAAAGGACAGTTGATTGGGCAGGAAGATGGTCATTGTACAGGATAAAATTCAATGCAGATGTCATTTATGAAACCAATTACTTCGTGCAATGAATATAATCAGAGAGAAGAGGAGGAGGATGGGAAGGATGGAAAAGGGGAAGAAGGAGGAAGAGGAGGCCCTGTAAATATGAATGCAGCCTGGAGGAATGCAGTTATAAGCTAAGCCTGCAGCTACCAGGAGCTGGAAGACACGGGAAGGATACTCCTTCAAGCTTTCTGAAGAAGCACAGCCCTGCTGACCCCTGACATCTGATCTCTAGCCTCCAGATCTTTGAGGGAAGGGATTTCTATGTTTCACATAAGCAAGTCGTCAGTCATGTGTAAGAACAGCCACAGGAAATATACCGAAAAGGACAACGTGGCAAAGGAGGACTGGGGCTCATGGACACGAGCAAATGGGAGAAGGCTTTATGAAACTGTTTAGTTGGAACACTTGTCTGTCTGTAAAGCCAGGCTGAAGCGTGGAGGAATTATTAAAGGTCTTTGTCTTCAAGGGGACCACTTTTATTATCTCTCCTTGAAGAGATGGAGAGCTGATTACAATCCAGCTGAGTCTAGAGTTTGCAAGTTTCTGTCCCAGGAAAGAGTCTATAGAACAGCAGTTCTTTCATCCTTTGGATCATTTCAACCCTTTGGGGAATCCAATGACCCTTTCACAGGGGTCGCCTAAGATCATGGGAGAGCACATTACAATTCCTAAGAGTAGCAAAATTAAAGTTACAAAGTAGCAACAAAAATAGTTTTATGGTTGGGGGGTCACCACGACAACACGAGGAGCTGTGATAAAGGGTCACAGCGTTAGGAAGGTTGAGAACCACAAATGCTAGTTTTGGAGTCTTCCATGTGGCTGGACCCCACCTGAGGAAACCTGGGCCGCCTGCAGGGGCGAGCTCCTGTGGACTGGTTCTGTTAGCTCAGCAGAACACTCACCATGAGGCACAAGACATGGGATGCTGGGGCAGGAGAGGCGGGGCTTTGTGGTTCAGAGCCCTGGCTGTCCTTGCAGAGGACCCGAGTTTAATTCCCAGCGCCCACTTGGTGGCTAGCAACTGCCTATAACTCTAGTTCCAAGGGATCTGTTGCCCCCTTCTGGTCTTTATGGGCATCACACATCCACAGATAGAAATACATGACAGCAAAACGTGAAACATATACAAATGAAATAAAATAAGACGCTGGGAGTTAAACTTGGTACCTTAGCACCTCTGGGAGAAAGGCGGCACCCCTGGACCAGCGTGCGTTCCAGCCATGATGGTTGGGGTTAACTGAGGTAAACAGTGGGAGAATCTGAGAAAGGTAGTCTAAATGCGCTCAAAAATGTGTTACATGTATGCATGGTATTGACACAGTGAAACCTGTCACTTGGTGTAATTAACAGGTGCCACCGAAGAGCACCAGCGGGTACACGGCCCCATCCACAGCCAAGCTCGCTAATGCCCCGCCTCCTGTCTGCGGCACGCCCAGGCAGAAATTTTATTGTTGGACAGATCCCCTGCTGAGCAGCCTCACCTGCTCTTCTCTTGTCTGTCTTGTACCTTGACCCTTTACCCTCATCCTGGTCCACTTCCCCAGGACCAGGCTGCCCCCTTCCCCTTAGGACAGTCACACAAAGCTACCTCATCTGTTCTGGGGAAGTTAGACTTCCCTACCCCTGCTCTGGGTGTTTCTCTGCTCAAAATCAGATTAGCAACTCCCTGGGGACAGGTTTAAGACTCAATCGTATTTTGGTCTCCTCACAAAAGCACAGACAAAGGGCATAGGATCTTGGATTCAAATCCGATTCGGTCCTCCTCCTCCTCCGTGATGTTTATGGGATCTCTCCATCTCGGCCCCGGTGCTGTGTGACAACAGACATCGACACAGACAAGGGTTTAGTTATGTCACAGGAGCAAGGAGCCACCAGGAAGGAAGGAGCGTGACAGGGAGAGATTTGGAGACATCAGTGAGGTGGCCCAGGATGATGGCTTTAAAGGCATGGTATCCACTCAGATCTAACCAGAGACTTGAGATTGGGGATAAGGTACGTTCCAGACAGAAGGGAAAGCCGTAGGAAGCCTGACACTCAGGCTCAGTGTGGTCGAGAGGGCCGGGTAGCAGCTAACAGCTGGGACTCCCGTCAAGTCCTGCTCTTGGGATGTTGACATACATTTGTGTAAAGCATTTGGACTTCGCTTGGTGTCGTTGTCTACCAGATGGGGACAGAGACAACTCATTCTTAGGATGACGATGAGGAGGGAGCACATGTGGGTGTTCCCAGGAGGGATGCTAGCAGCTGGGAAGAGGGAGCTGGGAGCGGGCTGTAAATGCGGGGGACTGTCTGACTGTTTGCTGCTGGAAATGCTTCTCGGGTGTGTTGGCAAGTTTTCTGAACACAGCAGCATTGAGAGGTGATTGTAAGGACTGGCTCAAAAAGGTGCACTCATAACTGGGCCAATCCACTCATGGATTGATTAGCCAATGAGTCATTGTAGAAAGAAGTTGCTCTCTCTAGTGAGCTGCTGACCGACAGAGCAAGAAGGGCCAACCTAGATGATTTTTCCACCCTCTGGAACTACAGAAATGAATCTTCTTTAAAAAGTAAACTTCCAGACTGCAGAGATGGCTCAGTGGTTAAGCGCGCCTGCTGCTCTTTACGGGGGACTCGGGCCCACGCCCGCATTGGCTGGTTAGCCCACAGCCACCTGTCACTCCAGCTACAAGCGATCTGATACCCTCTTCAGGCTTTCTTGTACATCTGCATTTGCATGCACACAACCTACACACAGACATACACATATACATATAATTAATTCCCCCATCCCCGAGTACCAGGTGTGGTGGCCCACTCCTAATAACAACACTCAGGAAGGGCGAGGAAAGAGAGTCAGAAGTTTGTAGCCAACCTAGGTTATTAGATTGCATGGCCTCGGCTAGCCTGGCCTAGATAGCCAGATAACCCCAAATAAATAGGTAAAAACGTAAACAGTTAACTCCCATTTATTTTGCTATAACCACAGAAAATAGATTAAGGCAATGTACAGTGAAGGCAAGGCACGCTTCACGCATTATCTGCATTCAAGCCTGTAAGGGAACAGTCTCCTGCGAATGTGCTGTGTAGAGGAAGGAAGGGAGAGGAGGGAGAGAAGGGGGAGAGGACAACAGTAGCTACGGCCCCAAATCCAAACCAGGGGCTACCGCAGAGGCGAAGATGAAGGCGGCAGAGTCCAGCTGAGTGGCAGGTGACTGCACTGGATTCTTCTTCCCCACCACCCACACAGGAGCCCCTTTGGAACTGTCTTCTCAGAATACCACGGTGGCGAGGCGCCGAGGAATCACAAAGCTGTCACTAGGAAATGTCTGTGGGTCCAGGGTCGGGAGAGTGAAGAGAAGTCCCAGCCTCGAAAGCTGATTGACAGGAGACACTGTCAGAGCTGGTGTCCAGGGACTGTGGGAGGGCAGGCTAGGTGGGGGAGGCTGAAGGAGGTAGATAGGTGGTGAAATGGAGAGATGCAGGCAGACCCAACGGGGGACGGGGCGGGGCGGGCAGTGGGCCGGGGACCCAACGGGAAGGGGGTGGGCTGGAGCGCACATTAACAATAGGAATAATACCCTTACGCAGCCAGCCGTCGGATCCTGGGACTGCCCCATAACGCATCAGACAGTGCAAACTGCGCCTAGTTGTCCTATAGGCTGCTGCAGACTGGAGTGGACTGTCCCGTGCATAGAAATGTTAAAGGCGTGCTCTGAGAATCTTGTCATCTCTGTTGTTCCCGACAGCAGATAGAACCAACTGACATATCTAATAATCAATTAAACAAACCATAGGTCCTAAGTACGCCCGTGGCAGGTGGATCTTTGGGTGGTGGGGAACCCCAGCAGGGAGACGTTCAACATTTAATTAAAATATGCTTTCTCCATGTGGAAAATGGATACGACGCAAATTTGATACTTGAGGGGAAGCTACCATTTCACCTCCAGGTAGATGAATTAGTTCAGAAACGGGTTGCTTCAAGAACCTCCCAGCTCGCTCATGAATCGGACTTTGGTGGGAAGTTTGTGATTTCGATGTGGACACCGACTTCCCAACGAGGAGTTCTTTGGAATATGATAGTTGCTGCAGGCAAAGAATCCATTCTCTGCGGTGGGTTTGAAAGCGGTCGCCTAGGGCTTTGGTGTTCTGGAAACACTAGAAGCCACTCTTCCCAGCCATAAGCTTCCTGAAACAGACAAGTTATAACCCCTTGGCACAAAGCCTGGCTAGAGTTCATTGGTTCAGCAAGGGACACGTGATTTGAGCTGGGCCAATCATAGCCTTGCTTGGGAGAGGAGTCTGCTCTGTGTGGCTTTAAGTGTTGAAGCTTTCTAGAAGGGCTGGGCGTTTATTTGAGTGTTTGTTTTCATCGCGAAGTTATTTATAAGCAGCCAAAGCAGAGACAAAGATTGGGAACACACTTTCGCAGATGAGCAGAGATTTGACATGGAGGCCGATCTCAATATCTAGTTTAGCTGGCTTCCTCTGAATGGCCCACTGCAGCCCTCCACAGACCCCAGCCTGGCCATCTTATCTTATTTTAAGACATTTCCTTCAGAGACAGAGGTAAAGGTGACAGCACTCGATGCCCTTCTCCGACCTCAGTTTTGAATACTGAGAGCTTTAAATGGAATTCATAATTCCCGGATCCTGAAGGAGCTTTATTTCTTTTTTTTTCTTTCTTTCTCTTTTCTTTTCTGTTATTGCCAGGAGAAGAGTGTATGTACCGGAGAGGGAAGCTGCTAAGAGCCACGTGTCAGGGCAATGGTAGCAATGGTACCTTGTAAGCAAGATGAAGCCATCGGACTCGCTCTGTCTTCAGGACAAAGGAACGTTTCTGCTTACGATTTGAGGGGTCTGAATTTTGCATAGAGTTAGAAAGATCTTCTTCCTCGTAAAATTGTGACAGAATGATGTCTGAGAACAGAGCCACATCCCACCTGGGTCAGAACACCCATTTATTCTCAAAGAGAGATAGAGTGTCCCTGTGCTGGATACCGCTGTCTGTGGTCACCTGCAGTTTCCCCGTTAGCCATCACCCCAGGTTTTACTTCCTTCTAAGCTGCTTTGCTGGGAGAAACAACAGCCTCATTTGAAGTCTCTCCTGACTGTTTTCCTTAGGAGGCTGTCCCACAATGCCTCAGTGCTGCGGGTTGGCAGCCGAGCTGCCTAGCGCCTGCCGGACAACTGTCAGGTTGGTTGAAGGATATTAGAGGGAAGTTGATCGTGTGTCAGCGCTCCTCAGCACCCATTCACATCAGAGAAGTGATACAGCTGTCACTGCGGCCGATGAGGCGGCTGGCAGGACAGGCCGCATTCACCAACCCAGCTGTCCAATTAGATGCAAGGGCCTGACCCTCAGGTGGGCAAAAGGCAGGGGACAGGGGCATCACATGTGGGTGTCTCTGGCCATCCAGGGTTTCAGGATTGCATCTGGCATCTGCTTGCATCTTTGTGAGTAGAGCAGGGAGGCTGGGGCAGTCTGATCAGCCAGGCTGCTTCCCTCACCTCTAACCCTCTTGCTTCTGCTTTGGCTGGTTCCCTTTCCTCCCTCCTTTTATCCTTCCCTCCCTCCCCCCATTCCCTTCCTCTTAGGGAAGGATGCCACAAGGGGACACAGAGCCTCTGGGACTCATGCTGGGAGACAGTAGGAGATGCCTGCTATTTTATTAGACTCCCAAGGAAAAGCCAGACTATGACTTGCAACTCTACACTTCTTGGTTCTAAATGCTTTTTAAGAAATTCAGGGTGTGTGTGTGTGTGTGGGGGCTTGATGAGGTCATGCCAGCAATTAGGAAACCGTACACCATGTAACAACACGGGAGAGCATTGTTTGAAAACACAGCCCTTCTGATGGAAGTCTTTCTTTTTGGCAGGTTAAGGTATAAAGAAGGGTGTGTGTATAGTGTGGTTTTTTGTGGAAGCAACAGCGCTGACTCAGCATGATAAGAGCTGGGCTCGGCCCAACCTCCCACTGGAGGCGCTCTAAGGTTGGGGCTTGTGTTCTAGGGAGAGACCTGCAGGCCTGGCTCTGTGTTTAAAGGACCCTGGAGAGCCTCCCCCACCCCCACTCTTCTTGTGACTCACTGTCTTTTCCTTCTCATTGGAGAAAACATGACCGAGCTCTGCAAGTTCACTGACCTCCCATTAAGATTATTTGGTGGAAAAGCATGTGTCTGTGCCGAACGCCGAGTTCCTGTTCTTTTAATGCCACCATGTCACCATAACATTGCCTTGCCTTGAGTGTTAGAATGGCGTCGAGTTGACTCAGTGTGTGTGGGAGGTTGTCCTTCTGGGTATTAGATACTTCCTCAACTCTGTGACCAAAGACCTGATCTGAGCAGTTTATGGGAAGAAGGATTTCTCTGGGCTCATAGGGGTTACAGTGCACCATATCATGGCAGGGATGGCAGGCTGACTCAGTCAGGGGCAGTGTGAGCTCATTCTATCTCCATGATCAGAAATAGCAGATAGATGATAGATAGATTGATAGGAGATAGATAAATGATAGGTAGATGGTAGATACATAAATACATAGGTGATAGATGGATACGTGGTAAGTGATAGATGATAGATAGATAGATAGATAGATAGATAGATAGATAAGAGTAAGGATGAGGATGAGGAGAAAGAGAGGAAGGTGAGGAGGAGGAGGAGGATGACGAGGAGGAGGACAACGACAACAACAAGATGACAAAGACGGCGATGACAACGAGGAGGAGGAGGAGAAGGAGGAGGAGGAGGAGGAGGAGGAGGAGGAGGAGGAGGAGGAGGAGGAGAAAGTCAAAGAGGAGGAGGAGAGTGTTTAGGCCGGCTGCAGGGATCTTATGTGGCTCACCACCAATACTCACATTTTCTATCCCAGCTCCTCTTGGATAGCTGGATCCCACCATCTCCCAGTGCATCACCATTGACTCGGGTCCGAGTGTTCAAATCCGTGACTCTATGGGAAGCATTTCACACCTGAACCGTAACAGTAAGCCGCATGAGAACACGGTGTCATTTCCCATGCGGTGGTGTGTGAATACCTACAGGCTTTGGTATACAAGGGGATCATAGAACGGATCCCCGAGACTTGGAAGGACTGCACATACGAAGGTGGTGCCTTCCCTGGAGTGTACAGTCTGCAAGCGGCTGGCGTGGGAAGTGAGCTTACAGCCTTTGATTCCGAGCTTGTCTCTTTTGATCCCCACCACACACAAATGTACACGGAGCCAGAGTTTGAAGAGAGTTCCAGCTCTAATTTACTTGATTTTTTTCCCCTCCCGTTTCCCACTTCATATCTTTTATCAGCTAGATCATTCTCAAGCCTGACTCCTTCTTGCACACACCTCTTTGCAATGACATCGGAGCACTTCTGCTCTTGTTCCTTTCTGCCTTTCAGGACGTGTGGAGGGGTTGGAGGAACTTTTACTGGAAGATCACTCCGTCTAAATTATCTCCTGTCTTCCATCGTCTACCCAGACAGAAGTAACCTCTGCTCTCGGAGCTTCCATAACCCTTGATTAATAGTTCCCTTTTAGTGATTTCCATTTGTTCCTGAAAGCCACACGTGGAGAGCAAGTCCTGTCTTTTTGCTTGTAGAAGTGAATTATGTCAACTTTCAGATTCACCGGGGCTACTGGTAACACATGAGGAGGGTTGTCGAAGATGAATGTAATTAATTAATTAATTAATTTAAATAATGTAATATAACGTAATTATGTTCTCATTGAGGAAAATGAAGAGCAAAGTAGAGTCTATGGAGAACTGGTCGACCATGTATAATCGGTGGGGGTACTGGTATATCTGCCCCCACACAAGGCATAGGTGTTTCTGCAGACTTCTAAAATGTCACCCCACAACCTGTCTCTTAAGTGGAATATTTTCCGCCAAGGGCTTCTCATCTTGTTTTCTTCGTATTATAGACTTATATTTTTACACTTATCTGTTTGTGCACTTCCATGAGTGTATATGCCCTGTATGCGTGCAGACGTCTCCAAAGGCTAAAGACGGCTTAGGCTATCCTGAAATGACAGGCAGTTGGGAGCCGCCATGGGGGTGCTCTGCAGCGATGCTCCTAACTGTTGAGCCGCCTCTCCGGGGCCAGCCTACTTTCTTTCTGTTTTAAATGTTCAATCATTTTTAGAAGTTTTTGTAAGTGTACACATGTTTTATCTAATATGTCTGTGCACCCTGTATGTGCTTTGATGCTCACAGAGGCCAGAAGAATACCTTCAGTCCCCTGGAGCAGGAGTTATAGGTGATTATGAGCCATTACATGGGTGCCAGGAACTGAACCTCGAACCTGTGGAAGAGCACCTGCTGAGCCACCTCTCCAGCCCCTCCCGGGCCCTGTTATCTCAAAATCATCAATTTACTTTAAACACTTATTTTAACTTAGTTTAAGCTCTCTGTTTGTCAGCCTACAACGGGTAGAGGAGCACACTTGTACTCCCAGCGTCATTGAACATAAAATTCGCTATTTTTTTTTTTTAAGACGTGGAAATGTTTGTATTAGGCTTTGCGCACGAGTCAACTTTGTTCCTAATGTTAAAACCGATTTATGTGTTACCCCCAAACAAACAGCTGAACAGCCGTGCTCCGTGAGTGACAGTCCGCTAGTTCATTTATTCTATTCAAATGGCTTGCAGCATATGACTGAGTTAAATGCAGTGAGATGGCTGGGCTATTGTTTGGTTTATGAGGCATTGTTTTATAAAACGAAACAAGTGTGCCTCTGCTCGGATCTCTCTTAAGGGTAAATCCTGCACAGTTGAATGGTGGGTTTTGCTAATTGTGTGTGGATTTTACCCTTCTCTTCGTGATTTTGATCACTGGGAGGTTGGGTTCTCCGACTTGTTTTCACCACAGAATGGAAAAATGGGTGTGCTGATGTGTGGCTGAGTTGGGATGGTCAGGACCATTCGAGAAAGCTGGCTTCTGTGAATTCACTGATTCATCGATTGTGTGTGGGAGGGAACCCAGGGCCGTGTGTATTCTACAGTGTTCATTCTGCAACTCAGCTGTATGGCCAGCCCTCTCCTTCACTTTAAAAGCTGAAGTAAGGCACCACTAAGTAGTCCAGGCTGGCCTTACAGTAGACCTGCCTCAGCCTCCGCAGTAGCTGGGATGACAGACTCATGCTATCATTGTCTATATACTGGGGACCCGATCACCTCTTTCATGAACTCTCTGGCAGAGTGTCTCCCCATCTTATCACGATGCCAGAGCCGCTGCTGGTTTCTAGGTCTTATCCAGAGGACGAGCATGAATGAATGCCGGAGCCATGTCACATGTACCAACCCACGGGATTAGCTGTAACTGAAGCCTGCATTAATCCGGTACCTTTCACCCCAAGAGTTTCTAGATATTCTTTCATGTCCTACTCCCAACTCCCATGATTTCTGGGGGATCAATCATGGGCTCTCCCCAGTATGATTGAATTTGTAGTCTTTAAAAAGCTTCATTTCAACCCTTCTCCCCAATTTAGAGTAAGACCCATTTTAGCATAGGCTAGCCTACTCCAGGGCTGGCCTGGTTTCTGTTCTTTGTCAAAAGCACATGATACACTTCTTATAGATGATATAGTCCTTAGTGATAGAGAAATAAAATGTTAAAACTAGGGATGTGAGTTAAATTAAAAAAAAGAAACAGAGAGAAAGAGATAGTTAAATGATAGATAGATAGATAGATAGATAGATAGATAGATAGATAGATGAGAATTCTGTCTTACAACCATATCCTTGAACTGAAAGGAAGCAAAGGATCCCTGGGCTTTCAGAGTGCTTAATTGGCATTTACTTGCTGTTACTTTAAAATATGCTCGGTTTGGCCTTGACACTGCTTCTTGCAATGCAACTCAGAAACATGGGGGTTGTATTTTAACGTGAAGGTTTGAAAAATTAACTGTTCCCCCCTTTGCCCTTTTAACTCCCAGATGGAAAATCCCACCCTGATTAACCAATTGACTCACTCCGAAGAAAAACAGACTTGACTTCTAGTTTTCTCACCCCTGATCCACCTTGTACAGGAGAGAAGCCTGCCGGAGGGTCTTGTGTCCTGTGTGCGGGAGGGTCTGTCCTTCAGGTTTTCTGGCCAGATGAGTGAGGTACTTTGTCCTGCAGAAGCCAGAGTCCTTTGGGATGCTCGGGGAAAGTGTGTAAGCTGTCTGCTCACAGCTGTCCTTTGAATTCTGGTCAAACCCTTCCCTGAAGAGTTGCAGCTTCTGCCTGGAAGATGCGTGCTGGTGGCAGCAGACACAGGCATGCAGGTGGCTGGCATCGTGTTCAGACCCAGGGTGGAAAAGAAGGGTGAGCTGGCAAAGACAGGATGCTCTATGGCTGAAGAAATCTTTTCATCTATATTTCTAGTTGACTTTCATGTTGACAACTTGTTTAAGAGTCTAGGTACCCTGTACCTTCAGGTAGTACATGGCATACCTCCATTGGTACCGCAAACTTTGCATAATTACATGCTGTGTCTTTCCAATGATGTGTATCTATGCTAAAGCTTAATGAATAAGTTAGATGCAGTAAGAGGTTAATGAGAATAAAGCAATGAAATAAAGTGATCAGAACAATAGACCATGATTAACATTTTGTGAATATAGTTTTTTTCCCCTACTTTTCTCTTCTAAAGTATAGGTAGTATATATACTGTGGATACTGTGGACAAAGGCAGGACTCACAGTTCTAGGGGGAATGGGATGGTAGAGGGCAGGGTTTCATCATACCATCCAGCATGGATACTTAAAGTGTACAAACTGTTAAAAATGTAGCAACTGAATGTGTCTGGCGTGTTTTAGTGATATTCTAAGCAGCCCTTGAGCATGAGTAGTGAAGTCACAGAGAACGTAGGACCGCTGTAGATGCTCTGAGTTTCATGGGGACTTGAGGATCATGGGAGACAAGATGGAGTAGGAGCCTTGAGAAGTGATGGGTCAGCCCTCAGAGGGTCAGCAGAGGCGATTCTCCCACCAGTCTCATCTGTGGGTGGACTGGCCCTGAGGCCTTTGCAGGCCCCTCTCGTGGTCAAATTCCAGGATGTCTACTGTGTGCCTCGAGATGCTCTGACCACCGTATCGCCGCTTCCTCTCGTCCGGATTTGTCTAAGTCAGAAAGCCTCCTAGACCCCAGTCCTGATCCTTCTAGAACCAAGGAGACCCCGGAACACGCCCTTTCTCAGTGGCTCTCAACCTTTCTAACGCTTCGACCTTTTACTACAGTTCCTCATGTTGTTGTGGTGACCTGGACCTTAAAACTATCTCGCTGCTACCTTGTAGCTGTAACTTTGCTACTGCTGTGAATCCTAATGTAAATATCTGATACACAGGAGACCTGGTGTGTGGCCCCTGCAGGGGTCGCTACCCACGGGTTGAGAACCGAGCCGCTGCTCTAGGACACTATGTTTCCTCATGCTCTTTAACCCTTTACATTCTTGATGAGAATATATTTGCTTTGCCCATGCGTGTACATGCAAGGAAACTCCTTGTCCTCCTCAAGTGTGACCTGGCCGTGGTTTTGCTGGCAAGTCACATCAGCCCCATAAATCAAGTCCTTCGCTGCTCTCCGTAACTTGCCTGTATTATGCTCATTTGCTGGGTGGTGATAAATATTAGAATAAAATAAACCAAAGATGGCCGGCGAGGGAGGGCCCTGCGAAAGCTCTCCTCACTGTTTCCGCAGCAGCGGCGGCTGACTGACAGCTCTACTGGGGAGCCGAGGTCTCTCTTCCACCAAGTAAATTTCGCCTTGGGAAAGATGAGGTTCAGCTAAGTCCTGCGCTAGGGTGGCCGGTGCCAGTCAGTAAATCAGTCAGATTTTAATTACCGGACAGATGACAGGGTGCAGTGACAGGTTGCAGTCCACGGGAGAGCATTCTTCCAAAGCTGCTTTGAAATCAGAGAGGCTTCAAGAGGCAACACAGGCTAGAAGAGCGGAGCCCCCACCCCCACCCCCCAGTGCTCGGGGAAGGGAGAAGTCAGGGGTCCCTTCCCAGGCGTTTTAAGCACTGCCTGCTTGGATACAGAGAGCGTCCAAGTGGAGAGGCGGGTCTGTGGCTCACCATAGGAAGGGCTCCTTCCTAACCCCCTCTTCCTTTTAAACTTCCCCTCTGCCCTTCTCTCCTTCCAGACCTGTGATTTTTAATAGGTTCCTACAGCTCTTTGCCTCTGCAGCTGTTCCGTGCCAAGAAAGCCACGGCAGGTTTGTAAAGTGGCAAAGCCTGCTAATTAGTTAAATGAAGTTGCCTTTCTGACAGTGGCCCTGGTGTTGAGGAAGGTGACATGCTTTGAAGTGACTGCACAGGGGAGGCCTGGCCTATTGTTTTTTTTTTTTTTAACCACACTCCCTCTGCAACCTTATTACCAATTCCAAGACAGTCACTCTTTGTCAGAAACCCCACCCCCAAACTGCTCATTCCTGGCCTGGCTCCTGGCAAAAAGTTTCCTGGCTGCTTTGAAAACCCCTGGAGGCCATGCGACCTCTATGAATGCTGGAGACCCCCTAACCCCACCCCCCTCACTGGCTCAGCATCAGGCTGAGATGGCACTGAGGAATATGAGGGCTGTGACTCACCTGCTGCAGGTCCAGAGAGTGTACTGGGAATGGTTTTTGTTGCTATAACAAAATATTTCAGGCTGGGTCCCGTGTGAACGTAAGAGGGTCGTCAGCTCACAGTTTCAGAGGGTTGAAAGTCCGATATATCAGATAGATACTGGAAAGACACTGGAAAGAGACCGCTGGCTCCTTTATAATATGTCTTTATGAGTGGAACACGTGCATGTGACGAGGAGCCAGAGGACACTAAGGGGCTCCTTGTAATAACTTGTGTGTGTGTGTGTGTGTGTGTGTGTGTGTGTGTATTAACCTGACTCCCAGAGAAGTACAGTAATCCCATCCAAAGGTGAACTGACCTGTCGGTCGCATCTATCTCGCCAGCAAGAATGACATGAGACAATCAGGATCCTTCCACAGATGTTTATTGTGGGGGTTGATTGCAGAGGCGAAAGACCCAGAAGGAAGAAACGGTGCTGCTTAAATAGGCCTAGGCAAGACGTGCTTCTACCTGATTGGTGCACGCCACGATGCCTCATTAGCATGCTCTGGGACTGAGCTGTGGCCCACCAAACCTCTACCCGCGTATGCATAGTAGGGTGTGGAGTGGAGTAACAACAGCACATCGCTGATTCATCACAGGAAATGGGCGCCATCTTGTAATGGCGAACGTGGCTTCCTACACTGACCAGCCTTTGAGCATCACCACGCTGGCAACTGAACTTGAAGCTGGCAGGTCGCGGTGGACCATTTGGCTAACCTAGGCTATCTGCTCACGGGTGCACACAGCCTATTGCTTATAGGTTACAATGAACAAAACAGCCTGAGGATCTATCATGCATGAGACAAAATGATACAATCCTTGACTTAACATGGTACAGCGATTTACAAAAAGCTCTGTGTGTGTGTGTGTGTGTGTGTGTGTGTGTGTGTGTAATAAACTCCAAAATAATGAGAAAACATATAGTATACAGGCTGGGGAGATGAGTTAGCAATTGAGAGCATTTGTTGCTTTTGCAGATGACCTGGGTTTAATTCCCAGCACCCACACAGTGTGTCACCATCACGTGTAGCTGCAGTTCTTTGGGACCTCACACCCTCTTTTGGCTTCGAGCAACACTGCATGCACATGCTGCACATATATCTGTGCACCCAAACACTCACACACAAAAATAAAAATAAATTATAAAGATAATAGCAGTACTCTCCGTGCATACCCCAGTATGTCTCACTGTCATCCAGTATTGCGTCCTTTGCAGTGTGCAGAGCTGTGTCTGATACACTTCCATTTGATTGGCAGTCCGGAAGTCTGTTTACACCAATGTCACCGCAGACATGGGAGGAATGTGCTGTGCTGTGACAATTACCATGGCACAGTGTCACTAGGCACTAGAAATTTTTTCTGCTGCATTATAATCTTAGGGAGATACATGTCATCTGTCATTGACCCAAATATTATTTGGTGCATGACTACAATTCTGTATTAATCAGCCCCCTTCAACAAGGCTTACAGTACTACAGCAGTAATACAAATGGTCCCTCAACCTCAGTGGCTCAGAACAGCAGAGATGAGTTTCTTGCAGACCCACGGGTCAGATGTGACAACTTGGCTCCAGGCTATAGAATGATACTGCTCTGTCCCGTTTGTCCCTCAAACCAGCTTTAGCTAAGGGGACTGTGGCTACCTGGCGTGTGTACCTTCCGTTGGAGATGGTCTCAGTGAGAGGAAACAGGACACGTCATGCAGCCGCCTGCAAAGCCTTTTGCAACTTCCTGTCCACTCAACATTCTCTGGCCAAGTCAATCCATGGCTAAACCACGACAGCAGGCCACTTCTCCACTGGAGGAGCAGCCAAAGCTCATGGCAGAGTCTGTGGACGCAAAACCCCATTAAAGGAGGAGATGTGCGGCAGACAGAGTATATTTTTTTTCACAGCTCTGTGAGCCTCCTAAAAGGATTCTGGGAAAATAGATTCCTGTCTTGTCAAAAGTCACTCCCAGAAGGTCAAAAATAACTCAGGTGGCCTTTTATTTGGGTCCTGCTTATGTTTTGGGACCTGTCTGGCTGTTGCCTGAATACCCCCTAGGTCATCTCTAGTGAAACCCCTTTATCTGGCCTTCTAGCTAGACAAGACCAACATCTCTTTTAGGAAATGCATGGTGGAGTTCAAGGTTCTAACTCCAGTATCTGAAAAGGACCAGGGTTGTGGGAGTCTGGGAGACTGAAACAAAAAAAAAATCTGTGGGACTCTAGGCAGGTAAGAAATAATTTATTTACTTTGGGTAAAGGCTACCACCCAGACCACCAATAGGCAGGCAGATACCAAAGCATTCACCCTTACACATGAACTACACAAGACATACATGTAGACCAGCATACAGACTTTTAGACTGTGCAGGCAAGTTAGTGAAGGCAAAGACTCCGACCTTTGGGCCAAGGTCATGTTTGCATAAAAGGTAGCCCAAAAAGGCGTCCTGGGTTCCCCATTTCACACTGACTCATAGACCGCTGGATAAGCACGGATAACCATCTTAGCCCACGCAAGGTATCCATGTAAGCACCATGTTGTCAAAACATTAAATTGGTCCTTTATAGCCTCCCTGCATGCAGCCATATGTGTCCAGGCTGAAAACTCACTGCTCCCTGGCTGAGTTTCCATCTCCTACATTTATTTCCAAACGTGTTGCTACGTATGAGGCAACTGTGGCCAGCAAGGCCCTGGCAGGCCTTGCCCTTTCTCCCCCCATGGCCTCGGCCGTGCTTTAACTGTTAGATTACATTCCTAGATCCAGCCTCCAAGGTCTCTTATTTGGCCACCTCTTCCTCCCGAGACTGACCGCCAAGGTCCAGCTATCGAAGCATTGAAGTCCAGCAATCCATAGCTCCCTTTGGCTCGCCTAATTAACACGCCCGATCAAACCACACCCCCGAATCCTAGCCCATTCTAACACAGCCCTCCCCCTTTTATCTCTTCTTAAAAATTACACCTGCAAGGTCATTTGTTGCTGGTTTTCTGCCCGAGTCAGAAAGCAGACATTTTAACTTTTATCCCCAGCCTAATAAAGGATCTCCCTGCGAAAACAGGTATCTGAAGGAGGTTTGTGCCTAATCCAGGGTCCTGAAGAACACCCCCCCACACACACACACCCATGGAGGGTTTCCTGACAACCTAATTGAGTAACAATTGACATTATGCAATTCAAAAAACTCTGCTACTTAATTAAACAAAAGTGAAAAAGTACATTTTATTTTTTTAAAAAAAAATGTGAAATGCTTTGAGGATTCAATAGATTTCTCACTTGTTGATAGAAGTGCCTGCTAATTATGTCAGGGTACAGAGCCGAGCAAAGGCATTCTGGAGATGATCGAGAAAGATTCTGCACTTTGGAGTATGCCTGAGTGTCTGTCTACACATCTTTATATCTGATGGGGAGGTGGTGTCTAGAGCACGCAGGGGTGAGGTGGATAGGAGACGGGCCGTGGGGCCCATACGCAGGCTTCCCCGACAAGGGCCTGCCTCCAACCATGGAGCCTTTACATCTTGCACACAAACATGGTCTTTGATTCTCTTTGGCATCGTTAGCAACAGCTGTCAGCGTGACACAAATCTAAAGTCATCCCAGAAGGGGAAACCTCAACTATAAGATTGCCTCCACCAGATTTGGCTGTGGCTGTGACTGTGATATTGTTGTTGTTGTTTTTTGTTTTCTTTTGTTTCTTAATTTCTAGCTGATATGAGAGGGTCCAGCCCACTGTGGGTGGTGCCATCCTTAGGTAGGGGCCTGGACCTGGACCGTGTAAAATCGTGAGCTGAGCAGAAGGCTGGGAGAGGGGACCACTTAGTGTTCGTCCATGGATTCTTTAGTTCCTGCCTTGAGCGCTTCTCCGGGGGTTTCCCTTGACTGTAAGCCAAATAAATCCTTTCCTCTGGCTGCTTAGGAGGAGAGAAATCTTAGGCTAGAAGAATGGTGTCCACTAAATGCTATGTGCATCCTCAATTTGTTTGCATGGCAGAGCCCCACCACCACCACCGCCACCACCACAGGGCCCAGACCAGTTAGCCCCACCTGGGCTGCAGGATCCTAGCACCTGGAGAGTGTGCTTGTGTTTTTCTCTCTCCAGCTGTGAGCCCCATGACTTTATCTCAAACCATCCATCAGTCACAGATGGCCTCTGCTTCCTGTGATGCCTCTGCCTACCCAGAAGGCCCTGGGCCAGAAATAACAACTGGGCCTTGGGGAGGCTCCAGTGGTGGAGCCCGTGGCCCTGCGTGAGAATTCGGATGTGATAAACACATCTGCATGCTCTTTCCAGGGATCCTGCCCCATGTCTGCAAATGAATTTCTCCTCCCAGGGGGCGAGCCCGGCAATGCACTTGAACTCTGATTTGTTTTCGGCACTTTGCACTCGGCTTCAGGAATCATTTTAATATCCAGACTGCTGTTGGGAGAATGTTGTAATGGAAACACGGTGTTTTCTAAGGCTGAGCCTGAACAGCCTACTGTGGATGGAGGCCGGTCCCCGGTCTCCGCGCGATTGTAAATATAATTTTTAATGAAATAATGTATAATACAAATGATTATTTATGCTTCATTCCCCTATTCCGAGTAGAGAAAAACCTGCCCGATGTTTCTGCTTTTCTCATTTCCTAATTCACAAAGTAATTTAACAAAAACAAACAAGTAAACGGAAGGGAGCGGCGAGATAATCCGTAACTCTCGAAAGAGAACAGCAGTTTCTCAGCTCTTAGATTAATTCATTTCTGTTCTATGCAGATGTGGTAAATCTATTCATATCCACATATTCAGAGATGAGTTATTTTACTCCATTGTTGTGCTGTATAAAATGAGTTATTTTGGTGAATTAAATGCCGGGGTGTAATTTTTGAAGGAAACAGAGGTTTGTAAATGTTGTGCAATGGATGCTGGTGTTTCAGCGCAGTTATTAAATACCACAGGAAATGCATCTTACACTATCTACCCTTTCCTTTTTTGTCTTTTCACGTGCCTCGGAGTTGCAGTTAAAATGAATGTGATAATTCTAAGATCGCCCATGAAAACACCACCCTCTCCCTTCTAGGGATCTCTCTCTCTCTCTCTCTCTCTCTCCTAAAGGACACATGCACTTTCAGAAGCTAATCATCCCTGGAGGATTTCTAACAAATAGGGGGCTCCACTCCCGCAGCCCAGAGCCCTTTACAAACAACCCTGAGTGTGTGACGAAGGGGGGCAGTTACATCCCCCAGATAAAACAATTTCCACAGAGTATTCAATTTATCAAGACAGTTCAGAGAAATTTACATCAGCTGATGAACGCATTTGGGGAGGATTTGTTGCGTGCTCCTTGACGTGTCGATTGCTTCCCCTAGAATGGAGAATGAATCCCAGAGACTAAGCCCAGGAACAGCCAGGTGGAGACTAAGCTGTCTCTGCTCCCAGGGACCCACCGCTGTTTCCGCCCAGCCCAACAGAGTATGGAAGATAGCAAGCATCCCAGAGCGTGCTTCTGGAAACCAGACTCTTCCTGTCCAGACCAAACCAGCCTGCTCAGCTCATGGGACATTCTATAGAGCCCCTCACCTCTACCCTCAAAACCTCTGTGTTATAGAGTAGAGGCTGGAGCCCAGAGTCTTTGTGCATGCTAAGCAAACCTTTTGCTACAGAGCTTCATTCCCCAAGCACCTAAAAATCCTTGAAATACCGCCCCTGCCTAAATAGTCAGTCCCGCCCCGCCACCGCCCCGGGCCCCTGTCTCTGCAGGCAACCAGCTGCAGATGGAAAATATCTGGGAGAAGACAGCTACTGTACCGCTTGCTTGTGCTGTAGAATGCTTGGTCTGCACTGAGCATGGAGTATCTCCTCATCATGCTTTCCCAGACAATACAGGACGACAACCAGCTTCTTGGCATTTACAGTGTGTTCATTCTGTAAGTCGTCTAGAGACGTTTGAACGCACGTGGGAAGGCGTGGGTTGGTTCTAGTCGCACGCTTTAACATTTTCTATAGGAGTCCCTGAGCCTGAGCCGCTGAGGGGTTCTGTGGGGGAGTCTCTGAGCAATCTCCCCAGCTACCGAGGGACTCTAAGTCAGGTACAGTGTTGGGAAGCACTGGCCTGCCGGTCAGTTCACACAG
The DNA here is from genome assembly GCA_964023405.1 of Apodemus agrarius. Classification (NCBI taxonomy): domain Eukaryota; kingdom Metazoa; phylum Chordata; class Mammalia; order Rodentia; family Muridae; genus Apodemus; species Apodemus agrarius. The sequence goes on from OZ030005.1 coordinate 24,483,509, forward strand.
AGCCTAAAAGCAAACTCGCCAGTGTGGAGAAATTAGAGGATAGAGCCCAAACTGTCACCAGGAAGGGACACTAGCCAGCCCGTCGAAGATGCAGGGGCCGTGCCCCAAAGAGAATGACGGACTGACTAGAGGACTGAACACCAAGTATGGCTGCTGCACATATATAAAATCTCAGCAAATAGCTCGTCAGTAAGAACAGACCCAGGCATGGTGGTGCGTTCCGACACTCCCAGCATTTGCGAAGGCTGAGACGGGAAGCTTCCAAATTCAAAGCCATCCCTGATGTTATTACAAGTTCAAAAGTAATAACAACAAATATTACAATAGAATAAAATAATAGATGATAAAGTACAATGGTATGCATGTGCATTCATTTTTTTAGTTTCTTTTTAAAGTTTTATTTATGTGTGTCTGTGTTTGTGTGCACATGAATGCAGGTACCCTTGGGGGTCAGAAGAGGGTGATAATCGCTGGAACTGGAGTTTGGGGTGCTTGGGAGCTGCCGTGTGTGTGTGTGTGTGTGTGTGTGTGTGTGTGTGTGTGTGTTTACGGAACTAAGCTTGGGACTTCTGCAAAAGCAGCAAGCCCTAACTGGTAAGCCGCCTCTCAAGCCTCTATTTGTGGTGCATTCTGTATCCGACTGTACATCGGGCACTACAAGAAAGGAAGAAGATGGAGTGGATACAGAAAACAAGAAAGAAACAAAAAGCGAGAGAAAGTCCGCAAGGCGCAGGGTTTTCCAAAGCAAGCCAGTGGAGTGCCTCACCACACAGACAAAACACCACAGCAGCAACAAAGGGAGGAAGGAAGAGAGCTTGAACTAAGGGACATTTTTTTTTTTTTTTTTTTTTTTTTTTTTTTTTTTTTTACTAAATAAATAAATGAAAATGGAAAATTCTCTTTGGCAGAGAAGGGACATCTGATCCTCCAAATGCATTGTTCGGGCGCGGTACCCCGCTACCTCTTCTCCTCCTCGGCTTCCTGGTTTGCTCTTCAGTGACTGAATCAGGAAAGTGGGGGCGCCAAGGCCGTTTTCCGTTGCATCTCTCTTTCCCCTCATTCAAGTGGGAGCTTGAGTGATTTGGCGGCTGGAGCTGGGAACCTGCCTGCCAAACTCCACCTGCTGAAGGGACTTGCTCCAGCTGTTTGCTAAGCGCTCTTCTTCTGCAGAGGTTTATCAGGGAAAAGAGAGCTAATAAAAAAACATGATGAATCAGGAGGCAGAGAAGGCTGGAGGCAGGGGCCGTAATCAGCCTCCTGCTTGAGAGCTACACCGGCTCTGGCCAACCACCTACCTGGATGGACGCTTGAGGAGCGTGCCTTGGGGTTCTGACTGGTGACTTGTGTCCCGTTGCCTTCCCTTAGCAAGGACAGATAACACCAGCAGAGCCACTTTGCTGCCCAGGAGGCCTGAGGTGAATCCGTGGGGGTGAACCCGTGGTGTAGTGGAGGATGTGACTATGGAGTATGTCTTGGATCACAGAGGGGACCTCCCATCACTCCTGGAATGTCTCACTGTGTCAGCAATTGTGCAAACATTGTGGAACTACATAATTTATAGTGAGTCGCCTATTTTATCGCCACTTCTTGGTCTCTGTCTCTCTGACTCTGTCTGTCTCTGTCTCCCTCTCCCCCCCCCACCTCTTTCTCTCTCTCTCTCTCTCTCTCTCTCTCTCTCTCTCTCTCTCTCTCTCTCTCTCTCTCTGGTGCTAGTCCCAACCCAAGCACCCTATCCTTCCTCCCTCTTAAACTTATTGTTATTTTAAAATATACGTACATATATATGCCTGCAGGGGCCCACAGGCATCAGACCTCACAGAACTGAAATTCTAGACTGCTGTCAGCTGCCTACAATTGCTTGAGAACCAAGCACAGTTCTGCCTCTTAAGGTATTGTCGTGCTTTGTAGCCTAAGTGACCTGAAGCTCACGGTGCCCTGCCACAGCCTCCTGAATGCTCCTGGGATGACAGATGTGTGCCTCCATGTCCACCTACGATGTGTCTCTTACAGGTGAGGGACATCTACCGCATCCAATAGATGGTGTTCTCTGATGCTGGAGGGAAATAAGGCTTTCTAAACCCAACGGGAAGCTACTCATTCAACTATCACACACACACACACACACACACACACACACACACACACGATGATGACCTAAGAGATTTCCAAGAGTGACCTTGACATCAATGATCCTTGCTTCACATGAGATGTTCAGAATGCATCCTGTGTGCATCTTTCTCAGGCTTAGGGACACAGGAGTCCATTCTCTCTGACTTCTAAACTTAGTATGAAGACTCAGAGATTGATTTGGAAGGTTTCTGAGAATGCCTGTGTTAGAGGAAGAAGGGTTGGAGGTTGGAGGAGAATCCTATCCTTAAGATACCTATATTCAGTAACTGGCAAGTGACATAGTGATAAACAGAGAGAAATAATGACTACATACCATAGCATGTTTCCTAACTCTGGGACTTGAAACAAATTTTCCCTTCTTAACTCTCGCCTTGGCCATAGTTGCACACCCAGCAATACCCTTGCACTCAGCAACCTGTTCACGCCGGAAGCCAGAGGGCTCAGGGCTCTAGCGTAGGGTCACAGCACTTCACAAAATAAAAGACTTAGGTCTGTCCGCTTAGCACATTGCAAATGGAGGATCTGAGTGTGAGGGCTTATGTGTTTGCTCAACAAACATTTACTGAACAGCTGCTTTGTTCTAACATAGCTCTCAGTCTGGGGGAAAGACAAGACATCCTGTCCTTCAGAGGCCTACACTCAGAAGAGGTCGTAGAAGGGCTGGAGAGATGGTTTGGCATTTGAGAACTTGCTGCTCTTCCAGAGTCCAGGGATTCAATTCCAAGCACCTCTATGACTGCTAACAATTTTAACTCCAGTTCCAGGGGACGCAGGGTCCCTCTTGTGACCTCCATAGGTACCAGGCACACACACGGTGCACAGAAATACATTCAGGCAAGGCACCCATCCACACACAGAAAATTTAAATGTATAAAAGGTCGTAAAACCTATTATCAGAAACCCATCTGTGGCTTGCCAAAAAGCACACAGGCAGAGTGGACGGGGAGACACTTGAGAGGGCTCGAGGAGGCTTCTCGGAATAGGTGTCGTGTTACCAATGCACATGATTGTGCCTCTGAGACTCCCTCCTTACACAGGAGCCCTGAGGTCAGCATCAGTGTCTGTGGGCTCGTCCTGAGATCTGCAGGGGGCAGAAGAAAAAATATATAGGAAACTAGACAGAAGCCGAGGCCCAGAGATGAGTCCGTATGAATTTGCTTAGTTGAAGTAGGGATGGAATATCCTTTAGGTTCAGGAATGCAGGTCCGTAGCCCAACTTCTGATTGCACACCCTGGGCTTGCTCGGTGGTGGCCATGCTCCTCCCACTTGGTTCGCTCTGCTCCCCGCACTGTGGGGTACTTGGAGACAACACTATCATTTCCCACATAGCTCCGCTGAAGTGGTGTGGCAAGGTAGAAGCATAGAGTTGGATGGGTGTGATAGAGCAGACTTGCTCACCCTACGGTGGCCTGGAAGTACACAGAACACCAGGGAGTGCCTCGAGAAAAGATAGATAACCCGTAGTGACTTCTCTTGTGCCTCTTTCTGTAAGGTCCTCCCACTTTTCAGTAATGCTATGAATGGGTAGGCCATTCCTGATGTCCAAACTTCCATGACCAACCACTTTCCTAAAGCCCTCCCCATCCTTCCAGAATACCTTGCATGAAGGACCAAGCATTTATCATAGCAGTTCTCAACCTCCCAAATGCTGTGATCCTTTGATGCCATTCCTGATGTTGTAGTGACCCCAACCATAAAATTATTTCCGTTGCTACTACATAACTGTGATTTTCCTACGGTTACATAACAGATAGCGATGTAAATGTCTGTGTTTGCTGGTGGTCTTAGGTAACCCCTGTGAAAACATCATTTGGACCCCTAAAGGGCTTGTGACCCACAGGTTGAGAATCCCACTTTAACATTTGGTGGAGCATAAGGACAACGTTCCATGTCCAAACGATGACACACAGCACGCATTCAGAACAGGGATGCTCTCTCCGTCCTTCCCAAGGACTTGAGATGGTTGTGCATTTCCTGGGGAGTTCCATAGCTTCTTGCTTTACAAAGCACCTTGCTTGTTTGACTTGATTTTCTTTTTCTTCTCTGTGTACCCACCCCCCCTGCACTCCCCCTGCAGCCCCCCCCACACACATCTCATCTGAAACACACCACAAGGTGCACATTTGGAAAACAAGCAAGCGCTTCAGCACATCCCCTGTCAATCCGCAGCTTTCTTGGTGAGGCCCCGGGGCAGATTTCCTGGGCCCAGCCCAACACTGGCTTCTTCACCTCTCCTTGGCAGGTTTCAAGCTTTTCAAACACGGGTAAAGCAGGTATTTCCCAAGACAGCTCCTACATATGTGGCAGGGATTGCGTTTTAATAAGGGCTTTCAAAAGCAACCTTCTGCTTCTGAGCTTTGCAAAACACTGCTCTATAAAAAGTTAGCGAGCCCCTCGCAGCGAGCCTTGTTAGCTCTCCTCGCCACTTGCTTCCTGATCCTTCCACGATTAAACATTTTGCCCCCAACGATACGAGGCAGTTTTGGCGAGAGAGGAGAGAGATTGCTACGAAACGTGGGGATTTAGAGAGAGCATTTTTTTTCCCTCCCAACCCCTCTTTCTCCAGACAAATAGGAGATTTACAGTAATTAATGCCATTTAGTTTAATCTATAAATGTTTGAGGAAGTGATGTTATTTGTTTTAAGTACTGCTCTCAGCGAGAAAATGCAGAGGCCCCTCCAGTTTCTGACTTTATTCTCAAGAGCTAATGAACTGAATTCTTCGTAAACATTGGAAAAAAAAATCTCTATGAGCCGATAGAGATTCTGGATGTGGAGGGACACGGAGAAGGAGCAATTTTGCACAATTGACTTGATAACCTTCTTGGATCACTGGAATTAAAGACTGATTAATCAGCCGTGATTAGCATCTATTGAAGCCTGTGACTCTCCAGCACTGTCACTGTCTTTGTTTTGTTTTAAAGCCTTTTTTTTAAAAAAAAAAAAAAATTCTTTTTCCTTTCTTCTTTGTACCCCCCACCTGCACCCCACGTCTCTCCTGGGGTTAGCGCTCTCTAACACTTTTTAACTGCTACTTGATCATCCTCGATGGGGTCAGAGGTAGTCTTTATGGACTTTTAAAATTAATACTAGACGGTTCTCTCCTGGCACGCCCTTGCCTCGGCAGCCGCGCTGCGCTGTTTAATTGTCGAGGTGGCCTCTTGTGGCCGCATGCTCCCCGTGTTTAGCAAGGGTTGGAAATATGGATGTTAGGAGAAAAACTGGCAGATGGCTGACAAGGCATTTTTACTCATAACACACTGGTAAAACTTTAACTCAGAAGATTTAGTGCAAGAGCGTTCCAGCCAGCAAGCTGCAGCCATATGCAGATTTTTTTTCAAACTTCTAAACTGATGGTTTTGCAAAGTGTGCATAAGCAGCCTTTATTGATTATGATGTTAAAAATTGAAAGCGTCAGTATCATTTAGCTCTAGACAGTTTTAAAGGAAAAATGAACATTCGTTTTCATTATGAACTACGGAAAGGCCAGGGGCTGGCGAGGGCCACATTCATTATTTCTTCAATTCCGGAGAGAGAATCTCTCAAGTAGGTGTCTCTTCAAAAGGGGAAAAAAATGCTGTTCACTTGATGGGTGTGAATCAAGAGGTATTCACTAATTCGAGGTGAGCTTGTGTGTGGCACACAGGAGTGATTTGTTGGTGGGTGGCAGGGCCCTGGGGCTGCACCGCTTCTTGGCACATGGGTGATGGTATTTATAAACGCACCCGGCATGTGTTGATCTCATTCAAAACTGTATAAATAACAGACTCTCACGCGAGCCCAGGAGACCAGGACAGGCAAGCTTGGAGCCTGTAGCATGTGATATAACTCACCGCACAGTGCATGATGGCCTCTCACCTGGCCAAGTCCAGCAGCTTCCCCTTCTGAGCCATTTTTCCTTCTTTGTCTGTGTCCAGAAATAAGAAGCAGGATGCTGGGCTTGGCTCTCGGACTACATGGATGTTTGTGGCATCTGCACAGGATCATACCACAGTTCCCCCTCGGCTGAGTTAATGTTTAAAAGGCCCAAAGGCCATTTGTTTCTATTACAGCTTAATGGCTTAATATTTTCTCTTAAAATGGGAAATCATTGCTAGGTTGGAGAGAAAAACAACAGTAGCAAGAACAAAAGAACAAGGAACAGAGAAATCACTGTGCTCAGCTCAGACAATCTCCTCCCCTCTGCCATTAACCGCATACCGCCCAGCCCTCCGTCCTGGGTTTCAGGTGCTGCTTGCAGCTGCTGGAGAAATCAGAGCTCCCAAAGACAGCTCCGAAGCAACTCCATGTTGCTGAGATGGTGACAAAGATGCAACAAATCTGACAGAGGTGGAGAAAATGGGGTGAGTATATGTTCTCAGAGAAGACGCCAGTGTGCCGGTTGAAACATTCCTTCTGTACTTCAGGTGCTGCTGGGGCCTTATTTGGAAGAGACCCGGGCCCTCAGCGACCTCATCAGCTTCATTTTAACAAATTGGACGGCAACTTGAAGTACTGATTTGATTGCCAGTGGACTAATGACTTGCCCCAAATCCCCAATGATCCAGGAAAGAACTCAGGAGAGGTATTTTCTTTCTGGAGAGACAGGAAGTGCCGCCATATTGGATGGCAGACATTTCTGCTCAACTTACTAGCATCCCACATATGTTTCAGAGGTATAACCATGCCCCCTAATTTGCTTCCCACTCTGGAGTTAAATGGTCTGTCACCACAGAAGGTACAGGTGAAGTTAGATGTGTGAGTATATACACAGACTTTCGACCCCGAGTTCAGAGTTCACCAGGGTAAAGAAACTGAATAACATCAAGATAATGAAGGTTCGTGTCTGTTCTGGAGGTGTTGGTGCTGACTTGCAACTTGGTAGCATCAACCTGGAGATAATGAAACATTTGGATAAGTGAAGTGGAAAGAGTCATCATTATGGATAGAACCTCCCTTTCCAGACACAGAACGCTTTGCTTCTGGGCAATAGATGCAGGTAAATTCATCACCAAGAGGCTTCATAGCATCATAGGGCCATTACACAAGCTTAATTACCAGTGGGTTTAATGGAGAGCTCTCACCCAGTGCCCTGACAAGTGATGGAGTAACTGGACCAGTATCAGTCAGACTTCATTTTCTGTAGGATTGGGCAATTTGATTGCCAGCAACTGAGAGCTGTGGAGGAACTGGCCCCATGCCCTGGCTGAAGGAGCTAAAGGCTGGGCAAACATTTGCGCAGCCAGTAAAGTTGAGCCCTGGTCTCTCTTTTTTTTTTTCTTTTTTGTACAAAGTTATTTTCTAAAGTGGACAGGAACATATATTTTGCCATAGAGCAACATTTTGCTGGGTGCTTCAGTTTTATGACACGGGGCCTCTGTGGGACCCCATATTTACGTGAGATCTGCCCTTGTGAGGACTGAGCTAAGAAGCATCAAGATCTGACTTCTCCGGGCTCCACTTAAATTGAGACTATCCATTTATATCCAGTTGGGACCAGTATCTGAGAGCTGACCTGAGAACCATGAAGACCCAGACGCACCATTCAACTCCAGTGCATCCTTTATCTCTTACATAGCTCCAGGCAAGTGTAGGGGTGGAATGGACCATCTTTACTGGTCCAAAATTTGAATTAACTAATGCTTATTGGATAGTGAATTATAACAGAAACTGTTAATGTGTGGGAGAGCCACATGAATATCAAACAAATTCATTATGATCGGTGCTATTACAGTGAATACCAAATGAGCTCATAATGACGGGACAATGAAACTGTTACCAATAGATTTTATTTCTGTAACAAATCCTCCATGTAAGAGCCCCTCCTGTAGTGTTAATTCTAATGTAAGTTTGCATCGGAATATTAGCCTCATCTAGTAAATTACGGGTTCCAATAGCCCCACCATAATGTCCAGGGATGTATTTTGTGTTGGTTGATTTTTCTCTGTGCTTCAAGTCCCCTCTGGCCCCTCACTTCCATGGCCACTCAGAAGGCTCACATCTTACTTCAAATGGTCAATCATTCCTGCTCAATCATTCCTGGTAGCAACCTTAATGCAACAGGACAGGATGAGAAATCTCATCCATCAAAATAGATAGGACACATACTCTGAGAGAATTTCTCTTTCACCCAGCAGGAGTGTAGCCTAAGTCAACAGGCACTCACAAATAAAGCCCCACTGGAGATGAAGGCTTGATTTCTCTTAGCAGACACCTAGAATCTTGTAGGGGTTATGTATTTTAAACCCAGTGTCTCCACCTGGTCTTAAAAGAGACGCAGAGGGAGGTCCCCAAAGCCGCTCTGGGCTATAGCATGGCAGCTGCAATTGAAATGTTGTGGTATCAGGAAGGGCTGGCAAGATGAAGCTTATCATGGAAGAGTTTCTGGTCCTCTAGGTGGCTCAGGTGGGTTAAAAGTTAGAGAGACCCACAAAGACAAAGAGAGAGACAGAAATAGAGGGAGGAAAGGATGATGGAAGGAGAGAGAGAGAGAGAAAGAGAGAGAGAGAGAGAGAGAGAGAGAGAGAGAGAGAGAACAGATGAACCACTGAAGAATCAGAGAGGTGACCCATTCAATGTCTTGCAAGCAGATTTGTGGAAGACCCAAGAGTCCAGGGCTGTCACTAACCTAATACTAAAATTGTAGCTTTCCCCTCAGATTGCAGCCAAGTTTAAGTTCTCAATAAATACTTGAACGAATGCATTTTTTTCCTTTTTGTATATATTTTATTTGCTGTTTCCAGGGACCAAATGTTGGAGGCCAGCGATTAACTAGGCTTGTATTTTCTTGCTCCTTCCTGCCTCCTGTTCCTCCGGGCTGCTCAGTCACTCTCAGAGAGGTAATGAAGAATCTTTCGGTGCTCCCAAGAAGACCCTGAAGAATACCACAGACCCTTTGTGTCAGGGTGGTTAGTAATGGAAACAACACACGTGCTCTGCTGTTGCTTTTATACTGAAGGCCTTAAGAAGGCCAGAGCAGCTTCACAAAGTCCTCATTAAAGACCCTCAGTTCCCCTTCAATAAAAACATAGATGGTATTAGTCACACCTTCAAAGTGTTCTAGATTGATCACAAATGTTTGCACACACACACACACAGACACACACACATACATACACACACACACACACACCATCTTAAACCAAAATTTCCAACTGGCTGATTCCCAGGCTTACAGTTAGCTCTCTATCAAGAATTAATGCAACATCATGCACACACCATTACTGAAAAATTCTACGCTGTTTTTTGCCAAGTGTCCCTATATAATAGTTTTATCACAAGTCTGACAGCCTCCATAAAAATTCCAGGCATTCTATATCAACAGCCCTCTTTGTACTAAGTTATTAAACATTAAATTTTTATTCGTCATTTGTATTCTGTTATGCAAAATAAGCTCCTTGATAAGATGTGTCTTCTTAATTGGGCCCTTGATGCTTCTTGGATCGGAGTTGTCAGATTAGCTGGAAGAAGAGGCACTGCGTTGAGCCAGCGAGCTACCAGGAGACCAATAGCTTTGTAACAACGATATTAAGTTAGAGGGGCCAAGTGGAGGGCAGCACCAGGCTCAGGTGAGGCTTTGCATCTGTGCATGTCTTATGCTCAAGCACTTTTCTCCTGGCATCAGCAGGGCTGATGGAAATAGATTTGTTTGTTGTTTACAGCATGCAGCTGTGGGCAATGCTGCACGGGAGTTGTATAAGATTGAAGCAAATTTGTACTGAGACTAAAATATTGAGCTTTGCTCCCGTCAGCAGTCTCTGGAATCTTATTGTCGAAAACTTTATCTAGTTGTAACCTTCCCCAGGGTGATTTTCATTTGCAGCTGCCCTGTTCTGTCTCTCATCTCCTGTCCCTGCCTCCCCCCCCCCAGCCCCACCCCACCAGCCCCAACTGCCATTGCGGCTTTAGTACTTAGCGGGGGGAGCCAGCCAGCCCTAGGCCGGAGCACAGGCACTTCCTGACAGGGCCACACACAAGGACATGGTGACAGGGCGGCCATTTTCTCTCCTCAGCCCCAGCCTCATGCTGCCTCCTGCAGCCGGCGCCTGCTGCCTCTGGTCACCGCCCTCCTTACCCCCCTGTATGCTGTCTAGTTGGGCTCCGATCCTCTAGAGGGTCACCCACTTGCCAAGCCAGCCTACAACATTTGCGCAGAGGGGAAGGCAGCTAATAAAATGTCTGTGTGCCTTTGAAAACAACGTTACTCTCACCACACCATGCCTATTTCCGTACCTGCAAGTTTCTCTTTGTCTCTGACGATGTGGGGAAGAAAATGAAAAGGATTTCCTAGTTCCTGCCACTGCCCAAAAGAGACAAAAAAAAAATAGACCAAATTTTCAGGGATCCTAGGACAATTTCAGTAGGATAAAATGGGGGTATATGCCATCGTGGGCTGTGGGCAGGTCCAGGTGACCTGGAGACAAGGTGGGCTCATTTCTCTGACAGAGCTCCTTTGTGTCTTTGAAAAGCAGAATGTGTGTGCAACATACATGTATGAGTGAATTTTTCTTTATGTATGTATGCTTGTGTGTGTATGCTCATGTGCAGATATCTGCATGTCTGTCTGTTTTCACGTATGTGTCTGTGTGTAGTTGTGTGTGTGTGTGAATGTACATGTCTATGTGTATCTTTGTGTGGTGCATGTGTCTATATTTCTGTGTGTCTCTGTGTGTATGTGTGTATAACTATGTCAGTGCATATATGGAGATATATCTCCATATATGCACATATATATATGTGTGTGTATGTATGTTTAAGTACATGTGTGTTCATATGTGTATGCAAACTTTTGTATCTCAATAACTGCGTATTTGTGCATGACTCTGCATGCTTTTAAGTATATACATGTATCTGTGTGTGTTCTGTGCCTCTGTATGTATTCATATCTACATATATGCATGTGTCTCTTTGTATGTATGTGTTTGTATGCGATGTATGTGTCTCTATATTGTCATTTATGTATGCCCCTCTATACACCCATGTGTATATGTGTACCACTAAGTATACACATGTATGCATCTGTGTGTGATTCTGTGTTTCTGTGTACAAGTATGCTATCAGTCTCTGATGCGCTGGAGCATGGTGCCTTCATCTTATTCGGTATCAGTCCATGATAATTAGAATGTCTTTGGGGATTGACTAAGTTCTCTCTGGCCAACTCTCCTTGGCCTGGAAGGACAGAAACTCTCCCACTGAGGCTGCCACTTGTGCTGAGGTGAGCCCTGCCCCTCAGACCCCACAGGAGGAAGGTGGTATTCAGACATGTGTGCTTTCCTCCGAGAGGTAGGGGGTGTGGTCACTGCTTCTCAGTGCTCTATAGCTCCCCGGGCAGGGACTTTAGCTTTGTTTGAGTGTCTGCATAGAGTAGGCTGCGTCCCCTGGCCACCGCATGCTCACCCTGCAGCAGACATTTGACTGAGGCTGGGATGCCTATAAGTCTTAATTTGGCTCATAGTTTCAGAAGTCTCCATCCATGGCCAGCTGGTGCCATAGCATTTGGGTCCAAGGTGAGACATTACATCATGGTTGGAAGAATGTGGTGGAATGTAGTGGTTTCTCTCTTGGTGGCCACAAAGAAGGCAAGAAGGGACCAGAAAGAGATCCCAAGAATATATCCCACTGCCTAGTTCTGTCTCTGGACTTTCCACCATCTCCCAGTCATGCTCTTAAGTCATCAATGGGGTAAGACATTAACTAGCTCAAAGCCCTGAAGAGCCCACCTCTGTACAGGGGTAGATTTACTAGCTCAGCATTCTATACCCCAATTTTTGCTTTTCTAATTGGGATACCAGTGAGTTACCCCAAGAATCACAATGGTAAAAATGGAATATGCAATTCTATGCCTTCATCTAAGTCAAATTCTTTGAGATTTCAAGAAATAGAAAGTCAGTAGCCACCATATGTGGCACAGACTTTGACAGAACACTGCAGCTGGGTACAATGCAGAGAACAACTGAGGGAGTTTGCCCGGCCCCTAATGATACACACACAGCATCAGGCTCAAGAAACTCTGTGGACAAGGGGCCAGAGAGATTGTAAAAACCAGAGGACCAGGGTGTCTCTGGCAAGATGGATGGTAACTTCTGCACATAACAGGGAAACTGCACCCATGAAATCTCAACAGTATTATCACCTAAACAAGACCAGCACAACCATGGCACTAGCTGACATGCCAACATGGACGTAGGAAAAATAATGAGAACCCACATCTAGATGAATAGCTACAGATAATTAACAGCTTCTGAGAGAGGTAGGGTGAGCCTTATACAGAGATGAGTGCTGAAATCAGTTATCTAATGTCAAGTGGTAAGCCCTAAAAACATATGTATACAAATAACACTTCACAGATTTGTCAGGTTACATTTATAGATAGATAGATAGATAGATAGATAGATAGATAGACAGATGATAGATAGATAGGTATGTATGTATGTATGTATGTATGTATATCTCTAACAATAGAAAATAATGAATGTGTGAAAAGAAAAAGAAACACCAAGTAAGGATAAAGTCAGGGAGATGTGGAGTTTATCTTGGACAAGTTGTGATAAAAATACATTGTAAGAGATTCTCAAAGAATTAATAAAATATAATATTTTTTAAATGGAAATAGAAAATAAATTTAAATTTGTTGGAACCATTACATAAATATATATGTGTGTGTCTGGTGCCAATCCGGGTGTAGGGACGTTGCCTTCAGAGACGGCTGGGTCCTGCGGGCCTTTCTCCACTTCTGTTCTGCACGCTGCACCTGGTCTCATCTGTGGTCAGTTCGACCCACACAGCACCAGGCTGGCCACCAGCAGGGCCAGTCTTGCACTGGGCAAGCATCCCAATGAAAGCAACAATCTCAGTCTTCAGCACTAGCTGAGATTTCAGGTTTAGACTACTGTGGAACCTCACTGTGAGACCAACCCCCAGAACAGATAGAGAGTGAGGGAGGACATAGACACTCATGGCATAGATAGAAGAAAGTCTGAGCTACTGTTGCAGCTTTGGGGGGAAGGTCCTACCATTCTCTTTGCATTCTGGGGCCTTTCTTGGACATCCTCCCACCTTCCTTCACCAGACCCCCTTTCACAGACAATGACAGGAACCAGGCCCCTGGGACATTTTTCTGTCTCCTGAGTTTATGTCATTCTAGGTCTACAGTTGTCTGCTAATGCACGTCTGTTGGTATGCAACTCCCGCCTGTCCAAGGCCCCCACTAGGTCAGCTTTTGCCAGTCCCCAGCACAGCCTCACCTTAGAACCCACAGACAGCTTGCTTTCCAAATACCCAGCCCAGGGTGGCCTCAAACACGTCATTTTCCCGCTTCAACCTCGTGACTACTGGGATTACAAACTTATGTCACCACGCCCAAATTCTACATCTTTCATGGTTATTGTCTTAGTTTGGGTTTCACTGCTGCGAACAGACACCATGACCAATGCAAGTTTTATAAAAGACAACATTTAATTGGGGCTGGCTTACAGGCTCAGAGGTTCAGTCCGTTGTCATCAAGGCAGAAACATGGCAGCATCCAGGCAGATATGGTGCAGGAGGAGATGAGAGTTCTACATCTTCATCTGAAGGCTGCTAGTGGAAGACTGGCTTCCAGGCAACTAGGGTGAAGGTCTTAAGCCCACACCCACAGTGACACACCTACTCCAACAAGGCCACACCTCCTAATAGTGCCACTCCCTGGGAAAAGCATATACAAACCATAACAGTTATCAAACAAGCACTACCCATGGCACACTGCGGACTCCTCCCAATTGTTCAATTTGGTATCGTTTGAGCAACATAATGAATAACTCAGGCTAATAATCTCAGCCAAATAGATAGGTGAGTCCCTACCAACTCGGAGCTCTAAACTACCTTGATTGCAACAGAAATAAAGTAAGCATACAGAAGATTCAAGGCCTTCCGACTATCAGAGTGATGATATCACAAAATGGTGGTGGCTAGATATCACCTGCAAAATTACACACCTCTCCCCCACCCCAAATTGCCAGGAAGAACAAAGAGATCCCGTGGCCTGTGTTCTTAGCTTCCACCCAGGTCCCGAGTGAGTCACTGGGGAAATGTGAAGCCTGCGTTCTGCAGGTCTCCCCACACACAGACTATGAGAGTGATAAAAAGACAGACATTATCTACATTCTAAATACATATAGGTTAATGAAAAGATCACGGTATTCTGGTAATCCATAATTCTCCCAAGATAAAGGACTCCCCCCTGTACGTTCGAGAGCCAATAGCCACTTGGTTTGGAGTGGCCTTGGTTTCAGCTCCTGGCTGTGTTTTGACATTTCAAATTTGTAGAGGTCATGTGTGCAGCGGGAATGGCTTGCTAGAACACTGATGATAATATTCCTGGCAGGCACAGGCTCTGGAAATTCCAGTTTCACGATATCTCATTATCTGCAGGTGCCATAATGGGAAAGGGAATGCAGAGCTGTCAATCACGGAGGAGCGGTTGGAAACGCCGCAGCGGCATAAAAGCTTTCCATGACTTAGCCCCTCCGCTCAACGAAGGAGCTCAGAGAGAGCTGCCTTGCGAGCAGCTAGGCTGCATCAAGCAAAATGGCACGGGCACGGCCGTGATGGAGCTGGTACCACTAATAGCTTCCCTTGTCCCCACAACCGAGTCTTAGGATGGTGTCTGTGTATGCAGATGAGGCACGGGTTCCCTACATCGGGCCAACCCTTGGCATCTCCCAGCTAATGCCATCACATGAGGAGTCCTCTGTGACCCGATACCAAGACCTAGAAGCTGGACTTCATTCTCTGAAATCTTTGAGAACCCTGGTGAGGTAGAAGGGTCTCAGACGGGACACTCGAGAATGCGAGATATTTATGGGGTGGGGCTGCTTTCAAAGGCAAGCTTAGGGGGGAATTGGGAGGCAGGATGCTTTGTTTATATTGTTGTTTGACACCCCCACTGCGGGATTAATTTGGGTGAGTTTCAAAAGCTTCTCAAAAGATGGGTTTGGAGAGGTGGTTTAATGGTTAAGAGCGCTGGATGCTCTCCCTGAGGACCTGGGTTCAATTCCAAGCCAGCACACAGTGACTCCTACCTATTTGTAACTCAAATTGTTGTAGGGGAGCTGCCGCCCCCTCTGGCCTCCCCACGAGCAGTGCATGTGCATGATACATAGACAAGCAGGCAAAACACATACACATAAATTTAAAAAAATTAGAAGCTCAAAAATTTAAAAGAAAATTTCTTACAACATAGTTAAACATGAAGGCTATGGCATGTGGACAATTATTTAAAAAAAACACTTAAAAATCAGTATTCAGGGCTGGAGTGATGGTTACGAGTACAAACTGCTCTCAAAGAGGACCCAAGTTCAGTTCTTAGCACTCAGGTTTAGTGGCCCAGAACTGCCTGATACTCCAGCTCTAAGGGATCCAATGCTGCTGGCCCCCTTGGACATCTTAGCTCACATGCTGGGCACATGTACACTTATTTAAAACAAATACTTAAGAAATGAAAATAAAATTAATATTCAGCTAGACATGTTGACCTGTGCCTGTAAGGCTGAGGCAGGAGGATTATGAATTCAAATCTCGCTGTGCTGTACGGTCAGAGCGTATCTCAGACACAGCAGGACAGAAGGAAGAGAAGTTCAGACTTGAAGCTGTTAAGTGGAGCGTCCTAGCTCAGGCACTCAGGGCTTCCCTAACTTCCCTCTATGTGGCTAGCCTGGGCTAGCACATCACCTCATTCTGTCAAGGACAGGAAGGGCAAGACACACCCATGCCAATGAATAGATAGACTGAGGACAGGGCTCACTCGGTAAGTCAAGAGATAAATGGGGGCCCTGGGAGTAAGAAGGGCCTTCCCTTCCTCTCTTTCTTTCTTCCTTCCATCTCTCCATCCCTCTCTCCCTCCATTCCTCCTTCTCGTCAAGTGAGATTCCTGCAGGAAGAAATGGCTGGCAAAACTTTGTTACAAAGTTGGACATTCACACTTGCATTTTCAAATTCTACGAAAGTCACTGTGACAACTCGTGTGTGTGTGTGTGTGTGTGTGTGTGTGTGTGTGTGTGTCTGTCTGTCTGTCTGTCTGTGTATTTGTGTGTGCATATCAGCTTTATCATATTTATCCCCCACAAAACTTTTCATTTTAAGTCATTCTGGCAACTTACTTTGATTTTTAAGAATAGAAGAAAACCTTATTTACTGACAAGGTCTCCAAAGAGTAGAAGCCCTTCCCTGACGCAGGACACCGAGAGGCTATGTCCAGAACTTGTAAGAACCACAGGACAAAGACATTTTGTCTCTAATAGAAGAACTTCATTCATGGGATTAAAGTTTCTTTCTTTCTTTCATTCTTCCTTCCTTCCTTCCTTCCTTCCTTCCTTCCTTCCTTCCTTCCTTTCTTTCTTTCTTTCTTTCTTTCTTTCTTTCTTTCTTTCTTATAGAATGAACACTTTTTTCTTAATAGCATTCATTCCCATTCCTCCTCTCTTTCCTTCCTCCTTCTCTTCTTTTTCTCTTCTCTCTTCTTCCCTTCTCTCTCTGCTCCCCTTCATTCTCTCCCTTTCTACCCCTCTTCCCTTGGAGTTTCGGGCTTCAGCTGCAGCTTTGTGGCCTGCTAAGTGTGTCTGCAACAATCAAGTTAGCGAGTTTTAAAAACCTTCCTCGAGATCCCGCCTGTGGGAGGCACTTGTTAGAGAGGAGCAGCAGCTGCCCCTGAAGGCCACACTCCAGGACTAACAGGATGGAGCCCCTTCTTCTCCTGGAGGTTAGTGCTTTGGGGTTGTTGTTGATGACATCTGTCCACTCCAAGGCCCTCCATTTCTCCTGAGGACAGAATAGTCAGGAAGTGACCCCCATGGAAAATGGCTTTCCTCAGCAGAGGTGTGCTGTGCCTAGATCAGGGGCACTGACTGGGGGAATGACCAAGCTGTAGGGTAGGATAGAGAAGGAGGCAAGGGGGGAGGGGGCATGAATGTCACCCTCCTTCTCACTTCACTGTTGCAGAGGGAGGGGTGGCAAACCCATGTCAGCGCTGGGCCAGTTGAACCTAGGACAGCAGGCGTAGGATGAAACTCTAGACCCGACATTTCATTGTCCCTTCAAGCCTTGGTTTCCTCTGCCATAGAATGATCTTAACCTATCCAGTCTGGCAAAGTGCATTCCTAATTGACAGAGATGATATGTATGGAGGGATTAGTCCAGCCAGGAAATGCCAAAATTAGTAAAGAAGAAACAGAAAATTCTTTATGTGAAGTCAAAAACCCTACATCCTGGGGTCGGAGAGACATTTCAGTGATTAGGAGCTTTTATTGCTCTTGCAGGGGACCCAGGTTTGGTTCCCAGCATCCACGTGGTGACTCAAGCCTATATCCCAGTGACACAGCTCCTTCAGCAAGGCCACACCTCCTAACCCTTCCCAAGCCAACTGGCTTCTGAGTATTGCAATGTACAAACCATCTTGGTCAGAAACCCTTTGTGTTAGATTGGGCTTAAAGAGCACTTGTATAACTCCATTCTCATTGTGTACGGAGCTACTAACATTCTTACAAGAGGACCAAGCCCTGCAAATGTAATTTCTGTGTACATATGTGTGAGGATGTCTCTTTGTATGTGTGTGTGTATGTGTGTGTGCATGTATATGCATACCTCTGCTTATGCACAGATGCAATTCTGAACAAGACTGCCAATGGGATTGGTAGCAATGACAGTGTTTGAAATAAAATGCATGAGAATACCAAATGTTGTTGTTGTTGTTGTTGTTGTTGTTGATTTGCTGTGCCCATGAAGGAACTCAGGGCTTTGTATATGCTGTGCCACATTGCTGACTCATTAATTTTGTTTTAAAAATCCAGCATCACCAGAGGCTGGACTCCATAAATGCCCAGCACAGCAAACAGCTGAGCCCTCCTTCTCAAGCATAGCAGCAGCACAAGGACTCGCTTGCATCTCCCTGGTTTTCTGTGGACAACTTTACTCCCAGTGCTAATCCTTGAAGTGACCGGCATAGGTGCCGTGTTACTTTTACTAAAGAGGGAGGTGGTGTCAGATGAGGTCTTTTTAAAAAGACATCTTAACTTATATAGATCATGTGTATATATGTGCACCGCATGCCCGCAGTCGTCCTCAAAGGCCTGAAGGGGGAGTGACTCCCCCTTGAGCTGGAGAAGCAGGTGACTTGATCCTCCATATGGGTGTTGATGGGAACTGAACCCTGGTCCTCTGCACGAGCCGTCAGTACTGTTCACACCATGCTGCCTCTCCAGCCTCTTCAGATAGCTTCTTGATTTCTGCTTTTCCAGTTTCTTGATCTCTTTGATGCCTTTGTCTCTTCTTCCTCCTCTAGAATCTGGAATGCTCTCTAAAGGTCTCAGGGTTAAAGGCATTGTCCCCAGTTTTGAGCTACTTGGAGCCTATATCAGCTTTAAGAGGTGAGGTCTACTTATGGTGTGGTATTTCTTTACATCTCTGGGTCCGGGGCTTCACAGGATTATGGGACATGGGCCGCTCCCTGTCTGTTTTGCTTCTTAGCCCTGAAGTGAACAAACTTTGCTGTCTCTCACTGTCCTGCCAAGATATGCCACCTCATTACACTGGCCTCAAAACAAGCAAGCTAGTGGGCCTTGCCAGAGAAAGCTCTTCAAGCTGAAGTAAACTTTTTATAAATTGACACTCCAGGGAATCTGAGACAGGAATGAGGAGCTGACACCACTGTCCCTTACTCAGTCCTACTGTCCAGCCTTGAAAAAGGCATCAGCACCTCACAAACAGGTTTGAGCTGCTATGAGACAGTGCTGGGCCTCAGTCCTATCCTGTGGTGGCTTTGCTGGCTGAAGGAAAGATGCCTGTGGAAACTCATCAGAAGGCAGAGATGGCAAGGACCTTCTGGAGCTCCAAACCCTGCCCCACTCTTGCAGACAGCTGTTGGGTTTGTCACATGTAAGCTTCTGAGTCCCTAGGAGATCCAATAAGAAACCACATGATGCATTTCACCCTGTTAGTTGGCTTTGATTTTGAAGTTTCAAGGGCTCATCCTTCTGCCTCAAACTGTACACTCTTTGGCCTCAGACTTATTAGCTAACTTCCTCCAAGCAGAGCCATCCTAGGGGCCACTTTAGATTTTTGGCCCACAGGGAAATCGTTGGGCATGGTTTCTCCACCCCTGCATCTGGCCCATCCATCCTGCCCCAGCCTGCTTTCCCTCCTGAGGTCACAACTGCAGCCCTCTACCCTTTACCTCACTGGATAAATCTGGAAAGATATCCCTGTGCATCTCTGTGTATGAATGTGTGCAAGTGTGTGCATCCATGCGCATATGAGACTGTGAGTCTGTATGCGTGTGTGTATGTGTGCATGGACATGCACGCACGTGCATGGCTGAGTGTTTGTTCTCGTGTAATTCTCCAAAAGTGCAAACTGATAAAGGTCCTTCCTTTCTTCCCTCTTTCCCTTCCTATTTCCCTTCCTCCTTTTCCCCTTCCATCTTCCCTCCCTCCCTTTCTTTTCTCTTTTCTTCCTTTAAAGGAGAACGGAAAGGGGCTGGAGAGATGGCCTAGCAGTTCATAGAACTTGCTTCTAATGTATGAGGTGTGGATCCCAGAAGTTCCTGCAACAACCCACACCCCCACCCCAAGACACGTGCAACACCAGCCCCAAGGGATTACACAATCTTTTCTTATATCTGTGCAAGCACAGGCACATGCATGTGCACATACACTCATGAAGACACACACAAACACATACATAACAAAAGTAAATGGAATAAATCCTTTTTTAAAAACGACGTGAAACTCCATTTGCCCTGACTGATCACTCCCCTACCCTCTGTGTCAGAAAGAACGCCTTTCCCCCTTTCTATGGATGCGAGACAGAGCATCTGGAAGTGACTCTGTCATTTCTGACACAGGCTCCTCACATCCCAATCCCTCCAGGCACTTGCCCAGCCTTCCTTTGCTGGCCTCCCCCTAAGGGCATCCACACCTCAGAGGGAAGCCCCACGTCCCAGTTCCATTGGGGATCAGGGGATCTCCCCACATTATGAAAACCTCCCCACGGGGACTGACTGACACATATTTTACTTTTAAATGTTTAAGCTGATTGATTCTTCCTGACAACGTTTTCTTACAGGCTTTTCCCGCCTAATGAATCTGAGCCTCTGTGAGTGCCGTATGATTGACAGAGCCGCAGACTGACAGCTTCGAGTTTCTTCGAAGACTAGGGTTTATGGCAGCCTTTTAGGGTCCGGGTAAGTAGGCAAAGCGGAAAGTTGTTTCCATTTCAGAGCATGGCCTCGATTGCTTGTCTGAGTCTCCCTAAAAAAAAAAAAAAATCACTTAGACTTTTGTGTATTCAACAAACATGTCTTGAGTCTCCAAGACTTGTACCCTGGGCAATGCCAACATAGGCCATGAATCGAATATGCCCTTTGCCATCAGGGAGCTCTGACTACGGGGTTAAAGAAGAGGGAGCTCAAGAGGACACATGAAGCCACTGCCCCTGGGTGTGACTCCAGGAGAGGAGCTGCTAAGCGGATTAACCCTACAAATGACAGGACCTTGTACAGAGGAAAGTGATAAACAGTGGAAGGCATTGGATCCCATTTGTGATTTGGGCAGAAGACCCCTCACTCAAGGACATGTATTCTGCTGTGGATGAGGGATCAGGAAGACAGATGTGGTGCTGAGGCTGGAGGGCCACTCTCCTAAAACATCAGGAGAGTTCACGAAGTGTGTGCCAAAACCTTTAGGATTCCCTAGGAAGGGGATGGCAAGTGCGTGGGAAATCCTGCTTAGGAAGATATTTCTGCAACATGTGTGATAGCAGATTAAAGGGGAGGACTCCAGAGACCAAGCTGTGAAAAGAGCCTTACATAAGCCAATGGGTTAGTCAGCTTTAGTGTCATTGTTAACAAATACCTTGACAGAAACAACTTACAGAAGGAAGGCTATGTCTTGGCTCATGGTTTCAGAGGGTTCAGCTCAGGTTTGCTTGACTGTATGTCTTTGGGCAGAACATCATGAAGGTAAGAGTGGGTGGAGGCACTCTTCACCACACGGCAGACAGGAAGTGGAGAAGGAGAAAGGCACTGGAATCCAGTCTAACGTTCTCAGACTCCCTTCTAGTGGTTCACTTCCTTGAGCTGGGTCCCACTGCCCAGATCTCAGAATCTACATAGGTAATGCCCCTTGCTAGGTCAAGAACTCAACATGTGAGTCTATGGGAGACTTTTCAAAGTCAAACCACAGCCATCAGCCTTCAGGAGGTTTACTGAGTGACTCTTATTGCGTGCAGTGTGTTGATTTGGAGAGCAGATAAGTTGAGGAAGGTTCTCCTGTTGGAGGTGGGTAGGTTTGGTTTTGTTTTTAAATACTTATTTTAATTTTAGGTTTGTGCCTCTGTGTGTGTCCATATGTGGATAGGAGTACATGAATGAAGGTGCCTGGACTCCATAGATAGAGATCCAATCCCTTGAAGCTACAGGTGGCTGTGAGTAGACTTAAGTAGGTGCTGGGATCTAAATCCAGGTCCTGGAAGAGCAGCATTTGCTATCAACCACTAGAGTTGTTTCTCCATCCCCTGAAGATGGGCAAGTTAAAGGTGGCACTTGGGCTGGAGATAGGTAAGTTGGTACAAGACTTGTGGAAGGGATGCTTTTCTTTTTTATCTCCACCATCAGGATCCAGGGACTCTGGTCATGACACCATGGATTAAAATAGCAGTAGCAAGTCTACCACTAATCCAATAGGCTTGGATTTAAACCACAGGTAAGGCTGAAAACTCTTCATATTCTAGATAGCAGGGATACTATCTTTGGTATTTTTCACCTAGTTATGGAAAATGCAGCCATGCTAATCAGTATTGACCCTACCCTGGTGTCTGTCAGTCTGTCTAGACTACAGACAGCAGCTCCCTCTAGGCCATCCCCAGGACTGTTCTACCATGTCCCGCTCTGGTTCTTTGGGCAAATTGTAGCCATATGTCCAGTCAGGCTGAGCATCTGTCTGGAAAGAACACATTTGTAGCATGTAGACATCCCACCTGAATACCTCAGACTGCATGCAAAACCACAAAAGTGTCTGTCACTATCCACACTGCATGGAGACCAAGGACCATCCCTGGCTCTAGGAACCGGTAGGCATCCTCTGCACTACAAAATGAGTGCAAAGCACCGACCCAAGGCCTCTAATGTTGGCTTGTGACAGGAGTTTGGGGCTGTTCCCACATTTGGGAGGCAGGAGGCAAAGCCACCTTGCTATTGTGTTCTAATGGATGGTATTTAACCCCGGGTTTCATGTGTAGTGATTGTCCCCCAGTGATCACTTCCTTCTCATAGTGGAGAGTTCCTGCCACTTTATCACAGTTTAAAATAGAATGGGACCAGAAGCACCACTCCACCGTTCACACTTGGTGGGATTCCACCCAGAAACACAGGCAGGAAAACAAACAAACAACAAACAAAACAAAAAACCCAACAAGCTCCCAGGGACCCTTGACCATAGTTCCTGGAGATGCTAGAAGCTAGAGGAAAATGCCTCTGAAAGGTTCCTCCACAGAGACTAAGAGGTAAGTGTTTTTTTTTTCCTGGGGCCCAAGGAAAATTTGGCCAAGATCTGGGGCCGGTCACAGCCTGTATCCTAGGCAATAGCTCAGAGAGTGACATGGCAAAGCAGTAAATTACAGAGTCTTCCAGGAATGGTGCCAGAGAACTTGACATTTCACATTCCCTCACACATTGGCAGCTGTCACCACGGGTAACAAAATGCAGGCACTACCCACGGCTCAATAGGTAGCCTGTCCCCCAGAATTTAGAAGCACCATCTCTATCTTTGACGGTCCCATGTCTGGGGTCGCAGCTCTAGATGTAGTTTTGATAAGACAGAATGGTACACACATAGTGGGAATGGTGTTCTGTGAATGTACGCATTGGGTTTAGGATAGAATCAAAGAAGCTGACAGCTTGGGCCTGCATAGTTTTTGCGTCAGAGTCTGCATTATTCCCTGTGTGTTTCCCCGTTACTAAAATAGGACACTGTCATCGAGAATGATGTGGAAAGTTCAGATAAAAGACACAGGGATGATTTGGAAACATCCATCCTGATATGATTATCATATTCGGTTACAAATCTAGAGAGAGAGAGAGAGAGAGAGAGAGAGAGAGAGAGATATTAGATTGTATTACATACAACTGACAAATATGTAATTAACAGAAAAAATCACATAATTTAATATATATGCAACTGAGCCTGCTTTCCTGAACACAGTGCCTCCACCAGTCACAAGAAGTCTCACAGTTTCTTTATTTGGGATAGGCTGGCATTGTATTCATGAGGACTGGGTTGACAGGTAATTAATGCAATGAAATCATTTGTACTCAGCAATAAAACAACCATTCCTTCACTCAATTACATATTGACATCTTCTGAATCACAATTAGAGTAATCAAAACTTGAGCCTATATTCCTATCTTTTTAATAACCTTTTATTTTTCAAATTCTTCGAAATGTCCCTGTGTTTATGCAGTGCATAATTGACCCATGGGTGCACAGTTCACCCCTACCTCCCCTGGCTCCCTCCCAGATTCATGCTCTCTTTTTATTTGTTATCTGTTATGAATAATTCCCTGAGTCCACTTAGCCCAGGAACATATGAGTTTGTGATCCTCTACTGGGTCAGGAGCAACCTACAAGGGTTATTTTCCCCCAAGGAGAATGAATGACTGTCCCTTCCTCAGTTGCCACCAACATCAAGTAATCCCTCCAACAGGACAAAGGCCTGGGGCCTCTCCCCACCCGTGCTGGAAATTTGACCGGCTTGATCTTGTGCAGGTCTTGTTCAGATAAGCAGAGCCACTGTGAGTTCATGAGTACAACAACCTGTCAGGTCCAAAAGGCAGGATTCCACACCATTCTTACCCATCTTCTGGTTCTTGTATTCTTTCTATTTCTTGTATTCTTTCTGTAATGTTCTCTGAACCCAGTGCGGTGTGAGGAGAGATTGGAAAAGAGAGAGAGAGAGAGAGAGAGAGAGAGAGAGAGAGAGAGAGAGAGAGAGAGCTGAGCATTCAATGGTCACTTAATGTCAGCAGTCCTCATAAAGGAGCTTCTCTGGCCCAGGTTGAGAGCACTACCAATTTATAGATAGAAATAAAACATTAGAATGCAGTTTGACAATGTGACCATCTAGCAACATGGCAACAGTAGGTTGCTGCTCTATGGCTTATAATATCCCAAATTATGGGCTTTTTGCTAGATTTACAGCATCAGACTAGAAATCCATCCTGTGAGTCAGATCACATATCTAACGAGAAAGTATTTGGTTACCCCCATAACCTTCATGCCACTATTATACTAGCGGATATTTCTTTGATAGCAGGTCAGTGTTGTAGTGGACACATCCCCTTCTAGCAGTATATAAGCTAGCCAGCGGGGAGAAAGTTTCCTGGTCAATTCCAGCTTGTTTTGTTTATGTCTTTGAAAGCATGTGGTGTCTTCAGCAAGAGTTGTACTGTCTAGTTACAGTGGATAATCAAGATTAATGACAATGCCCTTTGTCGTTCGGATACCTCCCTGACTAATAACTCTCTTGTCCATAAGTAGTGATGTGCAGCTTTGTGGGAAATGTTTTAATACACACTGGTAATCTTGATTACAATATGCTCAGATACTTTAATGATTGCCAGCTGATCTTCAAAACACATCAAAGAATATTAGGAACTAGGTGGCACTTTCCATTTGCTGGAACTGAAGAACAGATTAACCCCTTTCCCCCTCTCTGAATCAGCCATGCAGTCTTTGACAATTGGGTTTCTCTTGAAGGCTAGCTGGAAGCTTTAGGCAGATGGAGATTTAATACCCCAAAGTCCCTCACACAATGTCGCCTGTAACTCTTAGAACCATGGACATTTTGAGCCTATCACAGTGATCTGGCAGTTCTGTCACCTTCAGCCATCTGTCAGGAAAAGTGGAATTCCGTCTTCCATCCACAGACATTGACCTCACCCTGAATCGCATCAGTATCCATCTCAAGGAATTTCCATCGACAACCGGTGTTCTGATTTTTAATTAGCATTCTCCCTTCTCTACTGCCCCAGCACTAATGACTCTCAACAGAGGTGAGAGTCTGACAAATGGATGTGCTCCCATCCAGAGCTACATCGGCCATGTGAGGCGGCCGCAGCAATGTCGCAGGCTGCTTATTAAAAGCAAGTGTTTAGTGGCAAAGCTGGCTATGAGAGCCTGTGTTTGAATCCAGCGCTTAGCTCCCCAGTGGGAATAGTAGAAGCACTCTCCCTGAGAAAGGACAGTCGCAACAAGGGCTTAGCCTTGACTGGGTGCAGCCCAATGATTCTTCCTCCTCTGCCCTCGTTACCATAAGCAGTGGCTATCTGAGCATGCAACTTCTCAGAGCTCTTCCGTGTTGACTCATGAAACTCTTCCTGCTGTCCAACTGATTGGAGCTACTCTGTTCTGTCCACAGATAAAGAGTTACATGGAAAAGCGAAGCTCTCTAATGGTAGTGGCACATGTCTTTAATCCCAGCAGTACAGAGGCAGAGAGGGGCCGATCTCTGAGTTCGAGGTCAGCCTGGTCTATAGGGTGAGTTCCAGGACAGCCAGGGCTACACAGAAAGCCCCTGCTCTCCAGTTTCATTCATGTGTGTGTGGGGGGGGTTGTGTGTGTGTGTGTATGTGTGTGTGTGTGTGTGTGTGTGTGTGTGTGTGTAAAATGTTTATTGTTCTCTGCAGTGAGATAGTAGTGCATTGTATATTTGCATATATACTACTATATAATGTCTATTCTTCTATTGATGACCTGGTTCTATATTTCTCCTGTTGTGGATAAGTACTGCAGCAAACATAGATCTGCTAGTATCTCTGGGTACTTACTTGATTTCTTTTAGGTAGGTCCTCAAGAATGGTATGTCTAGATCACATAGGACATTCTGATATCAATTTTCAGTAACTCTCCATGGACATCCACACAGACTGGATTCATGTGTGTTTTCATAAACCATGTATAGGGCGCCTTACCTCTGACTCTGCCTCCTTGATGGCAGCCGTTCTGACTGGAGTGAGATGGTCTCTGTGCAGTAGTGGCATGTATATTGTTCACGCTTGAGTCTTATACCCTCTCCAGTCTTCCTAATGTGTCTGTGTGGTCCTGCATCATATTCTTTGTTATGGTGTCATGGTAACCCACTCCACAGCTCACAACCACTCTCATACTCTTGGACACTCAGCTTATTAGAAGGCATCAGCACTTTAATTAAAACTCTGGCCAAAGCTTTGTAGTTGAATCATAAGTTAAGCTATGATTATTATTTTAGATTACATTCTTGAAATTGGTATTTTTGTTCTCATCTGTATTCCAACAATCACCTGTATTGACTCATGAAATACGAACTGGTACCCAATTCAAATCGTGGGTAGGAACCACTATTTCTGCAGACACGGATGGAAAAGTCAAGGCAAGGAAGAATCAAATAATTTGGCTCATGGTACGTACAAAGATGAAGCCAAATGTAACTATCTGGTTCTAAGTGCTGAGCATACTCTACCTATGAAGAAGAGATAACTTGTCAGTTCAGGGATGAAAGGAATTATAGGGATGTGGAGTTTACATTGCTAAATAGAACAATTGTGTTTACGATTTGTGGGTGGGTATTGACACCTTTGAATGTATGTGACTATGTGATAGCCATACCTTCCTTATAACATCAGTGTCAAGACTTGCTGTAGAGATAAAGATTTGGGGTCTACCAGATAGCCTTTATAGCACAGTGCCAGATAGTGTCCTTGGGATTACTATGGATGTCAAGGATGCTTAGGTTGAAACGTCATTGATGGAGGGTCTGAGTAAAGGTATAAGGAAAGTCATTGGGTTCTGTGGATGTGAGAGATGCTTCTCTGTAAGGCATAGAAAGAATGAGATTGAAAAGATGAAGATAATGTCTCGGTTTTCATGTGAAGTGGAAAACAATGGGTCCAAGGGAGGGGGGTCTCTTGGGAGCTGGCATAAATGGCTGTGGCGGTCATTTGAGTGTTGTGTTCTGATGGCTGTGCCTCCCCTCCGCCCCGAGTGGATGGCTTGTGGTAACCACAGAGATGGATGCACAGTTGGACACATCTTCCAAGTGTCTCTCTTGTGCCCCGCTCTCTGCCAGCTCTTGGAAGACAGGAAGCAGTCACCTCACAGGACGAGTATCTCAGGATCCTCAGGACCTTCTTGCTCAACAGCATTCACCATGCCAACCAACATAGGGTTTCCAGCTTTCTTTGCAATGCCAAAATCATTTGGGGGAGAAAGATCTGCTTTCAGCATTGACAAACAAACCTTTCCAATGTGACATTCATCTTATAAGTGTCTCACAGTGGAGCTATGTAGAGCATCTTTCCTCGGTGAGGAAATTTCAGAGTTTGGAAGCACTAGGGGAGATTTTGCAGGCATGAAGGTCCCTCTTCCAATCCAACAGCCCACCCAAGGCCAGCCCTCCCATGGAAACAGATGAATAGATTCTCAGAAAGAAAACAGATTTATTGCTTCCCAGGTCCTATAATAAGGGGATAATGCCAGGAAGGATGTTGAGGAGGCTCTGTGGGAAGTGCGCGTTAGGACAAGAGGAGGGTTCAGTGCCTCTGCACACTTCTGCTGTAGCGCCCCGCGTTCAGCTCTCAAGATGGTACCGAAAGCGTTTTTTCCCAGAGTACACCATTCTGATCCTCTAATTGTGGCAATGAAGTTTTATTCAGATATAAGCTGTTATTCATTGAGCATCCGTCACAAATCAGGCACTGGATAAATCTGCTTTCTTCCAGAAAGGCATGCATGCAAGTGCTGACTTTCATTAAGCTTTGCAGGATAATTGTTCATATGTTAGTTTCTGACGCATCAGGATGAAGACCACACACACACACACACACACACACACACGCACACACACACACACACAGAGAGAGAGAGAGAGAGAGAGAGAGAGAGAGAGAGAGAGAGAGAGAGCATACACAATCCTTACCCTGATAGTATAGCATTTTAGCCTCTTAGGACTGGTTCAACTTAGCAAATAACCTTCCTTTAAAAATAGATTGATTTTACTATTTGTGAATGTGTGTATGTGGGTGTTTGATTGGGAGTTTAGTGCTCATGGTGGTCTCAAGGGAGCACCAGATCTCCTGGGACTGGAGTTACAAGAGATAGTGAGCTGCCCGACATGGGTGCTAGGAACGCAACTGTGGTCCTCCTAAAGAGCAGGAATTACTCTTAACTGCCGAGCCGTCTCTCTGCTCTACAAATAAACTTCTCTCTCTCTCTCTCTCTCTCTCTCTCTCTCTCTCTCTCTCTCTCTCTCCCTCTCTCCAGGTTTCTCTCGATGCTAGGTCAGGAAACCCAGCCTTGAATCTCGCTTTTATCTAGTCTCCAATATCCAGCTTAAAGGCATGTGCTGGCCCCATGTTAGCATAGTCTTTTCGTTGCCGTTTGCCTAGCGCACAATAAATCTGTGCATCACTTTTTCAGGCCCCCACCTCAGGGTGCTGGTGTGCTAGCTTCCTGTCACTATGACAAATGACTTGAGATATATGATTCGTGAGGAGGAAAGGTGTGCACTTTCATCACAGTTTGGCAAGTTTGTGTGTGTGTGTGTGTGTGTGTGTGTGTGTGTGTGTGTGTGTGTTGATGGGGGAGATATGTTGAGGCAGTACTTCCTGCCAAGAACATGTGGCGGTGGCAGTGGCGGTGGTGGTGGTGGCGGTGGTGGTGTGTGTGTTGAGGGGGCAGATATGTTGAAGCATGAAGTACTTCATGCCAAGATCATGTGGTAATGATATGGGTGCTAACGGTGCTTACCTCATAGAGGCCAGAGGGAGACAGACTGAAAGAATGTGAGAAACACAGGTCCTAATATTGCTTCACACACACACACACACACACACACACACACACACACACGAGCATACTTCTGTTGACCTCACTCAGTCCTGTCTCTTAAAGCTCTATCACTGTCCAACAGTGCCACATGATGGGGACTAACTTGATAACATGTTAACATATGGGCCTTTGAGGGTGAATGTTTTAGATCCAAATTGCAGCATCTAGACTGTGGGGAAGAGAATTTATTATATCTCACATAGTGAAAGCCACCTACCATACCCACTGAGAGAAATACCAGTCTACCCTGTGGCAGGGCAGGAGAATTTCGGGGGGGGGGGAGTACTTCCGCAGGGCATATCCTGCAGGTTGCTTCATTCCGTCATCCCCACAGCACCGACTCTGCTCCCAAAGCACGGGGAGCATCCACTCAGGTGAGTCCTCCATCAGCACCGGAGGGAGGGTGTTGGTTAGTTTACTAGACAGGACTGAGTGAGGTCAACAGAAGTATGCTCGTGTGTGTGTGTGTGTGTGTGTGTGTGTGTGTGTGTGTCAGAGTAGGGACCACACAGGACCCATTGTGCTGCAACTTCCATGGGGGTTTTCACACTGTTCCCAGCATTCTCGTGGCTTAGACTTCAGTCCCACACTGAGCCCAGCAGTGCTAGAGGCTGACTGAGCCTCTCCCATGGTTCCATCCACGGATGTCCATGCCGGCCTCCAAGGGGACAGTCTTCCAGGCGACGATTCATAAAGACAAGGCAAGCACCATGTCTCAGGATGACGGCCATCACTATCAACCTCACGCAAGACATAGCAACCAAGTGCATCTAGCTCTGAGTAGACAGGTATCGACACTGAAGCTGCTGTCTGATTCAGCTCATTTAGCCTCACGATTGGAGTGGCAGCACAGTGATCCCCAACATTCTATGAGACCTTATTATCCACTACACGGTGATAGTAGCCACCTACCATAGCATGCTGAGGGGAAATGTCATTCTCCCTCTGGGGCAGGAATGAGACTTCTGCACAGGGTCTCTTAACTAGCCAGAGACAGGTCCAGCTCACAAGAGGCTGTATTTCCTTTGCTTGATAGCGGCACTAGGCTCCCAAAGCCCAGCTATATAATGGCAGGGATTGTGAATCACTTAATCTCTGTGTGTGTGTGTGTGTGTGTATGTGTGTGTGTGTGTGTGTGTGTGTGTGTGTGTGTGTGTTTTAGAATGAGCTATAAATGGCTGGCATTTGAAAATCAAAATCGACATCATCGGAAGTATAAAAATAATGAGGTGGGTGGTAAATGGCACCTCAGAACATGTGAGCAATTTGCACGAGGAAGGAATGGGGGCCATTTAGAGCCAACAAAGAAATGGCTTCTCTGTAGTCACAGATAAAAACCGCCGTATTCAGCGTTAGGGGAGGGCAGCTTCTAAGCGCTTCCATTTAATGTTAAGCCTCTTTTTGATTATGGCAAATAAGTTTCCCTTTCACAGGAGACTTTCCTATAAAAAGGACGACAAAAATAAGCTTTGTATTCTGTGGCAAACGATCTCTTCAGAAGGGTTGTCCTTGGGGCAGGGCACGCGCTCTGTCAGCACGCTCGTTGGCATTTGGTGGATGGAGCCTTGCGTGGCGCAGGGGTCTCCTCGGCTGACCATTGAGGCAGCTTATTATCTCCCAGAAGCGCATAATGTGTTGTGCCAACCAACTGCATTACAGCAAGCCCCTAAATTGTATTTGGACAAAGAATAATTGAACACTGGACAGAATAACAAATGCCCCGGTCAAGTTTGCTTCATGGGTTTATCATGTTGTATTAACATGATAGAAATATGAATACTTAAATCTTATCTCTGGTACACTTTATAACTGCATTAATCATTTACCGTATTATATATTTTTCATGTCAGTAAGATTGGGAGGAAAAGATTCAATTTCCACGGCACAGTCAGAGTGTTTCAGATAAGTAAGAGGCCAGGATGAAACCGTTTCAACGTGGCTTTCAATTGCAGACCCTATAAAGGGAAGGTTAGCATATATCAAGCAATATTAAGCGGGATCCTTTAGCCTTAGGGAAAATAAATCAACACATCGAGTTCTGCCATCGTCCTGTTGGCCTGAATCAGATAAATACTTACAGACATTTTTTTTTTCCCCAAACCGGGCTGATGAGACTTTCTTTTGCCCAAACCCGATGCTTGGGCTCAGCAGAGCTTGTCAGTGGTTGACTTTCGGTGCCTGTCTGGCAGGTGTGTGGGGTGGGGAGGGTAGAGAACACAGGGGTGCGGGGTAGTTGTCCGCTGGCCTCTGGCATGTGTTGTCCTCTGGGAATGTTGGTCCCAGGAAGGCAGAGGTAATAAAGCACTCCGCTGGGCCTTGCAGAACCTTCAGTCATGGGGTAGGTAAACAGGAAGTTGTTCTTTCTTGCAGGTAAGTGATAGAGAGGACCTGCCCCCTTCTGGTTAAATCTTCCAGAAGTGTGTCAGACCTTAAACTAATTTGTCACACAAATATTCTTTTTTCAGACATTTTTTTTCCTAAGCCCCCAGCTTTGAGTCATTCTAGAGAGGGACTAGAATGAGCAGACTTTGCCTTAATTCAATGTATTGTATATGTATCTATTCATGTATTTATATATGCATGCATACATATATGTGTGCATGTATTATGTGTGTATGCTTGCATTCATGTATGTATTATGCATCCATGTATGTATATATGTATCATGTGTGTATTGTGAATATATGCATGCATATATGTGTGTACATATGCGTGCACGTATTATATATGTATATATGCATCCATGTATGTTGCATGTATGTATCTACCTAAGTATGTATTATGTATGTATGCATGTGTGTATGTATGTATGCATGTAATATATTTAAAGTCTGAGTCTGTTATAGCCCAGGCTGGCCTATTACTTCGCATTTTTCTGTTTCAGCTTCTCCAGCAATGGATTACAGGTAAATGCTACCACACCTGGCATTTTAGTCTTTTTAACATAAACTTTCTGAAATCCCCATTGATTCAGTTCCCCCCACCCCGGCCCTTTTTAAAACATCCTGTGAAAGGCTTGTCGTGTTCACTGCGCCCTTGACTCCTTCCTCTTTGCCCAGCAAAGTGAAGTAGAGGTCACGACACAGACGGACATATTTCTCAAAGTTTGGGGGAGGGGAATCAAAACAGCAGGCTGTAGAATAGAAAGGTGAACGGCAAAGACACAAATCACTTCCCAGTCACAAAAATTGCCAAAAAATAGCAGCTTGCAGCTGTGCACAGCAGGGACAGAAAACATTAAACACATGTTAAATAACAAATAGGAGACTTAAATACAGCTAAAAATGGACCTTATTCTGAATAAATCATGCAAGCTGCATCCTAACCATCCCGAGGAATGTAATGGATCATGTGAAATCTGCCAAATTTGTATTTAAAAAAAAAAATCAATAGCCTGTGCCTCCGTCTTTCCAGTGCACGCTGTTGGTTTGGAAGGATGTTCTCCATTTCCTTCCTTTCCTTTGTCGCCCAGCTACCCGCCCCCCCCCAACCCCAGAAGTGGGAAGACCACAGCTGGGCTAAGAGATTTCACTCTAGTCAGAGACAAGCAAGACATGCATTTGAATAAGTCTAGTTTTTTGGGGGGTGACATGCATTTGAATAAGTCTAGTTTTTTTGGGGGTGACATGCATTTGAATAAGTCTAGTTTTTTGGGGGGTGACATGCATTTGAATGAGTCTAGGGATTTTTTTGTTGGGGGGGTGAAAATGATTTATCAGTCACTCTGTTCTACCCAGTGTCGCCCAGCACTGTCCCCTCTTTCTTTTGAACATGCAAAGGCAAGTGTGGGCTCATCGCTTCAGAATTGCTATTTTTTTTTTAACTTTTAAAGTACAGTAAAGTCTCAGCCATGTTCAGTACCCGCTAAGGTACAGCTGTTGGTACCAGGCTTGAAGAAGTTTTCCCTCTCATCTCCTTCCCTGTGTGGGGCAGGAAGGGACATTGCTTTTTATGACAAAAGGCAAAAGAAGTCTCTAGGCAGTGCATTCAGATCAATCCAGCTGGCAGATGGCCTTGTCCCGAAATGTTGGTGGCCTGTACATCACTGTCTTCACATTATCGGAGGGTCTTGTTGCTTACCATTGCGTGGAGGGTCATATTTCCGTGTAGCATGTGTGCCTTTCTGTGAAGATGAACAGCGAACAGTGGCCAGCCAGAGGGACTCTCTTTAATTAGCCTTTATTTCACTGTCCTGATAACACATTCTGCCGCAGCAAGACGCTATGATAATCGTGCACATTTACACACATGTGCACATGCACACACGTGTCACATGTGCACACATGTTGGAGGCATGAATACACTTGTCTAGTCTTTAGGTCATATGTGGCCAGACACTGATGGCAGTTGTAGAATTTCATTCATTGCTGTTCACGTTTTCGTTCCACGAGCCATCAATAGCCGAAGGTTTTTATGTGAGTTGTGGAGAATGTTGTGAAAATCTGTGCTTGATCCCAGCAGGTGGAAAAAGGCCCAGTATGCTCACACTGTC
Source organism: Apodemus agrarius (assembly GCA_964023405.1). Lineage (NCBI taxonomy): Eukaryota > Metazoa > Chordata > Mammalia > Rodentia > Muridae > Apodemus > Apodemus agrarius. The sequence goes on from OZ030005.1 coordinate 24,516,999, forward strand.
TTCAGTGCCCAATATTTCATCCCAAGATTTTCTTTTCATTCATAACACGCCCTTTGCATGAACTGAAAAACATGGCTTTGAGGGTAAAAAAAAAAATCTATGCATATGAAAGAGAAGGAAGGGACCATTGAGGGGAATAATAGAAAACAGGACAAGCGGGGTCCTTAAGAAGAGCTTCTAAGAGGCCTGATCTGTGGGTTCAAGGGGCACCGCCCACCCCTGAATGCTCCCCCACCCCCAGCCCTGCTGGAATGGGATCCCCAAAGCCAGAAATTCCCCTGTCACGCTGAGAAAGCACCACCACCAGGCAGCTTTCTGCTTTCTGTCTTTCAAGGGTGTGGGTGAAATCAGATGCTGGTATCAGCAATGATGTCCAAAATGGGGGAAGAGATGTGGGAGAGGAAGATAGTTAGAAATTCGGGGGGCAGGGAGGGGAGAACTGAAAAGGTAGGAAGGAACAGAGGAAAGAGAACGGCAAGTTTGGAAGAAGAGAGGGAGGCAGGGTTTGATGATAGGAATCCACTTAGCACAAGCTTGCCGAGGAAGTATTGTTTCCTGGAGAGAAGCATTCAGTGAGCACCACCTCACCATCATCCGGGAAGAGGACCAGGGTCACACGAGGAAGGGGCCTGAATCAAGGCTCTATCCTCAGTAAGGTGGCTGAGGACTATCAGGAAGCAATTGGGTAGGCTTCCTGATCAATCTCCTCCCTGCCCCCAAGGAAACTCCTCCACCTGCCCCCCCAGTCCCTACCCCCTCCCAAAGCACATCCTTTGTGAACTTTGCAGTGGCAGCAGCAGGGACCCTCTGTGACCTTGGTGGCCCACCTCAACACTGTCTCATTCTGGTACCATTAAAACGGAAGAAAGGATTACATTTGCAACCAAAATCTCTGAACAAAGCGAAACAGATTAAGGCAATAAAGTCTGAAATGCCACCTTCCCAGGACTCAGTTTCCAATCTGCCCCCTTTTGTCCTTGACCGTGGCCCCGCCACTGAACCATGCCTAGGCTCCAGTCTGGCTGTGCTGGCATTGCCAACTGAGGGCTCGTCTTTTTGTTTTGTGCTTCTTTGAAAACGAAAATGCTCTTCAACAGTCTCTCCTCTAACTTGCCCAGCGAGATCTTGTTTTATTTTTAAGCCATCAATTACTCAAACTTTGGGTGCCTATCTATCCTCAGCCATCTGGATCCCATACCTTATTTTCAAGCATGTTCAAATAATGACAACCTTCTCCTCTCAATTAATTTATGGGCTGTGGGGACCATTTTTCATTTGTTATCATGCACTCCCATTTGATCTCCCGTATCTTTCTTCAGCATCTGCAAGTGTGGTATATAAATCTTCCACTCCCGGCATTGTCATGGTGTCCGAGATATATAGGTACGACTCCCTATTAGTTCCACAAAACTGACCTTAATTTCTAAAAATGGTATCAGATGCGAATAAAGTTTGGTAAGATGATTTGTTTTGATTTACTTCATACCACTTATCTTGGAGTTTTCTTCCTACTTTTCTTTAATCTAATTTAGGCAGTAGAGTCTTGAGAGCTGGGTTACGGTTTATCCATTACCTTCCCGCCAATGCTGTTCCTTAGAGAGAGATAGGGCTGGGAGATCTGGGCTGCGGATGATAATAAAGAGGCCCGTGGACTTGCTTTGAGCCAGTTGCTGTTGTTTTCTGCTTTATTCAAGCTGACCTCCAAGCTTTTTCTTTCTTTTATTTTTCCTATTGCAGAAATGTGATTTTTTTTTTCACATGCCAGGATGGTGCCACTGTACATCGGTTAGGAGACGCAAAGGCTGAAATTAAGGAGGAAGGTCTTCTCTTCTGCTCAGGTGATGACGGGCATGTTGGGAAGACACAGGGCTCTCGCTTCCATTAGGGAAAGCCACACTTGGATTACTTAAAGGAGGTGGCTTACAGACACCCCACCCCACGAGTGTGTGTTTTGTTTTACATAAACAGACTTCCGCCCAAACTAAAGAATGCTAATTAAGCAAAAACCACTGCCAGATGTTTATTAACACTCTCAGGTTCCTGGGATTTGGAGAATATGCAGTTTTCATGAACTAATTTACAAAGGGAAACACCTTTACTGGAAGAACAGCCAATTATAGTTGCCGACTTTGCCCCTTCTCTTTCTGCTGGTGGAGTTGGGGGAGGAGGGGGTGTCCCTCCTAGTAGAGAGATGGATGGTGTCTGCCCACATCCTGGTGTTGCTGGCTCCGCATACATGCACACCCGCTCTTGGGTGTGGCCTTCCAGCCACACACCAGAATTGCTCTTTGTGGAGTCAGAAACACACCCATGCAGACACACAAAACGAACCATGGGTGGTTCTGTCATCTGGCACATTTGGTCTCTGTTTCTCTCTCTCTCTCTCTCTCTCTCTCTCTCTCTCTCTCTCTCTCTCTCTCTCTCCTCTTTGCATGATCCATTCATCTGACATTCAACTATTTGCCTGGAGACTTTCAGAGAGGACTCTATAAGCCACAGAATGTCTCCAGAATGCCAGTGAGTAGAGACACAGGAAGAGCGGCTATCGGGCCTCTGTGGTGACTTCACTCTGGGTCCCAGACTCAAACCGTAGAGCAATAAAACAGAGAAGCATCATATAAAACTCTGTGTTTCATAAGACAAATATTGCCGCATGCATTCTCGTCCCTTGTACTATGTTAACTGTAGAAAGAAATAGAAACAGTTTTAGTGACCCCCTGGGACCTATAAAGGCTATTTCTGAGTCTGAATCTTGCTGTTTAATTTAATCATTTATTATATTAATATTCAAATGGGCTGCATCTTATTAGCTACTGCAAAGATGTTAGTATGTCTGAAATAAATACCTAATTATGCTTTTGAAGAGAGGGCTTCTAAAGACTTGGGTATGTTTGTGCCTAATAGAACAGTTCATTTGCAGGTTTTTCTGCAGAAATCAGCAGTTTGAGGCTTTCTCCCCCCCCCCCCACTTCTTTCTCTTTTAAGAAAATAAAAACAGGGATTGAAAATCTGAGTGGAGGCTGCAAGAGCAGACCCGGGTTCTCCCAGCTCCCAAGCAGCCTTGAGACTATGGGGTTTTGCTCTCTGCGCCCGGGTGAGCGTCCACTTCCAAATGACCACTGCTCTCAGCTCAATGGCACATTAATACAATTAACGGTTTTAATCAGATGACCATGAAATTAGATATGTTCTTATTCAAAGGGGGGAGGGGAACAAATGAGGAAATATATATTTTGAGCCTGATATGCTAATATTTTTAACATGACGGTTTCATTATTTTCTATCTGCAGTCTCTCTGGCTTCCCACCCCCCCAGCCCCCTCCCGCCGTTGTCTCCCTCCCTCCCTCCTTTCCTCCCTCTCTCCCTCTCAATTCCCAGTGCAAAATCAAAATCTTATGTAGGTCATTGATTTTTACATCCACAGACAATGGACACCACCAGCAACTTGCAGACACCAGCCCACCCTGTGTGGAGTGAGGAACCAAGACATAAAGCCACATAAGCTCAGCGGGTGTGTGTGTGGGGGGGGTGAGGATGCCCAGCCCTGCGTCTTGGTGAACTGCTCCTGGTGCATCTGAGGCCAGAGCCTGGCAGGATCCGAGACGAGTCCATTTTGCTAATGCTCAACATTAGTTTCATGAGGATGGATTGTGCTGCTGGCATAATATACACAAACGGTGATGATAAATTCTAAACTAAATGTACACACTGCATTTGGTGCAGTGGAGAAATTAGTGGTAAGTGCACAAGTTACAGTCTGAGAAACTAGGAATTACACATTACTATCTTTCCAAAGTAACTGCCACTGGATTCGCCATCACTCTCTTATTTTATTTCCGGAGATTACGAAAATGGTGTGTCTACTAACGCCCAATTATCTGCTTCACAATCACCCCCCCACCCCGCCCTGCGCCCCCTAGATGGATGTGAGAGCCATAGGTTAAAAACCTGGGTCTGTGGCCGAGAGACTTCTATGGCTGTGAGGATGCCTCTGTTCCCCGTTGCTGACCTCCATTTAACCTTTAAATTGACCTAGAACGAGTTTATTTTCCTTCTCCTCACATGGATGCATGTCCCACGAGAGGGGATCCTCTTTTCCTGGGTGGATAATTCTATTGCGGCGGAGATCGCCTGCCTTTCAGCTGCACAGCGCTCCCAGCTCAGATGGCCACTGGCAGCTCCCCGCCCTGTCCGTCTTCCTCCCTCTGAGGATCTTTCCTACACACCTCCCGAGTCCTGGGTCCCACTCTGTTTATGGTGCCTGTGTAGTCCCTGGGGATTTGCTGTGGAGGTAAAGGAGCCTGTAGGTGACAGAAGAGACTCTTGGAAGCAATGACTGCTGTGCCCCCCTCCCCAACCCCCAACCTCCTCCCACACTTCTGGTCCTTGTTGCTCTAAATGACTTGATGAGTGTGTTTTCTGTCTTCTGTGGAAGCTGGCCAACTGGCTCTTCAAGAGTGGGAGAAATCCACAAAGCACTTCAGTGGGTGCTCAGCCTGTGCCGAACCCCAGGGATGGGCTCTGCCGATCACGCATGCCTAGAAACCCGAAGGAAACACTGCCTTCTGCAAATGAGGGTCCAGCAGTTTATCCCATGCAGGGGGAGACAGAGGCAGCAGACAAGACACAAGCCTGTGGAGAGCAGAGCTACAGGCCTATGTGGAGAAGGTTCACAGGGTGCCTCGTCCCCAGTCCTCAGGCCAGCAAGACCATAGCATCTATATTACAGTCTCCAAGACCAGGTGGGCACGGTGGCAGATCCCCTTGGGAAGCAACAAAAGCTGATGTATCTCTGTACGTTTGAGGCCAGCCTTCTATATGGCCAGCCAGGGCTTACCCTTGAACCCCATCTCAAAATAAGGGGGGAAAAGAGAAAGGAAGGAAAGGGGGAAGGGAGAAAGGGAGGGAGAGGGAGGGAGGGAAAGAGAAAGAGAGAGAAGGAAAAAGACCCAAATACTGTCCCCAGGATCTGAGACGCTCCCTGGTGGTGATTATCTGAAGTTCACCTAGAGACTCTCTCCTGTAGCCTTGTAGCCTTTCAGAGTGAGCTGTGCAAGACTCAAAGGCATTGGGTAGAAAACAGAAAGGAGAAAGGACCTCAATCAAGATCGAGGTTGGGGCACAGAAGGTAAGAGGTGGCTAGCCCAGGGCCTGTCTTAAGCTGTTTCTTCAGACTCCTGCTGGCTGGGGAGGAGCTAACAGGACCCCTCCTTCCAGACCTCGTCATTTTCCAGGAAGGGAAGGGCACCACACCCAGCAGCTCACACCTCCAGACAGTAACAAAAGCCTGGGCCCTTTCCCAGTCACCTGAAGGTCTTAAGCAGCTTATTTCACTAATGGAACTGATTCTGTCTTCACCTTCACTTCTCCTGGAATTCAAGATCGTCGTCGTCGTCGTAGTAGTAGTAGCAGTAGCAGTAATAATAATAATAATAATAATAATAATAGTAAATATTTTTAATGAAAAGATAGAAGATACTAAGTTTATTCAATGATTTTTTTTTATTTTTTATTTTTTTATTTTTTTGGTTTTTCGAGACAGGGTTTCTCTGTGTAGTCCTGGCTATCCTGGAACTCACTCTGTAGACCAGGCTGGCCTCGAACTCAGAAATCCGCCTGCCTCTGCCTCCCAAGTGCTGGGATTAAAGGCGTGCGCCACCACTGCCCGGCCAATTTTTTTTTTAATTCGATGATTTTTACAAGGTAAAAATAAATAGGCTCTGATTTTAAAGATTATTAAGAGTTTTAAGATAGTAAAATCAGAGCTTTTACCAGGGAGAGGTCACTAATTACAGAGCCAAGAGTGGTGACAAGGCGCACACACAGCCATGCAGTCACCCTGAAGAAACCTTTTCTGAGTAAACCCTTGAATACTCAGAACATCAGGTGGCATACCCCAAGGGCTCAATACAAGCTGAAGAACAACCCCTGGCCCAGCTCCCCCCACCCCGCCCCTACCCCGCCCCCCCGCTGACCTGCAGGGGTGGCATGTTCTGTCCCTTGTCAGAAACAAAAACCAACAGACAAACAAAAAACAAACAAACAAACAAACAAACATAATCGAACAAAACCAACTAATCAAACAAAAGCCAAAACAAAACACAGGAAGAAGAGGTTGGGCTAGTGAGGACCCCCTCCCCCCCCCCCCCGAGTGTTTAGTTACTATTCTACCCCTCGAGAAGGGACAGATGACCTCTAGTGTTGGAAGTGATGAAGAGCTCCGTGGACAGAGGGTTTGGACAGGGGAGAAGAAGGTATTCCAGACACAGGCAACTAGGCAAAGGGGTGAAGCGATGGAGACGATGGAGACCGCAATGCATTCTGGGACGCACACTGTGTTACTGGAATGTGGGGCACATACAGGACACAGCGGGGAGTTCTCAGGACGCGCTGGGGTCTGTCCTTTCCTCTCTGGCTTGTGAAGACTTCCTTTAGCAATCTTTCCCAACAGAAGTGTGACAGCTGCTTAGTCCGGGCCAGGAGGGAAGTCTTCTCATCCATTCCTGGAAACCAAGCAAAGGCTTTGCCCCTAGGCCAGGACAAGGAGAGCATGCACAGTTTTGAAACCCAGAACAGCAATGAGTTGGGTACTGGTGATTGTAGTTCAGAGATTCCAGGATTCTTTGTTCTGTCTGAGAAGGAGAGTGTGCAGGAGTCTTGGTTAGGGGCAGCAAAACATCAAATAAGCAAGGAGCTTTGAAAGCAGCAGTACATGAATTTTATCATCTTTAAATATCCCACAGGGATAAAGGCATCTGGTCTAATATCCCGAGAAGTGATGAGAACTAGGTCTCAAATCTGACCAGAAGACCCTCTCGCTCTGGTTTTCAAGAAAGTGGTTCTAGAAAATAAATATTGGGGTTCTGATGATGTTTCTCTCTGTTATCAAGTCGGGGTGGAGCCTGCGAGGGTAGCTTTCATTTCTCCTTTGAGCTGTTTTCCAAAGAAAACCTGGCAAGACAGTGTCCAAGGACAGTGACTGGTGGACAGTCCCTGGCATTGACTTCTGCTCCTAGGAGGTCAGCTCCCAGGACCTATTGCAGGTTGGCAATGGTGGCCGCTCTGCTGGCAGCAGCAGCAGCACTGGATTATGGGAGCTCAAGAGCACCAGGCCATGAACGGGTTAAAATACATGGGTCATCATTAGCTCAAGCGTTCCCTCCTGTTTTCCACGAGAGTGCAGCCTGTCAGAGGGCTGGCTTGCTGGTCGAATTTGGGTGGACCATACTTTGCCTTTATGGATTTAGTCATCCACTTATTTATTTATCCAAATACATGTCTATCCACCAATCTACATACACATGCATCCAAACTCCTCTATACACTTATCCATCCAACTACATACACACACACCAGTCCATCTAAACACTTATTCATCTGTCCATCCAAGTACACACATATATGTACATACATACATACATGCATACATACATACATACATATATACACATGCATACACACACCACCACCACTCCATACATCTATTCGAACACACACACACACACACACACACACACACACACCCTAGTCCATACCTACCAATCCATCCAAATACCCATCCATCTACTCATCCATCCATTTACTCATCCATCCACCCATCCATTCATCCATCCATCCATCCATCCATCCATCCATCCATTTCATCTAAACACATATCCATGTACCTATTTATCCAAACATACATTGACCCACCAATCTAAATATTTATCCATGCACCCAGTCTCCTTTTCTCTCCCTGCGTAAGAGGGTGGGCGATTTATAATGGAGCCTGTATTATATGCAATACATTGTGAAGGCTTCACACAAGCTAACCAGGCAACCTTGCAATGAGGAGGCCACAGCTCAGTAGGAGGGGTGTGACTGTGTTATGAGGACAACAGGAAACGAACAACATCAGGATGAGATACTAAAGAGGAAGGCAGTGATAGAGGGATAGAGGAAGGCAGGAAGATAGAGGGAGGCAGTGATCAGAAGAAGTGAGGCTACCATCAGGGAGTGAATCTGGTCCAACGACTGTGTCCTGAGCAGCCACTGGGCCTAGGCCCGGAGATGGACGCAGGATCCGTTCTAGAGGCCTGGATCCCACTCGATCGCGTAGAGTAGTTGCTAAGTGGGTGCTCCAGTTCTTGAGTAATGCTTCCATCTCTGGGAAGGGGTTCCACCCATCTGACACCCAGTAATTTAGGGGAAGCGAGGACAGAGCTCAGAGCAACCGGGAGCTGAGGAAGGGACGCATTAGTAAACGCTGCCCCCAAACCCAATGAGCCTTTTCACCCAACAGAAGTTCGTCCCCAATCTCTATGGGCTTCCGCAGCTGGCTTCTTTGCATTTCTGTTCATCATCACAGCCTGCCTTTTCTCCCTCCCTTCTCAACACTAGATTAGACTCTCATCAAAGGTCTGGGGGTGGGGGTGCGGTGGGGGTGGGGGTGGGGGGAGTGCATTTATGCAGATCAGTCTACGTTCGGGCATCAGTGGTTAACCGGGTAATATACACTTCTATTACCCTCCCTGGAATCCTTGGAGGATCAATGTATGGGTTTAACTATCACACACCGACAAAACATAGCTGGGCGGCGTTGCCTTCGAGCAGGCTCCGGAGCCTGTGTATATGTTTCTCTCATTATTTGGATGTGCATTTGAGTGTTATGATCAGTGATTCAGGGCACATGATTCATCAGGAAGACGTTTGCTCGGCAGACATGTGAGGAGCTGTCTGCCTCTTCAATCTCACTGACAGGGCAAAAATGCTGATTTATAGTAAATCATTAAGATCTGCTTATTATGGCACGGCTTGTTCCTCTCCTCCAGTTGGAGCCTGCAACTTGATCTGCAGCATGTCTCTCACAATTTTATACTACAGCAAGCAGTTATTTGAACAAGAGAGGAACACTCTTCAGTCTTTATTAGTGCCTATGAAAGGATATTTTGTTTAAAGAAGACTAATTAAGAATGCAGACGATTTGCTTGCTCAGTTTAGGGGGGAAAAATAAAGATTTAAAACGTCTAAGAGGAACAAAGAATTACTGTACTAAAACAATACTCCAAAATGAGGATTGGGTGCATATTTTAAATAGGCCTGAAATAGCGGTTCAGATGGTGCTGGGTGTGTTTGGGCACGGGTGTGGGGTGGTCATCTGAGAGGCAGGGTCAGAGGAAGGATTTGAAGGTCTCGAGCATTAAATGATAACCGGGGAAAAGGACGGTGCCATTGTTAAGTTCAAGGCCAGTATTGTGACAATCGGCCTGTGGCTTTAAAGACCACCTGGGAAGTGTTATATTTTTGAATAGAGAATTTCAGATTTGGTGGCAGCCTTCGAGGGGAGTGCTTCACATGCTAGGTAAACAAAGAAATAACACAAAGAGGTCTATATTTTTGTATGTGTTACTTACAGTATAAAAAAATATTAATTTGATGCCTGGGGACAGAAATCCTCGCCACTGAATTACAAAGAAGTGAATAAACGGGCTCAAAATGAATCCATCCAGATCTGTCCCCTTAATAAGACTAATTCCGGAGAACAAAGACGAGCATAATGCATTTTAAATTAAGTTGGAAAATGCATAATTTATATTTGTTTTATTTCTTCATATTTTAACACAGGTGCGTTGCAGAATGCTAAGGACCACGGAAGGGCACGCTCGGTCCACCGTTCTTCACTTGAAGGAAAAAAAAAAAAAAACCAAAAGGACTATTTCTTTTCTGGTTCCGGCAGCAAGGGCAGAATCTGACAAGAAAGACGAGAGCACGGCAGGGAAAACATGTGTGCGGTTAAAATCCATCCTGAGATCTCCTCATTCCTAACACGACACTCAAAACCATGAAAATAAAAACAATAAAAAATGTAAAGACCACAAGGAATGAATGGAGCTGAAAATCATGCTTTCTTTCTTTCTTTCTTTCTTTCTTTCTTTCTTTCTTTCTTTCTTTCTTTCTTTTTCTCTCAAGTTGGAGAAATCTCTGTAAGATGGAGCGAAAGACCCTTGTCCTGCACACCCAGCCCAAGGAGGAACCAGAAGCTTCCATTGGCGGGAGGGAGGGGCTCCCCTTTACAGACATTTTTGGAGGGAGGGTGAGAAACAAAGTGTTCTTCTCCCCATCCTAGAAAGGGGTCCTTCTGCCTCCAATCTCTTCCTCCCGCCCTCTTCCTCCCACCCCAGTCGACCCCGTATCCCTCTTTTCCTGGCTCTTACATACATCTGTTGTTTTTAGTGGAGTTTCACTCATTCATTCAGCTTTAGCTTAGCTCCTATTTCGTTTCTAAGGCCTAAGTCCCGAGGAGGAGTACCTGGATGAAGATGGAGCCACACCTGCTTGGGCACCTGCTTAGGAACCCCTTTAATAAGAGCTGTGGGGCATCTCCTGGGCTACAGCTGCTGCTAAGCTGACTGTCCCAGTCCTCGAAGGCAGCGGAGTGTCACAGTCTACTGTCAGGAACAGTGGGCCAGAGCAAGGTCTGGACCATTTCTGTGTCTCTGTGTGGAAGCCTGGCTCACATCCATCTTAGCCTGTATGTGTGGTGGTCCCGCATCGTGGCTTTAAAACTTGCACAGCAGCCAGGCCCACTCTGAAGCTCGCATTTGAACAGCCCTCTCTAAGTACCTGATGAGTCTCAGTTCTAAACACTGTAGAAGTGACCCATCCTTTGTGAAACAGAGCCAGCGTAGCCACAGGACACCAGGCCGTTAACTCATCGCTGACCATTCAGAAGGCAGCTGTATCACCATGGTGATATTTTAGCAAGCCTTTGGATCTTGGCTCCTGTGGCCTATCCCTGGCAAACAGGAGGATGAGCATCCAGAGAAGGTGTTTGCTGAGGCTTGAATATAAAACATCCTGATACGATCCATCCTGTGTTGAGTGCTTGGTCCTAGCTGGTAGCATTATTCCAAGACTTGATGGAGACTTCAGACAATGGGGGAGTAAGTCTCTCAGGGGAAGGCCTTTTTAGGTTCCAACTGGTCCCCAGTCCCTTTTCCTTGTGCATCCTGTATGTGCTGAGGAAAAGCATCTCTTCTTGCACAAACAGTGCCATGATATTCTGCCAAAGCACATAGGGTCAAACAACCAAGAAATCAAGAAATCGAGCCCCCCAAAACCATGAGCCAAAATCAATCTTTCCTTGGGTAAGTAGTTTTGGTCAAGAAACCAGTGTGGTTTGAGGCACTGTTACAGGGACAAAGGGTTTTCCTCTCCCTAAACTCTTGTAGAAGTGTTATCCCCAAGGTCTTAGGAAGGCAGAAGCATAAGCTGCCATGGTTTGCTGAGGCATACCTTTGGGTAGTGATTAGATTGTCAAGAGGAGACCCAGGATTGGCTCCTCATGGCTTGATAAGAATAGGGAGAAAGTTCACCCAGATGGAGACTCCCAAATTCCCTAAATCTTGCCATATTTTAATTCTTATGCTCTGCAAGCAAGAAAATGAACATGACACCTCCAGTTCCATGAGTCCCAAATAACCTATTTTCTTTATAAAGTATCTTGCCTCCAGTTTTTCCATTATAGTAACGGCAAATCTGAGTAACTCAGGTACTGACTTCTGACCTGCTAAGGCTGCCTGCCTCGCTCTCTGGAAGGTTACGTGAGCCGCTGCTTAAAAATAGGCTATTCCAGCTGGCGAGGTCTGGGGAGCTGGTAAAGATGAGTGAGTGATAAACCACGTGTCTTTTTATAATTTTATTCCTGCCTGATCTTGATAGTTGATTGACTGCTTTGGATCAAGTCCTGGTTCCCTTTCCTAAGCTTGGGTGATCCATGCCAGTTATCTGACACTCCGAGTGAGGGTTACCTGGTACATCCTGGGCTTGCTAAGTCACGTGGCCATCACAGCTCCCCTCCCCCCTCTCTGCTGTATCACTCACACCCTTAGCTTGTGGCCTCGCCTCCTTCTGTCCTCCTCAGCACATCTTCCCTGGAGCCTGGCTCTTCAACATGGCATATTGTAGAAAGAGGAATGGAGACGAGACACACTCAGGGACAGACGAGGGCTATTGTGGAAAAAATTAACAATACAGGGACCTGGTCAGAGCTTCAGGCATTTTCCCTTGTGACTGGAGGCTTTGCCTATGCTCCCTTTTCTGTGACTTAACATTTCCACCTTCCAATCTGAATCAATGTAGGGGGTCAGGTGGCATGCACCATGGCTTCCGGGGTTGGCAGACCTCGTCATCTCCCATGTGGTTCCCTCATGCCTCCACCAATGGGCTGGCTGTGTATGGTTTGGCCTGGACCTACTCTCCCTACCCTCTGCTCATCCGATGGCATTCAGACTTGTACTGCGTCATCAGAGACCAGAAGAAGGAAGCAAGAGCTGGTGTCATGATCACACCCCGTGTCTCTTGGCTCCTCGCATGCCATTCACTCCACGCTTTCCCTGTCTGTGGGCAGCTCTCACCGTAGGACACAGGGAGACACCGATCACTGCTGTGTCTGTTCACTCCAGCCCACGGTTCCTCTTGGGTTCCTCATGCTCCCAAATGGGCTTCCAAGAAAGACGTTTATAAAGAAGTTGTAATCCAGCATTGGCGTCCTAGAAAAGACAGGTAGCTGTGGCCTCAGAGGCTTTGGGCAGTTTCTAGGAGATTCTGTGCAGTTGCAGAGCTTACTCCAAAGAGCAGCTTAAGGTGGAGCCTAGTGCCCTCAGGGAGTCCAGTCAGGTTTCTTTACCTCGTCAAGCTGTAGGGTCATCATTATTTCAAACAGGGCTGAAGGACTTTGGGGACAGTTTGGTGGAAAAGGCTCTTGCCAAGGCAGATCTGGCTGAGTTTGATTCCCATGACCAACATGGCGGGGTTAGAGACTACAGCAAATGGCTCTCTCTCCACCATACTTGTCCAATAGGGTTTGTATGCACAACACACATATCCACAGGCATACATATATGTGCGCGCACGCACACACACACACACACACACACACACACACACACGGGCTCTCCAAAGGACAAGACTCTGGATCCACCATCCCCTTTATCAAGCCCGTGAGATGCACCCTCAGGAGCCTCCCAGTAGCTTCCCTCCCCACTCCCCTGCTTACTTTCCACATGAGCTATCAGTGCTGCCTGTGCAGATCCCCTACCCCATATCTGCTCAGTAACTTAATTTCTCTCTGTCTTCACCGCCACCTTGGATTTTAGAGCTGGTGTCATGAGTGACAAACTTTGCATGACCAGTCACATATCCAGCCGTTCAACACATAGGCAACACAGTAACTGTGACCACTCAAACGGGCTTCAGCCTCCCCATGCCTCCCCCTGGACAGAGATAAAGGCCTGTGCTGATCTGCATGAACATCCCCAGCAGTGCCCACAGTGGATCTCAAAGTTCCTTGGTCATCTCGAATCCCCCACAGTCCTGGCTCTGGCCCTGGCCCTGTAGGCACACCCATTGACTGGCTTCTCCTTCCCTTCTCTTTGTCCTGTAGTCTCCACTGCAATCTCATCTCTTGGCTCTGGGATATCTCACTTGACATCTCCCGACCTCATGCAGCCACGGATGATATTTCTGAAAAAGAATGAAACAGAAACCTAAGCAGACCATTGCATGGGAGAAGCATGTGTCTATAATCACAGTACTTAGGGATCTGAGACAGGAGGATCATGAGTTTGAGGTCACACCGTGAGGGATTTTGTTTGTTTGTTTGCTTGCTTGCGTGTTTTGTTTTAAACGAAATCAACCCGTGAAGATTGCCTCTTAAGTGCACAGCCCACTACCATGGCCACCTCTCTGCCTTCTGCACGGGATTTGATTGACCTTGTGGAATGAACTAGAAAACTGCGTTGCATTGCAGTCACTCCCCTATACGTCTGCTGGAATGAGTAACTGAGGTCTCTCTTCAGCTGTGCTATATTCTTTGTGTGTCTGTGCGTATGTGTATGTGTGTGTGTGTGTGTGTGTGTGTGTATGTGTGTGTGCCTGTGTGCCCGCACGCATGTGTGTATCTCTGATTAATGATGGTTTCCTGGATACTGTACATTCTACACTGGCTGTGTATGAAGTGTGAAGACACAGGTACTGGGAATCAGGCTCTGGGTACTCGCTTGCCTTTATCTGGAGAAGGGAATGAATACACATCTTTCATCAGACTCTCAAAAGGCCCATGACCTTCCCCGCACTAAAGAAAAATTAGGTAATTAAAGCCATCCTACTGGAGGCTTTCTCATTAAAACCCAGAACAACATCACAAATATTAGCCAGTAAAATAACATGTAATAGAGAAACAAGAGGAGGCTCTCCGAGAAAATGGGGCAATCCTATCCGTATGGCTCTCTAGGACCATTGTTTCCCCCGTGAAGCCTACGTTTGTAAATTCTAAAATTCAGACCCTACAGTGTCAAGATGCATTTTACAGTCGAGGAGTACACATCAAGTGTTTCTTTGGTCGTGCTGAAGTATTCAAAAGTATGAGCCACCTGAAAGTTGATGGCATCTCAAAGTCATGGAAACAAAGTAGCCTGTTAGAAAATCGGAGTGCACAGGTCATTACAGCTCTCCTGTACGCCCAAAAGAGCCAAAGAGAAAATTAAAGAAAGTAGAATTTTATTTTACAGTAGTATTAAAATGTCATTAACTGGAAATATTTTTTAATGTGTGTAAGTAAAATTTAATGGTAAACATACATAAGGAGAGGTTTAGAATGATTAAGTATATCAAGGTTGACTAGGAAATATATTAGCTTTTAAATGGTATACCATTTCTTCCCCCTAACCATTTATAGCATTTATGAAGAAAACAAAAAAGCTCCTACCGTGTTTCAAATTAATTATTTATCGATACCAGTGATGAATAAGAACTTGAGACATTAATTCTAATACTTGCATGAGATGAAAACAATGGCCAACACTGTTTACTTATTTTAATTAATATTTTTCACTGGGACGTGGTCCTTCTGTGCACCCCAGACTGACCTTAAGCACAGGATCCTCCCACCTCCACCCTCCAAATGTTAACACTATATGTATGCACCACTCTTTACCCATAGGACATATTTTTGCTTGTTTGTTTATCTGTCTGTTGTTTTCATGACAGGGTTTCTCTGTGTAGTCTTGATTGTCCTGGAACTCACTCTGTAGACCAGACAGGACTCGAACTCAGAGATCTGTCTGCCTCTACCTCCCAAGTACTGGGATTAAAGGTATATGCCACTACCACATGGCTTATAGAACACATTTTACAAAGATTGTTCTCTTACCAGATATTAAAGCAACACCTGCTAAAAATTACAGGGCACCATTATATGGGTGAAACTACTGAGAGGTACAGCAGACCATCAAGAAACTGAACCCAGTATCTTACATGCAACATCTCCCTGTGTTTGTATCCGAGATACATTAGCAACTAATTCTATTCACCTTGGTCTATGAGCTATTTACAAAACATAAGCCCCTGAGATGGAATGTAATGGCCTTCTGTGACACTAAGGGCTACTCCGTGGCATAAGGTCTGTGAGAAAGAAACACAGCACACACTGTGAAAACAAGACACGTGTGAGGAAGACTGGGGGGAAATGTGTTTCCCCCAAATCTTGACCCTTGCCAAGCTGTGCACCTTAAGATGTTCAAGTGAATCCAGCTCACACAACCTCCACTGTGCTCACAGGTTAGGGACCAAAGGAAATGTCAGTCTCCCCAGATAGAACTAGTGCATTAGTTACTTTCCTGAAGCTGGGATAACATACCAGGACTCAACGCAGAGAAGTTTACTTGGCTTATGGTACCAGAGGACTAGAGTCCATAGTGGAAGGCATAGTGTCAGGAACAGAGAGTTGACTGATCCCATTTTCATCCTCTTGCAGGAGCGGAGAAAGTGGGAATGGGGAGAGGGTGAGGCTACACACCCACAAGGCCTGCTTCAGCGATGCACTTCCTCCAGCAAGGCTGGCTCTCCTAATGGTTTCCCCAATAGTGCTACCAACTGGGAAGTAAGATCAAGTATGTGCACCTAGCAGGGGATGTTTTTCATTCCCTCAGCTACAACTAGCCTTCAAACCAGACCCAGGAGACTCTCCGACAGTAGAGCCCGGTCCAGACACCACAAGGGCTAAAGTGGGAACTGTTTCCAAAGGCATGAAAACTGGGAATGGGTACCACACATCCGTGGCCGAAGATGAAGGATGCTAAGTGAATGGTGATAGAAATGCATCTTGGGAAATTAAGTACATATAGCATCTAGACCAAAGATAAAAGCATGGACTTCTTCAAAGATCTGGAAGAAAGTATATCCTATAGTGGAATTTGCCTTTTCAACCACAGAGGGACAAAAAGCGATGCAGGAATTCTGATCCAATGAACTGAATGTAAAATTTCTATCCATAAAAAAGTATGCTTGAGTCCATGGGAAGCAAACAGATCTGGGAAGAAGTAGTTTCAAGCTTTATAGCGGCAACCTTCTAACACTGTAACACTTCAATATGTGCAAGAATTTATCCCAGTGAAAAGATCAGAAACAATTAAAACAGGGGAAGTGAATAAATCATGACTCATCTGTACTAGAAAACATGTTTTTGGAGAAAATGTATTGGCACGGGGAGAACTCTTAAAATCTTAAACACAATAACACAAGATTGGAATTATACGCAATGTAAATGATGCATGTTCTATTTCTATATCTGTATCCAGTGATTTATATCTATGTATATGTGGATGTACACAGGCATGCAGAAAAATATTGAAAAAAAAACCCTAACTATATGTTGGTGGATGGTGACATTATGGGTGATATTAGATTTTGCATTATCTTAATTCTTCTCAGGGATCTTCTGTATTCATCTTGTATTGCTATTATAACAAATGATTACAAAAACAATGGATTTAACTATTTGTCTTCTTGCGGTTTTGTGGGTCTTGGAGAGATGCATTACATCCTGGAGGCCCCAGGAAGGGACTAGTATTACCCCAAGCAGTTGTCTCTATCCCTTGGCCCTACTGGTAATTGCCCTTGGTACTCCAAGGCAGAGATGGGCAAGCCTGTTGCTCTCATGACACATCTTCCTGACCCTTCACCTCCCCTCAGATCTCTCTCTGATCCACCCAGGAAGAGAAGTTATTTGTAAGGACCATGGAAGCTAGATGGGACCCACTGATATAACACCAGGTTCTAGGGATTAGGGGCCAGTTGGGAAGATGCTATTCTTCTTACTTGAGTAAGAAGTATGAGTATAGGGGAGTGGCCTGTTCACATCATGATGGGCAGGACTGAGAGCAAGTTGGTCAGAACCAGAAGCTCTGCCCCCAGGGGTCTGCATGCTCCAGGTAGACCTTGTGTCTCAAAGGTCCCCCTGACTGTCAAAGTAGCATGATATACTTAGGGGTCAAGTGTTCCAAAAGGGGAACCTATGGAGGATATTTCATATTTGAGCCATGAGAGTCACCATCAGGGACAGTTCTTCTGTTCTTAAACTTTTATAAGTATGTGGATGCATGTGTGTCTGTCTGGCTGTGAGTAAATACATGTGAATGTAGTATGCACAGAAGTCAGAAGAGGGCACCAGATTCCCCTGAGCTGGAGTTACAGGAAATTGTGAACAGTACAATGTGGGGTGCTGGGAACTGAGCTCAGGTCCTATGAGAGAGCAGCAAGCTCTCTTAACCATGGAGGAACCTCTTCAGCCCAGATACAGTTTCTTCATTTTGTGACAGTCACCATTTGAGTTCTTGTAGAAAAATAGGTCATCACCCAGAGACCAAATGCAGTAAACCACCTGGATTCGTAAATATCAATTTCTTTGAACATAACTTTTTCTATTTTTCCTGGGCTTTCTGTGCTGTAATCAACAGCAGAGCTGAATTGTTGCAAGAGAAACCATCTGGGCCAGCTTAGCATGCTGACCCTTTATAGGAAGGAGATAGCCGCCCCCGCAGTATACCACATTTCACAATCTCAAATGAGAACTTAAGTGGGTTAAGCAGTAATAGCTTTCCAGGGCATCTACCCATTCAGGCCTTGTCTTTCAGCGGACCAGAGAGGACCCAGTGTGTGTATGTATGTCCTCTGGGAGCACACTAAGTCTATGAAAGCCAATTGGCTGTGGACTTCCGGAGTGTTCCCTCCCACATCCTGTTCTGCTTCACATCCTTCAAGTTATTATCAATCCCCAGGGACCCACCAAATCTGCCACAAATTGAAAAATAATGAGTTAAAGTCAAGGTGGTTGCCAGCCTGTATGTGTTTCTGGTGGTTCTACAGGATTCACAGCAGGTGGTACCGGTGCTGGGGTTTAAAGCCCCTTGTGTAGCCAGTATCATCCTACCCGTGACTCTAGATGACGGCCACATGGGATGCACGGTCCACCTCTGCAGCCAGATTGAGATGCCAGTGCAAAAGAGAGCACCGTGTCCACCACACAGCCCACAATAACAAGGGTCGCCGCCACAGCTGCTCCTAAGTCCTGCCAGGCTACTCACCTCCATTAGCATTATTTTTTCCTCCTCTGTGTCCTGGTTAGAGATGCTGTCACTATTGAAACTATTTTTTAAAAAAGGGAACGAACAATATTAAGCATAACTTCATTTTAGAGATCACAATTGAAAACAGTGGGCTATATATCTATATATCTAGGTCTATATCTATGTCGAGATGTATATGATGTATATATCTATATGCATATCTATATGTATATCTATATGTATATGTATATCTATATCTGTATCATCTAATCTGCAGGCACGATGGTGTGAATGTCTTTGTCCATTGCGTTGATGTAAGCAACTTAAACCTACAAACTGAACATTTAAGTGTATAAAATATGCACTTTTAGAAGTATGCCACACCAAGTATCCTTCCTCATCATTAAATCACCGCATTCTTCCTTCTCTCTTCAACACCAGTTGATGGACATGAATGCCTTAGTTCTAGGGAAGATGCCCAAGTCTTTGGATGCCCCGTGACAAAATGCTCTGAGGAAAGCAATCTGTGCACACCTCTGCTGGGACATCCAGTGCCCCTCAGAAACAACCACGGCTTGCGCCACAACAGTCAGATTGCAAAACTTTTCTACAAACATGCCTTCAGTTTTCACGTCAAAGCTATCCTGGAAAAAAATTACAAAATTACAAAAATTACTTTAAAAAAAATAAGAAGGGAGGAAAGCCAGGGATTTACCCAAAGTTTCCTCCCAAGAAGATGGGCTTTGAAACTTGTCCGATGGGCAGAGACTGGTCACTTTAAGGCCTCCTTGTCCCCAGACATCCTTTTTCTCCCCGCAGACCCCTAACAGACTCTGAAAATGTACACATGCCCTACATAATTTATTCATAGCATAAGTAAAAGTTCATTTGCAGTTGCTTGGCTGGCAAAGGATATGACATTGTGGAGACATTTAAATATTCATTGCTTTTGGTGGTGTGGGGTGTGCAGGTTGTTAGATTGCTTGCCCTCAGATCCGCACCTCACCTGTCTGTGATATACTGTTGCCTCTGGTCTTTTGTCCCAGGTTTCCCCTAGGCCAGTTTCCTGGCAGGGTTTGGATAGCAGGAGGCCTGGGTAGGAGACGAGAGAAGGAAGACAAGAGGGATGCGGCTTTGTTCCTCCTGTACATGCCTGTCACAGCTCTGCTGTGACATCTTGAACAGGTGGAGGCCATTTTGTGGTCCCAGGTGTGACGGTCGGCCCACGTGCTGGGCAGTTTTATGCCAACTTGACACAAGCTAACGTTGTGTGAGGGGAAGAAATCTCAATTGAGAAACTGCCTCCAGAGGTCTGGGCTGGAGGCGAGCCTGTAGGGCATTTTCTCAATTAGTGATTGAAGGGGAAAGGCAAACACACTGTGGGTGGTGCTGCCCCTGGGCTGGTGGTCCTTGGCGGTATAAGAAAGCAGGCTGTGGGCAGGACAGCGGTGGCGCACGCCTTTAATCCCAGCACTTGGGAGGCAGAGCCAGGCGGATTTCTGAGTTCGAGGCCAGCCAGGTCTACAGAGTGAGTTCCAGGACAGCCAGGGTTACACAGAGAACCCTGTCTTGAAAAACCAAAAAGAAAGAAAGAAAGAAAGAAAGAAAGAAAGAAAGAAAGGAAGGAAGGAAGGAAGGAAGGAAGAAAGAAAGAAAGGAAGAAAGAAAGAAAGAAAGAAAGAAAGGAAGAAAGGAAGGAAGGAAGAAAGAAAGGAAGAAAGGAAGGAAGGAAGAAAGAAAGAAAGGAAGGAAGAAAGAAAGGAAGGAAGAAAGAAAGGAAGGAAGAAAGAAAGAAAGAAAGAAAGAAAGAAAGAAAGAAAGGAAGAAAGAAAGAAAGGAAGAAAGAAAGGAAGAAAGAAAGGAAAGAAAGAAGGAAGGGAGAGAGAGAGAGAGAAAGAAGGAAGGAAGGAAGGAAGGAAGAAGGAAGGAAGGAGGTAGGCTGTGCAGACTATATGGAGCATGCCAGGCAACAGCACCCCTCCACGTTGTCTGCATCAGCTCCTTCCTTCAGGTTCCTGCCCCTTTTCAGATCCCACCCTCATTGCCTTGGATGATGAACAGTGATATGAAAACACAAACCAAATTAACCCTTTCCTCCCCAAGTTGCTTTGCAGTGATCATCCTGATTATGACAGCCCATCTCCTAGGCTAGGGGGCATCTCTTCCTCTCTGCGGGCCTGAAGATGCTGGGGGAATTCTTGTATCTATTCATAGTCTGGTCTCTTCATTTCCTTGCGTTGTCTTCTTATTTTCAGGGTCCATGAAACAAATTCTTTTGCCTCGATGGGCCTGGGCTCTGCTTTTCTCTTTTGGGATGGGAGGCGGTTGGGTATATCAACTCTGACACTTTAAAACACTCCGTGAACCCACACGTCTCTGTGGCGTGGTGCTTAAAAGTGGACGGCCCGAGGAAGGACAGCTAGCGTGTGGACAGAGGAGCATTGCATCACCTCCATTTCTGCCCTCTTTGCAGCTCACACGTCTGCTAACGTTTGCATCTCATCCATCCCATCAATCCAATCCACCCGCATCCACCCATCAGGATGCCATGTCTCTTGGGTTGCTCATTCTGTGTCTATCCACACTCTGTCTATCTATACATTCGTCCACGTATGTTTCTACACATCCATTCTTCTATCCTCCCATTCATTTCTCCTCACTTCTGCATTGCTCTCTTGCTAGGCTTCAGGTTGGAGTCTGCAAGCAGCTTCATCTTGGTTCTTGACAGGGGATAAGCATTTTGGCAAGAGCTTATAACCCAATGAAACAGATACCCTGCACAAACACCACTGCTGTGGAGAGTGGTGAGCTCAGAGAGCCTGGGAGAGAGTAAGGGCTCAGAAGAAACAATTGTTCAGACCTCAGGAGACGACTCAGTAAAGTCCCTGCCCTACAAGCTTGAAAGCCTGAGCTCAGAATCTAAGCATTGGCCTAACACAGCGAGTCTGGTAGCACGGATCTACAATCGGAGTGCCGGTGGTGGACCACAGGGGACTGATTTCAGGAGTTTGCTGCCCACCTAATTTAGCTGACTGGTGAGCTCTGGGTTCAGATTCAAAACCTAAGGGAGAGAGTAATAGAGGAAGATGCCCACTAGAGGAAGTCAACCTGCGCGGACACAAACCACATAGGTTCCACACAAACGCACACAGGCGCTTTTTAAAATTTAGCTTTTAGAATGCCCGTGCAATGAATGCGTCCAAAAATGCTCGTGGAAATAGAAAAAAAATCTTGGGTTTGAAGACACAGTAGGCAGCGGGGGGGGGGGTGTCAAAGAGAGGGTTGTGGGAGGCAGTGTAAGAGATCCAACACTGTTTAAAGAGCAAAACACAGTCCTCAGAGGATAGAACAGTCTGATCTGGCTTGGAGAGGATCTAGGGGTGGGGGAGGGGAAGCAAGGATGGGATTTGGAGAGAATGGCAGCCAGGGCATATACAAAAGAGGGAAACACCAGAGGACATCCTCCTGTCAGTCAAACCTGTGTGTCTGTGCACCACTTCAAAGGTGCCTGTGCCGGAGGGGGTCACCAATGCCCAGCTCTTCCGTCTTCTTCTGGAATTTCACTCTTCCACAGTCCGAATGTCACCATGCCTTCTCTTTGCATCCTCCAGCCGTTATCCTCACAGAATAAATTCCCCCCAAGAACGGTTGCGGGGCCAAAGACATGCTTCTTTAAAAAAAAAAAAATTAATTTCAGTTGACAAACTGCCCTCCAGGAAGAAGTACCAATTTACATTGCCATGACAATGTGTGAGGAAGTCGATTTTCCCACATCTCTGCTATTTTGGGTCTTTTGTCAAACTTTTCATCCTTTCTAATCTGATGGGTGAAAAGGATGAGTCATTTGTATCTTCATTTAGTGGGTTTAGTGACTAAGGCATCAGGTACCTTTCTGTGAGCTGAGCATTGTACATTTTGCGTTGAGAACACTCTTGGTAGCAACTTCTCCCCTGTCCCCTGAGTACCCAGCTGTCATTTTAGCCTAGCAAGCTCCCCCTTTTTTTTTGTTTTGTATTTTTCTCTCTCATTTTTCCCCCAGGTTAGGACCGCCAAACCTCTTCTCTGTGACCTGTGTGGCATCTCTCTCCTGGTTGGTATCCAGTTAAAGTTTCATTTAGGCCCATGGATGGTATTAAAGTCAGAGCAGTGGGTCTAGAATACAGGGGCTACTTGTGCCCTAGTGTGGCACAGTTCTTCCTATTGTGAATTTTCTTGGTTTTAAAAATACTATGTTGAGCTTGGAAGCCAGGGCCTTCTGCATGCAAGACAAGTGCTCTACCACTGAGCCACACGCCAGCCCGAGCTATCTCTCTCTTTCTTTTTTATTTGAGAGACTATGTCACTGTGTAGACAAGGACGACAGAGATGTGGGACCAAGTCTTACCTCTTAGCTACCTGCTCCTTCCTCTATGTGAATCCCTTTACCTTTGACCCCAGGACCTCAGTGTTCTGGGTTCCTCTCCATTTCTCTTCATGTGTGACCTTTCACGTCTGTGGGCATCCATCTGGTACTCTCCATCCTCCAGATAAACACTACAAGCTTGTTCGTGAACATTTTCAGAGGCCAGAAAGCCTCACAATCTGAAGAGACAGTGCCCTGTGTGGTAGGTGCAGCCACTGGCCATGGCTGGAGGTGAAACCTCAGGATGTTACATTCCTGAGACCACAACAGTAAAACTCAGAAGCAGAGATGTGCTGAGAAATACGATTTTTTAAGTTTTATCTCAAATTTACATTTATTTATGTTTAGGCTTTTTGTTTGGTTGGTTGTTTTTTGTTGTTGTTATTCTTGTTGTTGTTATTGTTGTTTTGTTTTTGTTTTTGAGTCAAGAGTTCTCTGTGTGGCCCTGGCCATCCTAGAACTTCTCTGTAGACCAGGCTGGTCTCAACTCACAGAGACACTCATACCCCTGACTCCCAAATGCTGGGATTCAAGGCGTGTCCCACCACGTCCAGTCATCTATTTATTTTTCGAAAGCACAATTGCCGTAACCCCGATCTGCACCACACACGCACAGCACCATTTTCATGGCAGGCTGCGACTTTGGTAGCTTAATATACAGTGCGCATCCATGAGGGAGTTCCAAAGACTTTTTTGTGACTTCAGCGCCAGGTCAGTCTTGCTCTGAAGTAGCAGTGAGGATCAGTGAGAGGCAGAACTCAGAACTAGCTTCTCACCTTGTGCCACTGAGCCTGTTTAAGAAGCAGGGTCAGCATGGATACTCCCCTCACCCCCACACCACCCCCTGGGATCCTGTTCCCTCCAAGCTAAATTTACCACTCCTTGGACCACAGCAGTGTTTGGTGACCATCATCCCATGCCGGACTTTCCGAGGTTACTGTCCTTCTCCACCGGCCCTAGAACCTGAGAGCACCCTTTGCCTTCTCCCACTAAGTGCTCAGGAGCTGCTACAGGCTAACCACTTACTTTACCGGGAAGTCATCTCAGCCGCTCCCGGGCTCCTCTGTTCATCTCTGTTTCGGGCACTCCGCCCTCCGCTAGACTAGGGAAGGGTCTTCTCAAGTGGCCCTAAAGCCAGGCTTGACGGTGTTGTTAGGAAGGCCACTGTGCCTCAATGTCTTCCTTGATGGTTGCGACCAGGTTGGACTCAGTTTCCCAAGATGCCCCTCGGTGGGCGGGGCACCCACGCAGAGGTGGAGTAGGGCTGCTAATGAGCTAGCCTGCTTTTTCCATCAACTTTGACACTGTACAGTCCCTCTCAGGACTGGCAACTCAGCCCCTTCACCTCCTACCAGAGAAATTCTGTGGACCGTGCTCCTCCCAGAGTTTCCCAGGTCCTCAAGCTTAGTCCAATTTCCAGCCACAGACAAATTTTTGCCTGGCTGTCCTGCTTCGCTAGGCTATTCCCCCTCGCGAGTTTCGTTCCCAGAGACTTTCCAGCTGAGCCTCTGCATGTAGGGAAACACACAAGCCAATTATGAAGCCTATGTTCTTTCTTCACTTCTGTAGGTCCTGGGGCGGGATTTGAACATAACACCCTATAAAAATTGGCTCTTCGTATTACACATTTCTGATTACCCAGCAGCACCAAGGCAGTGCAGACATGACTGGAGGCGAGGCCTGCAGCAGGGCACATAAAAGGTTAACAACACCGTGCAGTACCTGACCCGAAACATCTATGACCCTGGCTTTGGGCTCTGAGGACATGGCTGAAGAGGGGAGTCAGAGAATTCCACCTGGCACTCGGAGTTGAAGCATCTGGAGCTTGTTATACAGGAGTTGGCACAAGCTGGGCATCTTTCCAAGCTCAGAAGGTTCCAGAGAAATTCCGAAATGAGAGGCGTTTATAAAAAACAAAAAACAAAAACAAAAACAACAAAAAACCCGTGTTTTCAGATGAGTCCCCACATTTCTCTCCCAAAGGATTTCTTGGGGTCACCATCTAAGTCAGGTTTCCACACAGTACCTGTTTATATCAGGGATGTCTCTGAGCTCCAAGAAAGGAAATGGTGGCCGCCTATCCTGTGTCATTTGGTGACTTTAGTGACAGTGAGAGCGGCTCCCCCATGCCCATCCAATCTGATCTATGATGTCATTTCCTCACAGGCTCTAAGGGCCTCAAAGACAGTTCCATTCTCCAAGATGAACTTAATGGCCCTGTTTCAACATTTCGCATTCACCTAAGGACACAGAACACTTGACCATTTTGCTAGGGAACTGTCAGGCAAAGGGGAGGTGCCTCCCCCGCCCCCACACGAGCTCCTTATCAAGGCACACTTCAGCCTTTTCCCCATGTGATGCCCATCACCTTGGCAAAGGACGCGCCTGACTCTCTCCAGAATGGACTGCTCTCTTTATGGCCTTGTTTCTTGGGCTATTTTGATTTGCATATTTGAAAACAACTGAAAAAGCAATTAATTCAAATCTAAATAACTTCCATGCTCAGAGTTATGTTTATGGGTTTCCAGAAGACAAATTTATGAGGACGTCTGGGGACCAGGCTTCTGACACCGAACGGGCATCAATCTCTCCCGAGACGGGCTGTGGGTTTATTTCTGAAACTCATGTGGAATGAGCGAGCAGATATGGAGTCTATGATACCTAATGATAATCACGCCCTTCAGCGAAAACACAGTGTCGTGCTGTGGCCGGCGCCTGCCTTACAGTTCTGAGTGGTGCTTCTCCCAAAAGGCCATCTTCCGCCATCTTCCCTCAGAGAGAAGACACTAAGTTAGCCTCAGTGCCAGGGAGGAGTCTGATCTAATCAGCTTTTCTTTCTTTCTTTCTTTCTTTCTTTCTTTCTTTCTCTCTCTCTCTCTCTCTCTCTCTCTCTCTCTCTCTTTCTTTCCTTCTTTTTCTTTCTTCCCAAGAATAATTTACACAGAAAGGGCAGACTGCCAATGCAATAATTGAGAAACACCTGGTAAAAATGTCTATTAAATGATGATGGCTTTCTCCTCCCCAATCCTTATCCCCTAGAAAGGATAAAAAAGGGAAGCGTAAAAGAAGCCATGGCAAAGACAGAGGAAGGGGGAGGAGCAGACAAGAGAGGGGAATGGAATTAAGAGTCGGAGGAGGCAGGTGTCCGAGCTGCCCCCATTATGACGTGAATGTGAGGTAGGTACAGAGCTACGTAGAATACTAGGAGATTAACCAGGACCACCAAGCCATCGGGGAAATCTATGCTCAGAGTCAAGTTCAACTCGATTCTGATTCTAAACAAAGCAATCAAGTTCAAGATGGTCGCAGCATCCTTGGGGCTTCCCCCTCTCCAACCGTTCTGCACCATTCTCCTGTCCCCTTTCCCTCTGAACTACCCCCTTCCCTCCATCCCTGCTGCCACCCAGGAGTGTGGGACTGGCAGACTGCGAAACAGTCTGTGCTCCTCAGCGAGGGATCCTCATCGTTTTTTCTTCCTTGGCTTCCCTCATCCTGTTAGCATCAGTACTAAATTCCTGAGGTGAGTGGGAACTGTAAGGTCAAACTGCAGGATCCACACGGCCCGCTTAGCCTTCTCTTGCAAGTGACCCAGAGTTCATTTGACTAAAGGCCCCTGATCTGGATGTCATCCCCCAACTGCTCATAGAACTCGGAAGGCATCGCTTTAATTTCAGATGCTATTGGCTTTATTTCTGAGACTGCCTGGTAGGCATGTATGGTGCTGCAGGTCTGGGCTTGCTCTCTTAAGGGGCCCATCTTGCTTCTGTCTGAACCGTTTTTTTTTTTTTTTAGAATCCGGTTTCCCAAGGATGCTGACATGCTATATCCAGATGAGGCCGTCGTTCTTCCTCCTTGTCTAGTAAGAACACTTCAAGTTGAATAGTTAGCTCTATAAACTTTAGTCTGTTTTTAAATCTGATTTCTTCCATTTTTATCCTTCTTCACGTCTAAAATTCTTTTTTTTTTTTTTTTTTTTTTGAGACAGGGTTTCTCTGTGTAGCCCTGGCTGTCCTGGAATTCACTCTGTAGACCAGGCTGGCCTCGAACTCAGAAATCCGCCTGCCTCTGCCTCCCAAGCGCTGGGATTACAGGCGTGCGCCACCACGCCCGGCACGTCTAAAATTCTTAATAGCCAGAAGGCTGTTTCTGCACATGTTTCTAAAGTAGAATGAAGACATCATACGAATTTACATACACACAGCAGTGCTTCGTGCTGGATCCACACAGCAGTGCTTTAGCGTGGATACACACACACACACACACACACACACACACACACACAGAGCGGTGCTTTAGCACAGACATTCTTCCCGGGCTGTTAGCTCTTTATTGTCAGATGTAGCTTGCACCTTTATTTCTGAGGCTATAGATTTCCTCCCTGTAACTGCAGCTTTCTCCATTTGAACTTGTCTGTCATACAGAACATATAATACATGACCTTGTGAGTCCAGCTTCTTTCATTCCGTTTGAAGGCCAACCAGGTTTGTGCATGAAATAGTAATGTAGCTTGTTCATTGCTGACTAGTATATCTTTGGACAGATCCACCGTTTTTTTAATCCCTTTGCAAGGTGGATAACATTTTGCTGGGTTTCAATTTGGAATGATTATAAATAGCTTTTTTAAATAAACATTTACTTACAAATTTTTACTTTCTTTCTGCGAAATCTTAGGATTGAAACTGATCGTCTATATATTACCTATCATTCCAGGCTGGGGGGATGGCTCAGGGGATAGACGTGCATCCCCCTCTCCCACAGCAGCCAAGTTTGCTGTCTAGCAACCACAGCAGGCTCTTCTTAACTTCCAGTAACTCTGGCTCCGGGAACTCTAACATCCCTGGCCTCCACTGGCGTCTGTACTCATATAGACAAGGCCACACACAGATCCAAAATTTAAAAAAAAAAAAAAAAGCAAAATTGTTAAGTGCATTTCCAAGTATGTAATAAACTATATACAATTACTGAGAGTTCTTTTTATCATCCGGGGGCATAACGGCGATGTAAAAGGATTCTAGGTGGTTCTCATCGTCCCTGACATTTCATATTATATTCATTTTTAATATCAGTGATCCTTATAGATGTGGTTGAACATAATTCTGAACCAAAAACACATCAACAACAGTCACTATTACAACCGAACCCATGATGCCATAGACAAAAAAAAAAAAAAAAAAAAAAAGTATTTGAAAGAGCATATTTTCAAAGTTCATAGGTGAGGTAAATAAAAGCTCAAGGAACGAATCCAGGAGATGGGCAGGTGGGTGACAGATGTGTGGAAAAAGGAAAATCAGATATACAACACACAATTATTAAATGCCCACTGAACAAAGTACGTGGGTTTTCCCGTCCTGGCAAAAAGACTGCGAACCCGGAGTGCTTAAGTAAGCTGTGCTGGATTAATAAGACCGTGCATCTGCACAGACACCTAGCAAGAGCCACTAGAGAAGACTTGTGGCTCTCGCAGATAAGTGTGTGTATACATGTGTGTGTGTGTGTGTGTGTGTGTGTGTAAGCAGTGTGTGTGCATGTGTGTGCAAGTTATGAGTGTATGTAAGAATGTTAGAAAATGAGTGTGTATGTGAATGTGTGTGAGAGTATATGTGTGTACACATGTGTGTGTGTGTGTGTGTGTGTGTGTGTGTGTGTGTATGTGTGTGTGTGCGTGCACGTGCGCGCTTCTAGGTAGAAAGCATGAGCTTCCGAAACCACATTCCTCTTCTGCAGTCCCGGAAGCAGGAGCTCCGGGTTAGTCAAAGAAAACACTTGGAGTCTAAAATGTCTGTGACCGGCACGGAATTCACACATTGAACAGGGAGACTCTTCTCAGGAATTTAGCAAGCGTGCCTTCTTCCTTTGCGCTTCTTCCTAATCTTTCGTGTAAGCTGTGATTTATAAAGAGGCATCATGAAAACCACAGAAAGCAATGGATGCTCTACTAAGTAGAACTAAATTCATTCTGCCGGTGAGTGCGATGAGGATGGGGAGACAGGACAAGCCAGAGGAGAACAGAACCAGGGAGTGCACAGTCTCACAGCTCTACCTGAAGAACCCTGAGGTGGAAGCTGTGACCACAGAGAAAGGTGCATGAATAAGGGGATATAGGAAAGGAAATTGTCTTGATACAAAGAAACATCTTAACAGAATAGCGGAAAGTAACATTATTGCTCTGCAACACAAGGAGATGGGAAGAAAGACAGGCAGGGACCCTAAGTTACATGGTAACGGACGCCAAGGGGCCTTCTATCTCCCTGGTGCCAGTGAGTGTGTTAACAGCACTCGCCTAACTGCAGGCTGGCAGCTCTCACGGGCAAGCGCTGAAGTCCAGACATGAGCTCTTTGCAAAATCACCGGACAGAATGACAAAAACCGAACGCAGGGGAACTGCGCTCATAGTTTCAAAGATCTTAATTTTAAAAAAGCTGCTACCTTTTCCCCAATTTGATCTATACATTTTAATGTAATGCAATCCAAAGATGTCAAAATGGGTGGGCATAGATTCTATCACTTTGACAGGGTTTCTGGAGAACGAGCGTGCCAAGCGTGGCTGTCACTCTTGGCTGGAAGGACTCACCCCTCCCCCTATCTGCAGCCAGCTTCGCACCAGCTCCTAATAACTCTTCAGGATCTGAAAGCTTAACACTAGAATAGAAAAATCCACAAATAAATGTATTATTGCCAAGCGATGGAGGGAAGCAGATTTTTTTTTTTAAATAAATAGTTCTAGACCAAAGTGATATTCATGTGGAAACAAAAATTAAAATCTGATCCCCGTATCTATCTCTCCACCCCCAGACACCAACTTTAGGTGGATTATAGAGCTAAATATGAACAGCGAAACCATGAAACTCGTAGAGAAGAATGCAGGGACATATGTGCAACTTTTGCTGTGGGAAAAATCTCTCTGAATCTGATACAAACTATAATAATAAAATAAAAGAGAAACAGATTGATACATTTTATCACATTAAAAATGTGAAGCTCCATATAGAGGCAGGACGGAGAAGCAAAGCCAGGAAGTGGGTGCATTAACATTAGCAACACGCGCGGTTAGCCAGGATATTCTACCCAGAATACGAGTTACCCAGGAAAATCCATATAGGTGCAAATATGTGATTTTAAATATGGTGTGGGCCGGTTGGTCTCAGTTGTCGATTTGATGGGCCGAGGGTGTGTCAGAGAGTGTGACACACACCTGTGTGTTCATGGGACGAGTTCCCAGGGTGGGTTGCCTGGCGTGGCACAGTAATAACTGGGAAGAAAAAGGCTTTCTTTGGATGTGGGCAGCATCTTCTGACAGGCACCTTATTAGAATGGAGGAGGGAGTTGGCAGAGGGCCGGGTGGCTCCTTGCAGGCTCCTGTCCCCATTTTTAGAGAGTGCGTCTCCATGGGGCCATGGCCCACTCACACCACTTAAAAATAATGACAAGGACTGATCTAAGCTGAAGCAGTAAGTCAAGTCAAGACCAAGTTAGATAGGGCTTTCACAGTAAAGACATTTTAATTTCCCATGTAGGCATAGCCAAGAGAGGCGTCATTTTCATGGGATGCCGAGGAGAGAGGTGGAGGGGAGGAGAACGACTCAGACACAGGCTGGGGACAAAGAAAAACGTGGGCCATGAAAAGAGACCCCAACACATCCCTATATGTTCCCTGCTCAAGAAAGGGAAGATACATATCCCCAGGGTGATGGAGAGAGAGTCAGGTGTACAGTCCTCTGTAATTATCCGTTAGGCTGGGTTAATGCAGCCAAGGAACAGTCTTTAGGCAATCCTGTCACAGACTTCCAATCCCCAGCCCGGCCTTCACTTGGTTGAATAAGAATCCTTACGGTCTAAACTGGCCAGCGAGCCGGCTCAGCTGCAACGCCCAGTAGACGCCGTTGAAGTGTGTCCCGCATCCATACAATCTTCGCCTCCCGCTGTCACCAATCTCTAGACATCCCTCCCATTACCTGGGAGTGCCTTGAGAAAGATAAGCCTTGGGGAATGAGTGGAGAGGTACAGGATGTGCGTGGAGGTCGAGAGGTACAGAAGAGGATTGTGAAAAAGAGGCCAAGGTGCCCGGGACTCTTCGGGGACAGTCAGTAGCGTGGGTAGCTCCAGCTGTGGCAACATGGAGCAGGCACAAGCCTCTTCCTCACCCCAGAGAAACCTGGGAAATGTCCTGGGTAAAGCACTGGACTCGCATCTCTTTGGGTAGCGGTTTTAAAGTTTGTTAGAGGGTGATGATATTGGAACATCCCAGTGGCACATAAAGTTGCTCTTGCATGGAGATAACGTTTCCAAAATGCAATAGTCAACATTCCAAACTTCTATGGTATGGACATAGTAATGGATAGCAATAATGCCACCATGGATAAAGGTGAACTGATGACGGTGGAGAGGAGAAGGAATATTCCTGATACGCAAGGCAAGGACCACTGTGCCCCAGGAGGAGCCGCTTGCCTCGGCTTGGACGGTGCTGAAGGCCATTTGGAAATGAGGGAGGGACAGAGTGGCCACATGCCAGCGTGACTGAAAGCCACCCATCACGGTACCGGCTGCTACGGAGTCACAGCTGGCAGCATCTGCAGGCGACTGTCACCTGCAAGGAGAAGAAGTGACTCTCACAGCTCTTGGTGAAAAAATACCGCAGGAGAGTTCTTTCTTTTATTCCTTGTAGAAGTTGGGGCCTGGTTCTTCCGCCTAGCCCCAGACTCCCACAGAGAAGACTCAGACTCAAAGTATCTTTATCACTACCTTGGCCACATAGCTAGGCTCTACTCCGACTAGATCAAAACCAAAATAACCCATTTATCTTAATCTACATTTTGCCAAGTGGCTGGCTACTTGTGTCTGTCTCCTTACATCTTCCTGAAAGGATCTCCTGCCTGGCTCTAACCCAGAATCCTTTCTCCTCCCAGATGTTCCACGTCTCCTGCCTACGCCATAGGCTTTTTAGTTGACAGGGGACGCAGCCACACAACACCCAAGATAATCTCCCTACAGGTCCTTTCTACTTTTCAAGTCACTTCTGCGAGTCTATTCTCTATCAATATTGAAAAACAGGTTTTTATAACTGGAAAATCTAAAATAGGTATATAGAGACAAAATAGACAAAGAGAAGCCTCCAGGTACTCATTGGACAGAGAGGCCTATTATTACATCATGGATTATGTCATTGATTATTATAGTGATGACAAAGGTGAGGATGAAGAAGGATTGAGAGGAGGAGAGGAAGGAAGAAGAAGAAGATGAGATGTAGTGGGGTGTGTGTGTGCATGCCTGTGTGTGCACATGTATGTGTGCACACCTGTGTGTGCACGTGTGTGTGTGTGTGTGTGTGTGTGTGTGTGTTATAAGCATGTGCGTGCATGTTGCGGGTGGTGTGTGCCCACACATGGTTATGAGGAGGCCAGAGAATGGTCACTCACTGCTTTATCCACTTGAGACAGTGTCTCTCACCTGACCTAGAATGCGTTGTTTTCCAGTGAAGTTGGCTGACTAGCAAGACCCCGCAGTTCTGGTGTCTTCATCTCACCTCTTCCCTGCCCCGGGCCTGGGGTTACAGACATGTACATACAGACACCTGTGCCCCGCTTTTATGTGAATGTTGGCATCAAAGCCCGGGGCCTCCTGTCTGCATGGCAAGGGTTGTTACGCGCCATCTCCCCAGCCCTTCGGCGTATGAGATACTAGAGTTCGCAACGTACAGGCTTGATTGAAGGGCCAGGACACTTGCCTCTCTGCTTGTTGTCCCCATCGGCTCTTACCAAGTAACCGAGTTTCTCTCCTAAAACAGCAATTCCCTCCCTATGTCACTGGGTGTATAGCAGGTCCCCAAGACATTACCACAACTGACGCCATGTTAAAGCCACCACCCTGACCCTAAAGCCTAGCATGTAGGCCCCAGCACCTGCCAAACTGGGAACAAAGACCTAATCAATCAATGACCTGGTCCATAGTTGCGGGAAAATCCCTAAGTGTACAAACTGATTTTTTTTCTTATTTCATTTCATTTTTTGGTTTCTCTACTTCTTGTTGCTAACTGAAGTGTGACAGTCAGGATGTGGTGGCTTTAGTGCATGAAAGCCAAAGGGCTGTAAGGCCCATGGCTGTGTGATTTGGGCAAGTTTCCCATGCAGCTGCTGTCTGGCAATAAAGACTTCCCCTTCAGCCTCAAGGGTGTCTATGCGGCAGTCTCTAATGGGCTTACCTTGCAACAACTAGCTTTGAAGTGAATGGGGTGGGGGGAGGCAAAAGCAGTGTCATGCAGTCAAGGCTGAGTCTCCACAGGACTTGTGTATTTTGGCTTGCAGTATTTGGCCTTGGCATCTACTAGAACTTGCCTAGGCTAGCCTTCTGGAAGAAGAACTTTGGGTCCGAGCCGGGTGTGGTGGCGCACGCCTGTAATCCCAGCATGTGGGAGGCAGAGGCAGGCAGATTTCTGAGTTCGAGGCCAGCCTGGTATAGAGTGAGTTCCAGAACAGCCAGGACTACACAGAGAAACCCTGTCTCGAAAAAAAAAAAAAAAGAACGTTGGGTCCTCCAGGACCCAGGATCCAGAGAGCAGAGGCTAAAGCCAAGCTTTGGAACTGACTTCCAGGATCTGAAAGGACCAGGGACAACCTCCAGGCAAGCACCAATGGCAGCACAGCCCTGCAGAATGAGGCCATAGGAGATGGGGACTGAGTCAAAATGCAGAGAGCCAGTCAGAGCGTGGATTGTCCCCAAGCCTCTGCGGTGTGTCTAGATTCCTCCAGTTGCTATGGAGTACAGAGTGGGGGGAGGCACCTCACACTCCGAGAGTTGCATCTAAGCTTGTACCCGTATGATAGACTCTGTGTCCACAGATTCAATCCATTGCAGGATCAAAAATATTCAGGAGAAATTCACATCTGGGTTGAGTATGTGTCACTCACTGCATAATACCAAACATAGCAGCTGCTTCTCAGGGTCTGTGTACCTTTATGGTATTGGTGATCATAGGGTGGTTATCAATGATCTAGAAATGACTTAAAACACACAGGAGGAGGTAGGCAGATTACAAGCAGGTACTGTAACATTCTATGGAAGGGGCTGAAACATCTGTGGATTTTGGTCTCAGAAAGCCCTAGGGTCAGCTTGTTATTCCTGAAGGGTCATTTGGCCTATAGTCACCTGGGCTACTATGTGTGTTATCTGTCATCTTATTGCTATGACAGTATATTGTACGTTATGTGACTCTCAGATGCATGAGAGAAAGGTCTCCTTAGGAAGAGCTCTTTGCTGATCTACCTGGCCCTGTTGTATGGCTCTGGGCACAAGAGTCACAAACTCAGAGCAGTGGTGCTGTTTATTCTGTGATTAGCAGAGTGTGTGGAGATTCCACAGCAGTTAAGAGCACTTGGTGCCCTTGCAAAGAATCCAGGTTCAGTTTGCAGCACCCACATAGCAGCTCATAACCATCTGTAATTCCAGTCCCAGGGACCTGACGCCCTCTTTAGGCCCCTGTGGGTACTGCATGCATGTAGTGCACAGACATGCATAAAGGCAAAACACCCATATGCATAAAAAATAAAAATAAACAAAGGAGAGAGAGAGAGAGAGAGAGAGAGAGAGGGAGAGGGAGAGGGAGAGGGAGAGGGAGAGGGAGAGGGAGAGGGAGAGGGAGAGGGAGAGGGAGAGGGAGAGGGAGAGGGAGAGGGAGAGGGAGAGGGAGAGGGAGAGGGAGAGGGAGAGGGAGAGAGAGATGGCAGGAGAAATCACTAGGCTTGAGAAACCTGACAGAATTTATTGTATGTGTTCAAAGAAAGCAAGTCTGGGAATCTCTGGTCCTGGGCTATTGGGCCTCCATTGTTTAACAAATAGTCACTGGTTCTATGTGACATTAAAGTAAAATTTAAAAATATATTTAAAAAAATCCTCAGGTCTAGTCTTCAGTCTCCCTGGCCACACCCCTCAACCCATCCCAGCGACTGTGGGTCTATCTGCCCCCTCAACCCATCCCAGCGACTGTGGGTCTATCTGCCAAGTGACGCTGACATTCCAGGGCTTGATGATTTCCGTGGGCGCAGAGGGTTCCTGCTATACTGCGCTGATTGAGAGCAAATGGTCACAGGCATCGCCTGCCTGCCAGGATGCGAGGAGGTGGGCTGGATGTGCCCTGGTTGCCATGGTTCTAGAGGGCCAGCACCAAGGGACCCTCTACCATGCACCACACACACACACACACACACACACACACACACACACACGCACACACACATTCTCTCCCCATACACAGTGACTCTGCAACCTCATTTCGACACGTCCACAGAGTTCTGTTATTATTATACGACGCCCACCCTCCAGAAATAATGTCTCACCATTTGGAAAAAAAAATCACTTGCAAGAAAAGCCCAGATGTGTGCACAGGGTTCCCTGTGACACCCAGGCTTAGTACACTGAGTTTAATCCAAATCTATTTTGAAAACAGCGGTTTCGATTGTTGTAAACTGCAGAACACATGGAGGATCCCTGGAGAAACAGATGTTGGATCTTCTGATAGCAGAAAAACAATCCAAAAAATTCTTGTAAATATGAACAAACTTGACTAATAGAGTATTTGGCACTTAAGGAGGTAGGCGCGCACCACGGATGTCATTTGGAGTTCTAAAATACTGGCATGAGTGTCATTAAAGAAGAAATATTCTTTTAAATGTCTGTTATTTAGTTTTAAAATGAAAAATATTGAATAGTTAAACTTTATTAAGTGTAAAATTGGTTTTCGGCGGGCTTTGGAATGGCAGCTACTGGGAAGCAAGACGTGTGTCATTGAAAGCAGCTGCTCGCGGAGAGGGGGCGGGGCATCGACTAGGCGGAGCACGTTTACATCGGGGCTCATGGGTCTTGTGGGTCTGTGGTCAGTTCTGGGCTTCTAACCCGTGGTGCTCTGCATTTTGCACTGGATTAAGGAGACAGAGCCTGGCTTCTAACAACCGTGACCCTGTATATTACTCAAGCCAGATATTTGGAAAATGCGGGATCCAGAGATATGACTGGCTGGAGGCCATCTTCTCTCTCTCTCTCTCTCTCTCTCTCTCTCTCTCTCTCTCTCTCTGCTCCTGTTTTGGGTGTGGTTTTGTTTTTGTTTTTGTTTTTGTTTTTGTTTTTGTTTTAGTGTGTGGCACTTTGTTCCTTTAAAGGAGGAAAGACGGAGGTAGGGAGGTAGGGGTGACAATAATTTAGAAGGCTTTGTTTTCTTTGCCTGGCCAGGATACAACTGTCCCTCACTTTCTCCCGCCCTTCCCCCTTCCCTCCCTCCATTTCTCCACTTCTTTTCTTCCTTCCTAACTTCCTCTATCTTTCCCTTTGTTCTTTAACTTCTTTCCTCCCTCTTTCCCTCCTGATCAATATTTACAAATGTGAGAAACTGAGAGCACAGGGAGTCACGGGCTGCGGTGTCCCTGCCCCGCTGCTGTTGAGTTAGAGAGCATCTAGAGACAGGCGTTGGACATCGGGGATAGAGTGAGGAGGTCATGATAACCGTCTAACACAGGTCACTTTGCCATCCGTCAGAGAGACCCGGCTCACAAGGCAGCCCCCGTGTCCCTCCCTTCCCTCTTTGTGACTTGGCTGCTGCTGTGACCTGTTCAGAAGCCCGCCGTGCTGGACACCTACCATCCCGAGACTCTTTTGTGAGCTGTGCCAGGCCTGAGCCTGCAGACTCCCAGCAACAGGGCTGTGCATTGCGTTTTTGTGGACTCTTCTGCCAGCACAACCCCTTTAAGTCGCAGGCTCCATCAGTACAGGTAGACGCACAGAAAGCAGTGGAGGTACCCAGGCCAGAGGGCCAGGGCTGCGCCACAGTTTGAAAATGGTGCAAAAATGCCCCTCAAAGGGTCACCTGTTACAAGTTTGATCTCAAGGATGGAAACGCGAAGAGACAGTGGGCCCTTTAAAAGGTGGGGCCTGATGGGAGGGCAGTGGCTGCATCATTAATTTAAGGTATTTAGTTCCTTCTAAGATGCCATCTCTCCCCCCCCCGCCCCTGTCTCTGTCAAGTGCGTGTCCATTGTGATATCATCCATCCTCACTTTCTGCATAAATATTGAACTTCCAGCTGCTCAAACTGTGAGGTAAATAAACCTCTTTCCTTCAAGAGGATGCAGCTTCAGGCATGTTGTCACAGCTGTAAGAAACTGGCAGAAACCCTTGCTGAGGCAGCTTGAAGAGCTGTACATTCATTAGCCGTCCTTTCCACAGGCACCTCCCACCCCTGCCGCCATCTTACATGGCTTCTGTCACCTCACGACTTCAACACCGGGTGGATGATTGGCATTGCCTAACCCTCAGGAACATTTTAACCAGTAAACATTGTCAAACCAATTATGAGAGCTCCAGTTACTTGTCCATGTGTATGCCTGTGTACCTACGTGAGTTTTGTGTGTGACACGTGTGCAGGTGCCCACCAAAGTCAGAAGAAGGCATCACATCAGCTCTAGGAATGGAATTGCAGACGGTTGTGAGCCGCTATGGAGATGCTAGGAACGGAACATGTGCTAACCGCTAAGCCGTCTCTCCAGAACCAGTGAAGGAGAATTTATCAATCATCTCCCGAGTGCTATCTCCACCCTGACTGAGGCTACATTTTCCCAAGGATACAGTCAGGATTCTTAAACAACGTGTCTGCTTCTTCTGGAAACACAAACGAGACGGCCCATCCATTCATCGTGGATCTACGTTTACATTTTCATGAATCGTTAGAGTAATAATTACCAAATCCCTATATTAAAGAAAAACAACTCAGTAAATAAATACCAGATCGCGTCATTATCCACACATGTGTTAGCTTTCTGTAAATACAGAAATTTGATATTGTCATTGAAATTACTCACTGCAATTGAAACGAGATAAATAATAAGCCCTATGGCATTTGTTCATTAAAACGCTATTAAAAGGAAACGCACTGGTTTCCTGTAGTGAGCGTGGTCACTCAGAACTGCTTTTCATTGACTTCTAATTAGCAGTGAACTTCAGCCAGGTCCCTGCCCGGATCCCAGAGTCCACCTTTCCACTTCCCGCCTGGCCCTGAGTGCAAGAGCGAAGCTGTAGTTTGGAGAGCCGAGGCCACTAGAAGCGGCACGAGGTCCTCATGCAGGGCTGGACACTCAGATTTCTTTCTCATCCCCCCCAGAGGAAGCACCACGTCCTGGATTCACCCATGGTTTCACCTGCTAACCCCTCCCTGCCTTCCATCTGGTCATCTGTACAAAGCACTGCTGTGTGCCTCCCAGGCCGGGTAAGGGCAAGGACCCTGTTAGTGTCCTGTTGTGTCTACTTTGGCATTCCAGTGCGTGTGTGGGCATGCATGTAGAGAAGAGTTGATGTCAAGTGTCTTCCTTAGTCTTTCTCCAGCTGACATCCTGAGTCAGGATCTTCCATGGAGTCCAGAGATCCCTAGTTCAGTTCACAGGATGCTCTGTCTTCTCCTCCTGCATGTTGCGACCATGGGCAGGTCGCTGTACTCACTGGGGGTCTGGGAATCCATGGTCTCTCGTCCTTCGCACAGTAAGTGATTTACCCGCTGAGCCATCTACTTACCTACTTAATTTGTAGGTCTGTCTCTTTGTCTCTCTCTCTTTCTGTCTGTCTGTCTGTCTGTCTGTCTCTGTCTCTCTCCTTTTTTTACCCCCTCCCCGTCTTTCTGTGTGCACATGTGTAAGTCAGAAGACTGCTTACTGGACTCGGTTCTCTCCTTCCATCATGAGTTCTGGGGGCATCACTCAGGTTACATAGTTTTGAAGCTAGCGTCTGTACCCATTGGTCTTCCCAGCCTCTTCCTAAGCTTCAGATTCTCCATTTCCAGTTGACAGTCCTACTTTGGGGAAGCTTTAGGACCTTAAGGACAATGGAGCCTGGTTGGCCAAGAAAAGGTCACTAGGGGTGCGAGCCTGTGGGAGCCTATAGCCTGGTCCCTAGTTTCAGCCTTGCTCAGTGGTCTGCTGAGGCCACTCCTCTCTACTGAAGGTTCCGTCACCACGGGCCAAGCCTCACGGTCATGCCCTCCTCGTAACGAACCAAGACCCTCTCACACCAGGACAAAAGAAATCCCACTTCTCTTGAGTTGTTTATGTCAAGCATTTTAGTCACAGGGAAGCTAAAATAACAGGCAGCCGCCGGTGGGGATCCCATAGCTTTCCACCACTGTGGCTTCCAGGGCTCATGCTGAAGTAAATTTACCAAATTCAAATGATTCTGTTTTTCTGTTGCCGTGATAAACACCATGGCCAAAAGCAAAGTGAGGATGAGAAGGGGTTTTTTTGTTTTGTTTTGTTTTTTGTTTGTTTGTTTTTGTTTTTCAACTTCCAGGTCTCAGTCCATCACCGAGGGAAGCCAGGGCAGGAACCTGGAGGCAGGAACGGACACAGCAGGCATAGATGAACACGGCTTACTGGCTTGCTCTGCATGTCTGTCAGCCTGCTTCCTTACACACCCCAAGACCACCTGCCTAGGGAGGGTACTGCCGTCCTACATGAAATCCTCAACCAAGAACTACCGTATACTTACCTACAGGCAAATCTTACATGGAGGCATTTTCTCAACTAAGCGTTCCTCTCCTCAAATGGCTATTAGAGCTTGTGTCACGGTGACTGAAAACTAATCAGTAAACATGCAGGTCAGCTTCCAGGTTAAAGTGCCTCACCAAGAGAAACCAGGGCAGGAACTCAAGGCCAAAATCCCGGGAGACAGGGACTGAAGCAAAACCCCAGGGAGGTGTGTTGCTTACTGGCTTGCTCCTTGGCTCCTGCCCTACAAGCTTTATAATTCAGCCCGAGTCAAAGGATGTTCCTTGGGATGGTGCTACCCCCATTGGGATGGGACCTCCTACATCAGCGAACTCCCCAGACACGCTCACAGGCCAATCTGCAGGAGGCAACCCCTCAAGTGAGCTTCTCTCTTCCCAAATGTGTCAAAGTGGCAGCCACAACTTGCTATCACCAAGGGACAGCCAGACCTCTGAGGGCAGGTGGGCTTTTATAGGACTCGCTGGCGTTTGGACCTTCTTCCTGGACAGACACAAGCACTTAAGGAATTGTTTCCTTTCCTCGCCCAGGCCCGCCTTCTGCGCTTCCTGTTTCTCAGCAAGGTCAAGGCCACAGCGGTAGCACATTCTGCACAGATTCCATACAAACAAACCAGTGTGAGCCTGGTGGGAGCCGGTGAGAGGAGGCAGACTAGCCTCCCTTCCAGCTCACAGAACATCTTAAACCACTTCAGGGGGCTCAGGGAAGCTGGGCTGGGTCTTAGCAAGCCTCCTTCCCCTTCATTTTCAGACCCAAGTGTATTCCACAGGAAATGAAGGCCACATGTTCCTGATCACTTATACTTAAATCATCAAAATATTGCCTTTTGGGGGCTTTGTGTGTCATGAAACCCTCTGAACTTTTCTCCCAGCGGTGTGCGCTGCCTGTGCGGAGGGGTGGAGGGTGGGGGGAGATAAACAGGAAACCCGATGTGCAGAGGTCATCCCTGATGACCCTGGGCTGGCTCTGCGGAGCCTAGACCAGACCCTCCTCCTGCACAGGGCTGGAAAACCTGGGCTTGGCCAAACATCTGGGCTCCATCCCTACCCTGTGCTAATGTCTTGCTCTGAGATGTTGGGCACAGCCATTTAACCTCCCGGGGCCTCAGTTTCCTCCTAAGTCCACGGGACTTTTTAGAGGACTAATTTGATTAGAATCGGAACATGAAGAGGAAAGGACTCTTAAGAGTTGTGTCCACACAGCACCATGTGTGGCCCTGATTCCTTCCACATTTCGAGCTGACTGTGACTCATTTCATCGTGGGGTAGTTGACTTTCTGTCTGCCTGCACTGGGGACTCTCAAATGATACGGAAACACCAGCATTTCATTCTTTTCTTTTTCTTTTTCTTTTTCTTTCTCTTTCTCTCTCCCTCTCTCCCTCCTTCCTTCCTTCTTTCCTTCCTTCCTTCCTTCCTTCCTTCCTTCCTTCCTTCTTTCTTCCTTTCTTTGTTAGTTATATTCTAAAAATCTATACTGTATCTTTTAGAAACTTTTTTCTTTGCTTTATTCTTACTATTATCAAATTCAGAATTAAACTTTTCTTTCTTTTTTTAAAAAAAGATTTATATTTTTATTTTCTGTATATGTGGGTATGTCTGCTTGTATGCATGTGAGCTGTGTGCATGCAGTGCCAGCAGAGGCTGGAAGAAAGCGATAGATCCATCCCCTAGGACTGGAGTCACAAGTGACTGTGAGCTGTCATGTGGGTGCTAGGAATCAAGCCCAGGTCCTTTGCAAGAGCAAATATCCCCCTTCTCCTTATATATCTTTCTTTGTTTTTAAAATCTAGATACAGAACACAAGCAGAAACTCTTTTTGATTTTGGCTTCTTTTGCTCCAGTTCCATGCATTTTCTTGAGCATGACGTGGATTCACTGTTCTATGAGGCTGACTATATCTAGTGTGCATATGCGGGCCACATTTTCTTCATCTATGAACCTGTCTATGGACATCTAGCTTAGCGTCATAACTTGACTATTGTGAATGACCCTGTAGCAGCCATGGCTGGGCAGGCATCTCTGTTGGGCTCAGGCTAGCTTGATGGAGCTTTTAACTTTGAACCATTTGAAGTTGCAGTTACTAGCCTTATCTTATGAGCTATGAAAGCCATAGAGAACTCTAGCCTTTTCAGATCCGCCCATTTAGTGGGTTCCCAAAGGGAGCCCTTCACTGTGACATTTGCATATACATGCATGAAGCCCTCTAATCCTGGCCACCTGTCTCCCTCTTTCTTGGTCTCCCTTGCTTCTCCCTTTTTCTCCACAGCATGCCCCTTTACTCTCAGGCACTTTGCCCCAGATTCCACGGAGGGCAGAAAGCATGCAGTGTTCATCTTTGTGAGCCTGGCTTATTTTGTGCAGCACAATAATATTCCTTTTGCTTTGTTCTCCCTCGAACACATCATTTCGTTCTTTATGGTTGAGTATAACTTCATTTTCATTTAGACTGCATCCTCTTTCCCCTGTTGATGAATGCCTAGCCTGGTTCCATATGTTGGTGGTTGTGGCTCTTGTAATAAAATAAACATAGATGTGTAGGCGTCTCTACCGTATGCTGAAGTTGATTGATTTCTTTGCGTGTATATACCAAAGCCATATAGCTGGATCACATGGAAGTTCGAATTTTATTTTTTGGTGGATCGTCCATACTGATTTCTTTACTGGCTACTCTGACATTCTCATCAGGAGTAGAGAGAAAAATTCCCTCCACATCCTTGTCTGTGTCTTACTTTTTCTTGCTTGACAGCTGTTCGGACTTGGGTGCCATGGAATATCAACATGGGTTGGGTTTACACTTCCCTAATGGTTGAGGTTGTTGGACACCTTACTGTGTGTTTCTTGGCCACTGGTCCTTCATTTGAATGTGGTTATTCAAATATTTTGCTCCTGGTTGTTTAGTATTTTAGTTGGTTAGTTATTCTGGATAATAATTCTCTGTTGGATAAATACTTCAGAAAAGTTTCCTCCTCCTCTGGGGGCGATCACCTCACTATATTGATTTCTTTTTAACTGTACAAACCTGTTGCTGTTCTTTTTTTTTCCCTGTGGACAAACAACAAACTTTCTGACAAAGGAGATAAATAATCCCCTAGGAAGGCCTCAGAAAAGTAAAATAAAATAGGAATAAACCCAGCCAAGGTGGAAAGATCTCTGTAATTAAAATTTCACTGTGGTGAAGAAATTGCAGAAAATACTCAAAGATAGGAAGGCCACCCATGATCACAGTCTGGCTCTTCTAACCACAGAACCCTATTGTTAGGGACACACAGGTTCTTTGTGTAATTTCCCCCCCTACATCTTAAAACTTTAAGTTTATATATGAAAATACAGAGAACAGGCTCTCCTCACCCCACACTAACAGCTATTAGATTCATGAACATCTTATTTTATTTCTTCTCTGCTTGTTTCCTCTCTGTCCCATTGCACAGATGGCAAAACAGCCTCCAGATATCAGCAGGTCAACTCGACTACTGGTTGGTTATCTTCCCTCTGGGGAATCTGGGGCAAAGAACATAGACATGAAAGACAGGTTCTTGGGCATGTCGGGGAGGAAGGCAGAAGCAAAGGAGGAAGACAGAGAGCGGCAGAGGTAGATATAATCAGAGCACTCTATGCACACATAAGCTACTGCCACAATGACAATTCCTTTGCACAAAGAGAAATTTAAAGGAGAATGTACTAAATGGGCACTAAACGGGCAGATCTCGAAGTGTAAAATTCAGAGCCATCTCCTGATGAGCCATGCACATCAACATGGCCAGATACCTCCACTCCAGAGCAAACCCCAGGAAAGTGTGGAAAATAAGTGGTCTTCAGCCCCAGAGTGCTCTTGACTGTGAAATAGTTGAGTCCGTTATGAGGGCAGGAACAAGGTGTGGATGTTAGTGAGAACGAAGTCTGTAGCCTGGAGTCCTGAACTAGTGTTTGCATCCCTAAGAGTCACCGCATGAGCTGACGTTGCTGGGATGAAGCCTTTGTAGATGTCTAAGTTTCCCTCTGGGATGCTGTAGGGCCTGAAAATAGGATGGAGGGAGGGAGGGAGGGAGGAGGGGAGGAAGGGAGGGGAGGAGGGAAGGAGAAAAAGAGTATAAGGAGGAAGAAGAGAAGAGGGGAGAATAGAAGCAGAAAAGAGAAACCGTTCCAACAGCCCTGCGACTGAGCCTCACAGTACAGCTACCACTGGACCCTTTCCTGAGTTCTCACCTCTCTACCTTTAAACAGTGTCATACAGTTAAAATCTGTGGTGTGAAGAGGAACAGGGGAGGCAGGAAACTGGAAACTGTCTAATGGTTCCTCACTGTGCGTTAGGAGGGCCCAGCAGAAGACCTTAGGCCCGCTGAGGGCATCTCTTTTCCACGTCCCCTGGAGGTAGTGCTTGTTGGAGGCATCTTTATAAAAGCCCACATTCACGCTCCCCCACTGCCCCCCCCCTGCCTCCTGAACCAGCTGAGATGCTGCCCTCTCTCAGCCAAGGGCAATGAGCGTGCTTACCGAGCCCTGGATCTCGTCATCCTGATATCTACCCTCTAAAACATCAACAGGAACCTGCCCCAGGTATTTCCTTACAGTAACACAAAACGGACCTATGCAGCTAGAGCCACAGTTTTCACCTTTGATACTATTCTGCTACCCAAACTAAGCCAGAGCCCTGTCCCCAGAAGCACAGACCCAGACAAATGACACAAGTCCTTAAATGCATATTTCAAAAAGTCCAGAACCCTTCTCATTGCTATATCGAAAGTTTATATAATCTTTCCCTTGAGTTTATATTTCAATAAAGAGGGAACAAGCGTTAAGAAGAGGGAGGGAACAGAGTGAGAGATAGACCATGGGGTAGAATCCCAAATCTGGGCTTATTTTTAGGTCATTAGGTTGTATAATTTAAGGCAGGCCCCAAAAGTCTGCTTGCTAGACAGTGTCTGTCTCATGGCTTCAGTTCAACAATTTTAACATAAACCACCATGTCTTTTAATCTGTTTTTTTTTCCTTATGGTTTTTATCCGGAACCCTTCTCCCAGCCTACATGCTAAAACACAGCTTTGGTCAACTTGACTTCAGCTCAGATGAACACCTCTTCGGCTGTCGATCAATATTCTCAGAAGGTTCAGGCAAGGCAGTGAGGATTGGGGTATAGAAAGGGGTTGCAGCCTGGAGGGGCCTCGGCCCCGTGTCCATATCCACGGGGAGGAAGTTCTCTGTGTCTACCCTTCCACTTTCTAATCTACTGCCAGACACCTTGGAATGGGGCTTCTGTCACAGACAACCTCCAAGGCCCCCTACAATGAGGTGAGGTGACATGCATGCAGAGACCAAGCCTCATCTTTGTAGGTCACGTGAAGAGCTTGCAAGACAGGGCGAGGCTCGGTTAGAGCAACGGATTCATCCTGGCTCTGCACATGCAGCCTCCCAGTCGGCAGAAACAAAAGGATACTTGGAGGAGAAATGAGTCTTATGTCAGAGCTGCATGGTGCGCACTGGATGACTCCCAAACTTTCCAAACAGTCACAGCTGAGTTTATCCTGCTAAATGAAATGGATACAT
The DNA here is from genome assembly GCA_964023405.1 of Apodemus agrarius. Classification (NCBI taxonomy): domain Eukaryota; kingdom Metazoa; phylum Chordata; class Mammalia; order Rodentia; family Muridae; genus Apodemus; species Apodemus agrarius. The sequence continues at coordinate 24,561,851 of OZ030005.1, forward strand.
ACAAATAATTCTGTTAATTGGAACAGCAAATTCCCTTGTGCTTCCTAGTGCTCCCTCCCTTCTCCCCACCTTGAAAGACGGTGGGTGGGGAACATGCGCCCGTGGCTTCTGCAGGCAGGCTCCATCTCTGGTCTCTGTGGTGATTTCCACAGCGCAGGCAGCGTGCTGACCACATGCCTAAGTGAGTGGAGAGAGCATAGCGTCTATTTTGTTGTGTATCGAAAGCCTTGGTTTCTGTTACGGGCTGTGCTTTACGGGTGGCTTGCCAGCTTTTGATGACTGCATTGTGTGCCACTCTAAGGACACACTAATGTAGGCTTGGACTCATGACTCTGCTTTCAGCCTGAAGGACTCCAGCAAGGAAGATTCAGAGTTTGCAGGTGTGGGCATTCACGTACCTGTATGTGTACATGTCTGTGTAGGTGTGTTTCCTCATGAGATGCAAGTTGAATTTTTTATTCTATCGCTTTTCACATTTTTTGAGACAGGCCTTCTTACTGGACCTGGAGATCACTGACTGGTTAGACTGGCTAGCCAGGAAACCACCCTCCAACCACCCAGGATCTACTTATCCCCAATCTCTGGCCTCCAGCCCTAGGGCTACAAATGTGTGTCTCTGTGCCTGGCTTTTACATGGGGCTGGGGATCCATAGACAGGTTCAGGAGCTTGGCCATTAAGCACTCCACCCTTTGACCCACCTTCCAGCTGTTTGCTGCTGTCTTGACTTTCTCCATGAGCACCGTAGAAACCCCCATTGCCCCGGGGTGGTTGTCGGGACAGTGTAGGGCTTCCCTCTTTCTGTAGTATTGGGCACTGTAAGTATTGTGGAGACCCAGTTAGTGGCACCATCAGAATTAATAGTGCTTCCCAAGAGGCACAGCTATGTGGGGAAGCTCACTTGCAGAGACATGGTAACAGGATTGAAGTGTCCCCTATAGGAGAACCTTTACAGTATTGAGTGAGGGAATTCCAGGTCAAAAGGAAGCAAGAAATAAATTAACCTTAGATATGAACCTTGCTGTAAAAGCTGATCTCTGAGACCAGCTATCATCTGTAGACAGTCTTGGGCTACTTGGGGAGTGGTCCTTGTTTCTTCTACCCTATCAACCCCTAACACTAAAAAAGAGAGATAAAAGAATAGAGAGGAAAGGAAAGAGCCTGAAGTCAGGGGTCAGGAAGTGGGTGACTTAACATTAGCCTACTTCCGATAATTAGAGGAGTCGAGTTCCTTAGGCCTAGTTTGATGTTTGCTGGCAGGATATCTAATTTAAATCAGGATATCTATTTTCTTTTTCTTTTTCTTCTTCTTCTTCTTCTTCTTCTTCTTCTTCTTCTTCTTCTTCTTCTTTTTCTTTCTTTCTTTCTTTTTTCTTGTTTGCATGTGATCAGTACTAACCAACAGCAACCAACCAATAAATCATTAAAACAAAAACCAACCACTTAGAGCCCCTAGCATTTATATATTCTCTAAAAAGTCCCACTCAGAGCCCCTAGCATTTATATATTTTCTAAAAAGTCCCACTCAGAGTCCCTAGCATTTATATATTCTCTAAAAAGTCCTCAGGTTTCCAAATGTCACAGAATCACAGAAACTATCTACAGCTGGAAAAATCACACCCCTATTAGAGCACAAGACAAACCACATTAAGCTGCTATGGACAATCTAAGGTAGCCCCATATCCCAGACCTGGGATCAAAACACAAGCATATATTACAATATTTTTGTGTCTTTAAGAAGAAACCCAAACCTCAAAATTGTCACTACACTTATCTAACTGGGAAAATCCAGCTTCAAGGGGGTAGGGCTTCTCAGGCAAGCACTAGATTTCTCTTATACTCATCAAGAACACAAAAGAAAATGGAATAGCCAGTTCAAATGCTCCAAATTGCATAGTATACATTGTGCACAATACTGTCCCCAGAATCTTCTACTGAGGCTAGTGTTCAATGATAACTCAGGATCCCATCTATTTTCATTTATACGTATATAGACATGTATGTCCTTGGTGTGAAGGTGGGTATGTGCACATGAGTGTGGTGACCATGGAGACCAGAAGAGGACATTGGATTTTCCAGAGATTGAGTTACAAGTTGTTGTGAACCTTCAGAGGTGGGTGCTAAGAACTGAACTTACACACGTGGAAGAGCAGTGAGTGCTCTTAACAGCTGATCCCCAGTTCCCATAATTCCCATTGATAAGTGATTAATGTGTTCCAATGTATCTGGTATGCTTGAGGTCAAGCATGGGTTGGTAGGTAAAGTAATGCTGGACACTGCTGCTGCTCTGCCTAGTCAGACCCTAACCCTTTGCCTAATGATCCAGTCTCTAGGATGGCAACTGTGGGTGCTTGCTGACAGGGAAAGATGGAGCTGAGTCTTTGGCTGCAGATCCTTAGTAGTGTTCAGGTCTAGAGACACTGGAAGGATATTTCATGGAAGGTCACCTAGCTCTTGATATGTATGGTGACCTCTTCCTACTGCAGACCAAAATACAAACCAAGACTTCCCATGAGGCCCATGTGCTCACGATCACCAGCTAAGTGGGTCCAATATTAGACACTGGCATTCGACTTTAGTAGAATTTTGAAAATGATGTATCGTAGCCTCTCCCCCACTGTGCTTTATGATCGTCAGCAAACTTAGAGGCATATGCGGCCTTTTCTAATTGCCTTGCTTTTCTCATCTATAGAAATTGAATTATGGTTTTATCCTAAGTACTGAGGGTTGAGAGAGGAGTGATGGAATTTTCCTACTGTCACATAGAGAAATCAGGCCAACCTGAGACAGGAACCAGAAGACTCAGTTCAAGACCAGTGGTACATTTTCTGTTGCTGTCTTGGGGCTGGAACCTAGGACTTGGGCCTGCTGGGCAAATGCTGTACCACTAAGCTACACCCCAGCCCCCCACTGGGGGGATTCTAGGCAGGGGCTCTACCACTGAGCCACGCCCCCAGCCCATCCCTCAGGAATTCTAGGCAGGGGCTCTACCACTGAATCACACTTCAAATCCCTCACTGGTGGATTCTAAGCAAGCACTTGACCAGTGAGTAGTATTCCTGAAAGCCAGTGCATTTTTTTTTCTATTGCAGTGCCCTTCAAGGTTAAGTGACTACTTTCTCAGAAGCATATTCTCTGTTCAGTTCTTCCCCTCAGTGTCAGATTGTAAGGAAGGTGAGAGAAAAGTGAAATTGCCTTTGCTGTCAATGTACTGCTCCGTGAGCCCAGTGCTTCGGGATGGCCAGCATTAGGCTCACTCATCCCCCGCTCAGAAGGCCTCTAGGCAGCGCATGGTATTTGAAAAAGGAAACTCTGCCCTGGAGTTGGATGGTTCCTTTGTATTTGTTACAACCGTTTTGACTGACATGTAGTGTTTCAAAGTTCCAAGACTTCACTGTGCACTGCAGACTCTGCGAGGTGTGAATACTGGGGGGGGGGGGTGTAGAAGCCTGGGTGGGATTTTGGACCAGGTTTGTCTGCACACAGCCGTGTTTGCAGAGTCCAGCTCTCCCTCTCGCAAACCTCTGTCAAATAGTCTTTGTTTCCTCTATCCTCAGGAAAGCAAAGCTCAGTGTGAAGGCCAGTGTGGCCGCACACTCACAGGCTGTCCCTGCTCTTTTCTGCTGAGTCAGCACACCGAGGAAGCCTCCCGAAGCCGTGCCCTTTCCTGGAGGCACTGAGAGACCAGGAGCCAGCATTCTTCGGAGCATGTGAGTTGTGTCAATCTGATTTTCTGCCCCAGGAATAGGAAGTAAAAAAAAAAAAACCCACAAAATTTGCTGAGCATATAGAATGTTCCAGGGGAGAGTTGTGAGGTAGAATAGATTAGAAAGCACTCTTGAGTGCTAATTATAATTGAAATTACCAGCTTCAAGGGACTAGGGACAGGTCCCCAAAGATGACTGAGATGAAGAAAAAGAGCATCTAAGAAAGGAGAAGACACACCATGCATGATCCCCACAAAAGGGAGAGTGAGTCAGGAACAGTTAGCACAGAGACCACCTTGGTTTGACTTATATTGTTACACAGAATCAGCCGTGATGGTGACCTGGTTTGGGTTCATACTATGTAGCAAGCCTATGTACAAAGGGAAAGGCACTCAAGCCTACTGGTCAACCCAGTAAGAGGAATACAGAGAACCTGGGAGGGGCCAGAGGCATTTTCACTGAGAAGAATTTGAGATTCCTTGGAAGTGTTAGATGGGGTCTTTGAACCAAGGGTGGTTCCTTTGCTCTCCTGTCTGCTTGCAACACGCGGTACATCTTGCAGGCACATCTCTCCCAGGAGAGGTGGTTGGCCTCTATGCTTAGGCTCTGGGTCAGTGAATGTGGAGAACTGTTGTCTAGATCCCTTCATATTACCAGAGAGTGGACCCTGCTAGGAGCTGCACTGTAAAGGAAAGGGGAAAGCAATAAGCTTCAGCCATGATCATGCCAATGGCCAAGGGGACCCGGAGAGTTGGGACCATGAAAAGCCACTGGGAAGGTGAGTTCAGAAAGAAGAAAAGGTGTGAAGGCAGAGACTAAGTGATGTTAATAAGAAGGGTATTCCTCACATTGAACAACCAACACAACTCACTTTGTACCTTGGTTGTATGGCTTCAACTTGGTTCTCTTAAATCTACATCATATTGTCTCTAGGACTAAAGAAAGGAGGTCAGGGGTCAGGCATAATGAGAATACCAGCAAGCAAAATAGTTATGGCTAATGTTTTCTGGATATCAAACAGGGAGACTTGGTAAAAGAATTGCAGTCATCACAGCAACAAGCCTACTGTGCTACAGACTGTTAATGATAAAATCAATGAACAGGCAAAGAAACTGAGGCGAGAATACAGTGAGGGAAAGAGGAAATGAAGGCAGGGACAGGGCAGGAGAGGAATGGGGGTGGGAAAAAGGAAGGAAGTCGAAAGAGAAAAGGGCGGATTAAATACTTACCCATGGTGATATGGTTAATAAAGTGAAAAAAATTCAAATCCAGGCAGTCTGCAACCTCCGAATGGGAACAGCCTAAGGCTGTCAGCAGTGTTTGGCTTAATAGCCCAGGAGAGCAGGATTCCTCCTAGGTCAGTCTCCTACTGCTCCTGTAAGATGAATGGATCTGAGCTGAGGTCCCGGCTCCTCCTGTTGTAACCACAAAGGGACACTATGGTCCACCTGCAAGTTCCTTGCTCTTGGAGATTCCCCTCTCATGTTTTCTGGCACTTTCTCTGACACTGGGGAAGCCATCCTGAGGATGTGGACTCGAGGCTTCACGCTCAACAGCACTCAACCACTCAATGGAGTTGTTGTTATTCTGTCGAAGGCCATATACTCAGTCCAACATGAAGGTGCCATTGGAGCCTTAATTAGGTCATTTCTTCTGGCAAAGCAGAGGACAGTGTCCTAAAGTGGGGTCTCCTTTGTTCTCTGAGTAAGATGATCCTGGTTTAAAGTTATATGATCCTTGATGGCCCATGCTTCTGCAAACAGGCCCATTGCCAAAGCTGAGGCCACAGCTGTTAGGTGTCAGCATGCCACCGCACCATGAAACATTGCCTTCCAGAGTCTTACCAGTGCCTGGCATTGCCAGTTCTCGTTCAGGACCTCCCAGAGTCTCCATAACCCTCCAGGAACCTTCATCTGCCTGGCCTCTCAGAAGACAATGCAAGCGGGTTCTCAGATCCTCGGCTTCTGCTTTAATCTCTTTACATGCACCCACAAAAAGAAAGAAGGTCTGGCTTACATCTTGAAGTTCGTCCCAGCAGAGAGGGGACGGGATAGCAGGAAAGGATGCCTGCTTGGCAGGGTTCCTCCTAGCCAGTGCAGTGCAGATCCAGTTCACCGGTATCCTATTCACAGCAGCCAGATGAACGGGTCGGGAGAATGCAGAATGCACGGGCAGCACAAAGAAGAACAAAATTCTGTCATTTGCGGGAAAGCAGATGAAACTGGAGATCAACCATCATGCTAGGTCAGATAAGCCAGACTCAGAGAAATATTTTGTTTTTCTGTGAATGTATATGTGTGTGTGTGTGTGTGTGTGTGTGTGTGTGTGTGTACACACACGTGGTGAGTGTATGTGATGATATGTATAAGTGCATGTGTGTTTGTGATGTATATAAGTATATGATGTGTGTAAGTATATGGTGTGTATGTGATGTGTGTAGGTATGTATGTGATGTGTATAAGTGTGTGTGATGTATTTAAGTGTATGGCATGTGTGTGACATGTGTAAGTGTGCGTATGGCATGTGATATATGTAAGTGTGTGTGTATGGCATGAGTGTAGGTGATACATATGTGTGTGTACCGCGTGTGTGATACATGTAAGTGTGTGTGTATGTGAGTGTGTGTGTGTGTGTGTGTGTGTGTGTGTGTGTGTGACATGAAAGTAGAAAGTAGAAGGGAGAGATGCTTTAGGAAAAGGTAAGGGACTAGTAAGACCCAGCTGAAGAGACATGAGAGCGGGGTGAACACAGCCATCGTGTATGAAACACTTAAGAGAAAACTTTCTGAAGACACCCATCACTTCGTACATGGACATACGCTAACAAAACCTTAAGAAACCAAGCCAGTACTGTAGGGAATGGGGTTCTGTTTTTGTAATTCTTCCCTTTGGTCTGGACGCTTGGGCCAGCCTTGGGCCTCTAAGATGCCCATGGCAGATGCTGTACCAACCAGTGAGCTGACAGATGACCACAGCTGCGGTCATGATTGAGTGCAGTGAAAGACAGACAACATGGCAGAGTTTATAACAGACACGTCACAATACATGACACGATGCATATATCACATATATTGCATGGTATATATCACATATAACACACACATGTGATGACTTTTTCATTAGTTCTCCTGGGATTTGGTACCATGTGTTCTGATGAATCCCCCTCCCCCAGTTCCTTCCAGACCCATCCCCCTTTCCCTACTCACCCAATTTTGTGTCCCCCCTCCCCCTTGAACCCATCAAACCCAATGTGTGTTACTCATGTGCTTTTGGGTGGGTGGTTATTCCCTGAAGCATGGTCTAACTACCTGAGGTCACATCCGTAAGGAAACTTCCTTCCTCAGAAGCTCTCAGCAGCCAGCAGCTCTTACTGTAACGGTCTGTCTGTCTGTCTCGGTGTAACCGACCTGGAGACAGGAGAATTTGGAAATCTGATTCTTGGATACTTTAAATTCCTCTCTCCTCTTTTAAGAAAAGAAAAAAGGGGGGGAGCTTACATAATAAATTCTGTTGTCTTTGTCCCTGAGCAACAAAAAGGCAGATGACACCCTCTGGCTGAAGTGTGACTTGGGACCCACCTGGCGTCCCCTGGGGTAAGGAGGCTTCATGACCTTGCTGGATTGGTACTTCCTGGCATTCTCCCAGCCCTGAGAGTCTCCACAACCCTAAATAACCCCGCTCCTGCGCCATCTGACACAGAGAACATCTCCCAGATGAATTACCCATGCACAGATAATCAAATAAATCTTTGTCTTGCTACCTGCAGTCAGGATGCCCTGCAAAGTTACACAGGTCACAGCACAGATCAAATTAAGGCCCAGGAGCATGGGCAGCAGGGACAGCTCGGACCTGGGTCTCCACCACCACAGGCGCGAGCACAGCCTACGCTCGCAGCCATACTGTGGCTTTGAGGGACGCGTTATTGATTGGCAACTCCACTACCCAGGTGAGTGCCAAAGCGAAACATCCAGGTGGAGCGGGGGTGGAGAGACCAGGAGATGGGCCAGTTTCCCCTGCGACATGAAAAATTTTACTTACCCCAAACCTGTTCCCTAGCTAAGGGCAGAATTGAATCAAGTACTGCCCAGAGTCCACTCCACCCACCCACCCCCCACCCACCACGATAGCAGGGGCTGCCTCTCTCCTGACAGAGAGTACGATCACAAATCCAGAGCCAGATGGCTGCTTTATGTTTCTTTTTTTTCTTTCTTTCTTCTTCGTCTCCTTTTTTTTTCCTCCTGCAATACTAAAGCCACCATAAAAAAGCAAAGTTGAACAGACAAAGCTAATAATATAATCATTCAAAACACCTGCAAACAGCGCAGATGGGCAATTTCTGTCTGCGGAGCCACCAGCGAAAGACGCCTCCCCATATGGGCAGTTCCAGAAGTCGCTTTGCCCAGCTCTGTCCCTTACCTTAAGAAAACCTGCACACAACATATGCACGCTTTTTATAGTCACGCTACAGACCGATGGCTGATTCTTTATGTCCTTCTGCCAGGATTGGGGCCTCCCACTCTGCAAGGGATCTGTCTACCTCAGCTCCCCAGGTGCCGACAGACCCAGGGCGAAGAAGCCAAGGACCAGGGTGGTATCTGGACTCAGAGTCTGGGCACAAGCAATGACTATTGTCTGAGAATGGCTCCGCCCCCGTCCCATCACCTCCCTCCTGCATCCGTGAAATAAACAACCTCCCAAAGCACCGACAGCCCTGTCTATTGAAAGCACACACACACACACACACACACACACACACACACACACACACACAAAACCAGGAGGTGGGAGAGAGAGAGAGAGAGAGCTAGCTACGGAAATCTGGCTTCCTTGTGAGCCTCGTGAGCCTCTTGCTCCACATTTCCCAGCCACCTGCGATGCTACTCAATTCCGAAGAAGAAAGAGGGGCTGGGGGCCTTCTGCAGCATGCAAGTCTTAGATAAGGCTCTACAGGGTCAGCCCTGGGAATCCAGCCACTCCCTCACATCCATGCCTGTTACAAACAGGGAGACACAGTCTGGGAGAGGAAATTTCCCAAGAACCCAGAGCCCTGGCTAATCGCCCAGTGTGCACCTGTACACCATGGGTTTGGGACTTTCTCGGGATCCTGTCCAACACTGGTCATTTCTGGGCTTCATGGTGGCTGGTGCCCCGGGTGTGAGTATAGGTGGATGGGCGGGCAAATGAGGACTGAAGGGAAATCTTAGCTGCCCATCAGGGGACAGCAGTTAAATGATGTCTACATGGGCCCTCTGTGTAATCACCACGGCAGGTGTCGATGGGTCAGACTGAGAGTGTCCTGCCCACCAGGAGAGACATATTTGAATGGCACAAGACAGACTAGTGCCCGAGGAGAAGAAGGCCAGCGTCCAGGTGAACACACAGAAGGCTACCCGGAGAGGGCCTTTGCAGATTTGTGTTGCTACACGCATGTGGGCTGATCCCCTTCTCTTCATCGTCGCCTCTGTCAGGAAGTCCGTGACATCACCTCCCTCGCATGCCATCGTCTCTCCTGCACCCACTCTTTATACCTCAAGCAGGCAGAACCAGACCTCCCCTTATTTAGTATTAACCAGTAACTTCCCGTGATCCTAGACAGTGCTATCCGGTCCCTTTTTTATGGAGGAGAGGTTAAGACATGTGGGCGCACTAACCGAATGAGCACATGCTAGGAATGTGAAGGAGAAGAACATTCATGAGCTCACGCAGAGATCTGGAATAAAGACATGCTTATACTCTGCTAGTGTGTTGATTTAATGGTTCTGTCAAAAATACAGCTCTCTGTTCCCAGCACTGGCCACACCGGAGCTGGCTTTTCCCTCTAGCCTGGGCCTCCTGGATGGAATCTGTCTGTAGAAAATCCAAGGATTTGTATTCAGCCATGCTCAAAGCTCCTCCCCCTAGCCCCACCCTTCCTACCTCTCCCCCTCCCCCCCCACAAGGAAAGCGTCTTTCTTTGTTCCTTCTTTAAACCTAAAAAATGCTTCTGGATTTGTTTCTGCCCAACTCTGCCCTGTCACTAGCAGGCTTTCCTTGCAAATGTTCCGGTGGCAGCAGGATGTCCCTTGACTCTTACCCAAAGGAGCCCAGCAAGGAGGACACATTTCCACTGTTCAGACTAAAGGAAAAGGGATCTCCTGGGATTAGGCTGGAGTCCAAGTCTCCCACAGTCCTAAGACTATGCTTAGTGGAACAAAATCAAGGTTTTGAAGATCTCCTGGTCGGTGCCATAGTGTCTGCTCCACCGACTCCAGCATCATCTGTCAGGTCTCCACTGCCTGCCTCTCTCACTGTGATCCACCAGTCTGCTGCCCGGCCACCCACCCACAGGTTAAGGGGAAGGGGAGTGTCTATAGCGGTGACTTTTGTTCACCTATGACCAAAATCCTTAAGAAAGGTTAAAGGAGGAGCAATTTCTCTCAGCTCACGGCCTCAGAGGGTTCCTGCCTAGTCACTTGGCCCATGTTCTTGGGATGACATCAAAGTCACAGGAAGTTTGTGGGAATGGCTGTTCTTCTTTTTTGCACAAGACACAGTGTGAAAGGACACACCAGAAAAGACCAGAAACAATAGCTTCCCAAAGACCTATTCCCAATGAACTAGATAGGCTATACCTTCCATGTTCCCATAATCTTCCGAGTGTACCAAGAGCTGAGGTTGAACAACACAACCCAGCCTGCGACCACCACTGCTCATAATCTACGTGTGAGGAAAAGCCTCTCTCTCCATTATGCAGAGCTATCAAGACAGGTCCTGTATCTCTAGAGTGATGGCTAGAATTCAAAAACCATGGAAGAATGATAGCTAATTATCTAAATGTGTGTGCATGTGCATGTGAGTGTTTGTGCACGTGTGTGTGTGTGTGTGTGTGTGTGTGTGTGTGTGAACATAGCTACCAATTTGTTTTTCTGATTTTTTAAAGAATGAGTTATAAAGAAGTTGTTTTAGGGATAAAAATGTATGCATTTTGTAATGCATAGCAATTAAATGTCTGATGTGAGGAGGTTTGACAACTGTAGCTAATGTTCACACCCAGGAAAACTCAGGACGCTCCCATTACTCTTGTCTAGAAAAATCCTTTCTGTACCCTTCCAGCCAGTGGCCACTCCTCAGGCAACCGCTGCTGTGATTTCTGTCATCACAGATTAGGTTTGTTTTTTTCTAGCATTGATTTAAATGGAATAGCACGATATCCATTAATTGTTAGCTTTTTCACTTAAAGTAATAATGTTTGTTGAGATTTGTCTACAAAGCTTGTCACTTGCTATCTTAGTTTGAAATCAGTAGATGAGATCGCATTGCATAAATGTAGAAAATTACTTTGTTTCCCTCTTGATGGATCTTTAGGTTGCTTCCTGTTTGGGGCCGTTGTAAGTATTTCTGCTAGAAATATTTTAGATCAGAATCCCCCGGTCTTTTGATGTGTAAACAATTAGCTTTATGAGTTGAAGTGTTTTCTAAGTAGCTTACTGTTGTGGATTCTGCGAGCAATGTACAAGAGATAGTTTCGTGGCTTCCTGTCCTACATCTGGTGTCCTTTGAATTTTGATGCTAGTCATTCCACAGGCTATGGAATTACATGTTGTTATGGCATCTACATGGATTTTAACAGTGATTACTGACATTGTAGCCTTTGTTAGCTGTGTAACATGTATGTCCATCTCTTTTGCCTTGGTTGTCACCTTTTGATTAATATAATCAGTGACACTGTGACTCATACTGCATGTATGGTTAGTAATAATACATAGAGTGCAGTTACTAACGTATAATATGTATTCTTTATGTATTATATATGCAACTCCATTGGCATAAATATAGTCATATAAATATATGACTACCTTCCCACGCATGAATCAGTATTCAGAGGTCATTTTTCTTCTAGAAAATGCTCCTTTTTGTTACATTTCCAATTTTAAGGATGAAAGTTTCCAAGTCATCTCCATTGCTTACACAAGTATAACTGTAGGTTTCCTGTTTACATCTGCACAAAGTCTGTAACAAAGTGCACACCTTTAATCCTAGCATACAGGAAGCAGAGGCAGGAGGATTACTGAGACTTTGAGGCCAGATGGTCTACATAGTGAGTTCCAGGACAGCCACTGTGTGACAATAGTGACACCCTGTCTCAAAACAAACAAACAAACAAACAAACAAACAAACACCATTATTACATTTGCGATTACTGTTCCCAGTCCTAAAGCTGAGTGTGAGCTCTGCTTGTCTTGGTCATTCTTGTCAGGAGCGTCTCTGTTTTAGTCAGAGAAGAGATTGGAAAAGGAAGGAAGGAAGGAGGGAAGAAAGGGAGGGGGAGGGAGGGAGGGAGGAGGAAGGAAGAGAAGGAAGGAAGGAAGGAAGAGAGGGAGGGAGGAAGGAAGGGACAGAGAAAAGGGAAGGGAGGAGAGGAAGAAGGGAAGGAAGGGAGGGAGGAGGAAAAAAGGAAGGAAGGAAGGAAGGAAGGAAGGAAAGAAGGAAAGAAGGAAAGAAGGAAAGGAAAGAGAAAGAAAAAGGTAAGAGGGCCACAAGAGGGACAAAAGATCTTATTTCTCCATTGCGTCTTTAGCTTCAGTTTTCTCCCTTTCCCATTGTCTGTATTCCTTTTCTGTTCTACATTCTTTTATATACTCTGTCCATTTTATCTTTTTCAATGCAGGGCTTAGCTCTTAATTTTTATGGTCCCCCCCCACTGTCCGCAGTTTTGTATGTGTGTGTGTGTGTGTGTGTGTGTGTGTGTGTGTGTGTGTGTGTCAGAGTGTACATATATAATTTAGAAACATAAATTTTTATCTCAGTTACAGGATAAAATTTTTAATTAAATCTTATTTTTATGACTGTTTTTTAAACAGATTGCTTTATAGTAAAAAAAAAAAATCTTTATGGGAATGAAGACCAAAGCATGTTTTGAGATAGCTTCTTAGACTGAAACAGGGTCATTTTGGTTCTTTTTCGCATATGTTCACAACCTTGTGCATTCTGGAATGGGTGGCTCTGGGGTCCTTCGTATGTTTGCCTAGCGAGAAAGCGTCCCTTGTAATGAAATAATTAATCCTTCTTGTCTTCCATTTCTTCGTCGTCACTGACTGTTGCCTTCAGTGTCAACCTCCTGTGAAACTCTTTTTATATATTTTCTGAGAAGTTGTTAGTAAATTACAGTTGCCTCACCAGAGACCCTCAAGGCACCTCTGGCTCACCGGAAGTTACGTTTCAGCACCTGTGGTGCTTTAAGTGAAGAGATTCACACGTGTAGTCCCTGGTCAGTAAGGCCGTTTAGTGAGGTCATGGAACCTTTAAGAGATGGAGTCTTGCTGATGGGAGGATATCCTGGGATGGGCTCTGGGGTTTATAGCCTCACCCCAGTTCCAGTTCACTCTCTCTGCCCCTCATTTATGATTGAAATGGTGATCTCTCAGCTTCCTGCTCCCTTCGCTTTTTATTATGCCTACCATTGTAGTGGTTTTAATGACAGTGCCCGCCCCCAAATCTCTTGATTCCCCAGCAGGAAACTGTTTGGGGAGGATTAGGCTTTACTAGAGGAGATGTGCCTGGGGGGTGGGATAGGTTTTGAGATTTCAAAAGACTACCCCTGCTTTGAGTGCCGATCAATGTTTTTAACTAAACTTGTAATTTAGTTTATCAAGGTGGCGGCTAGATGATAGATAAATAGACAATTGCTAGATAGATGATAGGACATAGACAGACATTAGATAGTAGATAGATAGATAGATAGATAGATAGATAGATAGATAGACAATTGCTAGATAGATGATAGGACACAGACAGACAGACATCAGATAGATAGATAGATAGATAGATAGATAGATAGATAGATACATACATACATACATACATACATAGATGATAAATAGACAATTGCTAGATAGATGATAGAACACAGACAGACAGACATCAGATAGATAGATAGATAGATAGATAGATAGATAGATAGATAGATAGATAGATGGGTGAGTGTATGGGTGGGTGGGTGGGTGGGTGGGTGGATGGATGGATGGATGGATGGATGGATACATACATACATACATACACACATAGATGATAGACAGACAAGGTCTCTGCTTTCTGTTTTATGATTTGCTGTGTGACCTCTCAGCTGCTGCTCCAGTCACCTGCTTCCTGCTACCTCCACTAGCATGGACTCAACCCCCAGGAACTGTAAGATCCAAATAAACTCTTCTATAGAAACTGTAAGTTCTATAGTTTCTATGGCTATGTTATCACAGCCATAGAAAGATGATTAAGACATCCACCTTACGGATTCTCCCTTTGGGCTCATTAGCCGAAATAAATGCTTTCTTCCATAAATTGCTTTTGGTCAGTGTTTTATCCCAGCAACAGAAAGTAACCAATACAATTGACCTCCAAGAAGTGAGGACGTAGGGCGGCGGGATCACCTGTCTCATTAAAAGGCAACAAGGTGAGAACTTGTACGGTCTACCCTGGGCCAGCTTTCTAGTCTCTACACATGGTTTGAATGTAAATATCTAGGCAGCCATGTGATTGACCAACAGCTTTCTGGCTAGTTCAGTGAGTATGTTGTGCATAGCAGAGGTGTGTGTGTGTGTGTGTGTGTGTGTGTGTGCACATTGGGGGTGGTGAGTAAGGAAGATATAAGTTAGAGAAGAGTGTACACAGGTAGAAGACTCCTAAGTTTAATAAGATCTGTGATATTCATTTGGTTTCTGTTGTGTTTTGTAGTTGCTGTGGTATTTGTTTGTTTGTTTGTTTGCTACAGTCTCACTACATAACTCAGGCTGGCCTATAATTCATAATCTTCCTACCTCATTATCCCAAGCTCTGAGATCAAAGGTATGCACCACCACATCTGGAGTGGCCTCAGTCATTAATGTCACCCTTGCATGTGACATTTCAATTTTCCTTTAGAGTGGCCTCTTCTCCTACCCTTGGTTCCTGTGACTGAGGTAGGTTCATGTTATTTCTTTGCTGTGGAAATAGGCACGTGGCCTTACCCTGCCACATCAGACCACTGGCCCCTTTAATACTGATGGGGCAGGAAGAGTACAGGATTTGAGCCCTACCTAGGAGATTCAACACTGGACTGTCAAAACCCTTGGGAAAGATGTTCTTTCTGCTGGGTTTGTAGATTTGCAGCATATGACTAGAGGCCTGACAGAGATTCCACACGAGGCTGTTCTGTCTGAGAAGAACTGAGCCATTTCAAAGGAAATGGGACTGAGAATTAAGGGCTGGACTTTGGTGACACTGGGACTTTGAAGGCTCCCTTTAGAACAGTGGTTCTCAACTTTCCTAATACTGTGACCCTTTAATACAGTTCCTCATGTTGTGGTGATTCCAATCATAAAATAACTTCACTGTTACTTCATAACTGTAATATTGTTACTTTCATGAAATGTAATGTAAATCTCTGATTCAGGATATTTGATATGGGGCCCCGGGGGCTGTGACCCACAGGTTGAGAACTGCTGCTGTAAGCATTTGAATAAAATAAACCTGCAGATTAGTTTTTTTGTGTGTTGGTTTGTTTATTTGTTTTTAATTTGAGTGTAAGTTTGTGTTAACAATGAACTCTCATGGGTCTCAAGGCCTGGCCCCGGAACATGCCATGGAACAGTCTCCTTGCTGACTACAAAGCGTGATTCTATCCCTCTCCTCCTACACAGATGCTTGGGACACACCGCCTGGGCCACTCGAGCCTGTCCTGTTATTACTAAATATGGCTCCTTTTATTGTTCTTTCTTTTCCTCACTTATAAAAACAGCAACTTGGGAGGCAGAACCCACGTTCTTCACCCTTCTGCATCAGTAAAAGTTCTCAGCCCATCAAGGAAGCTTCTTTTCACAATTTATAGAGAAAATAATCACAGAAACCACAATTGGTCCAAATGCAGAGAACAAATAAGTGTGGGGTGCTCAGCCACAGTGTGGGGTTCCCAGTCTCAGTATGGGGTACCCAGCCCCGGTATGGGATGCTCAGCCTCAGTGTGGGGTGCCCAGGCCCAGTGTGGGATGCCAAGCCCCAGTGTGGGATACCCAGCTGCAGTGTGGGGTACCCAGCTGCAGTGTGGGGTACCCAGCCCCAGTATGGGATGCCCAGCCCCAGTGTGGGGTACCCAGCCCCAGTGTGGGATGCCCAGCCCCAGTGTGGGGTACCCAGCCCCAGTGTGGGGTACCCAGCCCCAGTGTGAGGTACCCAGTCCCAGTGTGGAGTGCCCAGTCCCAGGGTGGGGTACCCAGTCCCAATGGACACATCTACAATGCAGTTCCTGCACCCAAAGTTCAGAAAATATTGAAGCAGAGGAGATATAAAGACCATAAAAGCTAGAGGACCGAGGCATTTTCTGTGAGATTTTTTTCCTTCAAGTGACTGGGAAGCTACCACACCTTGATACCTCAATAGCACGACAGCAAGACCTGAGCATGGACATGGCAGTAGGCATGCTAATGTGAAAGGGAGCAACTTCCCAGAGCCCTACCCCTAGACAAAAATCTAAAGGCTAGGGAATACTGAGAACAGGAGATTTAGTCTTCTTGGGGATAAGACCAAAGTGGCTATTTAATACCAAGTAGCCTTGATATCGCATACATACAAGCAACTAAATGGAATCATGTTGTGATATATATATATATATATATACACACACACACACATACATACATACATACATACAACATACACACACACTAAATACACACAAACACACACACACACATAACAACTTAACAAAGAAAAAGAGTCAATGAATTTGAGAGGAAGCAGAGAGGGGGACATAAGAGAGATCGGAAGAGAGGGAAAGGAATTAGGGAAAATTAAGTAACTATATTTTAACTTAAAAAAACTTTCATGTTCAGCTAATCACTTCCTTACTCCATTTTGTGGAAGTGGGTGTTGCTTTATTCCACAATTACAAATAAAATCAATTAATTTTTTTTAACTAAATTTGTCATTTTGCCTCTTGCAATGATCGATGGCTAGATGGATAGATAGATAGATAGACGAGCAAATAGAGAGTCTATTTATAGAGATGTATAAACAAGTAGGCTCTTGTGATTTTTATTTCACCATTATATATTTATTTTTAATAGTGTTTCACTCTGAGAACAAGTTTTTAAGTCACAGGAAGTAAAGATGGCTAGACCAGTTGGACACGCCTAGTGATTATGAGCTTCTTGGCAGACCGAGGCAGGAAAATGACAAGAGCAAGGCTGGGCTGGGCTCCAGCGTGAGTTCAAGGCCAGCCGGCAGTGCAAGTGCATCATTTGGTGAGAGTTTACTCAAAATAACAAGTTGGGCTAAATGGGTGGTTACAGCTTAGGGAGAGCTCCTGCTTAGTGTGTATGCATTCCTCCAGGAACAAGTGCATAAAACACAGAAGACAATACATGCTCATGCTTCTGCTATAAACCATCACAGTAAGAATGTCAGCCTGGAAAACCAGGTATGGAAAATGAGAATGAACATTAACTGTCTGGCAATGGATAAGGTCAAACACCGCTATTTGCAGATAATGCTATCATGTCTACCTAAGCTCTTAAAGATCACACTCACACATCTGCACATGTATTCCCACAGAAACTCAAACACACACGCATGAACAAATAAATAGGTAAATGGGAAAAAAAAGAATGTGAAAGGTGAAATAATATTTGAAAAGCATATCTCATTTGGGACTTCGACACAGCATCTGTTAAAAAAAACAAACAAAACAAACAAACAAACAAAAACCCTCATGGCATTCAAAAAAAAAAAAAAAGGAACCAATTAAAAGTTGCAGAAGATCTGAACAAGCTCAAGCCAGACAAAATTTCAGCATGGGGAGGGGAGGCGGGCAGGAAGTCCCACCCACAGCTGGGGAGCTATTGGCGATTGACAGCTGCTGGACAAGAGAGACAGTTTTAAGGACGTGACCTCTGAAAAAGCAAACGATACAGTTATTCTGCTCAGCAATTTCTCTGTTATTAGAGAATTACGTCAAGAGCTTGCAATTCTACTCCCGGGTCAGTTCCCTAAATTTATAAATTTGTGTCAACGTAAACACTTGTACACAAAAGTTGTGGTGGCATTATTCATGACAGCTACGGGTGGGGGTTGGAGGGGGGGATGACAATCCCTCATTGGATGGTGAGTGGCCACATAAAATACAGCATGTCCAAAGGTAAAATATTACAATTCTGTCATAAAAAGGAAAGGACGCACTGACTGACTCTTGCTGTGAAGCGTGGATGGACCTTGAAGAGAGGAGGTGTTTTATGGGAAAGGAATATCCATTGAGAGATATTAGCTATTGCATAACACCCTTTATATGAGATGATCCCCAGGAAGACACTTTATATAGATGTAAGCAAACTATTTATTTATTTACTATTCAATATTTTGGTTTTTTGAGACAATTTCAGTATGTAGATGGGGCTAGCTCAGAGCTCACTATGTAACAAGCTATATCTATACCTTCTATTTTCCAATGCATATCCATATCTATATAGCTATATCTATATCCTCTAATAACACAAAGATCCACCTAACTTTGCTTTCCCAGTACTGGGATTAAAGTCATGTGCTACCTACCACATTCAGTAAGAAAACAAGTTAGGTAGGCAAATGGACTTAGGACAAATAACTTTCAAGACACGATTTTATACACCACACACACACACACACACACACACACACACATTTATGTGCACAAATGAATTGTGATTGGCTATGTTGTCATTTCTGTGCAACAATAGCATGTCACTACATATTTCTACGGCATTATAACATCTGTTTGCTGAACATTACCAACTCTCTATACATCCTTTAATCTGTCGAACTAATTCTGGTCACACATCATGTTGGTTCTAACTTGCTGTTATTAAGGACACTGTGCTGAGCATCTTAGCTAACTGGACCATCCACATACACACTTTGATGCTAGAACTACAAACCCTGAACCCCTTGATCAGTTCATTTCTCCACAGGCTTGCTGTAGCCTATAGTAATTGCTTGAGAAAAATTGTGGGTTTATTTGGATTATTCTTTCTGATTACAGGTAGCATGCATGTATAATCTGCATTCCCCAAAGCTGATTCTGCACAATAGCAAACAAGAAATAAAATTGGGTCCGCAATGAAAAATAACTCCAACTCTCCTCGCCAGTCATCTGCTTGATTGACTTAACCCATTATTGATTTTGACCAAAATATTCTGGAAGACTCTCATCAGCCCATGGGACATAGCTTAGCTGGTGTCTAACTACAGTCACCCAAATGTCTAATCATGAATCAGGATTTTAAAGTCTTTTCCACCAACTAGGCATCTTCAGTCTTGGCATTTGTGTGTGTGTGTGTGTGTGTGTGTGTGTGTGTGTGTATGTGTGTGTGCATGTGTGTGTGTGTGCATTGTGTGTGTATAGATATATGTGTGTGTGTGTGTGTGTGTGTATGTGTGTGTGTCTGTCTGTCTGTCTGTCTGAAACAAGGTCTGATTGCATAACTCTGACTGGCCTACAACTCAAAATGTAGACCAGGCTAGCCTCAAACTCAAAGAGATCAAACTGCTTCTGCCTTCCAAGTGCTGGGATTAAATACATGCCACAATAACAGATTGTATATTAAAGATCTCAGGACAAGGTTGCATAAACATTTTGGCATGTGTGGAATGTTCTCACAGACCCTTGAACTTCTGAACCCTGGAGGGTTGTGACTCAATCTTTGGCTACAGGTGATATGGAAATTCATTCACCAAAGCAAGTGTTTCTGAAATGCAGCTTAAAACTCTGTTTTGTATGATTGGACAGAAATGGGGATTAGTATGAACACATGAATTTCACATAAAAGTTGGGAGCTTGTACACAAATGACAGCGCTATCAGATGTGAACCTTAAGTGTGACTTTAGGGAGATTGGATGAGAGATCTTTTGTTGACTTTTCGGTACATCTCGAACTAGTCCAAATTCTTAAAAGTTGAAAGTTAACACAAAGAAAATGCTATGTTGACTCCTTACACATGAACATCACTGCTCCAACCACTCATTGGTTAGGAACTGATTTATCAGTTAAGAATTGGTGAGTCAACAAAACTCCTCAGCCCACCTCTTACCAGCCTTTCTCTGCCTCATCTTACCAGAGACGTTCCCATCAGTGACAGGAGTCCCACGGCCTAACACTGTAGCATTCTGTAACTACTGTGCACCCTGGGAATCTGGGAAGAGGAAGCCTTAAAGCCTTTATCTCGATTCCTAACCTTGGAGCAGGAAGCATGGTCCGGCAGATAAATGTACTTGCTACCAAGCCTGATGACTTGATTTTGATCCCCAGGACCCACACGAAGGAAGGAGAAAACCGACTCTCAGGACTTTCTCCAGTGACTCCACAATCCCCTGAAGTGATTGCATGTAATACATTTACAGATCCCTGAATTAACGCTACACATTCACACTGATGTGAGAACTGAACTCCTATGCTCCTAAAGTTGCCCGCATTTTTCATCCTCCTTCTTAAGTGATCTGAGAGTTGCACTAGTTATCTTGCCCTTGCTGAGACTGAAACACCTGCGAGAAACACTGTGAGCTGAGAAAGGCTGGTTTAACTCATGGCTTTGGAGGGATGTCAACCCATCGCCATGAGGAAGGCACAGGGACACTGCATGGCACATAGGGGCAGGACACCGGTGCTTGGTGGCTGGCAGGAAGCAGAAAGAACCAGAGGATCGGCGGCTCCCACTGAATGAAATCACTTTGACCTACTAGCAGGCCCCACAAACTCGAACTCCAAAGCAGTGTCACAAGCTGGTGGTCAAGTGCTCAAAAATAGGAGGCAGGGGTGGCATTTCAGGTTGGAGCAAAAAGAGTCCCGTCTAGCACTCTGTACCTGGGGATTGCAGGTACAGAGGACACAGCGGGAACAGGGCAGTGTCCCCCTTGCTTTTTGTCCCTTTCTCCCTGGCAGAGCCATCGCTGTCACCTCTTGGTTATCTAATGAGGCCACTGAGCACCTCTTTGAGAGTCTGTTTGCTAATTGAGATTACAGTTTCTAACAGTGTTTACTAAAAGGGAGAAAAGAGGGTCTTAGCGGCTCTTCAGAGACATCCCGCCACGCCGTTCTGTTAGCCTCAAGTACCCTGCCCTCTCAAGATCCTTCATTTCTACAAAAAGCAACAATCATCAGCATAATTATGAGAATGGAAACTACTTTCTTTTCTGACTGTGTACCCTGTTTTTCTCCAAGCAAGGGCTCTGCTTTCATCTGGTACATAAAAGAGCAATGGCTTTCTGTTGAAGGAAGACACATGGACTATCTAATTAGCATTAAAATGCTGTCTCTCATCATTAGCTTCATTCACACTGGAGGTGCCAGCTCTCCAGAAAGAAGCACAGAAGCAATGACCCTAAGCTCACATTTTTCTTAAAAAAAAAAAAGGGGGGGGGAAGAAAGAAAAGAAATGGAAAATTAAAAAAGTCCAAAGACCATGATATGGTGTCCATGGTGCTGAGCCCAGTGCCCGAGGGTGACCTCTCCACACCAACTCAACTATTGTTTGTAAAGATGTATTTATGTTATTACATGTGCATGAGTGTTTTGCCTGCATGTATTGCTGCTGTGCACCACATGCTTGATGTACCCACGTAGGCCGGAAGAGGGCGTCGTATGCCCCTAAACTAGAATTTCAGAGGGTCGTGAGCCACCATGTGGGTGCTGGGAGCTGAACACAGGTCCTCTGCAAGAGCAGCAAGTGCTCTAACCACTGATCCTTCTCTCCAGGCCAGCCCCCCACCCCTGCCCCGAGGGCTTTCTGACACCAAGAACCCCAACACAAACACACCTGCCACCATTTTGGTGTGTTTTTCTACCCTTAGATATTACCAAAAGGTCTTGCAAACACTGTAGCTTATCTAGAGCTAGTGAGCCCAGGAGGACAGAATTTGGGGTACTCTTTGAGATGCAGGCATTGCAGTTCTATCCAGCTTCAAAGTAAACTCTAGGTCGTCCTAGGGGAATGGGGTCTAACCTCCAGCTGGGGTGTATTAGGCTATCTCAAAGACATACAGAAGTCTAAAATGGTCTGGAGTGGATTCTCAGGATAAGTAAGAAGGTATTTGATATTTAAAGACTTACATGGTTTCTATGGATGCAGCCCTATCTACTAAAGTTACATCCATAATCCCCCAGCATGTTCTCAAATGAAGGGGCTCTTTCATTGCTGCCAAAAGCCATGACATTCTTTCTTTTTTTTTCCTTTTCTTTTGTTGTTGTTGTTGTTGTTGTTGTTGTTGTTGCTGCTGCTGCTGCTGCTGCTGCTGCTGCTGCTGCTGCTGTTGCTGAAACATCCAGTCAGATAGCCTGGGCTAACCCGGAACTTCCTATGTAACTGAGACTGGTCTCCTCCAATCCTGGAATTCCAAGTGCCAACACGACAGGCACATCTCACACATGGCTATAATGGTATCCCATGTACATCTCCTCTGAATATCCATTAGAATAGGAAACCTGTAGGAATCATTGATTGGCGTGCTGTCTCCTGAGAGAGATACCACCTCCCAGCAGGAAATAGTACAATATATTTTCAAAACACATTGCAGGAGCACTCCAGACACATCCCGATCTTCTGTGCTCCTGAAGAATGAAATTCCCACTGAAGCCATGGCGGCTACACATTTCATCCAAATACTGCAAGACTGAGGCTTCGGCTGCCACACCCACAACCGTACGTTTTCCATCCCTCCCATACCACTTTTCTTGTTAGGTTTCTCTTATTCCGACTCCCTAGTTAGGATATCCCTTCCCAAAATGCTCTCTTAGCATCTATGAGAGAGCCAGCGGAACTATCAATACTAGCAACATTCTGAACTTTAAAGCTGGGATTTAATAAGCTAGTAGAAACCCTAAATCAGAAGTCTCGGCTGACACTGGAGTGTGCGGGCTTCCTGTGCTCTTCAAAGGCATGCCTCCAATGCTCTCACCATCTTTAGAGTCCATAGATTTTTTCCCCCTAAATTCTGATCTCAATATTGAGCTTCTGGGTCCTTCTAGGATCCAGCTACATGGGAAAGCCTCTGGCCATCCTTTATCCCTTTTACTTTTTCCCCCCTCTTCCCTCTTTTCAACTTCCTTTCTTCCTTTATTTGTTGTGTGAAACTGTTATTGTGGTATGAACCAGTTACAAAAATGACTTCAATTCTTTCTTCCCTCTGTCTGCACCCCTGGAATGCAGTCCTGCTCCTCTTCCAGTAAGAGACAGAGTCTGCTTTCCTTCCCCTTAAATACGAATATGCCATGTGTCATGGTTCAAATAATGTAATAAATGAGAGGGCACATGAGTTCCAGGGCTAGGCTTCAAGAGAGCTCATATGCTTTTGGGAATTTTAAATTTCTTCTTCCTCCCCCTCTTCCTCATCCTCTTCTTTATCTTCCTTCTAATACTTTTATTCTTTCTCTTCTTCTCCTTCTTGTCATTTTATGTATATGGGTGTTTTGCCTGCATGTATATCTAAAGAACACATATATGCCTGGTGTCTGCAGAGGCCAAAGAGGACTTCAGATTTCCTAGCACTTGAGTTATACTAGGTTGTCTGCTATCGTATGGGTGCTGGGGGTCGAGCCTTGATGCAGAAGAGAAACCAGTGCTCTTATTAGCAACCGAGTCATCTTCTCTCCAGCCCAACCTTTAGAATCTCTTGAGAAAGATCTCAGGCTTTCTCTGTAGAAGATCAGAGAATGTGCAGAGCAGAGCCAAGTCGGTTAAGTGCTTTCTGCAGCAGCTACACTATGCTATGCAGGCCGATTCCATGCTTGGTCTCACCTCAGCTGAGCAAAACTACCCACCTGAGCCCTAGATGCATGAGAAACTGGATGTGGCTCTGGGTATCAAATCTCCCATTAGGAATGGCTATGTGGTGACAGCTAACAGACACAGAAACTGGCACCTGAAATTGGGCAGCAATGTTTCTGGGTCAGAAGGAACTATAGGGGTTGAACAAACATCTAGGAAATGAACAAAAATCCAGAAACTTGACAAAAGCAGATAAAAAAATGTTTAGGAAATGATTCAAGGAGAAAGAAAATTAGCCACTTCAGTTAAGAAATGGCCAACTGAAAAAAAATGCATGTCTCTAGTAATGAGCAAAATCAAGTATATGCTGATCTACTTGAGGCTTTGGAAAGATGTTTTTTAGGAAGTTTTGAGGGTGGTATCTGGTTCTGCCTGGGGGATATAAGAATTGGAAAAACAAAAGTACTAATAAATGTTAAAGAAAACAGTGACCAGATTATAGCCAAAGAATTTTGTCGACTTTAGAGGGCAGTAAACTTGATGGAGCAGAAGGCAATTCTTGTATCTCTGTTCTACTTGGTAGAAGAAATAGTTGCCGAACCCGAGGTGTTTCTGCTCCTGGTTCTGTGTGAGATGAAGAAGCATGTTTTTCCTTTTTTTAAAAAAACACTTCTTGTAAGCATTAAGTCTAAGCAATAACACATAGAAAAGCCAGGTAATAACTCAGAAAGCAAATGTTGAAAGATAGAAAAGGAGACCTGAGTTCAAGGTGCCATCCAGTTGGTGGCCTGCAGGACCATCACAAAGGCTACATTTTTGTAATCAGTCTCAGAAAGAGAGGAGGAAGAGGAAGTACTATAGAAAAATGAGAAGAAATTATGGCTGAAAACTTTCCAAATCGACAAGTATAAACTTCAAAGCTAAACAAACCCAAAACAAGAGAGGGGAAAAGAAGAAAAAGAAACATGCACACACACACACACACACACACACACACACACACACACAAATCTATGCCAAGTTGCATTATAATTAAGCATCTGAAAATTAAACAGACTTAAAACTTGAAACAAGCCAGGGAAATAAATATATTGCTCATGGTAATAAAATGAGCTTACAAACTCAAAAGACGACAGATTTGCTTTAGAAAGCAAAAAAGGTCAGAAGGAAGAGATGAATGTTTTTTTTTCCAAAGGTTAAAATCATTTTCAACCCTTAAAATATACATTGAACAAAGAAATTCTTCACGAACAAGGAGTAAATAAAAGTGTGAGATTAGGAAAACTGTGGGACTTTGACACTCTGAGATTCGCCCTAGTAGGAGATTCACTAAACAGAAAGAAAATAGCGGAGGAGGAATCTTAGAACAGAGGGGGGACAGGAAAAATATGGATAAAGTAAAGATGCCAATAAAGTACATTTACTTCTCTTAATGATAACCCAGGGGCCACCAAATTGTATTCCACAGTGTGACATGATTGCCAATGCATGCAGGCAACGTTTATGCCTGTTGTAAATGCTGAATAAGAAGAGAAATAAATTGTAAGATTGCTACACTTTGTGTTAGCGGTAAGATGCAGATATTAGACATCCTGGTTAGTTTTCATTGTCAATTTGACACAACATAGAGTTCCCTGAGAAGAAGAAAATTCCATTGAGGAATTACCTAGATCACACAGGCCTGTGTTTATGTTTGTGAGAGATTATCTTGACTGATGTTTGATGCGGGAGGGCCGGCCCACTGTGGGTGGCACCATCCCTAGGCAGATGGGTGTGGCTCTATAAGAAAGCTGGCTGAGTCTGAGTGAGGGAGTCGGTAGGCACTGTTCTCTATGCTTTCTGTTTCTTTTCTGGCCTGATTTCCCTCAGTGATGGACCAAAACCTAGAAGTGCAGGATTAAGTAAACCCCTTCTTCCTTAAGCTGCTCCAACAACACAAAGCAAGCTAGAGCACAAGTAGATTTAATGATAAATACTATACCCTAAGCATAGCCATGGAAAAAAGCTTCTCAAATATGCCATAGATCAGTACTTATCAACCTTTCTGATGCAGTGACTATTAATACAGTTCCTCATGTTGTGACGACCAACAACCATAAATTATTTTTGTTGCCACCGCCTAACTGTAACTTTGCTATTGTTATGAATCATAGTATAAATATCTGTGTTTCCAATGGTTTTAGGCAACTTCTGTAAAAGGATCATTTAACCCCAAAGGGGTCGCACATAACCCGCCATTGTTGTAGATCAAAATGAAATCCAAAAAGAAAAAGCTAAAATGCTCAAATATTCTACAGAGAGGCTACAAAAATAAAACACAAGTTACAAAAAAAGAGCAAAATAAAAACTCAAAATAATAATAAAAGATGGAATGACTTACTTAAAATTAATATATTAATAATTATATTACATGCAAATGGTCTAAAATTAACATTCAAAAGGCAAGGATTGGCAGCGTGAATTTTAAAAATAGACCAACTATGTGTTGTATCCAAGAAACTTGTCATATTTTTTATTTGCATCTATTTTTGATATTTGCTGATGGAGGATCACAGTTTCTTTATGGGGTTCAGACTAGCCTCAGAGTCACGGTCCTTCTGCCTCATTCTCTAGGTACTGGAATTAGAGGCATGTGCCCCTACACTTCATTGAAAACCTACACTAGATATACTATGATTGATAAAGCTGTAAAATAAGAAAGTATGTCAAGAAGAGATACCTGATGATATGGGTTAGCAATGAGACATCCCCACAGGCTCCTCTCCTGGATCCCTTGGTCCCCAGATGGGCACGATTTTGGGAAGTCAGGCAGCCATTTGGATGTGATCCTAGCTGGCAGGTAAAAGCCACTAAGTGTGGGCCTCTGAAGCTTAGCCCTAAGCAGAGCCCTGTTCTCCTCATCCTAGCCAGCCACAGTGCTTCGTGCGGCTGCTGAAGATGGAGCTGTGACTTTCTTCCTAGGATGGACTGAGGTCTCTTAAAACCATGAGCCAAACGAGACCCTCCCTCTCTGAAACTGCAGCTCTCTGGAGTTTTGTCCTAGTTGTGTGATAAATAACTAACACAGCATGAAAAAATTAATTTTTAGGTTTTTTTTGGAGATTAGAATAAAATAATATTATTTTCTCCTTTCCCTTCCCACCTCCAAAGCCTCCCATGTGTCTACTCCTACTTTCTTTCAGATTCATGGCCTTTTCCCCTTTAATTATTTCATACATTCATTCATACATAAACACACATATATACATATGTATGTAATAATTATATGCATATATATTCCTAAACATATAAATACAGTATTCTCATATGCTCAGCCCTTATAATGTTACTTATATGTATGTTTTCAGGGAGGGCTGGCTATTCAGTTTTGGATAACTAATTGGTATGCTCTTCCCTGGGGGAGACTACTTCTCACACTTTTAGTTGCCTTTAGTTCTCTGCATAGTGTTGAGGCCTCATGAGCTTTCCAGCTCATGTTTAGACAGTCATGTTGGTGAGACTTTATGGCTGTATCTCCTGACATCTATAGGAGGATTGTGTTTCTCACAGTAAACACATGGTAAAACACGGTTCTTCTAGCTCTACAATTTTTACCCCTCTTCTAAATGATCCCTGAGCCTTAGGTGCAAAAGTTGTGCTGTAGACGCATCCACTGGACTGAGATTCCTGGCCCATCATCATCATCATCATCATCATCATCATCATCATCATCATCATCATCATCATCATCATTTTAGGGAAGTTAATATTGTTTATATCAGACCAAGTGATTGCAATGTGAGTAAAACTTACTCTCTCCAAAATCCACAGCAATTCTAAACAAGCAAGAAATAACTGAGACAAAACATACGTGTAGCAGAAATGGACACAAATAGATGTGACCAGCAGCTCTGTGGATTCTTTAGCCAATGCATTTGCCATCAGTCAAAATCAAGCTTTTTGGGGCTTTGGAAATTAATCAAGGGCTTTCAACAACGCAGTATTTATGCGAGAACAGTGGCCAAGTGCCACTGAGATGAGCAAGCTTTGGGGTTCTCTAACTTGCTTCAGCTCTAGTCTTCAGTTTAGAGGTGTTGAGAAATACCAACCCACACTTCTGACACCAAGGGGAGCCGGCAGTCAAATAATCATCTTTATTTGACTTACCTGGTATTACCTTCTAACGCCCCACTTCAGAGACGTCTATCTGTTTTTTCCTTTGGCATGATGTTAGAGGTGAGCCCAGGGCTTTGCACAGGCTAGACAAGTACTGTACCACTGAGCTATACCATGATATGTCCCTCCCTTGGCTTTTGGCAGATAGGGTCTTGCTCTGTAGCTTAGAATGGCCCTGGCCTGCCCATAGCCCTCATTCTATGGGCAGGTACCTCCTGAGTACCAACTTTACAATTATTCACACCATGCCTGGGAAAAAAAATCTTGTTTTATATTAACTGATTTAGAACTCATGATTGCTAAGTCTCTTTTGAGGGGAAATTTGTCATATATATGTATAGGCAAGTATTTTAAAAATTGTGAGTATCTGAGGCAGTGGATGAAATACACAGCGAACAATACAAAAGGAAAGGGGTACCTGTAAGAATTTTGGAAAGTTGTGCCATGTTCCTGCAGACCTCAAAATCCAGACACGCACCTGGCACCGTGTATACTCAAGAAAGACCCTATGAGATTTTATGACTTGAAATCCACACACACACACACATGGCACTGTGTTTACTCAAGAAAGACCGAAGGAGACCTGGCACTCTCAACTGTGGGACCCTGTGACTCTGCGTAGGAAGAAAATGAGGCCAAGATGTCATTTTGCTGGGCTGTGTGTTGAAGGCATATTTCCACATTCACCCAGAGCCCATAAACAAAGATTATTGATTCTAAATGTTTAAGGAATGCTCTATCCAATTATATAGCTGACCACTAAGCTAACTGAACCGAGACCTAAGTGGACACACAATAAATAATGCAGACATTACAAAGTTACTTTATAAAATAGGGAGAAAAATCGCTAAACAAGTATGATCAGCAGTAAACCCAACAATCTAGGGAAGAAGAAAAAAAAGAGTTTGATTTCAAGAGTTGTCAAATCATATTTAATATATGTTACATTTATTTTTATTTTGCGTATGTGCATGTGCCTGTTGGGTGAATGTGCACTCTATGTGTGCAGTGCTTGTAGAGGCCAAAAGTAGGGGCTAAATCCCCTGGGACTGGAGTCACAGACAGTTGCGAGCTCCCACGTGGGTACTGGGAACCAACCACAGGTCTTCTGGAAAAGCAGCCAGTGCTCTTAATAGCTCAGCCTTCTCTCCAGTCAGTAGTGGATGGCATCCTATTGTGAGCCATATGTCTAAAAGGCATTGAGATAACAAAGAAAGAACTATCAAGAAAGCATTCTATTTATGGCAAAGTTTTACAGAGAGAAAGAGACAGAAATAGTAATGGGGAGAGAGAAAGAGACTTCGTAAATGCAGAAATTAAGATAATTCTGAAGATAAATGGAGAAGTTTAGATAACTAAAATCAAAAATTGACTATTACAGGCCGACAGTATAAAAATATTAATGGGAAAGCCCTCAGACTGAATTGGATGGTAAGTTAAATATGCATATGGTACTAAAAAATGCTGGTCAAGGTAACTACATGGGTAAGTATAAAATGTTATGTAAATATTTTATTACAATTTTTCCTGATCTGATTGAAAAGATAGATGTAGAAAATAATGACTAATATGTTATGTTGCTGCTTTTGTCACATATAATGACTTAACTTTTGGTAATAGCAGTATAAAGGAAGTGTGGAGACTCATAGGAAAAGAATTTTTTCATACTAGTTGAATTAAATTAGCATAAGCTAAATAAAGCGGTGTGGCTTTACATGACAATTCTTGCAAAGCCACTAAGAAAATAACCAGAATATATGGTAAGAGAAAAGGGAAAGGCATTAAACTGCTGTATAGGAATATTGATGTGTTTAAGACATATAATAGAGTAATTATGGAACAAAAATAAGATATATATATAGAAAACAAGTAATAAAACGACAGACATAAATCCTATTTACCAGTAGTTGCATTAAATGTAAATGAATTAAGCCCTCAATTAAAAGGCAAAGATTGACAGAATGAATTTAGGAGGAAAATTAGCTATACTATCTGCTGTCTGAAAATAATTTGAAAGAAAATAGAAAAAAAAAGAGACTAATACAACAGTAACCAAAGAGAACTGGAGTGCTTCCATTGATTTGAGGAAACAGGAGACTAGATGAAGAGGATTTACTTCAGATACCGTTTTGATCTAGAAAATATAGAATCTACAAAAATATCTGAGAAATGTGAGCTCAGCAAAGCTCATAACATACAGAAACTATATTCGAAACTCAATTGTGACTTTGGAAATGTAGAGATAAGTAAATTATAGACAAGATTATTCTAAAATTTATCTGAGATGGAAAAAAATAAGAGTAGCTAAAATAAAGTTGAAGAAACCACTGTCCCTGACTTTGGGTCTTACCATGTAGCTATAATCATCACAGCTGCAGGTTACTGGTATAGAGATACTAGGATGAAACTGTGAGGCAGGGAAGGGTCCAGAAATAGTCTCTCACAAGTTTAGCCATAGACTCTCTCTCTCTCTCTCTCTCTCTCTCTCTCTCTCTCTCTCTCTCTCTCTCTCTCTGTGTGTGTGTGTGTGTGTGTGTGTGTGTGTGTAAGATTGTGCATGTGAGTTTTGGTGTCTCTGAGAAGGCCAGAAGAGGGCATCAGGTTCTCTAAAGCTGAAGTTTCCATTTAGTATTTGAGTCACCTGACTTGGGTGGTAGAACCTGAACTCCGGTTCTCAGTGACTGCTCTTAGCAAATGAGCCATTTCTCCAGCCACAGGCAATGGATTTTTGAAGAAGATATAAAAACAGCTAGATAAATAAATGGTCCTATAAATCAGATATTCACATTCACATCAATACATCCGTCATTCATATACCACCAATCTGCACATTCACCCATATATCACCATCCATCTATCTCCATCCATCCATCATACACTCATTCATCATCCATCCTTCTACCTGTCTTGTCATCCTTCTGTCCATCAGCATGCATCTGTTATCCACCCATCCGCCCATCCACCCATCCACCCATCCACCCACCCATCTATCCATCCATCCATCTGTCCATCATCTATCAAATCATTACATCTTACAAAATATTAATTTAAATTTAATCATATATTTAAGCATAAAATTATTATTATATTTTCAAACATACATATGAGACACTCTCCAAAACTACATGATCTATCAAGAAAAAAAATCAATAATTTATGTTTCAAAAAATTTAGTGTTTGCCTCCATTGCAAGGTCTTGTTATAAAAATGAGAGGGGAGCTACAGAGTGGGAAAAGAAAGATCCCTAGGTATGCTAAGGATCCCTAGTTATGTGGATGCAGAACTTGAGTCTCTAAAGAGAAGCAAGAAATCCATACGAAAACAGAAAAGACACGGACACTTCACTGATGATAACATACAGATGGTAAACAAGCCAGAGAAGCCCACTGGCTTTTTTTTTTTACTCTAGAAGATTTATTTTACTTTTAGTGTGTTTGTGTGTATGTGTGTGTGTGTGTGTGTGTGTGCTTGTGCATATGCCTGCAGATGCCCATGGAGGTCATTGGATCCCCTGGGTTTGGAGATAGAGTTTGTTGCGGTCTATCTGATGTGGATGCTGGAAACTAGAATTTTTAAGACTCAGTACACTAAAAGCTGTGCACAAATGACAGAGAAGTTCTACTTGTGACTGCCTTCCACTGGAGGCGTAAGCTTCCTGCAGTGGGTGACTGCTGCTACACAGTTTTTCCCTTTGTTTTCCTACCTCACAGCACAAACTCCTCACAGGATCCAATTCCCTGCACCTGTCCCCTGACCCTGGACTTCCCTGTCTCCAGTCATAATGTGGTATGCCCATTCACGGATGTCCTGCTCACCAAAGAAAACCAGGGAATTGTGTCTTCAGCATATCTGAAGGACTTCCATAGTGCTATCGTGTGGCTTTGTCTTCAAAATCTATTTGCTAGAAACTTAAGTTCCAAAATAACAGTGGGTGGATATGAGCATGGAAGGAGGTGACTGGGTCAAGGCGGCAGTCCCTCGTGAACAGATTGCATCTCCGGCGTTCCGGTCCAGTGGCAGTCATAAATCGAGTCCTTCCCAGTTGTTTGGTCTTTCTTGGTTGGGTTCCCATGCTCCCTTTGTTTTCCTACCTCACAGCACAAAATCCTCACAGGATCCAATACCCCACACCTGTCCCCTGACTCTGGACTTCCCTGTCTCCAGTCATAAGCCATTAAATGCCATTTCTTTATACTTCAATCTGTGTATCACTCAAATCTCAACAGAGAAGTTTCTGTTTGCAGTGGATGGTAATTAACACAGATACCCACATGTGCAGAGAATGGTAGGCCTTGGAACACTCAGCCCTAACTGGGATGTCTTCATCAGGCCCCCTCCCCAAGGCTCAGGGGCAGATGCAGAAAAGAAGAAGAAATAATAGAAGCCAGAAGTGGTGGGACACTCCAATGAATAGTGTCTCCCAGACACAACAGGGGAGAGTCATGTATCATGTATCGACTCAGGCCTATGACCTCCTGCACAAGACTTGTACAGGTTCAAGCTAGGCAAACTCCCAGCGCAGAAAACCGTGTGTGTGTGTGTGTGTGTGTGTGTGTGTGTGTGTTCATGAGAGTGGATGACATTTTAGCAGAGGACGGACTGTAAATAGAGGCTTCACATTCAGGATCTGCTCCCATTCTCCTGCTCACAATCACGAGCCCTGAACAGTGACTGGGAAGCCCCTTTTTGGCTGACTCACTTTGACCAAGAGGTGATTGTGGAAGTGCTGTTGTGACAGTGTCTTTGGAATCCTGTCCCCATGTGGCCAGATTGGGAGTCACCTGACAGAGGCTGAGAAACCACAAGGCGCTGGAGGAGCAGA
Source organism: Apodemus agrarius (assembly GCA_964023405.1). NCBI lineage: Eukaryota > Metazoa > Chordata > Mammalia > Rodentia > Muridae > Apodemus > Apodemus agrarius. Next base: position 24,594,269 of record OZ030005.1, read on the forward strand.
GGCCCACACAGACCAAGGAAGCAAGAATGACAGCTGTCCAGCTTTGTCAGTCTTTACCCCAGATCTCTAGAACCGTCCAACACAGAGGCCAGAACACGTACTAGAACTAGGTTATCATCTTCAGCCCTGAATGTTTCAGCGTGTATTAACCGTTCTGTTATGGCATTCCATACATGCATGTGATACAAGCATCACATCCATCATCTCTTTGCTCCACCCTCCTCCCTCATCCCCCTCCACATGTCAGCAGTCCTCCTTTAATTTTCACATCTTATTTTCTCTCTAGTCTTCATATGTTACAGAAAACACCCAATACCTGCTCTCCTTGGAACTGGCATCTTTAACTCAATGTCCTGTGCCATTTATTTTCTTAAAAGCAACACGATGTCATTTTTCTTAATGTTTGGGTAAAACCCCATTGAGAATGAATGAAAATAATGAATGAATGAATGAATGAATGAATGAATGAAATGCCATTGGACATATATTCTACATATTCTGCTCTTAAGTCTTCAGAAAGTTTGTACATCTTGGTTCTTATGAATGAACAGAGCCACAGTAAATAGGGCTGTGCATGTGTCTCCACAGAGAGCTGATTGTTTTGGGACTGTACCCAGAAGTGGTATGGCTGGATCATATGGAAGACCTGTTTTTAATCAACAGAGCAGCATCCCTACTGAGTTCCTTAATGGACACCAGCAGTGAATAAAGAATTGTCTTCCCAGTGCCCTTCCCAGCATGTGATGTTACTCTGGTCCTTCTCAATGGGCGAGGCACTCTCCCTTGTCTCTGAAGTCTCATTTACATCCTCGATGACTGAGGGAGCTGAACCCATATTTTTCACGTGTTTACTGGCAATCTGTACCTCTTCATGTGCAATCTCCCTGTGGTCAGCCACAGTGAATGCCTTAACTGGATGGGCACCATTTGGTAGTTTAATTCTCTGAGTTCTTTATGTGCCCTGTGTATCGGTCCTTTGTCAGCTGGACATTTGACAGATCATCCTATTCCGTAGGCTCTCTCCTTGTTTTGTTGATTATTTCTTTTGTTGTGCAGAAGCTTTAAGAAAGGTTTGTTTGAAACAGGGTCTCCTGTAGCCTAGGCTAGTCTCAAACTCATTATGTAGCCTCAATTCTCCTGATCTATCTACCCTTGCTCCCCACATGCTGCTGTCACAAGCATGAGCCACTGCCCGACCCAGAAGTATCTTAATTGGTGCAATCCTGTGTGAGCACTGATCAACCCTTGCTTTTTTTTTCCTGGCCTATCAGAGTCTGGCTCAGAAAGCCCTTACCTTTAAATACATTTTGAAGTGTTTCTCTCATATTCTCCTCTGGTTCTTTGAAATCGTAATGTCTTGCATGCAGCTTTCTGATGGATTTTCAGCTGTTTGTGGCATGTTAATGAACTTCCAGGGGCTGGTGCTTAGGGAACAGTAGCTGGCACAGAAAACCTTTGTCCAGTGTATGGCTCAATGCTTCCTGCAGATGCATCGGTAAGGGAGCTGGGGACTACGGATGTAGTTTACTCCGTGCCTTGCTGCAAGTCTGTTCTTGACCCTGCATGAAGATCAAGGGACACTCAGATCAACATTTCCCTCATCCAGGGTTGATTTAAGAAATTCCCCCTTCTTTCCCCTTCTCTTGAAGTTCTTGAGGATTTTGAATTGTCTTGGGAGGGCTCTGACCTTTTGGCTGTAGGTTTGCCTAGCTCCCTGTGAGAAGAATGGTAATTACTGGAGGAACCCACACCCTGACCTCACAGGCTTGTAATGATAGTGTCGATGTGTTCTTGTGAGCATCACTGCCCAGAGCCAACGAATGGACCTGCCACTCAGGCACCAGGGCAAAGCCAAAGTATCTCCAGTCCTTTAGGGGAAAATTGGAGGCTAAAGAGCTTAGGGTGGACAATGAGCAACCCCGGTCCCCCCTCCCCCCATGCTTGACAGGGTTTGATGTCCAAGCACTTAGACTCTTCAGTTGCCTCTTCACCTAGAGGGAAGAGGCAGGGAAAGCGTGAATCTCTGAGCAGACACTTACACCTCTGCCTTCGTCTCTTTCCCTACCTCCCCACCATCAAAGTCATCCCGTATTAACCTGTCATCCAGGCAGGGTCTTTGTATTCCTGTGTTTTCTTTGATTGACCGCCATGCTCAAATTCAACGGCTCTGAAATTCAAGGTCCTTCTTTCTCTGCCTTTCCAAAGCCAGGAGTCAGGCATGCCCCATCTTTTCCCTCAAAGACTTGAAGGAATCATGGACCATGAGAATAAGGCAACATATGAGGTGTGGAGTGCTGAGAAGAGAATTCAGTGCTACACTCCCTTACTTAACCACACATATATAATATGGGGTCCAAAGCAGAGACACAATCTTCCAAAGTAAAATAGCCACTAAAGTCAGGACAGTTTAGCATCCAGGCCTTACAATCTCACATCAAGATTTACCCAGGTGTGATGTAATTAATGGAAATAATGATGATGACAATGCTGCTGCTGCTGAAGAAGACAATGAAGATGAAGATGATGATAATGAAGAATATGATGATGACAACGACGACAAGGACGAAGACAATGACAACGATGATGATAATGATGATGAAGGTAAGGTCAGCTATGGACTTGGACTATGGTATCCTCAGTATCTGTCAAGTAGACATTCAAATGTTGGGTTTGAACACAGGATTCACATGTTTACTAATCACTTCTCTTGGGTGCTCTTTTGTTAGATTTATTTATTTATTTATTTATTTATTTATTTATTTTATTTCATGTGTATGAGTGTTGTTTTTTTTTTCTGCATATATGTACATGTACCACCCGCATGCCTGGTGCCCTCATGCCAGAGGCCCCGATTAAAGGACTCCTTACTCCATTTGCAGGAGAGGAGGAAGTACTAAGTCTGGGGTACCTCCTTGGTGCTCAGACATGCCATGCTGCAGGCTGGGTTCTTTGTTAGCAGTGTGGGGTCCTCCAAGACTGGGATTTGATGGCCCTCTCTTCCTTCTATCCCCATGAAGCAGAAACAGGATAGACGACCCTGGGCATCCTACCTTACCTATGGCCAACTTAGGAAACATCTGTAGGTTCTATTTTGGAGCTGATTTCTCAGTATGAAGAATTGATTTGTGCAATTAGGCAAGCGATTTTTTTTGAAGGAAGATTTTGCATGAATTTGCAATATAATTTTCTTTTTCTGTAACTGTTAATTGAAAACATTTATCAGGTTTTTAAGCTGAAACAAAGTTAACTTTGAAAAAAAGGTGTGAACTGCTCATTTTTTATGCAATCTCAGTGTTGTCTTTGATACTTTCATTAATGTCTTATTTACAATCAGGACTGAAGACTTCTCAGCTTGATGGAAGAAAGGCCTGCCTTACCCCATAGAGGGATACAAGTTTCAGACCCAATTAATCCAATTACCGTCTCTGCCCTCTGTGTCCACATAACACTACTCCAGGGCATCTGGGGCAAAATTATCATGGAATGTTCCAGGGAAAATCTTAATCTACAAACATAAGTGTTTCATTAATGATGATGATGATGATGAATAAGCCTTGGTCTTTTGTTGTTTTGAGGTAGAGTTTCACCATGTTACCCAAGTTAGCCTTAACTCTTTCTCTCCTGCCTTCGCCTCATAAGCACTGCAAGGACACGCACCACGGAGGCTGAGTGCTATTCTGTATTTGTGAATATAAGCCTTTGAGTAAATACAAACTTACTAAAGTTTGCTTATACCATGAAACATATAATATTGGGAACTTCTCAGTGAGAGAAACTGTTTCTGAGATTTAATAGCTTTACATGATATTTTTATATAACACTACAATTAAAATTTGAATACCCACTTGACAGATACCGAGTGTTGCTTAGCTTACTAATAGTTTTATTGTTTTTTTTAAACTATTTGTCATTATTGCTTTATACTTTGGTTAGGCGTCAAAGATACATTTCTGGGTATTTTATGAGTTTTGTTGGTATTTTTTGTTGACTCACATAAATCAAACTATAATATATTTTACACAGATGTTAGGGAACTGGGTTTTTCTGTGAGATAAAATACTATTTCACGTGTTCTCATTTTTTCTTCTATTGATTTGTCAAAGACAAAAGTCAGACAATACCATTATTGTTTTTTTCTCGTCTCTCTTCGTCCCTCTAAACAGACTGCTATTGGGGTAAATTCCTTCCAGCTGATGACATTAATGTCAGCCTGCCTTAATTCCTTTCTTTCACATTTGTGCTTTTCGTTACTTGGGAGAGTGTGTAGGCATATGCATGGTCATGTAGGCTTGTGTGCTGTGTGTGTGTGTCTGTGTGTGTACATGTATGTTTGAGTGTGTGTATGTACAAGTCTGTATGTGTGTATGCAAGTGTGTATATATGAGTGTGTGAGTGTGTGTGTGTGTATGAGTGTGTGTGTGTGTGTGTGTGTGTGTGTGTGTAAGCAGAGGTAGAGGAGGCTGCAAATGACTCTAAGTAGGTGCTGGAATCCGGCTCCGATCCTCTTGGAGAGCAGTCAGTGCTCTCTCGTCACTATCAAGCCATCGGGCCAGGCCCTCAATTAGCTCCATTGTGGTCCCCTGTCTCCGCTCCATTTACACGTGTCCTGCTATCTCAGCATGGCCTTCTCTGTGTTTCTCTCCAAGTCCAACCAGAGGGCATGTGGGAGTATCTCTCCATTTCTTTTCTAGTCCAGTTGAATCCACTGAAGCTAGACCTTCTCAACAGCCCACCATTCCCTAGCATCTACGTTAAAGCCGTACACATTGCAGCTTTCAAAGCCCCCAAGATCTCTGGCCTTACACACCGCCAGGGTTTCCCCACATGGAGAATCTGCCTCCTTGGCCCCACCTGCCACAAGTTGCTTCCTCAAGTCTTGGAATGCTTGTTTGGCTCCCTTCCCTGCATCCCTTTTACATCCCACCAACCCTAACCTCTCCCAAAGAACAGTGTGGCTTTGGTTTGGTTTTGGAAAGGTCATCGCACCTTTGGAAAGTGGGAATTCCTCCCCCTGGAAGAAGGTTCCTCTGATCATCATTTCTGGTTCATCTGCATCCTCCTCTGCCCCTTCAGGACTCCTTTCTCCCTGCAGTGAGGTGTTTATTTATACTTTTTTTGGCTCAAGTGCCACATTCTGAGACTGGCATCTGCTTCCGGGCACACTCCCAGGCTGTGTGAGGTGATGTCTCCCTTCTCAGCTAGGGTCTGCTCTGCTTCCATATCCAGATCCATCTATTTTAATATACAGTAACTGTACCACTTCAGTTACTGCCTGCAGCAAAACACATCTTTCCGTCTGGCACCCTCCCTCATCTGCAAAGGGGGGCAGTAAATGAGAGAGCAAACCCACAAAGACCCCAGTGTCTCCGCTATTCCCCATTACCAGAACCTTCCAACTCGGAGAATCCATGAGGGCAACTTGAGCACCACAACTTTGCAATCCTGTCCCGTGTCTCTCCACTGGAGGCTTAGTCTGCCCTCAGCTTGGAAGATATTTTAGACACAAATCTAGCCCTGCCAAGTAGAATTAAACTGAGCCAACCTTGGGCCACACTGTGGTTGCAGTAGGCAAGGGAAGTAGCTAAGGGTGGAAGTTCTTCGGGTTCTGAGAAATATGATGTCTTTTTTTTATCAAAATTTTAAAAATGTGTTTTATAAATAGTAGACTATAGTGTGTGGGCTGATATAAACAGTCTTTTTTCTAAGGTTTATTACTTAAGGGTGTGTGTGTGTGTGTGTGTGTGTGTGTGTGTGTGTGTGTAGATGTCAGATCTTCTGGAGCCGGAGTTAGAGGCACAACATGGGTGCCTGAAACTGAACTCTGGTCCTCTTCCAGAGTAACAAGTGCTCTCAACCCCTGAGCCACCTCTACAACACTCAAAGACTTTGTCTAGAAAGCAAAAACGTGGGACAGACTTTAGGAAGGTGGGAACTCACTGAATGACCTCTGAGCTCTTTGAGAGTAGATGCGAATTCACCGCCACCTTCAAACACTCAGAGAGCTTCTGGAAAGTCCAGTACCACCAGTCTGAGCTTGGAGCATTGCTCGGGTTTCATTTTGGGAGGTCCCCACAGGCTCACGTGTTGGATCATTGGTCCTGAGATGGTGGCATTACTACAGAAAATTGTGGAAAATTCTCAAGGAATGGCAAAGTTCAAAGAAATAGGTCACTGGAGGAGGTCATCTTTGAAGATCTCTCTGTGTCTGTCTCTGTCTCTGTCTCTGTCTCTGTCTCTGTCTCTGTCTCTCTCTCTCTCTCTCTCTCTCTCTCTCTCTCTCTCTCTCTGTGTGTGTGTGTGTGTGTGTGTGTGTGTGTGTGTGTGTCTTAGTCCGTTGTGAAAAACATCACAGGCACAGGAACTCAAGGAGAGGAGACTTTACGTCTAGCTTTTGGTTGGAGAGAATTAAGAATCCATCTTGACAAAGCAACATGGCAGCAAGTGGCAGCCAGGGCAGGAAGTTGTGGACTCACATCCTTAAACACACACAGGAGACAGAAAGAGGAAAGCGGAAGTGGAACAAGATTATAACCCCTCAAAACCTGCCTGCAGTGACACACTTCCTTTAGCAAGGTCTCACTTCCTAAACTTCCCCCAAACACCAACTGGGAGCCCAGTGTGCAAATATCCGAGCCTCTGAGGAACATTCTCATCAAAACGCTCCTCTCTCCCCTGTCTCCGACTTTCTCTCTTCTTCCCTCCCTCCCCTTCCCTCTTTGCTTCCCATCTAACTTGAGGTGATTAATTTGTTCTCCCCTCTACAACTGCCGCCATGATGTTCCCAGCATGCCTGGGAACAAGACAGCCATGGAGAGAACCCTCTGATACCATGAGTTAAAATAAATACTTCCTCCTGGAAAGTATTTGCGTCACGTATTTGTCTCATAGCAACACAACCAACCCCAAAGCAATTTCTCTGAATGGTGATCTTCTTGCCTGTGAGCTAAACTGCTTAGGCTCATCCCGGACCCATTAAAAACTGTAGACAATGGAGTTGCCTTTGGCACAAGGACTGAATCCAGAGCCTCACCCTCACGGGTCCAATTTAGAGGTCCAGGATCACCTGCTTCCCCTGGGTCCAATGCTTTACATCTCCCTCTTTCTCCTGTCCCTTGGCTCTCATGGTTTAGACATCAATAGCTGAGAAAACACCCATGGGTGCGCATGAACTTTTTATTTGAAGAAAACTGGGCGGCCTCCAAAGCCTCTGCAGCCGGGACTCCTACTCCTGAGCCTCAGAATTGGACACATTTCTTGATGTCAATGTCAAACAGACCCAGGTTTCTCAATGATAAGGAGCAGAGACCCACAAGTAAAATTACAGACAGAAGAGGAGACCAAGTTGCTTATAGAACTGTGGTTCAGGGTGTCTGGAAAACAGAGCTAAACAGTCCAGTCCCGCTAGCAGGAGCCCCACTTCCAGCCGGTCCAGCCAGCATCCTTCTGTGGGCTCTGAAGTTAAGAAGAAAGAATACAATTGCTTGTCTTCAGGCCACGCAACCTGACTGTTGACATTAGAAAGAAAAGACTGTGCTTGCAGGTGAGGGCTCAGGGGTCCTCATTGCTTCTACAGGAGGAGGACAGTGGATCTGCATTCCCTGTTCCACCGACTGCACATTGTAAGGGAGAGGACTTTGTTTCAGGGTTGCAGCAGCAGGCTCTGCATATGGACCTGAGGATTTCTAAAGCAACAGTCAAGCTAGAAACCACTTTATAAGATAGCCAATGTCCTCCTGTGTAGACAACAGATTCAGGACAAGCTGGAAAGTCAGGCTTGAGTTTAGAATTCCCTAAAGACTGTAGCGCTTTGGCCACACATGGAGAATATGCCAGGCCACTCCCTCACAGCGCCCTGCTCGCTCTTTCCCCCTATGCTAACCATTGTAAGGATCCTCCCTTTCCCTCACACATATGGACACCAGGCTGCATTGTCCAAACTCTGTCCACTCCAGTTGCAAACTGCAGACCCTTGGCCCTGACTCCAAGCCAGGGTGTGTGGTCTGCACTTGGGAGGTTGGATGCGAGGAGGAAGGAGGTCAGCGGAGATCTGGAAGAGTGGGCTTGGGGCCATTTGGCAGGGAGCTCACGGGGCTGCTGTGGTCTGGAGAAGAAGGCCTCTTCTAGCCATATCCTACTGCCCTATGGGGAGCTCCACGGCTGCCCTGGGAAGGCAAGCCTTGGGTTTTTCTTGCTTATGGTTAAGAACGTAATTGTACCATTAGAGGGAGTAGGTGTGGGGAAAGGAAATGAGTGAATCACGGTTTATCATCTAAATATGACTGGTTTGAGGTCAGAGTGGCCCCTTTGTACAGATTTGGGGCACCTGGTGGAGCCCCTCCAGCCTCTCCTTGCCTGCCCGTGCTCCTCAGCCCCATCCCATGCCCTGGCATCTGAGTGCTTCTGAGCTCTCCCTTGATGTACAGAGCTCCCCACACAGGGCTCCCAGCCATGGGGGCGGGGTCCTCTGTGGATGCAGAAGAGGGTCAGCTGAAAGCTGGATTGCCACTTTCCCGCCACCCAACCCTGCTCTTCCACAGCTGGTTCTTTTAAGAACACCTCAGCCTTCCTTCGGCCAGCCTCTGAAGCCCTCATGGTCCTCACTCATGAAATCCCAGAGGAAAGAGTTTGAGCTTGATCTCAGTTGCTGCCCACAGGATGAGGGACTGCCCCACAGACCTCCCCCAGCCTTCCTTCCATGACCACTCTCCTCAAAGGCTTTACTTCTATACTTCAAATAAAGGTGGACAGACACATTGGATCTTGGGGTCCTTTCTAGCACAATGCTCAAGGCCCAGCCATATGCCTGCCTTCTCTGCTGAGAGCGACTTCTACCATATTCACAGTCTAACTGCCCTTAGAGTTGGCACTCAGTTTTTCATAGGGCGCCCAGCCCCAGGTCCAGCAAAGGGAGCTGGTTGCTGTAGCACAGTCTGCCCTTCCATACCCTGAACCCCAGGCTCTGCCCTTCCACACCATGCACCCCAGGGCCCCAGCTCCCCACCTGGAGCACTCACCATTTCATATATATATATATATATATATATATATATATATATATATGTGTGTGTGTGTGTGTGTGTGTGTGTGTGTGTGTATACAGATGCATATATGTCTATATGTATATATTTTTTTCTTCCCATCTGAGACTTTTTTTCCATAAGTCTGTTGCTGGAGTCCTCTGTGCTATCCGTAACTCAAGCTGTTTAGCTTGAAATATCTAATTCCTAACTCAAGGCCATAGTGGTGAGATCCTTTTCAGCTGCCTGTCCTGATGACCTGGAATCCAAATCCCGATTACGTATTTCTCTTCCATTTCAGGCAGAGGACTTTTCTTATTTTTGAAGGAAAGGCCCCTTCCTCCCCTAAACTGAGCCTGGCTGTAGAGGTGCGGGGATTACAGATGTATACTCCCATAGCCTACCTTTTATGGGTAGTGTCAGGATTGGAACTCAGCTTCCAATCACGGACATGACAATCCCTTTACCCACAGAGTCATTTAAGCAGCACAGCGAGCTGTATGCAGTTGGGCGTGGCTGCAGAGTCAGAGCAACAGCATCTTGGTGTTCTCTTTGACCGATTGTTTGAGGTCTACCCACCTACCCATCTTCTCTTCCACCGGCCATCTCTCAGTTCTCCACTTCCTATGGTTTCTCTTCCCCTTTCCCCTACCTCTTTGCTTAGAAGCACTCACTGTAAGCCAACTCTGCCCAGCAACTTTTGTAAACGGCACCCAACATTTATCACATTTGTGTTCAATATTTTTCTTACATATAAAGACCTGACAACCTGCTCCTCTATGATAGATGTACTTATTTTTTCTAAACTATCACTAACCAAGCATATCATTTTCATACAGTAAGTGTATATTCAATTTTCTACAGTTTTGACTACTAAACAGGCTTACTAGTGAGACAAATGACAGATATATTGCAATATTAGCAAAGGGTCCCTTAAACCCGCGGAAAGCTCCAACGTTAATGTTTATTCCTATTGTACAGAGCTGAGAAGATGAAGCGGGCCTGGCTGGTGGAGTGTGTAGCCTTGTGTGCCTTTTCTCTTCTTCCTCATGTGGTTTCCAGCTTGCAGATCCTGGCACCAAAATCTAGAGTAGGGAGCCTGCCCATAGTCACCCTTCATTCTGCAAAGCGTTCTAATATCTTTGTTTTTTTTTTTTTTTTAAATCCTGACCCCAATCCCAATGGTACTAGCTACTGCCAGATCAACTTTTCCCCATCGAAGGAAGCCTCTGAGCTGTCAGCGATGCACTAGTGTCAATGCTGTGAGACATGGCTTCCTCACACCAAACAGGGACATGCACCACACACTGCAGCTGAGACAAGTGCCCCAGCCGCCTTTCCTCTTCCCAGCTTTTCCACACACTCATAACCTGAGTGTTTACTAGGGGGCACACCCAGCCCCATATGCACAAACTTGTCCTCACCTTTAAGAATCGTCAATCCCAGTGTTGACTCCATGGATTGACTGGTTTAAACGCCCAGAGAAAAGCCTGAGCACCCCCATGGCCAGAGAGAAGAGAGTTATAAAAAGGGAAGGCTGGGAAGGAGGCAGACTTTGAAATGGACTTAGCATTGGTTCTGGAGCCTTGCGGGGGCGAGAGAGTCGCTAATGGATCTGCTGCAATTCAGCCACAGAGATGATGGACGAGACTCGTCTCCTGACATTGAATCAGGTCACTGGGCCCATTGGACGTGATACAATGTCAATGGAACTGTTATGTGTTATTGATGTCAGCCACAGAATAGATAAAAAACATTATAAAAATAGCTTTTGTCGCCATTTACATTTTTTTTTCCTAAATGGTGAGAAGGCTTTAGTCCTCCACTGCTCAGAATGAGGCAACAAAGGATCCAGTTTTACCAACCTAGGGAGACTGGAGGATCTGAGGAGGGTAGAGAGGGGCTGCCCGCCCCAAGGAAAAGCAGCTGTAGACAATGGATGAGGGGCTTCCAGGTCTTCCAAGAAGGAAGAAAGGAAGGGAAAGGAAGGGAAGGAAGGAAGGAAGGAAGGAAGGAAGGAAGGAAGGAAGGAAGGAAGGAAGGAAGTCAGATCTGGGGTGTCTCTTTCAGGCTCATGTTTTGAAATAAACCCTATCTATTCTACCAGTTATGTTTCTTCAGAGAATTCTGACTATTATAGACTATCACGTGACAACTGCATACAGACATCCATATCTGCGTCAACATCATTTTTGAGGTTCAAGGAAACGCTTGGGGTCCGCAGATGTGGACTTCAGGAGTAGCAGGTCAGACACAATCAACTCTGTTTCGGTTGGGACAGGCTGATGCGAACCAAGGTGCTCCGAGCTCCACGAGTCCTCCTGACAGCCCTTCCGAAGGTGCTTGCTGGCTTCAGGGGCTTAGCACTGCAGACTTCCCTGATGGCCCGCCACCTCCTTGGATCTCCTCATCTACAACCACTATTTCCTCTCCCAGCCCCTCCCACCGCCTCCATTCCTTCCTTTCTGTCCACAGCTGGGTGTTTCTGCCATGACGGAGCTCATTCTTTTCCTTTGTCAATTTATCCAATGCTAGATGCTAGGAGCGACCAACCAGCACCATTATGCTCCTTGTTTTTCCACAAGGTGTCAAAAGTTTTATGTGTAGACTCAGTAAATTATTTGCTTCTCATAAAAGGTGGATGATTGTAGGTGAAACTTGGACAATCAAATGCATTTGTCTAGATAAGTTTGTTAAATTGTTCACATTGTAGGTTTTTAGTGATCTCCGTGTTCCCAGGAGAGGCTTCAATAACTGTAGATGTCACCAAATTAGAGTCCGTACTTAAAAAAAATTCATCTTTGTACTTCTGCTGCTGTAGAATTCTTGGAACTGCAGTCTTTATCAGGGTCCTCTAAAGGAACAGAGTTGATAGAATTATAATCTCATCTATAATATATATTTATTAGATTCACTAGAGTAGCTTAAAAGTGGTGGTCTAGCTAGTCCAACAGTAGCTGTCTCCTAATGGAAAGTCCAATAATCTGCTATTTGGTTGGGTGGGTTGGTTTGGTTTTTGAAGACAGGGTTTCTCTGTGTAGCCCTAGCTGTCTTAGGACTTGCTCTGTAGACTAGCTGACCTCTAACTCAGAGATACACCAAGTTCTGCCTTCTGAGTGCTGGGATTAAAGGTGTGTGCCACCACACCTGGCTGGAATGGCCAGTAATTAATTGTTCAGTCTATGAGACTAGACATGTCAGTCGATCTTTAGTATATATTGGAAACCTGTCTAATGAATGTAAAAATAAATTTATATATAAAATGGTTCATTGGCTAAGAGCACTTGCTGGTCTTCAGAGGCTCTGAGTTTGGCAACCTGTACTCACATCAAAGCAGATCATAAACATCTGTAATTCCAGATCCAGGGTACCAATATCTTCTTCTGGCTTCCATGAACTCTACACACACACACACACACACACACACACACACACACAAATGTATGAATTAAAAGAAAATAAATTACTTTTAAAGTGCAAAAAATTAATGTGAAAATATGTACAGAGAAGCACGTTAATTAAACTAACTACACTTTTCAATTCTACTGCTACTACAGGGAAAAGAAAGACCAAGAACAGAACTCAAATGCACATTCATACAAGGATCTAAACTTGAAAATGTATAGAATACTCATGACAAAAACTTGAACTATAGCCCTGACCATCATTTAGAAAGTTGTTCACAGTAATGATATGAGTAGATAATTCTAACAATATTCTATTTGCTACAGAAGAGGGAACATGTGTAAAAAATGTCACTGCCATTTTGTACCTTCTCATTATAGGGTGGAAAAGTGAATTGGAGACTATTGAATTGGAAGCTATCAGTATCATCTCAAAATTGTAAAGGAAAAATATATCCCTTAATTTCTTTCACTGAAAGTGTGGTGGTATGAATATTCTTGGCCCACGGGAAGTGGCACTATTAGGAGGTATGGCCTTGTGGGAGGAAGTGAGTCACTGTGGGGGTGGGCTTTGATGTCCTTTACTTAAGCTCCACCCAAGGCCAAAGAGACCCTCTTCCTTGCTGCCTATTAAAGACTGTCTCCAGGCTGCCTTTGGATCAGGATGTAGAACTCTTGGCTCCTCCAGCACCATGTCTGCCTGAATACTGCCATGCTTCTCACCGTGATGATAATGGACTGAATCTCTAAACTTGCAAGCCAGTCCCAATTAAATATTTTCCTTTATAAGAGTTTCCTTGGTCATGGTGTCTATTCACAGCAATGAAACACTAAGTCAGAAGTTGGTACCAAGGAATTGTGTATTCCTCTGATAGGCTTGATCGTGCTTTTGTTTGGAGGAATACGGGCTTTCATGTTAGCCATTATTATGACTTGGTTATTGGATTGATTTGGACTTTTAATCTAGAAATGATTCAAGAAATGGAGGGCACATCTGTGACACAGATCTTGAGGGTAGAAAACACAGGCTTTCCATCTAGATTGTGAGGCTTACTGGCTGTGAAAAGCTTAGGGCCACACATTGTGGTACATGTCTTTAATCTTGAGAGGCACATGGAAGCAGATCTCTGAGTTTAAGGCCACCCTGGTAAAGAGCAATTTCTAAGGAAAGAAAATGCTTAGGTCCTGGGGTGGTAGTTCAGGCCTTTAATCCCAAAACTCAGGAGACAGAGGCATGCAGATCTCTGAGTTCAGAGTAAGACTACAAAGCAAGTTCCTGTAGGCTTAGGCAGTGCAGGAGTTGGAAAACATTAAGCTAGTGATGATGGAAATAGAACATCATCACTATGTATGTGTTGCTCCATCCTCAGCAAGTTCCAGAACTCAGCAGCTTCGGCCACATGACTCTAGCTTTTCAGTCAAGAGTAGAAGGGATTAGGGGTTATTAAGAAGAGACCCAAATCACTGAAGTGTAATCTTCTGGGAAGTGTTTCCTGAGAGCATAAAGAAGCTGTGTTCCAGAGATAGACAAGGATGTACCTCGTGCTCCAGATGTACTTAGTAATGTGTAAGGATTACCCATGTGGTATGGTTTTGAAGGTATAAAGGGATCATGCAGAGCTGCTGAGACTTGGCATTGTGAGAGGCCAGGAAAAACCATTGGTGAAGGTGCAGCCTCAGTTGTAGTTGATGGCCCTGGACTGGAGGGGCCATGCAAAGAAGTTGAGGCTTGGCAACATGCAAAGGGCTTATAAGAGGCTATTGGTGAAGCCCAGTTGTAGCAGAAGAACCCAGTCTATTAGAGATATGAGTTCCATGGGGTGACCACCAAGAACAGCAGCAGCAGTGGAGTGGAGTCATCACAGTCTAGAGTGCTACAGGGAGCAGAACTAGAGATATGACCCAAGCTCTTTAGAGGAGCTCAGAAGATCATGGGTGGATCCCAGACACTGGAACAAGATCTGTGAGGTTGAAGTTGCCTTGAAGACCCCAACATGTTAGAGATGACAGAGCCATGGATTACCTGCCGAGGAAAGCTGTTAATGGAGTGGAACCCAAAGAAATGTGTTGCAGTCAACAAAGCTAAAAGGAGTTGGACATCAGACATGGAGATGGAGTTTTCCCAGCTAGATTTTGGTCTTGCTTTGGTCCAGTATTTCCTATGACATTTGGGGATGGTAATATATATCCTGTGATGTTGGAAGCATGTGATCTACTTTTTTATTTTGATTTTATAGGGGATAACAGTTAAGAGATTGCATGAATCATTGCAGGAAAGTCTTTGACTTTTAATAATCATTGAGACTGCTATAGACTATGGGGACTTTTGAAGTTGAACTAAATGTATTTTGCATTATGCTGTGGCCATTTATGGCCCCCATAGACTCATGGTTGAGTAAGCCTATGGCTGCTAGGGAGTGGATGGTTTGAACATGTTTGGCCCATAGGAAGTGGTACTATTAGGAGTGTGGTCTTGTTGGAGTAGGTATGACCTTGTTGGAGGAAGTGCATCACTTTGAAGATGGGCTTTGAGGTCCTTTGCTTAAGCTCATCCAGGGCCAAAGGAACCCTCCTACTGTCTGCCTGCAGAACACAGTTTCTCCTGGTTGCCTTTGGATTAAGATGTAGAACTCTCAGCTCTTTCTCTAGCACCGTATCTGCCTGTATGCTGCCATGCTTCCTATAATGATTGATGATAATGGACTAAACCTCTAAAACTGTAAGCCAGCCCCAATTAAATGGTTTCCTTTATAAGAGTTGCCTTGGACCGAAGCACCCACACTTTGGTCTTCCTTCTTCTTGACTTTTGTGTGCTCTGTGAATTGTATCTTGGGTATTCCGAGCTTTTGGGCTAATTTCCACTTATCAGTGAGTGCATACCATGTGTGTCCTTTTGTGATTGGGTTACCTCACTCAAAATGATATTTTCTAGTTCCACCCATTTGTCTAAGAATTTCATGACTTCATTTTTTAATAGCTGAGTAGTATTCCATAGTGTAAATGCACCACATTTTCTGTATCCATTCCTATTGAAGGACATCTGGGTTTTTTGTTTGTTTGTTTGTTTTTGTTTTTTTTTTGCTTCTGGCTATTATAAATAAGGCTGCTATGAACATAGTGGAGCCTGTGTTTTTGTTATATGTTGGAGAATCTTTAGAAAGGGGACCAACATACTCACAGGAGCAAATACTAAGACGAAGTATAGAGCAGAGACTGAAGGAAAGGCCATCCAAAGACTGCCCCACCTGGGGATTCATCCCATATATAGTCACTAAACCCAGACGTTATTGTGGGTGCCAACAAGTGCTTGCTGAAAGGAGCCTGATATAGCTGTTTTCTGAGAGGCTCTGCCAGAGCCTGACAAATACATGGGTAGATGCTCGCAGCCAACAATTGGGCTAAGCGCAGGGTCCCCAGTGGAGGAGTTAGAGAAAGGACTGAAGGAGTTTCCAACCCCATAGAAAGAACAACAGTATCAGAATCCCAAGAGCATCCAGGGACGAAACCAACAACCAAGGAGTACACATTGGAGGGACCCATGGCCCCAGCTGCGTATGTAGCAGAGGATGGCCTTGTCAAGCATCAGTGGGAGGAGAGGACCTTGGTCCTGTGAAGTCTCAATGCTCCAGTGTAGAGGAATTCTAGAGGGGGGAGGCAGAAGTGGGTAGGTGGGGAAACACCCTCATAGAAGCAGGGGGAGGGGGGTCAGTATCCCAGGTGTGGGAAACTGGGAAAGCAGATAACATTTGAAATGTAAAGAAAGAAAATATCCAATGAAAAAGGAAAAAAGAAAAAAGAGTTGCCTTGGCCATGGCATGTCTTCATCTCCATGAAACCCTAACTAAGACAGCAAGGGAATGGAAGCAATAGCAGTCATTTAGTGGGGAGAGTCCACATCTTCATTTCTAAATAGGCAGTAAGGTATCCTTTGAGAGAAAGTGATGGGTCAGAGACAGGAAAATCATTATGTATGCTGGAGATATTTCGGCTTTTAAGCCAATAAGACAGCACTCGTTTTGTTTTGTTTTTTAAATGTTTTTGTTTTTGTTTTCTTTTTCAAGAAAATGCCAACCACTGATTAGTATGGACAAGAATTACACAAATAGAAAATCCCCATGTCCTAGCCCACAGACATAGCAGTGGATATGAAAAAGTACCAAGGTGGAAGAATCCTGGAATGTCACTCTAGTAGAGTCCTGGTTTCACTGAAGAGGACTGACAGTCACTCCTGAGCCACGTGACCGTGTTAGAGTCTGTGCTTCTTATGCGTGGCAATGAGCCCAGTGATAATATTCCTGATCAAAGTGTATTACTTTACGATGGTATAATCTGGAAAAACTAATATGAGATGTTCCTCTGGATAAATAGTGTTGTTCTTAAACCACAACAATATTTCTCACCCCTTCCTGCTACCCTCCCTAGCCTCTGGTGGCCATCTTCAACCTCTTTATCACTGGGGTCTGACTGTGAGGTTTCTTCTATCAGAGGGGTTGCTAGTGGGGTCATCACTTGATAGCAATACATGGAGGGGTGGCAGGGAGTGGACCGCCTCCGGGGGGCCTCTCTTGAAGGGTGTTTGCTGTGTTCGGCCTCTCCTTTCTGCTAGCTGCCATAAGGTGAGGAGCTCTCCCCTACCCACCCTGCCCTTCCCCCATGACGCTCTGCCTCACCTCAGGCAGAACTACAGTGGAGTTACCAAACTCAGGCAGAGACCGTGAACCAGAACAAACTTTTCTCCTCCCTTATGTTGTCTTCTGTGGTGTGACCAACAAGTTAGTCACTGTGGAACAAGTGTGTAACACAGGCTGACCATAATGTTTGGATGAGAGTGGACTCCGTAGATTCACATAATCCATAGTTGGCAGAATTGTTCAGGGGCGGTTAGAAAAGGTAGCCTTGTTGAACGAGGTAGACCTCGGGGAGCTTTGAGGTTTTAAGAGCCTGGCCCATTTCCTCCCTCCCTCCCTCCCTCCCTCCCTCCCTCCCTCCCTCCCTCCCTCCCTCATTCTTATCAGATGTAAGCTCTCAGCTTTACTGCTCCAGTGCCAGGCCTGCCTGTTTCCTGCTGGCACCGTGATAGGCTCTAATCCTCTGGAACCCTGAGACCCAAATTAAATGCTTTTTTTTAATAAGTTGCTTTGGTCTTACCAAATCAATAGAACAGTAACAAAGACACTGCCTACAGACAATAATCATTTACTGGGAGCTTAAAAAGCTAGAAAGATGCCTAATCCTGTCACCATTAATAAATGTTAGATAATTAAGGGTCTAGATGCATTTTTTTGTGATTTAAACAATGTACAATATGTCTATATCAAGATCGAGATCTGGATCCGGATGTAGACACATGAATATTAGACAACACATGGAGCTTCATTATATTTTACTATAATGTAAATTTCATATTTTATGGGGTAGTTACATTAAAACTTAAGTTGACTGTTAGAGGGGGGCTCAGAAGTTCAAAGCCCTGGCTGCTCTAACACGAGGTCCCCTGGTCTTCTTCCAGCACCCCTGTGGCAACTACAGCCCCAGAGCGCCGGATGTGCTTTTGTGGCCTCCATGGACACTGCATTCACTCACCTGAACATGCCCATACATAGACACACACATACATAGACATAGAATAAATAATAATAATGAATCATGTATAGACAGAGGAAGTCCATATTTTAAAAACACAGGAGATGTTATCACTAAGTAACTTATTACAAAAACAGCCTCACTGGGGACAAATTTAGAAATCTGAGTATTAGCTCTATGTTAAGTATTATCGAACATCCGTTCTCTTGTGGGATCACAGCACTGTGGCTGAGTAGAAGGGTGCCCTCGGGAGGAAGGGACAAGCCTTTCCTACATGGAGGCATTAAAAACACACCAGACATCAGAAGGACGTAAATGAAGTTCAGTAGAGACATTTTTAGACAAACAAAACCACAGAGAACATCTCATAAACAAATCCGCACTACAGGAAATGATAAAGGGGCCTGTTCAGGCAGAAAGAAAAGGATTCCAGATGGAAGGTCAGAGATGCAGGAAGGAATGCAGAACTCTGGGAAAAATCTAAATGAGGAGCGGACTATATCAAAAATAACAGCAATGTCTTGCAGGGTTTTTAATGTATAAAGAATCCTGAACGTTGATAACAAGTGAGTTGAAATTGGGCAAAAGAACTTAAGGATTTGTTGAATTAAAAAAAAAAAAAACTTGTAAAGTTACCAAATTGGCATTAGATTTTGATCAATTAAGGATGAAAATTATTGTCTCCACAGGGAGGTTTCTCAGCTCCTGTGGTTGCCCTAGTTTGAAAGTGTCCCCGAGTTCGTGTGTGTGTGTGTGTGTGTGTGTGTGTGTGTGTGCGCGCGCGCGCGCGCGCACTTGGTTTGAAAGCATCCCCCTCCCACTCTTGAAACAGCAGCAGTGTGAAGAGGTGGGACAGTTTATCAGGAGGACTGCCATGACAGGGCTAAGATCAAGGCTAAGGGACTAGGATGAGTATCACAGGAGTGGGTTCCTGCTACCAGGAGGAGGCCAGCACCCAAGTCTTTTCTATGCCACACTCACCATGTCACCCTTCTGCCTTCTCCCATGGGATGACATAGCAAGATGGCCGACGTCAGCTCTCTCTCTCTCTCTCTCTCTCTCTCTCTCTCTCTCTCTCTCTCTCTCTCTCAGATTTTTTTTTAACTTCAGAAGGGTAAGAAATCACTCTCTGCTCCTTATAAATTATCCTGCTTTGGGGATTCTCCGACAGCAGCATAACATGTACCAAGACAACACCACGGAGCTCTGAGCCTCGTGCTCTTTTATGATGGATTACTTTGGAGATCGCCACACAGTGTTCAACAGCCTTTCAGTGAACTCTGTTCACTGTTAGCAACTCTGCCCTCTATAACTACCTCCATCGCTGTAATATCAAAAATGGTATCCAGAGGTTGGAGAGGCGGGTGTTCAAAGGTCCTTCTGCTTCTCCAGAGGCCCTGAGTGTAGATCTCAGGACCGGGGTCGGGAGGTTTACAGTGAGCTTGCAACCCCTGCTCCAGGGCCTGTAACAACTGGTCCCTAGTGCCAGACTCCTGTTCTGCTTCCTGGTGTATAGCCACGTGGAAAGCCATCACCTCACACACTCATGGCCACATTAAGTGAACTATTGGGCTATGCCTTTCATGCCTCTGGATCTGTGAGGAAAAAAAATTACATGCTTTAGTCAAAGCAGGTAATGCAGGTCTACAGGAACAGCGTGTTCTTTGGTTCTCTTAAGTTTATAAGGAGGAGCAGAGTCTCAGCTCAACCCGTGAGGCACAGCCTGTCTTAGTCATTGTTCTGTTGCTGCAGAAAGACACACGAACACTGCAACCCTTGTAAAGGAAACCATTTACTAGGGCTGGCGTACGTTTCAGAGGTTTAGTCCATTATCATCATGGTGGGAAGCATGGCAGCGAGCTGAGAGTTCTACATCGGGATGGGCAGGAAGCAGAAAGCGACTGCCCCGCTGGGCTTGGCTTGAGCATCTGAGACCTCAAAGCCCACCCCTCAGTGACCACTTAACTCCAACAAGGTCACGCCTCCTAATAGTGCCACACCCCGTGGGTCTATGGAGGCATTTTTTTTTCAAACCACTACATAGCCTCAAAAGAACGTGTTCACACTCTGTTGCTGTGATGAACTGCCAGAGGCAACAACTTACCACTCCAAGTCCTTTATTGCCTACGTATGTAGATTACATGTGTGACATGAGTTTCACCGGGCTAAAAGCCAGGGCATCTGCATTCCTCTGAAGGCTCAGGTGGATGATGTCGCCTCGCCTGTTCTGGCCTGCACTGACCTCTCACATTCCTCAGTTCAAGTTCCCTTCCTCCCTTCCACCATCTTTGAATGATCTGAGGAAGAACATTATGGGAATCCCTCACTAACCCACCCCCTACAGCTTGATTGACAGTTCCTCCATGCAAACTTCGGGGGTGGGGTGGGGGAAGACCATTTCCTAAAATTATGTTAGGATTTACCACTTGCCAGTGGTGGTGGTGAAGTCTGTCTTGTATCCCACTCTGACTCTTCTGCTGCCCCATTTCTTTGACCCATCTGAGAAAGAGCATTATGGGAACCCCTCACTAGGAGACCTAAGGATCATGTCCCAACCTTTTTTTTTTTCCAGCAAGCTGACCTATTCTTGGGGGCGGTGAGTAGGCTGTGTGGCTGATGCCTCTGAGATGATGCCTTCCTTCTTGGAGGAATGGAGAGAGGTTTAGGGAGATCACAAGAGAGTTGCAAGACTCAGGAAACACCCTCCAGATGATGGAGGCAGTGCAGAGTTCTGGGGGAGACAAGATGCTCAGGTGGGGCTGCCGGCTCCTTGATCCCCACAGACACCTATCCCATGAGCAGTCCTGTTTGTGGTTTGCCCTGATGAGATTTGAGTCACCGAAGCTCTGATAAGTAATCCCTCACCCATATTTATCTAAGTCATCCCAATAAACTACGCTTGGGTGAAACAATTTCTCTGGTGAGTCCTGCTGTCCTGTCTGGGCTGGACAGGCATTTGTTTACATCTCCCTAGGAAATGTATACAACCCAATGGCTCTTAAGAGAGTGTCTTTGTATCCTTACATGACTGTGCTTGAGTATGTCTGAGTCTTGGGACAAAGAGTTTGATGTGCCAAACTCTGATTGCATGCCCACCCCCTACAACCTTGATTGACAGTTCCACCGTGCAAACCTCGGGAGAAAGGTCATTTCCTAAAATTATACTAGGATTTACTGCTTTATAAAGAAGAAAAAAAATCAATGGGTGGTGTGGGCTGCTAAAACATAAAGCCAAGTGTGTTTGAATCAGGCATGAGATAGAATTGCTTGCTTCGTATGGAAAACCAGCAGGTGAGAAAGCTTCATTAATTAACCCTTATTCAGTGGGCAAGAATAGATCATGTAAGCCTATGTGTGGGATTGGGTGAACGTGAGACTTTAGCTTTTTCTGTAAATAGAAGAAAAGCTGTGCTCATGCATTACCTGTAAGATAAACCAAATTTTTAATTTCCAACGTATATAATTATGGCAAAGTATAACAAATTACCTATGGTACACAAAGGCTTATAGGATACTATTATCCTTAATTAACGGGCAAATGCATGTCTTTTATTCGATGAAACTGATTTATTGTCTTAATTTTCAGATATCCTGCTTCACATTTCCATGAACCCATCGTGTGCCCATAGTAACCAGCTGACACCAGGCATGTACGATCTCCTTTATGACCTAAGCCTAATTAGGTTTTTATTGTCATCTTCCAACTAGCACTTAAACTGTACAAACAGGGGCGGCGTGACTCCCAGTTCCGATGGATGACACGCCAGCCCTGGCCTTGCGAGAAGCAGGGTATATTTACAGCAAGAGAGTGGCATCTGTTGCCTCTTTCTTCGCAATGCTTCTCCAGCAAGGGGGCGGAGTGCAGGGCTCAGAGGGGGCCCTGGATGAGGCCCCAGCCAGCTCCACCTTCCTTGTCATGACTGTGCCTCACCTCCTGTCCTTCACCACCCCTATTAGGCTCGGCTAGTTAAGTGAAAGAAAGAGAAACGAGCTGAAAGCTGGTGGGTGTTGGAGCTTCGGAAGTCCAGAGATCTCCGGCTAATTGCTGGTCCTAACAGGCACAATTAGCTGCTACAAGCCCTTTGAGATGGCCCAGGGCCTTTCTCAGGTAGCAGCCATCACCAGATAAAAGCTGAAATGTGCTCCACTTAGAGAGACACTTGCAGACAGGAGTGTCACAGCCTGCCAATTACACTCTCCCTGTACACAGTCACTTCCCAGGGAGACACAGAACCCAGAGGAGCACCTGCATTAAAGGGGCACGGCGCAGGTTACTCTCAGCCCCCCGGGAAGCTGAGCTATAGGGATGATATTGGGCCGGGAGGTGGAGCTGGGGGGGGGCGCAAATTAAAACCTCATTGTTGAGCGCCTTCGAATGTTCTATTTCAGGGATATGTGCTGCTTTCTACCTTCCTTTCCTTCTGCAAACTTAGTGGCATAAACCACTGCCCCATACCGTTCCCTTTTTGTACTGGGTGCGGGGGAGGCAGGGAAATTCAGACGGAATTGTCCATTTTAATAAAAGTGGCTTATCTCTGGGAAAAGAGGGCTTAAGTAGGAAACATGCATGTGTGTGGGTGAGTGTACACACACACACACACACACACACACACACACATTGTATACCCCATTCATCTCTAATTAAAGAGCTACATATTGGCCTTGCATCTTTCATACAGGCTTACGTTTCAAGTCATGGGTATGACAGAGATCACATCTTGAATGCCGTACTGGCTCCGTATACTGCAATTCACCCACAAAGCACAGCATAGCCGGATTTATGTAGACAATAGCATCCAGTAATTTCTATGTTTAAATGCCAACACAATTATGAAGTCTAAACTAAAGCCTACAAATACATAATATCATTTCTGTGTTTTTATCTCATCAAAATAGAGAAAAGGTTGGGCCATGGGTTTGAGGGTCCGTTACGTTAAAGTTTATGTGGCTGGGTCAGATGACGGTAGGAAGCCGTCAGGTCCTTGCAGGGACTCAGCAACCTTATGTGCACGGGAGGGAGCTGGACACCAGTGAACACTGTCACTGCCAGGGCTGATGTGCCAAATTCCCTTCCCTAGTGCAGGGGCCACCTTGCTGCTGGAACCTCTAGCCCAGACTTGATTTTGTTACTCAGACCCAGAAGACCTGCAATCAGGACCACGTTCATTCTACTGCTGCTAGGAAGCTCACATACCTGCCGCACGCCCGCCCCTGACTGCACTAAGAACAGTATGGTTGTAGATGAAGCAGGACTTCTGCATCCTGAGAAATCTTAACGGGGAGGTCCCTGGGCCTGGAGGATCCTGCCGTTTGGGAGCAATTAGGAAGCAGCTAATTGGTCTCAGAAGGTGATAGGATGGGCTTGGTGCCATTAACAAAGATGTCCTCCCTCTCAGCCCACCAACGCTTGGTATATGGCAGCTCTCACTTGGGACCACTCTTCCTCAGAGAGCATTGTAAAATTCCCACGTGGTGCACACTAGCCATGGAGGGAGTCATTGGGACGGATGTTGCAGTGTAGGAGGCAAGCTTCAGACAGTCACAGGCTCTTTGGAGACCTGGGGTCCACTCCCATTTGTGGTTTTTATTCCCAGTGTAGTATTGGATAAGTCACTTAGCTTCTTGTCCTTGTTTTTTCCAAATTCTTCATTATATTACTGGGTTCTCCCATCTTTCTGTATTTGAAGACCCTATGTTAGCCTGCTTGTTTTCTCAAAAACATTTTGAAAATCTGAGCATGACACATCTCTCATCTTAAGGAAGGGAAAAGAGGAGAGAAGAAGGGAAGGAGAGAGGCAAGGGGTTGAACTCTTGGAAAGATGACATCATACTTTGCATGCTTAGCAAGGGTGCAATCCTGGTCCTCTTGTCACTTGAGGCCCAAGGTTTGAGCACTCACCTCTGCTTCAGAAGGCAAGTCCCATTTCTCTCCCAGGGGTTGCCAGCCTTAGGGCAAGATGGTCTTCTGTGATTGTTGTAACCCCTTGTTGGCCATAGGTTAGACAGCAGGGGAAAGGTATCTGGGGAATTTGATGGTGGTGGTGGGGTGATAAAATGGCCCTTTTCACACAGTCCAGGCTAATGATGGGGGACTCCTACCTCATTATAACATATACAAAACACAATGCAAAGGGGAAGCTATAAATAAATGTATGAATTATAACTGTGAGTCTGTGAACTGTCTCAGTGAGTAAAAGAGTTTGTGTCCAAGGATTATGACTTAGGTCCAATCTCCAGATTTCACATGGTGGAAGGAGAGAACTGACTCCCACAAGTTGTCCTCTGACATCAACACAGCCTTAGTTACATGCCACCTACCCTTATCGAATCTCCCTCTCCCTCCCCCTTCCCCTCCCCCTCCCCCCTCTCTCTCAACAAAATAGATGTAAAACCATGACACTTCTAAAGGAAAATTAGAAAAGTTTTGTACCTTAAGCAAAATTATTTACAAGAAATTTCACAAAGGGCAATTATACCATAAGAGTAAAAAGCACGGGGCTGGAGAGGTGGCTCAGCAGTTAAGAGCACTGTCTGCTCCTCCAGAGGACTCAATTTCAGCTCTCAGAACGCTCATGGCAGCTCACAATCATTTGGATGTCCAGCCTAAAGTGACTCAACTTCCCCACACAGACATCCGGGCAGGCAAAACACCAATGCGCATATAAAAATAAATAAAGGAGTAAACATTATGATGAATTGAACTTTATAAAAACTAAAATCCCCTTCTGATTGACACACTGCCAAAAGACAAGAATTTATAATACCCATCCACAGAACTCACTAACATGGAGATAACCAACCTTTCTACTGGATGGGCAAAAGAATACTTAAAATCTACTAAAGTCAAGGTAATTATTGGGAGACATCTCAAGACGTGTGAACACAAACCAGAATCAGACACTCCAGTCCACCAGCTGAAGAGCTGACACTGAGGAGAGGTGAGAGTTCGAAGCCAGCCTGGGCTACATGGAGAGTCTGTTTCACAAAAGTAAATGAATGAGTGAATGAGTGGGTGAGTGGGTGAGTGGGTGAGTGAGGGGGTGGGTAAGTGAGTGAGTGAGTGGGTGAGTGAGTGGGTGGGTGAGTGTGTGAGTGGGTGAGTGAGTGAGTGAGTGAGTGGGTGGGTGAGTGAGGGGGTGGGTAAGTGAGTGAGTGGGTGAGTGAGTGGATGGGTGGGTGAGTGAGTGAATGAGTGGGTGGGTGAGTGAGTGGATAGGTGAGTGAGTGGGTGAGTGAGTGGGTGAGTGAGTGAGTGGGTGAGTGAGTGAATGGGTGAGTGGGTGAGTGAGTGAGTAAGTGAGTGGGTGGGTGAGTGAGTGGGTGAGTGAGTGAGTGAATGAGTGAGTGGGTGAGTGAGTGGATAGGTGGGTGAGTGAGTGGGTGAGTGGGTGAGGGAGAGAGTGAGTGGGTGAGTGAGTGAGTGAGTGAGTGGGTGGGTGAGTGAGTGAGTGAGTGGGTGAGTGAGTGAGTGGGTGGGTGAGTGAGTGAGTGAGTGGGTGAGTGAGTGATTGAGTGAGTGAGTGGGTGAGTAAGTGAGTGAGTGAGTGGGTGGGTGAGTGAGTGAGTGAGTGAATGAGTGGGTGGGTGAGTGAGTGGATAGGTGAGTGAGTGAGTGGGTGAGTGGGTGAGGGAGAGAGTGAGTGGGTGAGTGAGTGAGTGAGTAAGTGAGTGGGTGGGTGAGTGAGTGAGTGAGTGAGTGGGTGGGTGAGTGAGTGAGTGAGTGGGTGAGTGGGTGAGTGAGTGAATGGGTGAGTGAGTGGGTAAGTGAGTGGGTGAGTGAGTGGGTGAGTGGGTGAGTGAGTGGATAAGTGGGTGAGTGAGTGGGTGGGTGAGTGGGTGAGTGAGTGGGTGGGTGAGTGGGTGAATGGGTGAGTGAGTGGGTGAGTAAGTGGGTGAGTGAGTGAGTAGGTGAGTGGGTGAGTGAGTGGGTGGGTGAGTGAGTGGGTGAGTGGGTGAGTGAGTGAGTGAGTGAGTGAGTGGGTGAGTGGGTGAATGGGTGAGTGAGTGGGTGAGGGAGTGGGTGAGTGAGTGAGTAGGTGAGTGAGTAGGTGAGTGGGTGAGTGAGTGGGTGAGTGAGTAGGTGAGTGGGTGAGTGAGTGGGTGGGTGAGTGAGTGGGTGAGTGGGTGAGTGGGTGAGTGAGTGGGTAGGTAAGTGAGTGAGTGGGTAGGTGAGTGAGTGAGTGAGTGGGTGAGTGAGTGAGTGGGTGAGTGAGTGGGTGAGTGGGTGAGTAAGTGAGTGAATGGGTGAGTGAATGAGTGAGTGAGTGGGTGAGTGGGTGAGTGAGTGAGTGAGTGGGTGAGTGGGTGAGTGGGTGAGTGAGTGGGTGAATGTGTGAGTGGGTGAGTGGGTGGGCAGCATAACGAAGACTGATGGCATTAGCTGTTGGCAAGGCTGTGGGCCGACTCTAACTCTCTCATACTGTCCGTACAGCTACGCAGTCACACCACCCAGTGACCTGACCTGGCATGCTTTGCTCCTTATGTTGTCACAAGACACAATCAAGCTGAGATTTTGGAAGCATTTTTATGACACCCAGCTGTACCCTCTGCTACTCTACAGGCTGAGGCATGAAAATAAAGTCTGAGTCTAGCCTGGGCTACCTAGACAACTAGCAGTCAGTCTAGGCCACTTAGGGAGATAGTATCTCAAAATAAAAGGTAAAATGGGGATAGGGGCGGGACTTAGTGGTGGAGGTTTATCTGGACTTGGGTTCAATGTCCAGATTTGGTAAATAGAAAAGCAAAAGCTTTTCTGGAGTCTGTGTACAGAATATTGTAAGTTCCCAAGTGAAGCAGGCTTATGTGTTGTGAAAAATCAGAGACGGCGTTGATTGTCATTTAGGGGTTTCATGCCATTTCTACTTTTCCAAGGTAGGGCAATGCCCTTGACAGTGTGGAGGAGGAGCTACAACTGAGATCACCCCATTGGGTAAAAGCCTTAGGAGAAGAGTCTGTGAAGATCTCTCTCTCTCTCTCTCTCTCTCTCTCTCTCTCTCTCTCTCTCTCTCACACACACACACACACACACACACACACACACACACTGATGCTCTTGAGTTTATCGTGGCTTGGTATGAAATGCCCATCGGCTTGGGTCTCCAGTTGGTGGCACTATTGGGTTCTTCTGGAACTGTTCTTGGTTTACACCCGATTGAAAGAAGCAAGGTCATTAGAGGTATATCCTTGGGGCATATTATTTCGGGTCCCTTCCTGTCACCTTCTCTACTTCCTGTTGACCATGAGATGAAGGAGCTATTTTGATTCACAATTTCACCGCCAAGATGTTCTCTCCAAAGGCGAGGAACCAAGTCACCCTGGACTGAGCCCTCTGAGTCTATGAGCACAATGAATACTTTATCAATCGTGAGGTTTACGCCGGATGTTCTGGGGTCATAGCGATGCAACACTAACGAACACGGGGCTCTTCCCTTTTCTTCCTCTGTCGATTTCCTCTGAGGATGGTGTTTGTCTCCTTTGATAGCCTTATGATGTAGAAGAATTTGGTCACATTTTACATTCTCTCGGAGAACAAGAGCCACTTGCAATCAATCAGTGGCACTTAGATCTGAAATTCTCAGAAGACTGGAAGGCAGGTCAGGGTCTGGTGTGAGCCCTCTTACCATCTGCAGTGTCTTAGACTGGATAGCAAGTCTCCATCCCAAAGCAGAATCTTAAGTTTGGCATAGAGGGATTCTTGGGGGAACCCAGGTAAATAACAGCTCCTGCCTTCTGCTTTCCAGACTGTAGTCTGTTCACCTACACAAGAGAGCTGAGGTTGACTCTGTTCCCACAGTGACCTTTAAGGTAAACAATGGAATTCTGCAGGTTTAATTATCTCCTAATGCTGGTCTCTGGATTTCTCTATTGAAATTTCAAGAACTGTAGAGAGTGTCAGAAAACAGCCACCACTTGAGGGAAGGGCTGTGGAGCCCAGGCACTCAGACCTAAGGATTTTCAAGAATTTTCCTATCCTTTCAGAATCATGGGAACCATACGTCAGAAGAGGCTCCTGGCAGAAAACTGAATGATCCTTTGGGTCTTTCCCAGCACCCCAAACCTTCCTGCCTTCACGATGGCTATGCAGACTTCTTAAAGATCAAGGGGGTGGTTTCCTCCTAAGGAGGGTGTGCCAGCACAAAGGTCTGCCTGAGGAGGGTACAGCCTCACTAGGGTCCCCACTCCTTCTGCTGAGCTCCCTCCCGGGGCAGCTTTGGGACAAGAGCAAACCAAGAGCCCTTTGTGGCTAACAACGGAGGAACTTTGCTGGTCTTTCATTTAAGGGCTGACCTTTTACAAGGATCCAGGGGTCCTGCTGTACGAGGCTCTGCTGTGAAGGGCATGGGAGTCTGAAGGATCAAGAGTCAAAACCAAAAGAGCCAGAGCAAAGCCGCCGAAGCCAGAGACAGTGATGAAACACTCTCCAGAAAGGGTGGAGCTACAGGGGGGGCGGGTCATATCAGCAGGAGGCCACAGGAGGATGACCCTCTCAGGCCTGGCTGGGAGAGCAGCTGGGTTGAATCAGTGGCTTAACAATGTTTCCTTTCCTCTTCATCTTGAGCTCCATCATGGCTGACACGTGTGGCTGGACTTTGATCTAAAAGCACTACCAGAGGATCCCATGTTTACTTATAAGATACACAGTAATGCCCCCTGAAGTTTCACGCTCAATAATTTCATATGGGTCTTATTGTAGTAGCATATTTCTACAATTGTTCTATTTTACTGTGAATTATAGCTGTTAACTTCTTTTATAAAATTATTGTTTATTATTATTATTATTATTATTATTATTATTATGCTTATTTGGCTTTGCATGCAAGTCTGTGCACCATATAGCTGCAGTACCTGCAGAAACCAGCAGAGAGAGTCTGATTCCCTGATACTGAGGTTAACAGACAGTTGGAAGCTGCTATGTGGATACTAGGAATCAAATTCAGATCCTACATAAGAGCAGCCAGTGCTTTTAAACCATAAGCTATCTATCTACACCACTACCCCCAGTTTTTAATTTCTCACATTGCCTATGTTTATGAATTAACGTTTAGCTTGTGTATGTATGTATGTATGTATGGATGGATGGATGTATGGATGGATGGATGGATGTGTAGTTTGATATTCTCAAGGATGTCTGGGATTCATTGGAGGCCTTGGAGCTTGTTTGCCATGGTTAAAAGGAAACACTCAATACCATTTCCTTTTGTAGCCAGGTGTGACTTCCAGTGGAGGGAGGGGCACAACACACCCACAAAACCTCTGACTAAAACTTTGCCCTCCCTACAAGATGTGCAGGGATAAAGATGGATCAGAGATCGATGGACCGGTCAGCCAATGACCGGCTCAACTTGGGACCCTTTCCACGGGAAGGAGCCCACCCCTAACACTGTTAATGATGCTCTGCCATGCTTGCAGGCAGGAGCCTAGCATAACTGTCTCCTGAGAGGCTTCATCCAGCAGCGGGTGGAAATACATGCAGAGACTCACAGCCAAACATCAGGCGGAGCTCGGGGAGTTTTGTGGAAGAGATGGGGAAAGGACTGAGGGAGCCAGAGAGGTCGAGGACACCCCAGGAAGACCAACAGGGTCAACTAGCCTGGGCCCATGGGTCTCACAGAGACTGAACCATCAACCAGAAAGCATGCATGGGCTGGATGTAGGCCCTCTACACATGTGTAGCAGATGTGCAGCTTGGTCCTCCTATGGATACTTGAACAAATGGAGTGGGGGACTCTCTCTCTGACTCTGCTGCCCGCCTTTGGACTTCTTTTCCCTAGTTGGGATGTTTTGTCTGGCCTCAGTGAGAGAGGATGGCTGTGGCTTGAGGCTCCAGGGCAGGTTGTCACCATGGGGGTCCTCCCTTCTCTAAGGAGAGGAAGGGAGAATAGGGGGAGGGGTGCGAGGGTGGGACTGGGAGGAGCAGAAAGAGGAGTGGCTGCAATCAGGCCATAAAGTGAATAGATGAGTTAATTAATGTAAAAACGACATATACATATGAGCAACACTAACAAAACCAAAGATGGGCTAAGACGCCAATAGGAGAGAATGGCAGACTCATATGGTAATACTGTGGGAAAAACCACGGGAAAAATAAAAATTCAAAAGATGGAAGCTCATCATTTGCTAGACATCACCAAGGAGAAACTACAAAAAGAAAAACAAAATTTCACAGCATCCAATTGGTAACCGTTGTGTGTGCCCACATTCCTCTAACTCCAGGGTAACAAAGAGAACAGAGGTAAGCAAAAATCACTAAGACAAAAGAAAGAAATGGTTCAATCAATAAACAAGTTGCTTCCGAAAAAAAACAACATGGTGTCAAGTTGTAAAATGAGAACTAGCTAGCTCTCAGAGTGGTAAATAATTCTATTCGAATACTAGTGAAATTAGGATTTATAATCATCCAGTATTATCTAAGTGAATATCCACCATGTGCATCTGGCCACAGGGACAAGATCAAAGATGAAGGTCCTGAGAATCCTAAAGAGCGTGACTACAGAAAGGGACAGGAAGAAAGGCATGTGCATCAATGCAAGCAAATGTTGTTTGCTTAGAAATGCGATTATGATTTTATCTCAGATTAAACTGAATGAAAAAGACACACACATTCGGGCTACATGTGTCCTGTAGAGCTTGGTAGGATTGTCCTCTTATTTAATTAATGATTTAATATTATTATCATTACAATTTTGATGGCTCTAGAAAGTTTCTTCAGTATGTAAGATGCAACCTCAATGACCATGTACTGTTTAGGTTTTGACCAAGTTCACAGGCGCTACACTCCTCTAGGAAAAGGTAACCTCAGCTGAGGGTTTGCCTCCATCAGGTTGGCATGTGGGCGTGTCCAGGCTTTTACCTGATTGCTAACTGATGTGGATGGCCAGTTCCGCTGTGAGAAGTACATCCCTAGGCAGGTGAATCTGGGCTGTAGAAGGAAGAAGGCTGAGCATGGGCCAGAGACAAGGCAAGCCAGCAAGGAGCATGCCTCCACGGTCTCAGCCTCAGTTCCTGTTTGGGTTATTAACTTGACTTGCCTCAACCGATAACTATGACCTGGAACTTAAAGCTGAAATAACTTTTTATTGCAGAAAGAAAGAAAGAAAGAAAGAAAGAAAGAAAGAAAGAAAGAAAGAAAGGGAAGGAAGGAAGGAAGGAAGGAAGGAAGGAAGGAAGGAAGGAAAAAATGAAGGAAGGAAGGAAGGAAAGAAGGAGGAAGGAAGGAAGGAAGAAGAAAGAAAGAAAGAAAGAAAGAAAGAAAGAAAGAAAGAAAGAAAGAAAGAGAAAGGAAGAAGGAAGGAAGGAAGAAAAAAGGAAGGAAGGAAGGAAGGAAGAAAGAAAGGAAGAGAGAAAGAAGGAAAGAGAGAGAAAGGAAGGAAGAAAGAAAGGAAGGAAGGAAGAAAGGAAGGAAGGAAGGAAGGAAGAAGAAGAAGAAGAAAGAAAGAAAGAAAGAAAGAAAGAGAAAGGAAGAAGGAAGGAAGGAAGAAAAAAGGAAGGAAGGAAGGAAGGAAGAAAGAAAGGAAGAGAGAAAGAAGGAAAGAGAGAGAAAGGAAGGAAGAAAGAAAGGAAGGAAGGAAGAAAGGAAGGAAGGAAGGAAGGAAGGAAGGAAGAAAGAGGGAGGGATGGAGGGAGAGAGAAAAAGAAAGAACGAGAGAGAGAGAGAGAGAGAGAGAGAGAGAGAGAGAGAGAAAGAAAGAAAGAAAGAAAGAAAGAAAGAAGAGGGAGGGAGGGAAGAAGAGAGGAAGGAAGGAAGGAATGAAGGGAGGGAGGGAGGAAAGGAGGGAGGGAGGGAGGGAGGGAGGAAGGGAGGGAGGGAGGGAGGAAGGAAGACTTAAGCCCCACACTGCTACACTACACCTGGTTTATTGTCCTACCTCCCTGCCACTGCCATTCCAGAGACATCCTCCTACCCCCAAATACACCATCAGTCTGCTTGACAACACATTCTGATAAATTTGGTTCAGTAAGCACATGTACATAGCAATCCTTCCCTGGGAGATGCTGGGCCCTGGGTGGGATGGTCCATACCAAGAGCTATAGGCTTAGGGGCTTTGTGGTCCTTCTCAGGCCTGCCATCCACCTGTATTTTCACTCTGTCTTTTCTATAAAAGATGCTCTTTGTGCTTTGAAGAGCAGCTCAAACTCTACTTCTCTCCCCGAGTCTCTGGGCCAGATCTAATCACAGGGCCATTTGCCTGTCCTCCATGACTTATAAAGAATAAAATTAGCCAAACGGATAAAAGCTTGTTGTAGAAATATGTAGAGCACTTCAAAGTCTATTTATCAAAAAACCAGTCATTGCATTATACGACAGAATCTCCAGGAGCACAATGACTATGTCATTTAATTTTGAAAAGGAAAAAAAAAATTCAACTGATCTGTGAAGTTATGGCCAGCAGCTACAGAGATGCTGTGCTGGGCCTGGCTGTGTTTGCAGAGGAAGCCAGGTTGAATGTCATATCCCCGGGAATACTCTCCTCCTAATACCAAAGGGCAAAAGAGTTGGGCGTGTAGGCTATCACCTGACTCCCAACCCCACAGGTCCTCAAAAGCCCACAGCTTGAGACAAAGGAACCCAAACCCTGCAAAGGACCACCCTCCCCAGATGTCAGTGTTCAACCTCACTGTTCATCGTCACAGCCAGGATGCCACCAAGATGCAGAATTATCCCAGCAGCAGCGGGGACTGGGGTGCTGAGAGGTAGCACTCTGAAGCTCTCTGCTGAAGACCTGTATCACTCTTAGGTATGTAGTACAGGCCTGCTATCCCAACCTGGATAGCTGCGCCAGGACCATCAAGTGCACCCTGGGCTACAGAGCATGTCCCTGTCTCAACGCCTCTCTCCCAGTGAATTTCCTCTCATCAAACATTCCCAGAGCATCTGCTTTTCCAAAAATGTTCTTGCTGTTTGTGGATCCCTCTATGGAATTCTCAATGGAACAGCTGCATGTGGGGCTCTACAATTGTAGCAGGAAGTCAGAGGCGCTCCGGCAGGATGCTTTCTTTCTTCTGTCTCATTTCTTGTCACCCAGATCTGCCAGGTAGACCCTGCCTCAGTCTGAGCACTCTATGCTGGTGAGTCTTGCACGCTCATCCGAGTTCAGCCGTATCTAGTGAGAGGTGCTTCTGGACTGGATGTCTGTAAGAGGCTGTCCATCTCCTGGTTGGAGTTCCCTCAGTCGTCCCATCCATGAAGACTTACCCTCCCCCACCAAACAGCTGTTTATTGAGGCATACATTTTTGGTAATGGACTCCTTTTCTGACAGCCCTGAGAGAGACAAGGACTGTAGGGATCAGATCATGTTTTCTTCTTATAACAATCATTCACACTTTTCAGATACAAGGATTTGTATATTTGTAGCATATACATATGCGTGTATGCATGCACATATGCACACAAACATATAAGCACACATGTGTAAGCACACAGATACACACACAGATACACACACACACACACACACACACACACACACACACACAGAATCTATATCTGTGCAGTCACCTTTCCATCCTTAAAGTAGATTCAACAAGTTGTCATGTTAAGGCTGGAAGTAGGACTGAACATTGGCTGCATGCCAAGATATGGCACACACACAAGGAACGTGTGAGACATGATTTCTGCCTCCTGGCAGCCCTTGAACTGAGCTCTCAGACTTGAGAGACTGCTGGGCCATGGCAGCCAGTCCTACCTCCATCCCAACAGACACTAGTTCTGGGAAATGACCAGCCACGGGGAACCCTCCACCCTGGCACTCAGCAATCCTTTGCTGTGAATTTCCTACAACTGCCACTGATCAAGGGTTGCCAGTGTACCTGAAGACCTGTTAGGAAGTCTACACAGATCTGAAAATGTCACCATAACAGAAACCTGCCAGTCATTGACTCTGTCTTTATTCTCATTTTAGTCTCAGCAAATGGTCAACTTTGTCGACATCACTGGATCAAAACAGCCTAAGGGATTATTGAAGCAGGCCCTAGTGTTGATGAAGGCTTTCAGAAACGACTAGATTACCAGCACTCTGGCCTAATGAATGAACTAATCTCTTTATGAATTCATAGGATGAGGACATTAGTCAGAGATAGTGAAAGGTATGAATAAGACAGGGCCTACGTTGGAAGAAGTTGGAAGACTGTGTCCTTGAGTCTGTATCTTGACTTGGCCTCTTCCTGTATAACCCTTTCTCTGCTTCTGCCTACCATGAAAGACTTTACCATACATTCCTGCCACCATGGTCTTCAGCCCAAGTATATGGATCCAGACGACTATGAGCAAAGCACTTTGAAACTATAAGCCAAAATGAAAACTTCTGCCCTGTAATCTGATCATGTTGGGCATTTTTTCTACAACGGTGGGGAAAACATAATATGCCCTCCAAAATCTACTCATCTCTTAACACCTCTGAACCTTGTTCAAACAAAAGTGGCATGTGGGTTATCTTGTTTTATATTTCAAAACACATAGAATATTAAACTTTGGTTGGTCTATGTTATGTCTTAGACTTAACCCACAGATGACATGAAGCAGTATCCGTCAACACGGAACCATTAGAGCTGGATTTTGCAAGGACTGAAAATCCTTGCACCTACTTTGGAGGTAGGTGGGAGAAGAGAGTTGTGATGCGGTAGAGAAATTTCATGAAGGGTGTCAAACCTGAGGGGGTATCTTGGAATTCACAGGTGAGAAGATCATCGGAAGACTGTGGGAAGTGAGAAAACAGGAAGGGATAGGGAAGAGGGCTTCAGGATGAGGGGACCATGGACAGCAGAGGGGAAAGGACAAGACTGTGTCCTCAATCAATGTGACTCCAAAAAATTACAATGAGAGAACTTCGGAGCAATAGATTAACGTACCCTGGTGCAAAAGGAACTAGGGTTGCTTAAGGAATTCCACAGATGACCTCAAACCATGTGGTCTAGTTTGCTTTTCTATTGCCATGATAAAACATTGGCTGTCTCAGTTGCTTTTCTATTGCTGTGATAAAACGCCATGACCAAGGCAACTTGTAAAAGAAGACATTTAATCAGGCTCACGGTTTCAAAGAGTTAGAGTCCATGATGGCAGAACCAAGACATGGTGGTAGGAAGAGCTGAGAGCACACAGCTCGAAATCAGACGGAGGAGGCAATGAGAACACTGGGAGTCTTTTGAATCTCCAAGCCCATTCCCATGACACATTTCATCCAACACAGTCACACCCCCTGATCCTCCCCAAACAGCCACCGACTAAGCACCAACTATTCAAAAGCTGGAGATGTATGAGTGACATCTCACTCAAACCTCCACACTGTTCAAGACAACTTGGTAAAGACGAGGGTTTGTTTGGCTTGTAAGCTGCAGTCCATCATCAGGGGATGTCAAAGCAGAAACCTGGAGGGAGTAACTAAAGAGGAGGCCATGCAGGAGTGCCGCCTGCTCCACTTGCCTGCCTTAGCCGGCTTTCTTATATGGCCCGGGACCACCTGCCTGAGGATGGCCTTCCCACAGAGGGGAGCAGCAGTCCTTCAGGTGACATCCCCTCCTCCTCAGAGGACTCGAGGTTTATGTCACACGGACAGCTGAAATCCTGACAATGACGCACTGCCCATTTTCAGCCAGTAGCATCTTGAGGTGATCCCATTTTATGTTCTATATTTTTTTTCTTCCTGATTTCCATAGCCTTGAAGTAAAAAAAAAAAAAAGTTGGCCTATTCATTTTTATTTTGCTTTCCTTAAGTAATATACAAGTAAGTAATAGGCAATCAATCGGTCAATCATCAATTGATTAATCAGTAAATACATATTGAACCAGTATGTGCAAGGCTAGGCATTGGCCTAGGCCTAGAGATTCTGGAAGATAGAAGGACCGGGTTGTGTTCAAAGCTGACATTCTCCTGGGACAGATTGACACCTTCACAGCTGACATTCTCCTGAGACAGACTGACACCTTCGCATCCTTGTTGCTTTCTAGCTTTCTCGTTCCTATCATCCCCACACAGTGTTTTTCTTCCAGTGCCTCTGGCAGGAGGCTCCTTGCTAGCTGATTCTCAGTCAAGTGCCTCTGCGGCACCTTTCCGGAGAATTCCACAAAATGGCATATCACAGATCTGTTCCTTCCAGGACAGAATCCAGGTTTGGGGGTGGTGGTTGCTGTGAGCTGCTTTTAAAGAGAGCAGGTTGAGATGGACTCTGACATGAACTGGGTGGGCCATTCAGACAAGGGGTTTATGATCTACACACACACACACACACACACACACACACACACACACGAAGACTTCTTAGTCAAAAGGAGAATCCAGGAGGTACCTCATGAGCAGGAATGAAAAATAATTTCTTAAATAAATTAATACATATAT
The DNA here is from genome assembly GCA_964023405.1 of Apodemus agrarius. NCBI lineage: Eukaryota > Metazoa > Chordata > Mammalia > Rodentia > Muridae > Apodemus > Apodemus agrarius. The sequence goes on from OZ030005.1 coordinate 24,630,603, forward strand.
AAATAAAGAAATGAAGGAATGGGGTTTTCTTTTCAAGTTGAAAGAGGTTCACGGGTATTTGTCAGTGGTGAAAACTAACACACCCAACATCCAGCAAGCAAACACAATTAAGGCTAGTCAATGATATAGTAAAGAAATGAGCAAAGACCTTCCCTGGGGTCTTTAGATGTAAGTGAGAATGATGGGGAGAGGATGTAATCAAAGAAGGACTCACTAAATCTGGGTGTAAAGGAGGAGGACAGGCTATCCCACTGAAGTCTACACACAGTAGCTTGTGCATATGCTGCATGTTCCATGGGCCACGAAGATACCCCATCTAATTGTCAAGAGTCTCACTATCGCATTTGACAGACTCTAGTTAACTTCAGTGGAAAAGTTTGACAAGAACCAACCAGGATGGCCGAGGAGACAGTGGAAGTCAGGGCCCTGTAGAAACAAAGTTGTGGCCTATGAAAGGATTATGAGGACCCCAGGGTTGATTACGCCATCAGTGGACACCTACCAGGTTCAGTCGGACTTTAATTATCTGGTGTTAGGAGCCAGTTGATATGGAATGATCATAGCTATGTCTCTTTAGGTATGGTCACGAGCTTTCCAAAGACCACATAAAGAATTCAAGTTGGATACTAAGACAACAGCAGTCCACTGAGCCCTCAACAGCTGTATCATGGAGGACAAGAGAAATGGAGAACACCCAAGGGTGTTTTTTAAGATGCTGAAGTCAAGGTCATTAGAGATCGAAGACTGGGCTTGGACACGATCCTCAGGGTAGGCAAAGGAGTTAAGGGTTTTCAGTGGGGCAGGAAGACTCCCAAAAGAAGGTAGGTAATTCTAGTGAACCAGATGCAGTAAAGTGGTCAGGGCCAGAGTGACGGAAGTAAAGCTAGAGAGGTAATGTGATGGGGAGGAAAGAGTTAAGAATGACCACAGGACTTTGTTCTCACTATAGGGGTAGAAGAACTCCTGGGGGCAGGGCTAACAACTTGACAGGTGTAAAGGAGATGAGCTTGGGAGGCAGGGAGTTAAAGAGCAGGGCTGGAGATGGAGAGCCCAAGTCAGCAGCCAGCAGTGGGTAAGGTCTAACTTACCCACTGTAGAGTCCACACTTACATAAACTCCATCTACAGAGGAAGAGGACTTGGGAGGGACGACCCAGGGTGTGGTGGAAGTGGAAGAGAGCAAGGCTGCAGCCTAAATTGGTTATAAGCACCCCCAAAATGTGACTGTCTGAGTGAAACCTGAATGGGGCTTAGTGCTGGGAGGGCGCATTGCAAGAAGCCTTGAGGAAGGGAAACGGGCAGAGCTGAAAGAGCACACAATTAGAAGCAGCGAGGGTTCACGGGGTCCCCTTCTTAAACAACAAAAATATAGTAGACCTGGGAGCGAGGGCAGCTGGGAAGGAAGGCAGTGATTTGAGGGGTGGATCGGGTGTAATGGTCTCACAGGGTGTGTTTCCTCCCAAACGCCCCCAGGTTGCCGTTTTTGGAGGAGTTGGGGATATAGGTATAACTCTCATGAACAGACGAGGGCCTTCTTGCCGGGGAGAGTGAGTCTTTTTTCCGTGGAATGGAGCTGCCCTGAGAGCAAATAGCATGGCTCCTCCCATGTGCCCTCCTCTGCCACCAGCTGAAGCAGAGGAGGCTCTTGACGCATGAGTTTGGACTCACAAAAATGATATCCCTGTTCTCTGTTAATGACAGAGAGAGAGAGAGAGAGAGAGAGAGAGAGAGAGAGAGAGAGAGAGAGAGAGAGAGAGAGAGAGAGGGGCGTGAAGGAGGGAGAGAGAGGAGAGTTATTTTGTAGTAACTGTTCGTGGTCTGGAGCAGGGAGGTTGATAAGAATTTCCTTCATCAAGAGGAGCGACTTGGGCATATCTGAACACTGCCAGGAAGGAGGTGGAAGCAATAAGATAACCTACTTTTATTTCACGCTCAGGATGTGCTAGCAGCCCGGTGACATGTTTTCTGCGTATTAACTTTTTTTTTTTTTTTTTTTTTTTTAATCTTTAAAACAAGTCCTTTGGTTAGAAACCGTTATCACCTCATTTCCCAGACACTGGGCATGGTGGGGCGGGGGGGAGGGACGCCTCAAGGTGACAAGGCTGACTGGAAACTAGTGCTTTTAAGTATCATGCAGGAGCCCATAAATACACCGGCACACACATGCGTGCCAGAGAGCAGCCCAAAACAGGGCCAGCGAGCTGTGGCGCATACCGGACTCTCTGAACACTGGAGGCTGAAGCGGGAGGAGCCCCGAGCTCACGGCTGGCCTACTCCCTTAGAACCCAGATGCTTCTCCGACCACAGCATCTGCAGAAGCCTCTCCCTCTCACAGGTAAGGACAGGCACCCTCCTATGACACTAACCCTGAGTTTTCCAGGGACTAGGGATTCTCACCCAGAAAAGTGAGTTAAGGTGGCAGCATAGGTCACACACCCTGATCCTTACCTCTTCCCCTCGTCCTGTGGGGGAAGCACAGATGCTGGCCCTGTGGGCCCTGATTTCCCTTCTTCAGAGGCCATGGTGTTGACTGTCTCTGGTGCTAAGGTCCTTAGGGACGTGCTGTTGCCTGTCTGGCTATCCACAGCAGTAATAACTCTTTTAATAAACTTCTTATGCCCTCCAAAAGATGCCTCAGTGTCTCTCCAGAGCCCCCGTGATACACTTCAGTTTAGACTATGCAGCAAGACCCTGTCTTAAAGCAAGAAAGAAAAGAAAAACAATGAGCGAAGAAAGGTTGTCGATGTCCCGGAGAGGCCGAAGGAGAGATCTGATGAAGAATACGAGCAACGGCTAGAGTTGATGGGTCTCTTCTTCTTTTTTTTTCTTTTGTCTTTAAAGAAGCAAGGCGTCTTCTGAGGAGAGCAAGGTGCAGGGGGGCTGGCTGGAGACGCGGTCCAGGAATGGTCATCCACCAGAAAATCCTAGGGAGACTCGGAGTAATTTAGAGGCTCCAGACTGGCTGGCTGAAGAGCACTGAGGTGGCCGCAGCCTTCCCTTCCCATTGCCTTTTTCTCCTGTCAACAGATGGCCTCACCCCTGAGCCTTAAGCAGGGCTTGCTGGGATGCCAGGCAATGGCTTTGGTTCAGTGGAGCCGGCGCAGCGGGCAGCTCAGGGTGACTGGCATTGCAAAGATCCAGAGGACGGCAGGAAGCGAGAGGGTTGTTTCACCAGGGCCAGGCAGGCTGGGAAAAACTATTCTCTTGTGGCATGGGGACCCCAGGCTGAAACGCAGCTTGCTGTTCTCTTTCTCGTTGTATGAGGCATTTTGGGTAATGAAGGAACCCAGCTGATCTGCCAGGGACATGTCTGGGTCCTCTTCACGGGGGCACATGCCAGGTATGCTTTCTAGGTGGGCGTGTCTCATACGCTGTACAACCAGAGCAGCTGTTGACAAAGATTCAACTATCAGGCAACGTCTGATTCTTGCCTTCATGCATTTTAAGATTTATTTTTATTCTTTCGCATGGGTCCATGTCTGAGAGAGTGTATGCCGCGTATGTGTGGTTGCCTGCGGAGGCCAGAAGAGTATACAGGATCCCGTGGAGCTGGAGTTGCAGACGGATGAGAACCACCTCCCGCTGGTGCTGGGAACTGAACTCAGATCTTCCGCGAGAGCAGCAAGCGCTATTCATTCGGATCCATCTCTTCGCCCGCACCTTTTTGGTGTAGGGTCTCACTACACAGCTCAGGCTAGCCTTGAACTTGCTATCGCCCTGCCGAAGCCTCCAGAACATTAGGATTGAAGGTCTTTACCACCCCAGCCAGCCAACAATACATTTAAGGGGCCTGTCCCAGGGGATCAATCCCATTTGAAACCTGCGTCTCACCGCCACAACCCTAATTTATCCCACGCATCCTTCTGCTCTGTGTGCCATTCTAAAACAACAACAACAACAACAACAACAACAACAACAACCCGGCAAGGAGATCATGGGCGTCAGGAATGTGTGCAGAGCCGGGCAAACCCAGCTGTATTTTGGATTTTTTGCCTGCTTAAAAAATATTTTTCATTGTTTTGAGTTTGATGAGAATGTGTTTTCCCATTAATTTTAAAACCAAAATTGGATCCATATGTTTTCTGATTCATGTCTGTTTAACTCGTCTCAGTGCTGGAATGGAGCATTTGATGTCCAAGATGCCTCTTCCTGGCGATCCGCTCCCTAGCGTGTAGGGGGGAGGCAGAGAGCTAAGGATTCTCTGGCCACTGAATTGGGGGCTGCAAAGACACACAGACATTTGCTCAGCCTTCTTGGGTTCCTTGGAAACAACTCTGTTTTCAAGGGCAGAGGTCTTAGGTAGCTGTGTTTGTTTTCAGAAAGCTCCTTTGAACACCTACCCAAAGCAACCCTAGAAGTCAGAGGTCAAGCGGGGTCAAGCACAGAGGGGGAGGGAGGGGACTGGGACTTGCAGGTAGCAAGCTTTTGTGTTTTTAGTTCGCTGGGATGGGCCAAGCAAGAGGTCCACTTTCTTTTTATTTTATTTTTTATTTTCTATATTCTTTGTTTACATTTCAAATGATTTTCCCTTTCCTGGTTCCCCCCTTCTCATAAATCCCATAATCCCTCTTCCCTCAGCCCATTCCCCCAATCAACCTCCTCCCACTTCTCTGTCCTGGCAATCCCCTACAATGCTGTATCAAGCCTTTCCAGGACCAGGGCCCTCTCCTTCTTCTTGGGAATGATTTGATATGTGAATTGTGTCTTGAGTATTCAGAGCTTCTGAGCTAATATCCACTTATCAGTGACTGCATTTCATGTGTGTTCTTTTGTGAATGAGTTACCTCACTTAGGATATTTTCCAGTTCCACCCATTTGCCTAAGAATTTCATGAATTTATTGTTTTTAATTGCTGAGTAGTATTTCATTGTGTAAATATACCACATTTTCTGTATCCATTCCTCCACTGAGGGACATCTGGGTTCTTTCCAACTTCTGGCTATTAGAAATAAGGCTGCTAACAAAGAGGTCCGCTTTCTAACAAAGATGAGCTCTGCCCAACAGCCAGGCAGCCCGTTCATTCCTCAAGAGCGGCTCTGTGCGTCTCAAGACCATAGACATGGAGCTGTGGCCTGCCTGGAGCCGTCCCACCCCAGGGCCGTGCTGACCTGGCGACTCAGAACCACCATGCCACCTCATAACCAGTGTGACGCCACCGGAACTATGAGCCCCTTCATTCCCCTCAGGAACTCTTACTACAGCTGGCAGGCGGGAAAATGGCTTGAAACGCCACCCTTACGCTCTAGACTGCAGAGGCCCAGCTCTCCTTTTTTGTATCCGTGGTGGTTTTGTGCTGATTTGTAATCTCCTGAGAACCTGAACTTCTTGACTGGTAGAGTTTGGAGAACAATATTTCACTTGGTATTGTTAGAAGGATTGATTTCTGCTAAACACATTTCTTAAGCTGCAGAATGCTAGGAGCCATTTTGTAATAACTTCTGGTCCCTTAACTTGCTCCTGAGGATTTGCCCCTGGAGAAATGAACTAGTGCTCACTCCTACCTCCCTTACCAACACCTACAAGCACACACACACACACACACACAGAGTCACACAGACACACAGTCACACAGACACATGCACACTCCCACGACAAGAAGCCAGAATGAGCTTCCCAGCATTCCGATGTGGCAGCAAGATTTCCAAGCCCGATGAACTGATTCCAGGATTCCCCTCTGCACCCTCTCCTCTCTCCATGGGCGTCAGCCTCTCCAGTTGGTTGTTTGAATTTGGTATCTGGCCAAGCTGAGATGTCTAATTCTCGAGACTGTCGGCAAGTTCCCCACTGGTGCAATGCTCAAGGAGTGCCTTGTTGATACTCCTTCGGAGCCTCTAGCATGGGAGGGCTTGCTTTCAAGGGGGCAAAGGGCCTCATGCCTTTGCAGGACCTGTGCGGGTTTCCAATTGCCAGCAGCCAGGAAACCAGATCTCTAATTCAAGGTGTGGAAAGAATCCCTGAGCAGAAGCGATCCAGTCTCGCATATGGTTGGTCTCTCTCTCTCTCTCTCTCTCTCTCTCTCTCTCTCTCTCTCTCTCTCTCCCTCTTTCTCTGCTTCTGCCAGGAAGACGTGTAGGACCAATTTATGCACAAATTGGTCACATTTTCACACATAGCTCCAATTATCTAAAAGGGGTTTAACATTATATTTATATTGATAAGCTTAACAATGTTGAACTGCAACTCTCGGCTGATCTGTTACAATTCACATCCAAAGAGACCAGAAGGAATAATTGGCCATTCTCCAGCATCGAGAAAGAGAGGCAGCCTTGAGAAAGATGAAAACTGCTGCACAAGGTCTCCGGTTGGCTGAAATTACCCCATAAATTCCAGGTGAAGGATGGCCAAGAGTGTCCAACTATTATGGGCTCCCTTCTGAGACAGAGGGGAGCTCCCAGGTTAGCAAGTGAGAAGATGACACACCCTCCTCAGAGCCCACAGCAGGAGAAAAACACATCTCGCCAGAGATGGACCCCCGTAGCCCATAGCCCCGGAGGCCTGTAACGAGGCAATCATTTTTAGCAAAAAAAAAAAAAAAAAAAAAAAAAAAAAATGGAGTTCTAGGTTGGGCATTTAGCAAAGAATCTCTAAAATATGCATATATCGGGAATCCCCGAACCTTAAATACTGACAGCAGCGTTAGTTGCATTCGGCCGCTTGCCTTGTCCCTGTAATCTGAGGTAGTGTGTATCTTCAGCTGGGCATTGACTTAAAGAGCAGTACACAGTATACAGACAAAATGTCAGACATCCAAGGGACCCTGATACACCCTCCGGCTGGCTGAATAACTCTCATGAAGCAAATTGGAAAAGTGCCGCCAAGTCCGGGTGATATAAACAGGCATTACTGACTGATGTGATTAATTACAAGCCTAATTCAGTTAATTGCATATAATTTGCTCACACACACACACACACACACACACCAAACATACACAATGTACACTACATTGTTTGTACCATAAAGTGTGACTTGGGGACAGGGCATACGTGGGTCTGGAAGGTTCCTCTCCACAATAGCGCTGGGAAGTCCCACAAAGAACAGCCAAGGCTCCATTAGGGGAATGACTGGCTGGCTAGCAGCCTCATGGATACAGGACCAGCACTGGAGTCTTGCAGGTATTGTGGTTTTGAGGAGAAAGGTTGCCAGCACGTGCCTAATATTCCCCCAAAGAAGCCACACCTACAGACTCAAGAATAAGAAGACAGACAGCCTGCCAAACTGTCTATAGATAGTAATTCTATTCTGCCATAAAGAGGACCAAAGTTCTGTTATACCTGGCAACATGGTAGAACTGGCAATCACTATGCTCAGCGAAATAGACTAGAAGCACAAAGCCTAGCCCTGTGTGGCTTTCAGACACGGAGTTTAGCACACAGCTCTTAGTGGTTGGGAGTAGAAGATGTTGCCAGAGGCTTGGTAGAGTAGGCAGAAGAGGGATAGGATTGAACCGCTCAGAAGTACTGGAGCTCCAGTACGTTGTGCACAGAATGTAACTGTAGGTTCCCGTTCACGCACTGGCTAGCTCAAAAAGTGGGAGGAACGGATTTAGAGTGTTTGCTTTCCGAATGAAGATGGAGAAGATGGAGATATTTACCTCAACTGAAACAGACCACAAGGTATAAGCCTGTCGGAACATCACGTGATGTGCCGCTAGCATATTCCACTGTTATACGTTCATGCATTTATAAGGAGGCTAGAGAGAGGACTCCATGGTTAAACAGCACATCATCCTGCTCCTGCAGAGGTGAGCCTGGACCACACAAGCGGAACAGTGGCACATGGCTGCTAGAGTCCTAGGGGCTTAGAGAGAGGCTTGTCATTTCAGAAGTGTAAGCGACACACACACAGAGGGTCAGGAGAGCCATGAACAGCCTGGACTGGTGATCTTTCACTCGGCCATCCCCTACACACACATTGGTATACATTTCTAAGTGTGGGGATGGGATGGTGATGGGCAGACCACATCCCTGGGTTCGCGGACACTCTAGACATGGAACAGAGCGATAATTAAAATGAGGATGGATGCACGTGTGGACGGAAGGATGAATGTGGAGCTGGGTAGGTGATGGACAGAGGAGGAGGGTAACTGTAAGAATGGTGAAGCTCTGTAAATGAGAATGAAGTACTTATGGTATGTCTGTGAGTAAGAGTCCATTCACAACAAGACTTCTCAGGAAGGTTATACTCTGCTGGGCAGTCAACTGATGGGAAGGTGATCTGAGCCTTTATGATTCTTAAGGAAGAGATTCTGGGGGAGGGAAAATGAATGTGTATCAACAGTGCTTAAAGACACCCCATTACATGACCAAGACCTTAGGGGTTCAGGTCCTCCTGGGAGTTTGCTGGGTGAAGCTGGGTATCTTTCTTGGTGACACTCTGGTCTTCACCCCCACCTGTCACCTCTCCCCATCCCTCTATTTGCTCGCTCACAAGGCCCTAAAGAAGAAGAATCCCAGAACTTCAGGTGTGTGAAGTACCAGTGACTAGTACTTTGGTCCCCATGGGACCCTCTGCTGGGATTCTGCATGGAGAGATCTTCATGGTCAGAGGTTCCACCCCACCCCAGTGAGCCAAGCACCTGAGACGGGTGAGGAAGTTAGAGAGAAAAGTGGCCAGTAACAAGCCTTTGGGTTCTCTGTTTAAAAGTGATGAGGTGTCTCAGCACTGAGGCTTCCAATGGTATAGTGGTATAGCACGTTCCTACTTACATGCACACACACACACACACACACACACACACACACATACACACACTCACACATATGCGCAAGCAACACATGTCACTACCTGACTCAAGAAACACGAGGAAGCGAATCCAATAATCTAATCTGAGCCTCCTGCACAGAGCATGCTGCAGCTGCTTCAGCCCATAATTCTATTCCTCCTCCTCCTCCCCCTCCTCCTCCTCCTCCTCCTCCTCCTCCTCCTCCTCCTCCTCCTCCTCCTCTTTGCCTCTCAATTGTATGTTTTGTGTGGAGTTATCCGTCACCCAGGCACTGTCAGTGAGATGTGTCATTCCTCTGTGTGCGCCTCCTGATAAAGTGGCCTTAATGCATATGCAAATCTTCTCAAGCAGGCAGTGTGTGGAAACACTCACGTTGGCTGGGAGTCACACACTGTGAAAATACCGAAGGAGCATATGCGTTAATTTTACCTTAGATTAGAGGCAGAAGCCACCCACCCTGCCCCTGTCACACAGAAAGGAGGGCTCAGATTCACGGGGAGACTTGGTTTAGCTTAGAAGACAGAGTAAACAAAGGCTTGTCCCTTGCAAGGGGGCCACAGGGACAGGTCTCAATCAATCAATCAATCAATCAATCAATCAATCAATCATCAATCATCAATCATCAATCAGTCATCTCTCTCCCTTTGCTTGGCTTCCCCTCTCTTCTTCTCCTCTCTCCTCCTTCTCTTTCTTCCGCCTACTTCTGTTCTCCCTTTCCTCTTACTCTCCCGATGCCTATTTTCCTTCTTCCATTTTCTTTACACCACCCCTCACTCCCTTCCTTTTAAATCTCCTTTTAAATCTCTCCTTTTATTCTCCCCCTCTTCCCTCCTCTCACCAGTCTTTCTTATATTTTTTAATCCTTCCAAACTACAGGGAAGAAAATTTCCTTAGTTGCTAGAAAGACACTCTACCACTGATCTATAGCCCCGGCTCTCTGTTCTCTCTTTGTTTTGAGACAGGCTCTCACTAGTCTATGGGTAGCACTCTGCAGCCGAGTCTGGCCATAAGCTTGTGACTGCCCTCCTTCAGCTTCCTGATCAGCGAGACTGAAGACGTGAACCATCATGCCTGGCTCCCCCTCTAGGGAACTCCTTACCTGAAAAATCCTGACTTAGAGGATTAAGTTTCTCTCCTTGCATTTTTCCAAAATTGAAGGATCCCAGGGGACAAGACCAGAAGAATGCTATAAAGACTGCAGGACCACAGATCATGAGAGTGAGCATCAGGGCGGGGCTGCGACTCAAGGAGCCAGGATGCTACTGAGCATGTGGCCTCTGCCTTCTAAGTTTCAGCTCCCTTCACCCGAGGAAATGCTCACACGGGAAGCTGGAGGTAGACTCCTGTATGTGCGTGCTGTGCAACCTGTCCCCCACTCTTGCCTTTCAGCTTGGGTTAAGGGAGCAAGGAAGCCCTAAGACTAGATAATGTGAAGAGTCTCAGGGTAGAGCATTCTGCATGCAACCTTAAAGCAGGTGCCTGGTGGGACAAGTGTCCACCTTAAGCAGGTGCCTGGTGGGACAGGTGTCCACTTTAAGCAGGTGCCTGGTGGGGCAGGTGTCCACCTTAAGCAGGTGCCTGGTGGGACAGGTGTCCACATTAAGCAGGTGCCTGGTGGGGCAGATGTCCTGGTGAGGAGTGAACTCAAGATCCTCTCCCTTTCATATCTGGAACTGCTAAGCAAGTCTGGGATCCGATTGACATGACAAGAAATGTGAAGACGCTTCCCAGGAAATGGTGGAGGAAAATGAAAATCCTAACCCTTCAGTGGTGCAAGAGCAGAAGAGAGAGGAGGCCTTTCTCTCCCACCTCAGAAGACTGAGCTTCAAGACTGTGCTCAGGGTCTGTACTTTCCTATGATCTATAGCTCAGGAAAAAAAGTCACACAAAACCTCTAAAAAGTCACATTAGTGGTTCTCAGCCTTCCTAAAGCTACAACCATTTAATACAGTTCCTCATGTTGTGGTGCCCACACATACACAGACCCTGTCATAAAATAATTTCATTACTACACTTGATAACTGTAATTTCACTACTGTTAGGAATCGTCATATACCTGATCACAGCATATCTGATCTGCTACACCTATAAAAGGCTTGTTTGAACCAGAGGGGTTGCGACCAACATATACTGCTCTATAACGTATAATAAACTAATCCTCACTGTGGTGCCCCAAGAGAGAGGCTCCATATTATCGATAGGACACATGAGTCTCAGAGAGGTTAGGCGGCTTGCTCACAGTCACACAGCTTTGGAGCTGAGGAGTCTAGCTGGGGTCTTTGCCTGTAACTGCAGGATGCCCTGCAGTGCAGGAGTGGACAAGGGCATGGCATGTGCTGGGAACCGCAAAGGTTTCTGGGCAGCTGGGGCACAAAGAGAAAATGGTTCGTACAGGTGAGGTGGCTGGGGGCGGGTGGGGCAGGAGCCTCTCTCTCCTCCTCTACCTCCTCCTCTTCCTCTCCTCTCTTGATTTTTCTCCTCTTCCTCTCCTCTCTCACGATACCAAGGACAGCTGCCAATGCTGGATAGTGCCTGTCACCGAGGCGCACGTCTATGTCGATGCGTGATGCTTTTGATGGCTTGTCATTGCTGTGGACGTTTTTTCTTCTTCCAGGTCACTTTCTGAAGCCTCTCTGTGTGTGTGTATGTGTGTGTGTGTGTGTGTATGTGTGTGTGTGCATATATGCTTGTGTGTATGTGTGTGTAGACACACGGCTGTATGTGCACGTGTGTTCACATGACATTTTGTGCATGGGGGTACAGGTGCGTGTGTGTATGCCTGTGAATTTGTGTGTGTGCATGTGTATGGACCATTCTTGTACATAGGAGGAGTGTGTGTGCGTGCGCGTGTCAGGGTGTGCGCCTGTGTGCGCGCATACATAGCTGTGTGTGCACATGTGTGTGCTATTCGTGTGCATGGGTGTATGTGTATGGGTGTGTGTATGTACATGTTCATGGAACTACCTGTGTGTCTGTGTGTGGGTGTGGGTGTGAGTGTGTGTGTAAGTAATTTTTAGTCCAGCCCTCCTTCTGACAGCCAACTCAAAAAACAAGTCCCTTAAGCTACAGACTCCCTCTCAACCAAAATGTAGACCGACCTTTGTTAAGGAAGATGTCCCCATGCCTACCCCACTCCAAAGGACACTGCCTTAGCCTGACAGTATCACTCTGCAGAAGCCTGGCTTGTGAGAGCTCTACAGAGCCTCTTAGAACCACACTGACAGTCAGAAGTCTCAGGTGTTCAGGTCTCCTATAACCTAGGCTAGCCTGGGACTCTCTACATAACCAAGGGTGTCTTTGGATTAGTGATCTTACTGCCTTAGTCACCTTTTACTGGCATGATTCCAGGATGATTGACTCCGTGTTTTCTTCAGCATAGATTCTATGGGTAGAATAACCCATCTCGTCATGGCGTTTCATATGTAAGAAGCATCTCCCTTCCTCACTCTCCCTCCCCTGACCCTCTGCACAGGAGAGAGCCCATGAGAGCTCGGTCTTGAGTGTGGCTTATTCCACACAATGATCTCCATCTCCAGGAAAAAAAGGAAGAGCTGCTCAGAGAAGTTGGGACAGTCACCTGACTTCACCCAGCTAGTGTCACCCAGCTAGTCACACGGCTGAGGCAGGCATCTGCCGTGCCCCGTCCCTCCTGCTTCCAACCAGGGGCAAAGCCACATGTCTCCATTAACTTTGCTTGTCAATTTGACACACCCTACAATCACTTGAGAAGAGACTCATTTGCGGGATTGCCAGGTCGTGCTGGCCTGACGGCACACCTGTGGCGGATCGCCTTGATGATTAACTGACACAGGAAGGTCCTGCACACTGTAGGCTGTGACATCTCTAGGCGGTCCTAGGCTGTGTACAAAAGCTAGGGACATACAAACCCATGAGAAGACCAGCTAGGGAGCAGTGCCCTCCATGGCTACTGCTCTATTTCTTCGGCTGCGAACGAGCTCCTTGGTCAGACGTACCTTACTCTGCGTAGATAGTACGCAGGCCCAACCCTCCCGCTCAGACTTCCCTCCAAGATGGACTGTGACCTGGAAGTGTAAGACGGAACAAACCTCTCCCTGTCCTGGGCTGCTATTGGTCAAGAGTGCTTTACCACAGCATGGCAGATGCAAAGGCAAGCTAGCATCTCAGACCACAGCCTGCGGAAGAGCTGACCGATCAGGAAGCATCCCGGCAAGGTAGGCTCGAAGAAACTCCTCCTCTCAGGGAGCGATGCCTCGCAAACTTCATGAGATACAGAAGTGAGCACGTGACCGTTTTTGCTCTTAATAGTCATGGTAGCTATAAAGTGGGGTTTATCCAGAAGAAGGTAATTAGTGGATGCAGGATACATTGTTGTCTCTGCAGCAATTTACAAAACAAAATATACAGAACCCAACACCTCTCATTACGTGGAAGGGAAGGGGGGGGGAGAGAGAGAGAGAGAGAGAGAGAGAGAGAGAGAGAGAGAGAGAGGTCCTGGTTAGGAATTAGTCAACATCTGTAGCTTGACAAAGGGACAGAGCAGTCGACCGCCAGTTCACAGGCCCTCTGACCAGCACAGATGACCCTGTGTGCTAATGAGAAAGGAAAACGGATATCTACCTCCATGCTCGGGACACACACCCAAAGGGAACCCATACCTGCTTGCCTGCTGTCTTTTCTGTCTGCTGGGTGTTTATTATTTTACGATCTCCCTGGATCACCGGCCTTTGCTCTCTCTGCGACACCCTGTCAGCACTCTCCTCTGAAGTGTTGAATTGGCGATGTTCACAGGACACTCCGGCCACTATTGGCCAAGCACACCGGGGGGGGGGGGGGCGCGGAGGGGGGTATGTGGGAGAAGCAGGCATGTCCTCATCACGACGATTCTCTGATGAGTAAAAGCTCCTAGGCTCACGGTAAGTGTGAGTCTCATCCACCACAACACCGCTTCAGGGGTCCAATGTCACTTTGAGAATGGAAAGTGTCTCCGGATGTGAGAAGCATTTAACTTGTCTTACCACACACAGATCCCCCAAGCTAAATATTGTGTTTGCTCATGAGTTGATTGACATAGCATTGGGATGTAGGGTTCATTTCTATTCCCACCCTGAGGGAGAAAATATGGAAGATTCCCCCCCACCACCACCATAGCAATTTTTTGTTGTTGTTTGTTATTTTTGAATGCCTTGTGGTTTTTCACCCTCTTCAGTAATTACATTTCTTAAGACATCCTGTCTTTTGGCATCTATCAAAACAAAGAAGGAAGAGGGAAGGGTTGCTGATAAAAATCTCCTCGCCACAGCTCACTCCGTGGGGGCAGAGGGGCTCCCACTACCTAAGGCCCAAACAGACTGAAGGACTCAGGAATGTTCTAGATGTGACCGAAAACCAGCACAGCAATTTTTAAGGCAAAGCTGGGATTTCAAAGTAGTAGCCTCGGATGCTACATCCTAACGGAAGATTGGGAGCACAGACACTGAGGCTCCAATGGGGTGAGACCATCTGAATGTAGGTTTAGGGGATGTAATTCCTGAGTTTCTCCCAAGGCTAGCCTTCCCCATCTTTATTCAGGGTCTTCAGGTCACAGTATCCGAGAAACATCTTCCCGTTCTTGTCTGGGGTCCCCTAGATTTCAGCGTCTATCAAGTCACGCGCCCTTGCGGGCTGTTTCTCTCCCCACACCCTGACAGCCCTGGGCAGGTTTCAAAAGACACTAAATTTGATAACTAACCCTTATTGCTCATTGCCCTCTCCACAGTGTTCTTGGCAGGGGTTAGACACTGACATTTCCAGCTGAAAAATAATGCATTGTCAAGTAGGGAAACTGCAGGCTGTAATTTCTAACACTTGTATCCGTTATTTTAAACACGGAACATCGCATCGGCTTGACATTAATTTATATAATGGGGACCGAAAAGGATAATGCTGCCTTAGTGACCCCCCTCCATTTCATTAGCTGACAGGGAGAGCCACAGACCCAAAAGTACAGAATCGCCCCCCGCACAAAGCCGAGGCTGTTTGTACACCTCCCATCATGCATTATTGAAGCAGACCAGGTCATTAGGGAGAATAATCAGGATGCCAGAGCAAAACCAGCCGCTGACAAACGCAGACACAAAACTTTTATGAAAGTTTGTAAATATGGTATTGTATGGAAATTCCAATGCATATTGGCCTCCCTGAGCATAGTAAAATGTTTTATTATGAAAAAAGTGGATAAGATACTTATCTTTTAAATTGGAGTTTAATATTTTATTAGTGCCAGGCACATAATTCTCATCAAATGGCAGGAAACTCTTTTTTGTATGGATATAAATGTCTAGAGTTTAATATTTCAAAGATAAGCACCTACCACTACATCTATCACACAGCAGCTTAATGGAATTTACTTTTTCTTAAATATTTATACTGTATGTGTGTTTGCTAGTCGAGTGATTATAGCTAAGGTGGAGAAGAGTCTGGTTCCCGTTAGGAAGTAGAACCAGCAGAGCGCTTAGCTCCCCCCCCACCTTGTTAACCTGCATGGGGAGAATAATTAAGTACCTCAGACCCAAGGGCTGAAGGAGGCACGCTAAGAAAGGTGGGCTTCTCCAGGGCAAGCAGCCGCCAGGTCGCCTTGATTCAACCTGAGTTTTTAGATAGACTTCTCAGAAGAAATGACGCTTATCAAACTAGAATTGTGGGGGTGGCACTTAACTTTCACAGGGAGCCTGCCTTGTGTTGAAAACCTGCCTCTCTCTGCCACCCTGGGGTGGGAGGAGTTTTCTGAGGACCAGGGAAGAGCAGGCTGGAGCCCTTCAGCTCTGCCTGCAAACTCTTTCATGGGGCCCGAGAAATGCTTTCTGATCCATGCTGATACAATTACCCAGCCTTTATTGGCAATTTAGACCTGCTTTTAGGGACATTTTAGAGCAAATGATGTTTTCTTGATTTTTTTTTTTTTTTAAAAATCAGTGCTATTTTCTGTACCTTTGGGATAAAGGTAGAAACTGAGTTAGAGGCTCATTAGAACCCTGATTGCCACAATGGAACCCGGTTTCCAAAGCAGCAGCTATGGGCTGCACTGGTCATTCTCTTGCCTCAACCAAAGGTGCTTTTATATTGTTTATATGTGCGATGTCCGAGGCAGTGTTTAATATTTCTATACTTAGAAAGGTATTAAAGATCCACCCCCATTAGCAGAAGGATATTAAAACGAACTCGATAAATTTTTTAATACACACATTTGCCAAGGAAAAGCAGGGTGAATCTTTGTCCCTATCAAAGGTAGACTTCCCATGTATGAGGTTGGCTGCTTCCAGCCCTGGACAATGTCAGAGGGTCTTCTTTACCAGAGGAATGGTTAGATTGACAGTAAATAAAACCAGCCAAGACTTTCCAGCAGGGACTTCAACTGGAGGGACAGGGAAGGCTGTGCCATGGAATTATCAGGACCAGGGACACTTTCTTTTGCTGCCCAGGAGGCAGAAGGTGCTATTGCATTGGCTAGAGGAAACCCTGCTTTGGCAAACCACATCAGAAAAAGGTGATGGTTCCTTGCCCTGCAGACAGCAAGAAAGGGAGAGGAAACCTGACTGTGTGTGTCCCACTGTGAATGGAGACAGCAGGCTGGAGGGGGTGTTCAGTGGGTAGGGAGTGGGAATGCCTTCTCTTCCCTCCTTCTGCCTTCCCAGAAAACCCCCACCCCACCCCACCCCCAACTCCATCAGGGAGATTTTCTTGTGATGAGTAAAAAAAACCTGATAATTTAAAATAGTCTTAAAGGTGGCTGTGTGAACGTCAGTGAACTTGGTTGTGGTAAATAAAACCTGTTAATTAAAAATGTATTCCTTGGGGAAAACAATGTTGGCTGCACCCCCATTGCCCCAAGTGTGTGTACCAAATGCATGTCTTCCACAGGATGGGACAGCTCAGATCAGTGGGGGACAGAAAGGATGATTAAGGCCACACGGCTTCTCTAGGCTGGGTCCCCTGAGATGAAGACTCCCAGCTGTGGCCTGACTCTCGCCCACCTATCGGCCTCCAGGGAGAGGCTCTTCCCTTGGTTCCCAGGCCCCAGCTAATCTGGCTTCACACAGTCCCACCTCCTAGCTTTAACCTGGCCCCTGGCCTTGCCTCAGTTCACCCCCCAAATGCTACCTCCTCATAGGGATTCCCTCCAGCTACATTATAATGCTGTCTGCTTCCTGTCACCTTGCCGGTCTCCATCCTGACCTTTCTTGTTATCTAAAGAGAGATTTTATTTTATTTTCCCCTAGACGCTATGTCACCTCCAGCAGGATCCTCTCCGAGAGAACAAAGGTATTCTGTTCTTTCTGTGTCCCCACCTGTTAGTCTGGGGCTGGTACACAGTAGGTGCTTCATTCTCGTTGAGATGCTGTAAAGCGTGTGGATGGAGGCGGGGCTGGCAACACCTTCTGTGGTTGGTTGGCCTTGCACTTGGAAGTCGATGAGGACACCTGGGAGGTAGTCTCTGCGGCCCAAAGCTCAAAGCAAACTGCAGTTCCAAACTGGGCCAATACAGGGCACCCGGGAGGCAGGCAGGGGGTAGAGATGGACACCTGTAGTGAGAAACTGCAGTCAACTTCATGTCCAGAAAGACAGCATCCCTGTTCTGCATACTGGCTCATCTCCCTGATTATCCTAGTGCCCGCAAAGTTCTAAGTACTAGAGGCAGAAGAAGTCCAAAGGAGGGTAGGCTGTCAGGTAAGCAGTGAGCCTTAACCACCCGGGGAGGCAAGGCCCACAAGTCAGGGCAGGACCAGAGCAGATATGATAGAAGGCCAGAATCAGGGTCACGGGGACATCTGTGACTGAGGCTGTTGATGATTCTTTTGGAACTGGCTGCATGCCACCTGATACTCAGTCTGGTACACACAGGATCTTTCCCAAGATCTACAAGGTCCATGCTGGCCCAGGTCTCCCACCTTGGGAAGCTGCTTTGCAGGTGCGCATTTCAGGAGCCCCCAGGACAGCAAAAAAATGCATAGGATATGTACAAAAGGATTATATCTAGTGTGAGGAGAAATAGACACCAAAGAAGAAAGAGCACAGGGAGCCTGGTATGTATGGGAAACGCCTTGTCAGGGGCTGGAGCACACAGCAAGGTAACGCCATCTCCCACCGCTCTGTCTTTCTTCTTCTGGTGGCTGGATTGGGCAGTGACATTTGGTTGAGAATATATATCTGTGTCTTTGCTTCCAGAAAGAGAGTCAACCCATGCGTGTTCTGAGAATGTAAACTGCTCCTATATTGCAATATTAATGTCCAACTAAATTGCCATCCACAAGAACCTAGCACCACAACCACCATGCAGGTACCTGAGCATTGTTCTCTGAACATGCTGGTCCCTCTCATTCTGCGGCACCTGTGCTGATGCCCACTCAGAGGAGGCCCTGGTTTCCAGCTCCTTCCATAGCATTATAGTCAACCTGGGTTCGGACCAGAGGAAATTTTCCTGCTTTTTGTTCCCCACGATGATTTTTTTTGTTTCACACAATGACTCTGAACCCAATACACCATAATCAGACCTAGAATGACTAGTAGTCCTGAAACCCTTTGGAGAATTACCATCTGGGCCGTCCCTGCCCCTATAGCCTTTCAGCCTAAGAGCACTTGCTTACACCTTGGCCAGGATATGCCAATCACTCATATCCAACAGGGAGTCAGGCATGGTTGCCCTCCTGGGTGTGAAGATTGCACCCCTGCAAGCCTGCTGCCCCACAAGGGAGATGAAAAGAGACAAGGTTTGTAGCTCTTTGTGATTTTGCGACCACACACAGGCAAAAAAAAAACAAAAAAAAGTTATGCTTTAAGCAAGATTTCTTTCCCAAGTAGTGAAGACAGAGGGCGTCAGAATTGAAAGGCCCAGTGAGTACTACGAGGGTTTCAGAGTTCCCCCAGAGGAAATACCTGTAGTTGCTCTCCAAAGAGGTTCCCAAGGATCCAGTGTTGCAAATGAATTGTCTTTCCTTCCTGTATTTCCAGGCCCCATTCTGAAGAAAAGAAAAAAAAAACCTAATTTGTGTATGTGTGGGGTTAGGCTGTGGGGAATTCAGTCCTCTCTTGTCTAAATCTCAGTTCATATTGCTTCCCCCATCTGAGAATTCTGTCATCTTAAGCTGCTCCCTGTTGTTTCTTCAAAAGCACCAATAAATACAAATTTATGAAAGTGAACAAGGAAGACTCCAGGAGCCCTTGTGCCAGCCAAAGTCTGCAAAGTTTGAGCCCAAACTGCTGAAGAGACGAGAGCGAGCGAGGGTTACGGGGAGGCCACGCTGCGGCCCGTCGGCATGGGGGAGTCGTTTGGGGAGAGAAATTCAATTTCATAAAAATGATTCTCAAGTGCTGTTTTGTGAGTTGTAGAATGTGGGGGATTTTTTTTCCCCTTTCGCCAAAATGAATAAAAAACAAAAAACAACTTTATGTTCAGTGTGGTACTTAGGTAGTGGTTTTGTTAATTTCTTAAAACAAATTGGCTCCCTAGTAAATCCCAAACTTGGACAGGCGCATTAAGCTAGCAGTGGGGAGGCAATCTAGGCACGATTATCCTGCAAGAGAATTCCCAGAATTTCATCCAAACTGTGATTTGTTCTGTTATAAAAGGCCTATAAAACCCAGTATAGAAATTCCTGCAGGAAACTCGGGTGTTTAAATATCTGCAATTACTCTCTCGTGATTAAAGAAGGATATGAAGGATGACGGACATTTGCGCCCAACAGCCAACGTGAGGCGTGGCATCAGAGATCAATCTCGAGGGGCGGGGTCCTGTGACATAGGTGGACAAACCTTGAACGGCACTTACTGACCAGCAATGGTCGGGCTTTCTTAATGGCTGGCTGGGGGTGAGGACTGAGAAAGGACAGTAAGAGTGGCCACTGGGACCTTCTGGCACAGGATGGCCCAGCTGCACTCCCAAGGTGGAGTCTGAGCCTGCTGTGACCGTTGCATTCTCCGTGGTCAGCCCGTGTGCGTCTTCTCACACTTGGTGATCATCATTCACACACCGGTGTTATTACACTACCCCGTGTCTGCTCTCAGTCCTCAGGTCTCTAGTCTCCCGCTGCTATGCTGGTCCTGCTGCGTACAACTGACTGTACACACCCTCCTGAGCCGCTACAGTGATGCAGAGTTTAAAAATGGCTCCTTGTGGCGGAGTCTGCTGGTAGCACCTTCCCGATAACTTGGCCGTCTTGTGTCACAGATGCAAGGACTGAGAGGTAGGCCTTGTTTGCCAAATGACAGTCCTGGAATGACAGCCCCTTCCTGATAGATTCTTGATGAACTCCACGGTGCTTCAAAGGTTATCCGTTGTCTTCAGAGTCCCCAGTGAGGACATCTGGGGACTCGCTTCCTAGCTAGATCTTTCCTCCTGTCCTCCATATATTCCCACTCTCCTTGCCATAGTTCCCAGTTTTAGGTGGTGAGCTCTGACAGCCTTCGTGGTGTCCCTGAGAACCCGGGTTTGAGGGTACCTGCAGCACCACCTGTCTCCTCCACCCCCAGGCAGCCCATTCTTCCACAGTCCTAACTCATAGAGACCACACCAGAGCTAGGACCCCCTGAAATGCTGCCTCTCACCAGTGTCCCACAAGTCCCAGGGATACAGACATTCTCCTTGAGTCCCCCCCCACCTCAGCCCTATTGATCTCCAGTTATTTTTCCAACTCTACTTGAAGTCATTTCCTGGGTACCGAATTGGAGGATGCTGAGTACCACAGAGCAGAAGCTAGACAAATCATGGGTACCTCAAAAATATGTCTAGGATGGATGGATGGATGGATGGATGGGTGGGTGGATGGATGGATGGATGGGTGGGTGGATGGATGGATGGATGGATGGATGGATGGGTGGATGGGTGGATGGGTGGATGGGTGGATGGGTGGGTGGATGGGTGAATGGATGCACGGTCGGACGGATGGACGGACGGACGGACAGACAGATGGGTGGGTGGGTGGGTGGGTGGAAGGATGGATGGATGGATGGATGGGTAGGTGGTTGGGTAGGCAGGCAGATAGATGGATAGATAGATAGCTTTAAGGAAGCACTTGCTGAGTTTGCATATCACACCGAAGACCACATTCTGAATGTCTGCATTAATCCTCTCCTCTTCCTCTTCTTTGGCTTTCAAGGAAGAACAGAAGGCCATATGAGGCCCACTTTGCTGCTGGAACTCCAGTCACTGAAGGAAGGGTGCCAGGCCACTAGTTGACTTCAGGGGTGTCAAGAGGACACCGGCGCCACTCAGCTGTCATGAGCTCTCAGGATGCTGTCTGTCCCTCCATCTTCTGCTAGATCCCTGCTCCCTCCCGCCCCATCTCTGACCACCCAGCCTCCTAGAACGGGAAGCAATATTTTCAAGGGTCAGAGTAGAGGATAAGAGAGATGGTGGGAACTCACGTAGCACGGGTTAGTCTGATCCCAGAATGCCTGTGTAGGTCAGAGATGACAAATGGCAGGGCCCTGAAGGTGTGCAATCCATTTATTGATTTCAAGCCCGCCCTCCTCCTGTTCCCTGGGCCTCCAGGGAGTGAGAGTCACAGATTCTTAGGGCTGAAATTGTGCAGGAAGGACATGGCTTTTCTATTGGCCAGACATCTGAGGCGGCTTGGCCAAAATATGGAGCCCATTACAGGGAAATCTGGTTCATGTTTCCGATGAAGACAAATAGCCTCCCTCGGGCTGACGGCTGGGTCTCTGGGTCGCTGGTGTGGGCTGACAGCAGTAGGTATCCCTTGTCCCTTGTTGCTAGTCACCTGGTGCTTTTATGGGGGGGGGGACGTGAAGTAACAAAACAAGGATAGAGATCAGTCAGACGACAAGAACTGAAGATGCGCCCTGTGCTGGGAGCCCTTCCAGTTGCATTTGCTGGCTTAGTTAATCTCTATAGCTCCTGTGCAAAATACAGTCTGTGTTTCTTTTTCTAGCTCCAGGCCTCCACAGGTCAGGTAAGACCACTCAGCTTGCGTATTCTCGGCTATAAAACATAAATACATACATACACACACATATATATGCACACACATGTGTATACACACATGCATATATACACACATATGTGTACATACCTGTACACACACACACACACACACACACACACACACACACACACACCTTTCAGACAAAGTAAAGGAATGCAATATTATCTCAAGTGTCTAACATCTTAAATGATTTATTCCTTCTAGATGCGTCTCCATAAGGATACAGAAAAGTTAAGGCTAGGAACAAAGAGAACAGAAAATCAACGTCTGAGAGATTAAATTACAGAGTGGCCCAATTGTCTGCAAAGGGTCAGGCAGCAGTGCAGGCTGCTTGAGCTGCAGGGACTCCAGGACAGTCATACACTTGTTGCCAAAGATAGAAGTGTGAGGATCAGCTCACTGTCGTTGCCTTTAAAGAAGCAGAGCACGCCCATGTTTGGTGACACACCCCTGGAACCTCCCAGCTCTCTGGAAGCTGAGGCAGGAGAATCCTAAGATCCAGCCTGGGTTATAGAGTTAGTTCAACTAGAAGTTCATAGCTAAATGCCGTTTCAAAAATGGATGGATGGATGGATGGATGGATGGATGGATGGATGGATGGATGGATGGATAGGTGGTGGGTGGGTGGATGGATGGATGGATGGATGGACTGAAAGCAGAAACAAGCAGGCAAACTGTCAGACTTGTGGGGTCAAGGTACCACCCCGTGATGTAGTCATCTGAACCCACTTAATGGCCCGTACATTTTCCATCTGGGTCAAGGTATATAAACGAGGAGTTATTAGAAAGTGACTCTGCAATGCAGAAATCAAATGCTGTCATCTCTCTCCAGGCTTTTCATTTCAAGGATGTCTAAACAAAATGAGGTGACACTAACGAAGCTGTTTGAACTACGAAGCGTGGGAGATCTCTAATTCACCGAAGCAGAGGAGCCTGGGGTTTTAATCTTAAACATAGAGAGAGTTCATGAACGCAAGGCTCCGGCATGGTTTACTGAATTATAATTGACCAGAGGAACAGTAAAAATAGATTAATGCTAACATGAGTGATCAATTTCCCCCTGAAGTACCGAGCAAGGTTACTCTGCAGTTACTTCATTTCTAAGCGTCTTCTGACATCTCGGCTCGTCTACGGTGGGCGCCGGGACGGTACCATGTTTCAAAGTTATCCAGAGCCTGATTGGCCGTGTACCTGCAATACATTTTCCTAACCTCGAGATAAAGATCCATGCATCTCTTTACCCTTTAAACAAAAAATAGCTATTGTAATGGCGTGTGGTGGGAAGCACAGTGTGCATACCAAAACCCGCCCATGCCCTGCTAAACTGTTTAAGTATGGAAGAAGTAGTGTCTAATAGCATCAGGAAATTGAAATTTAAAAATTTTTCTCACTCACTTATTTGATGAGAACTGGTATGCTGACAGGTGAAGCAGAAAGCCATTTTTCAAGTTAAATGCCAAGTGGTTATATAGCATAATATCCAGTCAAAATTAACCACCTCACTGCTGTACTGACACCCAGCGTATTTAATGCCAACCGTTCCTGCAAAGCAAATGGCAGACCTCTGGGAATGCCTGCAGAAGGGGGAAAGAAACTGTTACTAATGCTTCAATTATGTCGTAGGCGCCCCAACTCTCTGAGTGGGAAGAATGGACTGGCAGTCCGTTGACTCTCTGGGGGCACCGAAGCAGGTCTGAAATCGGTCTGTGCCTTCAGGAGCCCCTCTGGGTCCTCTAAGCCAAACTCTAGAATTTTATGAATTTATATACGGCCTCCAGACAGACTCCTTCACAAGCAGTCCCTTTAGGATAAAGCAGGTGGAGTCCTGCACTTTAAACTGCAGGGTGAAAAAGATGGCTGACTTCCGAAGATGGATTCCTTCAGGCTACCAAGCAAACATCCCCTGCTTCTAGGATGTGACAAGCAGGCCCACAGCAGTATGTAGTGGGATTCTGAGCAACAAACAGAGGGAATTAGATTCCAAGGAAGACAATGGCTTCCCATCTGGTGGTTAGAGAGGAAGCACAGCTAGGGGCTGGAAATCCTCGTAAGCCTCTCTTAGGACTTTTACTGTGAGCGTGTCCCAGCAGAGGGTGAAGGAGTATAACCCTCAGCGTCCACCCACCGACAGAGACTCTGGAGACAACCCAGGGCTGTAAATCCCCGGCGACTGAATAGCCAGGGGCATCATGCTCACTCCTTTCATGGTGCACACATACATCTACGTCTACAAGGTACAAAGTCCCATGGTGCCTCTTGGGTGCTTTGGGACCTGCCAGCAACAAGAGGACAACCAATACTGTCCAGGTTCATTGAGCATTTATTGAATTCCTCCTGCTGCTCGGATAGCCTTTGAAATACGCCACTTCGTTGCCCTTTTATTTCCCTGTGGGTGATTCCACTGGCTTCCCTGAGTCACACCAAAAAATCAAAACAAAACCAGGAAGGCCGAGTTCCCTGACTCCCCGGGGGATACAGCAGAAAGGAGCCCACAAAGGATAGGAATATAGGTTACCCCAAGTCATAGCATCTGCAGTGGCTATTCCTGGTTGTCAACTTGACTATATCTGGAATGAACTGCCATCAAGAATTGGAAGGCTCACCTATGATCCTAATCTGCAGGCTGAGAGATACAAGTTTCTGACCTGAATCTTGGCATGGAAATCTTGAAGCCTAGTGGCTATGAATTCCAGAAGATTAAGATTAAGATCCAGGAGATCACCGAGCTCAAGTTATCTGGGATTAAAGGCACAGTGGCACACGCCTTTAATCTGGGCCACACCCTCTGCCGGAGACCTACATAAGGACATTGGGAAAAGATGCACTCACTCTTCCTTGCCTACTTGACTCATGAGACTGAGCAGCTGCTGGGTCCTTGGACTGCCGTCCACACTGCTGCTGACCATTGTTGGGGAGTTGGACTACAGACTGTAAGTCATCGACAAGTTCCCTAACTATATAGAGACTACCCATACATTCTGTGACTCTAGAGAACCTTGACTAATACAGCATCCATTGATGTATGAGTCTAGCCTAGAATTCTGATCTCTTAGTTTCAACACTTCTTTGGAGGAAAAAATAAATCAGCATTAAAAATCACCTTGAAAACAAAGAGAAGGAAAGATTATGTTAATGTTAATTGTGTTCATTTTTGAGAACTTAAGTAGCAGAAACATTGAGATAAACATTCAGAAGGCACTGCTTCCAGTCCCATCGGCCACGTCTTAGGCACTCGCCATTGTAATGTTTCCTCCATGGATCTTGAGACAATCCCGCTGTCCCCTCCCAACGCCAGGCTGGGTGCTCTGGACACTGGAGGCTGCAGGGTTGTGCTGGCGTCTTCGGGCCGCTGACAGCATGCTTCAGCTCAGTTCACTAAATGCCAGTGGCATCTTACTTAGTCTTTTGTCACACCCGAAAACACTTGCAGTGTTGGCCACATGTCCACATGGAAACAGTCTCTCCAGGAGGAAGCAGCACTGAGCTGGTTTGAGCAGTGCAGACACACTGGTGGGCTGACAACCTGGTGAAGAAGGAGCCATTTTACCCCAAGAAAAAGCCAGCTGACTTTCTCTAAGTCTAGCCTCCTGCAGGGTGTATAGGCCACGTCTTCTGCAATCGGAACCCGGCGTCCTTGCTCCTGTGGCTTTTCTTTATATTACTCCTGTTCATCTCTGTGCTCTTTGTTGACTTTCTTACTTTTCATTTTCAGTTGGATCCTGTGAACTTTTCAGGGCAGAATTTCTTTTTATTTTTAAAGATTGACTTTAATTTTAATTGTGTGTGTGTGTGTGTGTGTGTGTGTGTGTGTGTGTGTCTGTGTGTGTGTCTGTGTGTCTCTGTGTGTGTCTCTGTGTGTGTGTCTGTGTGTCTCTGTGTGTGTCTCTGTGTGTGTCCGTGTATGTGTATCCATCTCTGTGTGTATCTTTCTCTGTCTCTGTCTCTCTGTCTCTCCTCTGTGTTGTGTGTGTGTGTGTACATATCTGTATGTCTGTATATGTGTGTGTCTCCATGTCTGTCTGTGTGTTTGTACATGTGTGTGTCTTTGTGTGTATTCCTGTGTGTGTCTGTATATGTGTGTATCTGTCTTTGTCTGTCTGTCTGTCTGTCTGTCTGTCTCTCTCTGTGTGTGTGTGTGTGTGTGTGTGTGTGTGTGTGTGTATGTGTGTGTGTGTGTGTGTGTGTGTGTGTGTGTTTGTGTGTGTGTGCAGGGTCATGCACATGAGTGTATGTGCCAGTTGACCCCAGAGGAGTTTGTTAGATACACTGGAGATAGAGATAAAGCTCTAGATGGTTGTGTGCTGCCTGTGTGGGTGCTAAGAACTGAACATGGGTTCTCTGGAAGGACTCATGGACAAAATCACCAACTCTGCAAGCATCTCTCACTTTAAACTGGACCGTGATTTCTGAGGTTAAAATACCTCTGCACAAACACTAAAAGTTTCCCAAGTCTGCATCGAACAACACTCGGGGAATCAGGAGCAATGCATTCTCCAGTGAAGTAGGACCCCCACTTTTAAATAAGGATAGTTAGGGTTGTCAAAGGAGAGGGAAACTTTCTCTATTGCTTTAAAAGACAATTTACTGCATCATTAACACATGTCGTTTAATGGAAAGTCCTGTTATTTTTGGAGGGAGAAATGAATATGCCACACTAGATATAATAACAACATAAACCTTTAATAAATAATTGTAACAGTTTATAAATATTTAAATGGTGTATCTAAAAGTCCTAAGGGACTGGAGAAAGAATGGAGGGAAGATCTCACTTGCAAAGCACTAAAAATAGGTCCTGAGACAGGGCTGATCAGCTCCTTCCTTCCTTTCTTTTTCTTTTTCTTTTTCTTTTTCTTTTTCTTTTTCTTTTTCTTTTTCTTTTTCTTTTCTTTTTTGTAGGCAGAGAAATGTATACTGGGGAGTCTTTCTGTAAAGATGACAGAGCAGCGTGCCTGTCCTAAGCCTGTCATGGAAGGAGTTGTTGAGGACAAGGATGACCAAAGAGCTCAACAAAAGGGAGACCCCTGCTCCCAACTCTTCCCAACATTGATTGCTGAGAACATTCAGACCCCATGAACCTGTGGGGCATGCTAGGAGGATCAAGCTAGTCATTTTTGAGAGATCCAGTATTCCATCCAATGGTGCAGAGTGCTTTGGATGGGTCACTGACAGCCTCCATCTTTTATGATACAATAACTTTGGTTGCTTTAGCTACAGGTGACACCACTGGCGTTTTAAGAGGCTGAGAAGCTGCCCACGGTGGTCTGCAACCACGGAGTGAGCTGTGGATCTCGGATCCAGTGATGCTTTGTGGGAAACTTCTCTTCTCTTCTCTTCTCTTCTCTTCTCTTCTCTTCTCTTCTCTTCTCTTCTCTTCTCTTCTCTTCTCTTCTCTTCTCTTCTCTCTCTCTCTCTCTCTCTCTCTCTCTCTCTCTCTCTCTAAGAGAAAGCCTAAAGACATGGCATCTCCTTGTTTCATTCCTCTGGTCCTGGGCACAGCTATGCCAACTACCTGGGAATCTGAGAGGATCCAGCCTTGATGAGCTGAAAGCCAAGTTTTGGGTAGAAGGAAACAAGGGGCAATCTGGCAATCAGTGGCTCCTGAGCAGCTAGCCAGTTTCCCTAAAGGATGCGAGGCTCACTCAATGAGGGAATTGTCTCTCCTGATCTTTGTAACCGATGGAGATGCAGCCAGAAAAGTCTCTGCTGATGTAAGGATATAGACAAGGTCCAGCCATGCTGTTGTACCAAATGATTCATGTGTTGGCAGGATTCAACATGAGGTCAAAGTCTGACAATTGGGCAGTTCCTGTGAGCTCTTGAGAATGCTTATTAACATTCTCTGTTCCTCTGTCTTTTTCTTTCTCTCTGCCTCTCTCCTCCTGCTCCGTATTTCTCTCCCCCTCTCCCCTTCCTTAGTTTGAGGAACGATTGTGGCAGACACATTTTCTCAGTATTTTCTAGCAACCTTCAATGCTGGATGAAGTCAGGATCACAGGAAACAAAGTGGAGAGGAAGTAAAGATGGCAGCAATCTCAGGAACCCCCTCATTCAGGACCTCTAATTACACCAGCCCTTTTTTATTTTACTTCCGATTAAGTTGTAGTCCCTATTGTTAGGAAACAAAGGCATTATAACATACACAAAAGAGAGAGAGATGAGGGAGGGAAGGCAGGAGGAATGTGTGTGTGTGTGTGTGTGTGTGTGTGTGTGTGTGTCTGTCTGTCTGTCTGTGTGTGTCTGTGTGTGTCTGTGTGTGTGTGTGTGTGTGTGAGAAAGAGAGAGAGGGGGGAGGGAGGGAGGGAGGGAGGGAGGGAGGGAGGGAGGGAGGGAAGGAGGGAGGGATGGAGGGAGACCTTCTGAAAGTGTTTTGGGATTGGTCTCTGATACCCAGGGCTGCTATTTCACACCCTGGTAACTGTACCAACTATCACCACCAGACACACACAGTCCTGGCCTGGTTTTCTTTCTATAGCTAGCCATAAACACCATGACTAGAAGCAACTTGGAGCTGGGAGGTTTGATTTCATCTTACAGCTTACAGTTCATCATGATGGGAAGTCAGGGCAGGAACTCAAAATGGGAACCTGGAGGCAGGAGCTGATGCAGAAGCCATGGAGGGGTGCTGCTTATTGGCTCGTCCCTCGTGGCTTGTTCAACCTGCTTTCTTGGACAACCCAGGGCAAGCTGCCAAAGATAAGACCCTCCCACAATGATCTTAATCAAGAAAATGTCCCAGACTTGCCTACAGATCAGTCTGGTGGGGGCATATTCTCAAATGATGCTCCTCTTCTCAGATAACTGGCTTTGTTAAGTTGGAAAAAAAAGTCACTCCAGAATAAGGGTCTTTAACATCCTAGGCAAAATATATGTTAACCCCACATACAGCAAAGAAAGGAAGACTGAAATGTGGGTATCTAAGTTAACCTTTTCCAATCTGGAGAATTCTTGCTCAGTTTTGTGAAGGGCAGACAGCTTTTGTAGGTCAGCCTCTACTTCCAATAAGAGACCCATGAGGCTATCTAGAGTCATAGGTCTACTGAAGCATGATTCGCTGGATTCTAGAGAGGTTGGAGCTCTCTGACGCCAGGAGTTGTCATGCAACAATATTCCTGCTAAGGTAAGATGTTTGTCAATACTTAAATACTTCCCACCATAATGGTGCCTTCCCTCAGTCACCGACTTTATGGTGATGAAAAGACATGACTAGCTACTGTCTGTGCTCTGTCCTAGAGCGGATTTTCTGTTTCATCTCTTTCCTATGCCTCTCATTCCTCCTTCTATTCGCTACCACACATAGTAGGACGTCCCACACAGAAGATCTTGAAATTACGAACACTGTAACAGTATACCACCTCTACTTAGACCTGAGGCACGGACTGATACACTAGAATGACCAGGCCGAGACTATCTGCTCTGAGGAGAGTCTGCAGGGCCCTCCTCACTCCTCTAGATCTCTGGGAATATTTCTGCCCGTTTCCCTGCTTGGAGAAACTGGGGTCGTCTCTTCCGCTCACTCTTTTATAAGAGCCCCTGCTTCTGACTGATTTTTCCTTACATGCCCTTGAGGGTGTCTCTGTCTTTGCTGCCCCCCACCTGCTGGGGCATGGAGAGGTTAGAGCTCATCTGGGGCTCCATGTATGGGGCCACGGAGGAAGCTCATGGGTGCCGCCCATGCTGCTGCCCAGCTCACCATGCTCCTGAAGAAGTGCCAGTGTCTCTCCACTGTCTGTTGGACCATGGAGACACCCTGACACATTGGCAGGCAAGAATATCTTCCGTGGCCTGTGGTGTCATGTGGCTCTTCATTTCCTGCCCTCTTACACAGATGTAGAGACTCACACCAACTCATCATAGACACAGGCCACTCAGACCATCCTTATTTCTACTTGGGTATCTCAATCCTACAACCTCTTAGTCATTTTTTCCAGTGGGGTCCCCA
This sequence comes from Apodemus agrarius, assembly GCA_964023405.1. Lineage (NCBI taxonomy): Eukaryota > Metazoa > Chordata > Mammalia > Rodentia > Muridae > Apodemus > Apodemus agrarius. Next base: position 24,660,225 of record OZ030005.1, read on the forward strand.
TGACTATCCAGCCAGTGAGAAAGGCCCATGGAGAATCTTTTTGAATATGGCCCTATTGACATACTGCTGAGTGGGGTAAGAGTCCCATGCAAGGCCTGGCTCTTTTCCCTCCAAGCACTCTTAAACCAGATATTGTCCAGGTAACGGTCTCAGCAGCACTCGGGACACTGAGGAAGGAGGATGTGAGTTTGAAGGAGCCCTGGGACGTATAGTGAGAATCATCTTGTTGGGTGGTGGTGGCGCACGCCTTTAATCCCAGCACTTGGGAGGCAGAGGCAGGCAGATTTTTAAGTTCAAGACCAGTCTGGTCTACAGAGTAATTTCCAGGACAGCCAAAGCTACACAGAGAAACCCTGTCTTGAAAAATACAAACAGAGAGAGAGAGAGAGAGAGAGAGAGAGAGAGAGAGAGAGAGAGAGAGAATCATCTTAAACAAAACAAAAAGCCAAAAAGACTCTTATCTTAGGGCAGTGTAGGCAAAGGGTGTCTCTGGGAGAAGGGAAAGAGGGAGAGGGAAGGAGGAAGGGATGAAGGGAAGGGAGAGGGAGAGAGGGAGGGAGGGAGGGAGGGAGGAGGGAGGGAGGGAGAGAGAGAGAGAGAGAGAGAGAGAGAGAGAGAGAGAGAGAGAGAGGATGTGGGGGGGCATAGCCAACGCCCTACGGTGGGCCAGGAACACACAGGTGGCAGTACTGTCCAGATGGCTTTGGGGTACTGCAGCTCACTCTGCCTTCTCTGGGAGAGATTCCAGGTGCTTTCCAGACCCTGCAACTGCCAACCTAAGCTATGACAGCTAACGGACAGAGAGACAGCCCACCAGTAGATAAATCTCTCAAATCAGAAAACATCATACATTAGAGCCAGAAGAGGCCTTCGGAATGACCTAATTAGAGACCCTCATTTTACAGGCAAGTAAACCGAGGCCCAGAGGAATGTGATTTCCCCCAAAGTCACACAGCTAATTAACGGAAGAGTCTAGACCAAAATCCGGGTCTCTCAACCCCTGGCAGATGGTTCATTCTATTGCCTGTGCCTCTTTTGATTAATAATCAGTTTCTGCCTGCATCTGCCTCAGAACAACTTCTTCAAGTGGGTTCTGAACGGTTTCTTCTTCTTGTTGTTGTTGTTTTGGTTTTGCTTTTTTTTTTATAGGCATGACATAGGATAACATTTTGGGATCAAGCAAACTGGAAAGATGAAAAACCCAGAAGTAAGCTCATGTATTGATTCTGACATCCCAGGACTTGGTAGCATGATAATCCACAAAGGCAAGTGACATGTGTGGCATGTCCCTGTTTTAATTAATCACAGGATCCTTTCTTGGGATATGAACATCTTAGGCATGTAACTAGAGAAGCGTGCATTCGTCAAAGCTTTCAACAAATGCAGGTTCACCTTTCTGATTCTCAGAGTCTAGCATTCCCCTGACTTTTGGAGTTTGGATGCCAGAGTAAAGGCAGCCCACCGTGACCCCCAAGCATAAGAGCTTGTCTGCTCAGAGAAACCTGGGCTTTCGCTCCTGCTCGGTATCATCCACAAAGAGGCCCGTGGGAGTGGGAAGTTTATTGCCATCTTAGTCCATCTGGGCTGCTATCACAAAATACCGCACACTCTGTGGTTTATAAACAACAGAAATTTATCTCTCACAGTTTTCAAGTCTGGAAAGCCTAAGACGGCTGCACCAGCAGGTTCAGTGTCTGGTGAGGGCTGGTTATTGGTTCATAGATGGTGACTTCTCTCTGTGTTAGTTACCTCAAGGAGAAAGGACAAAAGGAACTTATATTGTAAAGGCACTGATATTGTGCTGGGTACCTCACAACCTAGTCACCCCCCCCAAATGCTCCATTTCCTAATGCCACCATGAGTGTTCAAATCTCAACCTAATTTTGAAGGGTACAACCAGTCATGCCCATAGCAATGTACCTCAGTCCAAAAAAAAAAAAAAAAAAAAAAAAAAAAAAAAACTTTCCGATGAAAGTTTAATTTGCAAAAGTTAATATTAAACCTTAAAAAGCATCCATCCCTAATTACCTCAAATGTGCAGAAGCCTCAGAGCTGTTGAACATGTTGGGGGGTGCGCACTTCACCCGTTCAAATATGGGCCCCAGCTAAGACTCCTGACAGGCCCCACTAGAGCCATTGGAGCCCGAATGACACAGAGGGGACTGAGCAGATACAGTGGGCCCATCACATAAACTCCCTGGTTGGCTGTGACACAAGTTATCTTAAGGAAGGGCTTCATATAACTACGTCTCACCACATATTTCCAATTGAGTTATCACAGGGGTATTGAAAAAAAAATCAACGGAGTTGGCAGTAACTCAGTAAATAAAATCACGGCTTTAATTGCTCCAGTGTAGCAGGTCGATCATTATCAAGAAAGGTTTTGATATATTTTTTAATTAAACGGTGACTTTGTTGATCGATTTCGCTGATAATCATGCAGTCCCCTCCCTTCTTTCTCAGCCCTCGAAACCGTTCGCTTCATAAGTTGATTCTTGGCAGTTGAAACGCTGAGACCTAAGGCTAGCTCAGCTGTGGCCAGTCTCACGGCCTTAGCTTATGCTCTTCCCTCTCTCTGTCTCAGTTTCCCAAATCTGGGAGTATTTTCCAGATCCCCTCTCTGCCTTGGAATTGTGACATATGAATGGAAGATGCTGTTACGTTCCTGGGCAGTGCTTTGACAACAAATGAAGTCTAGATTGCTGTTCATCCAACAACCTCCAGGAGATGGACAGATGTTAGTGCTTGGTGTGGCTAACGTGGATTTCCTCAGGGCCTTTGGGATCTGGATTCCCGCCCACCATGATTTTGGCAACTCTCTGAGCCTGCTTCCTGGCTTACAAAACGGGACAGCCACTTCCAGTGCAGGCAGAGAATAGTAACTTGAAACAACCCTATTGGTGAGTGGAAACCCCTCCTACTGCCATTTCCCCTGCTGCCCTCCACTGATTGACCAATGGATTTGCTTCATTTTGAAATGGTGTCTTGCTATGTAGCTCAGGTTAGCTTCAAACTTAGGATCCTCCTGCCTCTGTCTATGGAGTGCTGGGATTACACGTGTGTTCCACCATATCACATCATAAAGGCACTCACCGCGCTCCTTAACCCTCCCTCCTCTTCACAGAGTGAATCTCAGTCACTGCTCACAGCTACAGCCCAGATTCGCCTCTTAGGAGCAGAGTCACTTTGTCTGTCGTTGGCCCCATTTTATGAGCAAGGTGGAGGCCTGGAGATGTCGACAGCTGTGTTTAGTCTGTGTGGAACAATGGGAATCAGGGACTGGGTGGGAGAGAAAGTGGTCAGAGCAGGCTGTCCCGTACAGGGAGTACAGGTTTCATTTGCCTCATATTTACTGTCTTCTCTTCTGCCCCTCAGAATGATTTCCATAGAACCCATTTGACATAAGGAATCCCAGATAACTCAGAAATCCAGTGGTCCTGGGATGGTTGCATCTTCGTTTCCATAACTACCAAAGTCCATTCAACAGACATGGCTGTCCCCCCTGCAGGAGGCAGGGAATGGCTTTCCGAGCCTCCAGCGCATACCAGCAGCCTATGCCAGGAGCTCTGACCTGACTGACGCCTTTCAGCATAGGAAAACAACATTTCTCTGAAGGTGTTTGCTTATCAGTGATACTGGGGAGATAAGCTGACTGCCTGAGTATCAAGCGAGGTGTAAATCTGTGACTCTGCTCTTGGGAGATGACCCTCATTCAAGAGCCTATAACCACCAGTCACATGTCCCAGCTCAGAGTATCAGAGTACGCACACAGCTCCACTGAAATCAGCTTCCACCTACCTTTGCCCATTTCCCAAGAAACACAGCTGTCTACCTCCCTCCTACCTGGTACAGATCAGACGGCCCCTCAAAGCGCAGAGTACCCGTGGAGCTTCTGTGGAGGCATTGGAGAAGGCTCTCTCTGCACCACCTCCTGTTCCTTCACTTGCTCACGGATGGTGATGGTCGTCCCAGAACCCTCTTCAGCCTGCTCCTCAATCTCGGAGCTTCCCTGGGAACCCCACCGGAGATACACGCAGCGTACGCAGGCACCTTCAGTAATGCGGAAGGGAGGACAATGGGCACTTCGAGGCAGAACTCGCAAGCACATCGGGCCTGGAAGGGAAGGGTATCACTGAGCTGATAATCATTATAAAGGGTTCAGGGTAAAGAAGGGTCACCAGGCTGAAGATGGGACCTTGTAGAAAAAAGGCACTTGGTCCCTGATAAGCTTCTCGTAATCCTGAAGAAGCAAGACCTGCCTCTCTCCTCTGGGCCTCTGGCTGTCAAACACTGGCAATCCCCGTGTGCACCTTCTTGTCTGCCATTTCCACACCCATCCCATTTACTACGGGTCTTAGTTAGGGTTTTCCTGCTGTGAACAGACACCATGACAAAGGCAAGTCTTATAAGGACAACGTTTAGTTGAGACTGGCTTACAGGTTCAGAGGTTCTGTCTATTATCATTATGGCAGAAAGCATAGCAGTATCCAGGCAGGTATGGTGAAGAAGAGCTGAGAGTTCTCCCTATTGTTCTGAAGCCACCTAGGAGAAGACAGGCTTGCAGGCAGCTAGGAGGGAAGCTCTCTCAACACCCACCCCACAGTGACACACTTCCTCCAACAAGGCCACACCCACTCCAACAAAGCCACAGCTCCAAAATGTTGCCACTCCCTGGGCCAAAAAATATTCAAACCACCACACCTACTCTCCAGATATTCCCAAATGTGTTGGGGGGCACTCTGCTCCTCAGATGAGACCCACACTGCTGGAGATGTGTGCTTTGCATAGGCTCTGGGTGGGAATGTGGAGCTATTATTTTCCTTCAATAGCATTTGTTTTTTATCTCATGTAGGTCTCCCCTGTGTAGGAGGTCAGAGGACAACCGGACACCTTTTGTGAGTCAGTTCTCTTCTTTTCCCCTGTATGATCCTGAGATTGAACTTGGGTCTTCAGGCTCAACAGTAAATGCCTTTACTAGTTGAGCCATCTTGCTAGCCTCAGGAATGGACGCTTTTAAAAAATGTTTTTAATAGTTTATAACCCATAAAACAGTATTCTCCCCTCTGATCAATTTTTTTTTCCGCATTACTGTTTGCATAGGGCAGATGTATGCCTCTCTGCCCAGTATGGATATAGAGCTCTTGACCCCAACTCCCTTCAAACATGACCAAACGAGGAAATGGAGTTAAAATAGGGCCATGGTTGGGTCTGATTTAATATGGCCAATGTCTCTATAGAAAGAGAACATTAGGGTTTGGTTCGGAGAGCCACAGAGGATGAAGACAAATGTAGAAGCAGCCAGCTGCAAGACCAGAGCACAGGCCTCCTAGGAAACCAACCTAGCAGCACCTGACACTAGGACATCAAACGGCTGCAGTGCTGTGATGCTACCCAGGCTCTTTGTACCTAAGGACACTTTCTGATCCTAATGTGACCTTCCCGGAGCCCAGCAAGGTGCACTGTGCCCCCTGGGATGGGAACCCTGTTAAGTTTGTTTATTTTTCCTCTACAGTAACAAAATACCTGGCAGTAACTCAAGAAAGGAAGGAAAGAAGGAAGACAGGAAGGAATGAAGGGAAGGAGGCAGGGAGGGAGGGAGTATTTGGGTTTGGGGTTTGGGGGTACAGGGGAAGACACAGCAGCAGGACTTTGGGGTGGCTAGGCACATTGTGGGCAAGTGTGGAGAGATGAATGCGGGGACTCAGCTATCTTCTTCACTTTCCCTTCTTGTTCGATCCAGACCCTCGGCCCATGGGGTGGTTCCTTCCCACATTCAGAAATCTTTCTGGAACAATGCAACCCAGAGGCTGTCAGTCTGGTCAAGACCATACAGAAGAGTCACCATTACAGAGGTCCAAGATGCCCTCACCTCTAGGATCAGTATCAAGGGAAGGATAATTGCTTTGATGTGATAGTTTTATTTACCCGGAGTTTTCTCGTACTTCATTGGCTTTTGTCTGTGATGGGTTTTGCCACAGACTTGGAAGTTCACTAACCAGGTGTGCTTTTTGCCGATAGAAGAAACACACACAGGTGAGATGACGGCATACTGTTCAGTGCTTGTTCACGATTGTCCTCTTCCTCCTGTTCTTTTGTTTCAGTTTCACATCATCCTAAGACTTCATACAGAATTGAACATTTAGATAAAATAAGTCATTTGCTCCTGGTAAATATCATAGCACTGTGCATTGTTCAGCTCATCCTGTTTGTGATGTATCAAGAATATCAGGGACTGGAAGCCAGCTGGTTTTAGTATGAAGGACACATAGATCCACCGTAAGGATTACATGCATTGCTCAGAAAGTATGAGTCTGAATGCATTGCCAGGGCCTGTCGCTCAGTGGAGGAATGCTTACTGAGGATTCTAGGCTCAAAGTTCCATCCCCAAGACAGAAAACAAGAGGAACCTGTGGATCACATACTCAGCCCCCACCCTTGGAGCTGAGGGGTGAAGATGTTAAGTTCAAGGCTAGTCTCGACTACACATCAAGACCCTACCTTAAAAAAATGTAAAGCAGTCATTTTAATGCATCAATTAGAATCTGGGGCTGGAGAGATGGCCTGGAGATGCAAACATGAGGACTTGAGTAGCATCCCCAGCACGATGTGAAGGTCAGACATGGCAGCGTGGTGTGCCTGCTGCCCCAGCTCTAGATGGGCAAGATGAGTAGATTCTGGGAGGGAAGCTGGCACACCATCCGCCTGTCCTAGATGAAGAGCTCCAGGCTCAGCGTGAGCCCTTGACTTCAAAACTAAGGGGGGAACAAGTGAAAGAGCCAGCATCAGGCCTCCACACACAAACATACAGACACAGCACAACACACACACACACACACACACACACACACACACACACACAAACATACATACACACATGTGAACACATCTGCACACATACAACCACACACACAGTCAATCATATTTGCACACACACACACACACACACACACACACACACACACACAGAAGCACACACTCATGTACACATGTACACATAGACAAGTGCCTTTACACACACAGACATACACATACACACACTCACTTATATTTGGCGAAGTTTTCCCCACTTTGTAAAGATGCCCGCGAGAATGAACTCTTCCAGAACTGTCCTCCCAGAAGCTGGGCAGCGTCCAGGGAAAGCAGTCCTGGTTGCTGCCTCCCTGGGCCCTCCCATAATTTTGCTTTGCTGCTATGGCCAGATGAAGGCAGTCATTACAATTGGCATTCACAGACTCCATGAAACAGGCGCACAGCCTCAGCTTGGACATGCTAGGCTGGGCACAGACCCGAGCAGATGTCCACAGGCCACCCCTCCCTCACCTTTCATCGTAGTCTGTATGAGAGGGTTACAAAAACAACTCCAGAATTCAAAGTCACTAAAATCTCAAATAACTCACACTTTCTGGTAACATGATACTCTCACTACACAGATATGCACACGCATGTACACATGCACACACACACATACACATATCATCTTCAGACTTTTGCTTGGACTTTTAAAAAGACGCCAATAGTAATAAGTATGCGAACTCTCTTTAGGATTTATGAACTATGAGGAAAAAAACAGAAAGTTCCATAGATTTGTCTAATTTTTTTCCCCTAAGAAAGATGTATTGTGCCAGTACTAGCAGTAAGATGAAGAAAATCCATGAAATTCTTCATGGTATGATGTGAAAATTGTCCCGTTGCTAAGATGCCCCCACTGCCCATGAGCAGACGCAGACGCAGAGTATTTCTCCTCACGTTTTTTTTTTTTTTCCAGGTTCCTTGGACAGTAGCTTTAGCCTTAGCAGTGTGCAGTTGTAAAGTCCCACAAAAGAGTATTTACTTTATCTTGTCAGAGAGCAGTCTTGAAAGAATCACAGAGACCCTGTGTTTATCAGACTGTCTCTGCATACCGGTTGTCATCAGAGATACAGGCTCCTGCTCTCTCTCCCTCTCTGCTGCTGCTGAGGAAAATGAAATGTCTTGTTGCTCTCTTCAACAACAACAAAATATCAAGACTCTTAAGTTATCGGGGAAAGCCTGTCTTCCCATTAGTACTATGTTAGTGATAAACAATGTTTTATGCCCCGTAATTAAGGTACAGGTAATGAGCAATTATGCAGATCATGAATTAATTATATTTAAAATAGAGGCCATTACAATCAATATTCACCACAGTTTCCACTGCATTCTGGAATTAATAAATCTAATTAAAACTTTCAATTGGCAGGAATCTGTTTATGTCACCTTTTTCGAGAATCACAATGAACAGCTGTCTGTGATTAATGCATTTCATGTTACTACACAGGCACAGAGGATTTAGGGGTACAACACCAGCATCACTGTCGAGCTTGGCTGGTTACGACAAACCTGTGTTGGGGTGGTCTTTCCTCTTTCCAGCCCGCTTCCCTCCAAAATGGGTCAAATGTTTCCTTGATGGACAGTGAAGCCTCATCTTTCTGGACCAAAGTCCTGAAGCGACTCTTTCAAAGAAGTAGAAGGGGAGAGTCATTGTTGTGTGGTCAGTTTGTCCCCGTGATTCCCTTCCCTGAGTAGGGTTTTTGGAAGACTTCCATTTTCCACTGTGAGCCTGTAAGAGGGGGTGTCTTTCCTCTTCCTGCTGGTTTCAGTGCATGCCTCAGTCCCAACTGACCAATTCTCATAGTTTGCTGGCCACAGCCTTATTCGGAGAATGCTGCATTATCTCATCAGAGGTCAAAAGTCACAAAGGTAACCTTGGCGCGGCTTTTGAGGACTGTATTGCTCTCTGTTTTCCCCCAGAGGAGCAGAGTCTCTGTCACACCTGAAAGGTTGAGAACCAGGTCATTGCTCAGCTCCAGAGGCTGGGCCTCAGCAGCCCCAGGCTGGCATCAAAGGCCTGAAGGGTTCCAGGAGAGCAGGCTGTCCCTCGGTCCATGTGGAAAGTTCAAGAATGCCGGTTCCGGTATCACTGAAGGAATCAGCATCAGCCACAGAGCACGTTACCTGGGCAGCCAGAGGGCGAGCCAAGAAAGCAGAGAATATTCTCTCTCCTTCTGTGTCCTTTCATACCTGTGCTGATACCAGGAAGCGCTGCCCAGTTTTAGGATGGGTCTTCTCACATCAATTAAGGCAGTCAAGAGCACACCACTCCTACCCGCTAGACATGGCCATAGGCCAACCTGGTGTGGGACGTTCCTTAGCTGAGGCTCTGTGCTCAGCGCTCAGCTGCTTCTCAGTCGTAGCAAGCTGACATTGGAAGTCAATCGTCTCAAGGGCAGATGCCTCTTGGCTCCCTACGATCTCAAACCAAGAGAGTGGACACCCAGAACCCAAACCTGCCGCATTCCTGCCGCAAAGGTTGAGATTATGGAAAAGAGAATAAGCTCTAGCTTCCCTCGTGCTACCAAATCCACTGGTGCCCACGGCCACCTGCTAGTCCAATTTTTATTGCTGCGAAAAATACCAAGAAAAAAAAAACTAGAGGAAAACACAAAGAGGAAAGACCATCCATAGTCTGCCTTATAAATGGCTGCTTCCACAGCTGTGGGCCTGTGATGTTGCTAAGCATCCTACATCATGCTGGTCTGAAAGCAGAGAGGGAGGCCCTGGAGGAGGTTAAGGATATGCCCATATCAACACCAGCTTGGTTCTAAGTCTTCCACACCCAGGCCTGTGGAGGGTGCTTTGTGTTTGAATCATCTTACCTTTGCACTCTGGAATTGTCGCTCACACAGCCAGTCAGAATGTTCTCTTTGTGAGGCCAGCTTCTGTGTGAGGCCCCTGGCACAGCAGCTCCTGAAGCAGTCTCACAGTTAGCACACTTGCTGCGTCTCTGTAGTCAGCTTACTAACTGATCCTTAAACAACTTAAAATCTTGGCCAGAATTAAAGATTTGGAGCGGTAGGAGGTAGGGGATGTGTCAGGGCAGGGCCCGGAGTGAGCCTTAAATGAAACCCAAGTGAATTAATATCTGCTATTACATGGGATATTCAAGAGGTATATGAGTTAGCAGCAGATATGCGTGTAACCATGATGTCATTGTGTAAAGGCTGGAATTGAGCTTCCTCACAAAAGAATAGACCCCTTTGTGCTTCCTTCCACCTGCTTTCTATTTGTTGGGTGATACAGGAGTCTTCCCAAGATGCAAACAGTGATCCTGGGGAGGTCATCCAAGGAGGACCCTCAACGTTGGGAACCGTTTGTTAGACGTGTTTTGGATGGTCAACTTTCTATTTGTAAAGGTTCTTTACACCCATCCTCTAGTTTGATCCTCACAGCAAGAGCTATGTCCATGCTCAATTAGCCCCACGCTTAGCAGACTGAATCAATATTAGGTTGGCTAATATCTATGACAAGTTTGAGGTCTGGGTAGGAGTGGAGTAGTGATTGGACAGGCATAGATCTCTTCTCCTGTTATTAGATAGGACATTGTCTTTCAAGAAATTTGACAAGAGCTGACTGATGCCAAGCCCCCAGCTTACAGAGCTATTTGAGAAGACAATAAAAGAATGACTCTACTATAGTCCAGCCAACATATGTACCAGCTCCATCATGACTCCAAACAGAGGTGTTGTTCCTTGAAGTTGATGCAGCTTGAATCTGCAGGCCCCTTCCTTCCACAGATTCCATTCCGTCCTTCAGATGGGACTGAGGGATGTGAGCTTGTGGTCGTGAGTTTTTGAAGACTGTTAAGGTTCTATCTATTACTGGTGCGGGAGCCTGCCTTTTCCCTCACCGGAGCTGAACTGACTGCAGTGTCTGGGAAAGTTAAGTGCTGATAAACTCATGTGGAGTTTGGAGGGGCTCTGGGCATGCACTTTACTCCTATCTGCCTCTTGGCCACACGTCTGGCTGGCTGGCTGCTTCTGCTTCTTACTGAATCTTAGCCTAAACATGCAGCGGGCACAGGAACTGGCATAGGATCAGAACTTCTGGTGAAATACCAACATGTCCATTGGTACTGCCACAGAACTGTGGAGGGTTAAAATGGTTTAAAGAACATGAAGCCAGAAGCTGGTCTGTGAAACTTCATTCCGCCATCAGAAATGCACAGATTGACTAAGGTCTAGTAGAGTATGATGGATTCCCAGTCGGTATGAAAGTCATACATACAGTTACACACATGAATCTTGCTTTTTCCCTTTTTAGAGAAGAATAAGAAAACCAGAAAGTACAAGAATTCACATTGGTATGTCACAAAGTTGTAGTGGCCCACCATCCAAAAAATTCATCAGAGTGTGAATGCTCATGTTGTATGCACGCACACAGAGGGGTCTTCATTCCTACTGTAGAGAAGAGAATTATGATATTGTTGACCAAAGAGAATGCAGACCATATGTCAGAATGATTATTAATGAAATAAAGTTTTTTGAGACTATGGGGTATTTTCTGGTCTTTGACATTGCATAGCTTCCCATTTCTTAGTCTACATAAATATTTGTTACCAATGTTAATTTGCACGTACCTTTTAAAAGACACCATGCAAGTATCAATACCATATGGGTTTGCAAAACCTGGGTCCATCTCCTGCTGGACCTCCACCCTATCTAAGTCTCCTATCAGCCTCTACAGCATTGGCTCTCAACCTGTGGGTCATGACCACTTTTGGAGTCAAATAACCCCTTCACAGAGGATGCCTAAGACCACCAGAAACACAGATATTTACATTACAGTTCATAACAGTAGCACAATTACAGTTGTGAAGTAGCAATGAAAATAATTTTATCGCGGGGGGGGGGTCACCACAACATGAGGAAGAATCTTAAAGGATCACAGCATCAGGAAGGTTGAGAAGCACTGCTCTAGGGCCTTATCTGAGGTGTCAGAAATATAAGACAAAAGAAAGACAATGATTCATGGATGTTAAAAAATTTTAATTAATTGAGGAGATAAAATCTGTGGGAACAAAAAAGTCATAGAAAGACTCAGGAAGTACCAAGTTCAGAATATGACTAGAGAATTTTCCAGAACAAGAGTTCTCTGTCTATACATCAGGTTTCTCTATGTCACCTGCACTTTGGAAGATTAGTGGTCCAGGGGAAATCAGACCTTCCTCCATTACTTTTCTAGAAGCTCCTTGTCCTGGTTGAGTTTTAGACCAATATAACACAAGGTAGAGTCATTTAAGGAGATGGAAACACAATTGACAAAATTGTGCTGCCATCTGAGTATTTTTGCCTGTAGACAAAATGCCTGTAGCATTTTCTTACTTAGTGATGGATGTGGAAGAGTCCAGCCTATTGTAGATGGTGCAGGCAGCCCTAGGATAAATAGGTTAAAATGCAGAATGAGCAAGCTTTGGGGAGCAAGCCAGTAAGAAGCATTCTTCCACGGTCTCTGCTTCAGTTTCTGCCTCCAGGTTCCTGTCTAGATGTCGTGACTTCCCTCAGTGATGGACTTGGGACCAACAAGTTGAAAGATGAATAAACCCTTTCTCTTCTGAGTTGCTTTTGGTCACGGTGCTTTATCATAGCAATAGAAAAGTAACTAAGACGTGTCATTCCTTATGATATTTTAACAATCTGCATTGTTTACCCTTCAATCTCCCTCCCCCATGTCTTAGTTAGGGTTTTACTGCTGTGAACAGACACCATGACTAAGGTAACTCTTATAAGGACATTTAATTGGGGCTGGCTTACAGGTTCAGAGGTTTAGTCCATAATCATCAAGGTGGGAACATGGCAGCATCCAGGCAGGCATGGTGCAAGAGAGGCTGAGAGTTCTACATCTTCCTGTGAAGGTTGTTAGCAGAAGACTGACTTCCAGGCAGCTAGGATGATGGTCTTAAAGCCCACGCCCACAGTGACACATCTACTCCAACAAGGCCCCATCTGCTCCAACAGGGCTTCTAATAATGCAATACCCTGGGGCAAGCATATATAAACCATCACACCCAGTAACCGTAGAATGCCTCAGAGGTGGGAACAAGATCTAACTGGGACCAGTCCAATAAGCATCTTTCCTGGGTGTCTGCAATTAGGCCTGAAACCCCAATCTCATTGTGTTTGGTCTCTTGTGCAAGTCACCATAAAATCAGGAGCCTTGGGAAGCCACTTGCTCATGTTTGGATGGAGAAACCAGTAAGAAAACAGACCCATTCAACAAAGGGAAGGATACAAGTGACAGAGAGAAGGGTCTGCCTGAGACCCTGATGTCCTTGGTTCATAAATTCTCTTTATTTTTTTTCCATCCTTTCTTTGGACATAATTTTCATGCCATATACTCTTTTGAAATTTACTTGGTCTTACTGTGTTCACCAGGTTGGGCAAACATTGCCACTAATTTCAGAATATTTCTCTCACCCTTCAGAGAAAATTCAGCTTCCTGAGTAGTCACTCTCCATTCTTTTCTGTCCCTGAGCCTTGACATCCACTCTCTGTCTCCATAGATTTGCCTCCCAAAGATATGTGTAAAGGAAATAATGCAATATGTTCTCTTGGGACTGAGTCCTCTCATTTTGCATGCTATTTTTGATGTCCACCTACACAGCACCAAGCAATAGCCCCCCACGTCTTAGTTTCCCTTCATTCTGTCAAGGCCTGAGACCTAGAAGCATCTTTTCCCCTTCCCACTTCAAGATTTCACACAGGCTTCTCAACCTGATGTAAGTTCTTCTTTGGACCCAGATTCACAGCTGTCTACTCAGTTTCTTCCATTGGTCCTAACTAATTTATGAGATATTATTTGATGAAGATTCCTGAAGAAGGTGAGACCAGTGAAGGTCCAGGGAAGGGGGTAAAATCTTTGCAGTTGAAAGAGAATGGATTAGAAGTGGAAAGGAAATCTACTGAAGACAGCTGGTATAGAATTAGCAAGGATGTAGATCTTATCCTATAGCACTGGAAGGACATGGATGGGCTGAAGTTTGGGTATTTGGCAGCAGAAAAGAATATACATGGAAAATGAGATGCTGCCTTTGGGGTAGGCTGAGGGCTGAAGACCATCTTTTCTCTATGTCTCTGCAGACAGCATTTCCGTAGCAGGTTAAAATACATTGAAACTGGAAATAGTCAGCTTCAACTTTCTTTTCTGCCTATACAACCTTGACTTAATTTATCTAGTTGCATCCCAGTGTCTGAAAGAGTAGGAGAACCAGGAACAGCATACATGCTAATACATCTCTACTGCTATAGAACCTACCCAGGGTAGCTGCTCTTGGAGGTGGGGTCAGAAGGGGCAACCTTATAACACTTAGGTACTGTCCCCTACACACACACACACACACACACACACACACACACACACACAGTTAGCAGATAGTCTAGTTTTCTTTAAGGTTGAGTAATCCTTCAATTTCTGTATTGGTTTGTTTGGAACAGAGTGACAGGGGAGATCATATAGAATTTGGCTGGTCTGGTTAGGGACGTCACAGAATATTCTACTTTTCTTAGGTACTATGTCATTCACATTTCGACTGTAGGAACTTGTTGAATATTTATGAAGAAAACGCAGGACTATGATTCATTGATGAAAACAAATGAGCAAGAATTTCACCTCCACACAGATTGACCAATGGAAGACTGCACAGGCCTTTCCATACCATAACATTATTCTAAACAATAACAATACAACATAAGTTGAGGGCAGGCCCTCTGTAGTCGGTTGACAGAGTGTCACCAACAAAAGCACCTCCACGACACTCTCGAAGGTCTACGCGCAAATATTGATTTGGCCATACTTAGTTGGTCAATCTGCCTTCGGTGCGCCCTCTTTGGGGCTCTGCCTACAGTATTGGAGACGAGACAGGCCTCATCTTCTACTCCTGTCCTGGTCCAGAGATTTTTGCTCTTGCTTTCTGTTTAAGTGAAGAAACAACCAACAAAGCAGGTCAGAAATAACCCAAAGAAACTGAGCAGATTCCGTACCCTGACGTGTGGTGCTGCCCACAGCTAGACCTCGAAATCAGCCAACTCATATTTTAGGTTCTGACACCGGAGTTTGCAGTATTTTACAATTCTCTATTCCATGTCAGCAGCTCACGGTACAGCTGAATATCAGCCCTATTTAAATCTGCAAGAAAATAGCTGCAGGTGACATAACCTTTCGTGTCGTACCACTGTGTACATACACAAATAATTGGGGCTCTTGACCCTGTCTGGGCCCATACAACTGTAAGTACAAACTTGACATTTTGATACTGCTGCTAGCCTTTCCCGTTGTTATTTTCTGTTTCAATAATCCATTGCAGGTAGAAAAATGAAAGAAGGAAGCATGAATGATTAATGCTGTCAAGCTAAAATAATGTATTTAGAAAAATCTATAAATCTGTTATTTGTGGCATTTTAAAACGGAACACGACAGTCCCCAGTGCCACGCCGCCTGTTTCCCAGCAGATGGATGTGAGTGCCGGGCTGCCTGGGAAGCCACGGAGACCAATGGGCCTCTGGAGTCTGGCCTGGATTGCTGGACTGTGGTTGGCCTGGGATGGACCTGATGGGAAACTTGGGTTTCTCCTAATGGCAAGGTCAAGAGCAGAGACCCGCTGGAGTCTTTGGCAGAATGCATCAGCCAGTCTTCTGGGTTCTGCAGCAAGGCAAAGCTAAGTCAGACCTCTCAAAGTTTCTAATCCTTTGTCCCCTAGGTTCTGCAGCCTCGTGGTTCCCAGGCTGTCTGTTGTTTCTTGCCCCAAGCCACCCTCTAGTGGATTGAGGTCAAGGTCAAAGATCAACTTGTAAACTAATCAAGCTTACTGGAGGCTCAGCACAGCTTCCAGAAGTCTGCTCAGTGCTAATCCTTCATGGCTTTACTGTCCCCACAGGCCCCAAACTGGACTCTCCCAGACTCCAATGCAGACACTTCCAGTCCCTCTCTAAGATGTTCACAGTCTGAAGAAGATGTTCAGACCTGGCCACAGCACAGCTTCTCAAATGTTGGCATCTCTACCATGACCCAAAAGATCCTGATTAAAATGGCGCAGGGCCCACCAACACCTTGTTGGCTTCCCATGCAGTGCGTTAGAATGGCTGGATTGACAGAAGCAATGTATTTGTCCTTGGTCTGGGAAGCAACTTAAACTTTTGCAGACAATACAATGACCAATTCACATCTCAGTGATATTATCCGCCAACCCCAAACTATTCTGCAACTCATCAGATTTTTCACCCCATGTAGCATTGTGGGCAGACACCTGGAAGACATGGCAGCCTCGAAAGTCTGTGTTGGGCATGAAAGGGTGGACAGTGGTCAAGAAGAAATGGATCCTGTGAAAATCTTGGGTCACTGTCAAGAAGTGGGATTCCCCATAGAACATAGATGTCTCTGCAGAGTGTGGGTCTTTGGGGTGTGGGCCACACTGAGGGGGTTTCTCTGTAATCTGTTGGCTGGTCAGAGGTGTTTTAGAGTATTTCTGGTGGATGAGAGCTGTCCCCATTCCATTGACTCTGTTTGCATGACTGATGTCATATCTTAACGCAATCTTTAAGGGAGACATGGGGCACTCTACCCCAAGGTGGTAGTGAGGGACATAGAAAGTTTAGAGAATTAGAGGTCTAGGGCATGAGTGCCTTTTAAGAGTATTGGTCATACACAGAGTAGAGGGAGCCTGGTCAGGTCTGGAAGCAGGTCTGAAGTCGTTTCTCAAACCGGCTGGCACCCAGGAAGAAGCAGGGACTGGGGGAAAGGCCACAAGATGATGGGGATAGTGGGAGCTGGAGCACTTTTAACCATGGTGCCTATCTTCTCTGTTCCAGACATCTCCACAGCTAAGGACACAGTCTTGGTGACGTACACTATAGTAGGCAGAGAATAGAACAAATACAATCTCCAAAGCACAAAGCCACTCTACAGCTGGGCCATTAGGCAAATGGCATCTACAGGTCGATCTTGTAGTTACGCTAGGGTACCCAGCCTGGACTCTTCCTGCCCCAGAAGCACTCTGGCAAAATGAACAGCCACACCATGCTTCTCTTCCTGTGTCTGTCATATATATGTATCTGGCCAGCGGAGTAGAAATGGATTTTAATCCAGTTTGTGTTTCTGCGTTAGTGAAGCCCACAGATGCCCAGGCTGTTTGAAGATGTTCGTTTCGCTCAGGTGCTAGGCCTCAATAATTTAAAATTAACTCAACTCTCTCAGCATAAAAAGTAATGGATCTGTCAGAACCCAAGTGCGGACTGCCTAATTTAAGATTTTACATGCTAATTCTGAATAAATGGAGGTGTCACGAGAAGGAAGAGTTCTCTTTTTAAGTGCATAAAGGAAGACCATGAGTTAGTGGAGACCATTAAAGGCACACCTTCAGTGTCTCAGTCTTCATGAATACCAGACTCAGAACCGGGTCCTGAAAGTCTGTCCTCAGAAGCCCCTGGCACAGAAACTTGGAAGCCCTTTTGAAAGGATCAGTGGTGTACTCTTGTGAGGACTCTTACATGTGAGTGCAGAACACCCTCTTTGATAAGACCCAGGAAAGCCAGGATCCAGCCCAGGTAACGTGTCCTTACGACCGAGCTTCAGTTTCACTGGCCCCAAAGGCCTCACACCAGTGACACCCCAAAAGGTGGAAGAACCTGGATCTCCCCTTCCTGCTAGGCTTCCCCACTCTGCCTTTGAAAGTGGGGTACGATAGAAAGTGTGAGGTTCACGAAGAGTCCCCAACCATCTAGGACTTCCATGAAGTACTTCAGGACAACTAGGTAAATAGTACTTTGTGTGCCCTAACTCAGAATGTCCCATGGGTACCTCAAGATGCTTCAGAATGACCCACAACCCTAACCATTTTGCTGTTAATTATCCCTGCACTATTTTACCTGGGGAAAATTGGGACACGTAGCAGAGCTGTAGCTTGCCTTAGCCGTGCCCTGGCTCCTCTCCCTTGGTGCGTTGTCTTTCTGTGTTGAGATCCAGAAGCTGTGGTTTTATTAGCTGACTTGGCAACGCGCTAAAACATCTCAAAGAAGCAACTCAAGGGAAGGGGATTTACTTGGGCTCAGACTCTGGAGGGGTCCAGTCCGCCACGGTGGGGAAGGCTTCTGGTTGTTGCTGTAGGAGCATAACACAGCTTGCTTCCATCTCTGTGGATCAAGACACAGAGGGACCTGGGCCAGCAGAGGAAAGAAAGAGCTCTAACATTTCACACCTACTCCAAGTGGTCTACGTTCACCAGCCATGTCCTGCCTTTTAATAATTCTACAACTTTCTAAATCAGTTATACTAGCCGAGGACTGAGTTTTTCAATGAATGAGCCTGTGGGTGGCATTTTGCCTTCATTTACAAGTAATGACAGTAGACAGCTTGGGCCTGCCATCCAGATTGACTCCAGTTTCTTTAGCTAGCTCTGTCTCCGTCTCTGTCTCTGTCTCTCTCTGTCTCTCTCTGTCTCTCTCTGTCTCTGTCTCTGTCTCTCTCTGTCTCTCTCTCTCTCTCTCTCTCTCTCTCTCTCTCTCTCTGTGTGTGTGTGTGTGTGTGTGTGTGTGTGTGTGTGTGTGTGTTCTCTGCCTGAATCAACCCAGGTCTCAGCATCCTTTCTGCATCGTGATATAACAGGGGTTGGGGTTGGGGGATGGAAGCCTGCTGGGGTTAAGAGCCCTGAGTGAATGAAGTGTACACATTCATTCCTTGACTGTTTCCCCTCTAAGTCATCTGCGGGCTCCCTGTGAATCATCCACTCTTGGGGGGGGGGTCACTTGTTTCCCACAGCCAAGCACATAGAAAGTTCCCAGGATCAGGCCCTTGTCTTCTCACTGAGGCCCACACCGTGCTCAATTGGAAAGTCCACACAGAGAGCGAGAGCTTGCCTCTCTCTGCCCAGACTGGCCCATACTGGGAAGTTTCTGAACCCATGTTAAGCAAGTGCAACACATACCTTAGAACTCCTCGCAGGAGGCCTGTGGTCCTCACCTTGTGTATGGGACTTGGAACAAATGACAGAGCTACACTGAGGCTTGGTGGCTTCTCTGTTTTCCTGCTGTCACTCGAAGGGTAGTATCTGGGGGAAGGGGAGAACCCATTGGAGCCTTCCAAGGGTGCAGCCTTTAATGCAGGACTTCCGGCGGCCGAGGCTGGGCAAAAAGGAGCCACATTCCCAGGATCTGGCCATATCTCGGTTTTTATTTTAAAATAATAAAAAAAAAGGTACAATAAGTATTCAGAACCTGATTCCTTCTCTTGCAGACCCAAGAAAACGTCTAACGTCTGACTTTTCATGGATGTACCGGCACCTCACTATTTTTTTTCTTCAAAGTAAAACCCAACAAGTAAGGAAGAACTTCCTCCCCACCCAGGGCAAACTGTCCTCCCATTTCCTTGTCCCTTCTGGGGTTTCTGTCCGAGCATTAGTCATTAGCTACGACTGTTGTAGGACTCTGTGAAGGTATGCTTGTGTCTCTAATCCTCTGAGTAATACATCTCGGTAGGATGAGTCTGTGCTCTGTTTGTCTCTGCAACTCCAAGGGCCAGCCAGGCCCATTGCAAAGCATCTTGTTCCTGCTAATGCCATTATAAAATTGAGTTCCTGACTACATCCATACAGTCGCTATATGCTTCACAGACTAAGATCCAGCTGGTATGTTTTAAGTGAGCGAAACAAACACTAGAATAACTTGCTCACAATGTTTCCAGAAGTTTCTCTCCTCAAAGGAAAGGACATTTGAAAATGCCTTTGTAGAAAGCTGTCGTCTTCCAGGTCCACGCACCCGTGGGGGGCATGAACATTGCTGAGCTGATTCCTATACAATTCTTGGGAAATGCAGAATTCACTGTGGTCAGGATCTGAGGCCTCATTGAAGGAAAATAAACCAGTGTTCAGACGGATGGGGAGAGAGGCTCTTGAATGGCTTTATTGCTCTCGGATGCTGGCCTTTGTAGACCCAGGGATGGCAAGAGGGAGCTGAACATTGAGGACTAATTGTCACTAGCGGGTCACAGCTTGTGGAGAAGAGGACAGAGCTGGCATCCGGCGGAGTGCTGGTGGGGTGGTAGGCTCTGCAGCTCTTGGGGCATCTTACAAGGCTGAGACCATGCTTGTTGGCTGTGGACAGCCATATCTATCTGTCTGTCTGGACCTACGTTTCCTGGTGCTGTGCCCATGCCTTCAGTGAAGACCTGCAAAGGTTATAGCCTTGCTCTCCACTGTAAGCTCCAAGCGGACAACTGGTGAAGCCCATGCTCCATCTCCTGCCTCGTGGCACGGAATTCGCTGTGTGAAGAGAGTGTGGGTCAGATAATACTCCCAAGCACCCAAACAAAGTGAAAGGCACCCACACCCTGAGGAAGCTTTGGAAACTGGTTCAAACGACTAGTTGAAGTTGAAGGTGGGGGACTAGAAGTTTAGGCTGCCAGAGGCACCCCCAACAAGAAGGATTTAAATTCTGAATATAGGTAGAGCATCTATGAGTTTTCTGGGCTAACCTCAGCTAACCTCAGATGAACAGTGCATCCAGTGTCCACACCTATTAGAGTGTTTGAATCACCCTAATGTGGGGCAAGTGGACCATGCCTCCAGACAGAAGAACTGGAAAGATTGAGTGAACTCACACCCTGCACATCTCAGAATAGAGAATGGTAGGAGTGGGGCCCACTCCCTGCCTAACTCCATGTGCCCTCAAACATGCAACTATGGCACCCCACCGAGAGGACCATGACGATCAGGCAAATAGGGAAAACACCTGAAGTCCTTCCCCATGCAAATAGAGCGTCCCTACCATCTCACAGTGAGCCAGTGGGAAGCGTCTATCCCTGGATCCCGCCCTGCTCCTCAATGTTTGAAAAGTACCTGTCCACGTGGAATAAAGTGCATGGGTGTTTCATTCATTCATTTTTTTCCCACTGAGAATCATCTGGCTATTTACTGAGCTGTAAGACTTTCACGAAGAGTTTTCCCTCCTGAAGCATTCATCGCTGGACCTTGGCCCTCCCTGGCAGACCAAGCCCACACACCCTGCCGCCTCTACTGCTGCCACCACTGCTACCCACCACCGCCCACCACTGCCTGCTGCTGGCGTTGGTGTTGCCACAGAAGCAGTCAAGACCTGGGCTCCCTGCTACCTGCCCTGTACAGGTGTAACACTTGGGCTGCTTCCAGAGACCCACGGAACCTATTTGTGCAGGCTCTGCGGAGGACAGCATCCTCAGACAAGGATCCCCCAGGCCTACAACTTCTCATGAAGCTGCTAGGTTAAGATAGTGACACCATGTAACTCCTCGCCACCGACACCCACCAGTGTACCACACGTGTAAGCATCCATACAACTTATCCTATAGGCAATGTGCCTCCACTAAAGGCCCACCCCCATTATGCTCTCTGATACCTCCTCCTCCCAAGGGGAGCCACACCCTCATGGTGGGCTCACCCTCCCCAGCCATGGTTTGGCTGCGCTTCTTCATCTGTGTCAGGAGGACAGTGCATGTTACTTTGTGGGATCGAAGCGGAAAGCCTCAAACGGTGTATGTCCTAAAAACTCTCCTCCACCCCGAGCACAGAGAATACTAACCATTTTCAGCTGAGAGAGCTGCGCTCTGCCGTGCATTTGCTGTTTGTTGACTGCTGTCACATATAATAAAAAGAAATAAATCTCAGTGAACAGAAAAATTAAGGCACGTAAATGTGCTATTGTTTTTTATTTTGTCTTGGACTCGTAAAACAGTACTTCCTTTCCTTTCCCGAGTGGTCAGATAAATAAATTAACTATAAAGTCGGAAAGAAAAACACATCCGTGGAAAAAGTGCTCAGCAGGGGCGCAGAGCTCTGTCTGCGCATGGGGCTCTGCACTCACTGACTGCCGGCCTCCCTCCGTCCTCTGCAGAGCTCGGGGCCACGGGAAACAGAGGCTGCCTGGTGTCCCTCTGTCTGACCCTGAGTCCTCTTCCTCCTGCCTTCAGCTTCCTGCCTATCTAAACACCAAAGCACAGCTCGACCCTTCTCTCCTTGGGGACTCTGTCCACTCAATTCCTGTCTGACACCCCTCTTTATTAGCCCATGCCAAGCACCTCCTCTGGGGAGTACTTTTCTCCAAAGGCTTCTGCAGCCCTACTCTGTTCCTTTGCTGGATAACATGCCCAGGAACTCTGCCTGCCTGCCGTATCCCTTACAGGGCTGGGGCACTAGGGTGGGTAGCAATGCCTTGCTTAGTCCAGAGCCAACAAATCAGAAATCTCCTGGTGCTTTTGACCTGGTTTGGAAAGATTCTGGGCTGCAGCTGGCACCCCAGGAGTACATCCTAAGATACAGGCTGTGCTGTGTTTGAATTCCTGAAATCTCACATTGCTTTCCTTAACACTCCTCTCTGAGCTTTTACTTCCAGGTCACCCCATTCCCACTCCAGAAGCAATTGTTTAAGGGATTACTGCACAGGAAGCTTGGACACGATGGGAAAACTGTGCGGGGATTAATTGTTTCTCTAGTTTCTGTGACAGACCATCTGATTTAAGAAACAGAAACCATCAAATTTAAGAAGCAATTTGATCCACACAGGTTGAAGATGGAAACTTTCGTGGAGGGAAAAGCATCATGGGAGCATGACGGAAGCAGCTGGTCAGGACACAGAGAGACAGATGCTGGCACTCAGCTCCTTTCCCCCTTTATATTCAGCCCAGGATCCCAGCCCATGGGATGTCGCTGTCCACATGTAGGGTAGAACTTCCCACCCCAGTCAGGTCTCACCTGAAATACTTTAACTGACACACGAGGAGGTGTGTCTCCCAGGTGATTCCAAACCGCAGCTGCCTGAGAAGATTCTATCACGCTTCATATAAGAAGGTTAGGGGGCAGCTGGAGGAGATTTTCCAGAACCCAATGTCTCAACTCCCATTCCCCTGTTCAAGCACATCTGTTAGGGTTAGTCTTATGAGCTGTGTATTAAGAAGCTGAGCTGGGTGCCCAGGTTCAGACTGCCAAGGGACACTGTTTTAACTTACGTACTGAAAAGAATGCTTCTCCCAAGTCTGTGATTGGTCAACTAGTGGCTAGGGCTTATGACTGGACAGAAAGGAGAAGAGAGCAGGACTGAGAATAGAGTGAGAAGTCTCCAGAGAGACCACGAGGAGAAGGAAGGAGAGGCAGTGGAGGAGATAGGTTACCAAGAGGACAGATGGACGATGAGACATGGCCACGAGACGCTGGTTCTGAGGACACACGGGGAACAGAGTAAGCCAGGCAACACTTGGACTGCAAGGAACACAGGGCGTGTGGTTTGAACACTGGTTAGAAAAGCTCAGAACCTGCCCAGTCTAGGCCTACAGCTTGTAAAAAATATTTGCAGTGCTCCCGTGTCCTTTACTTGAGAACTATATGAACAGATGTAGGCCAAAGACTTCCTATAGAGGGGTCAAGGGGAGCGTAGCAAACCCCCAGAGAATTAATATTGTGATAGATATCTGTGACAAGGAGAAAGAGGCCTGCACGGGAATTGCTTTCTTTCTTCTCTTCCTCCCTCAGAAGCTTGTGGAGCTGCAACATCAAAGGTGGAACTGAGGTGTGGCTGCAGCCTGACTGGGCTGGGGGAGTGCTCTGGAGGGAGCCCCTGAATTCCTGGCTTAAAAGGGGTCTCGAAGTGACTCCATAGAGTCACTCCATAGCACCTGTGGTAGATGTCCTCATTCCTGTGCTGTAGAGATGCTGGAAGAATGGTAACTCTCTAATGAGGATTAGCGTCTAGAGCCCGTTCTAAGTGCTGATCATTTGCAACTATCTCCCGGTGTCTGTGGGAGATCATCCCTGGGTCCCTGGGTGGAGACCAAAATCTGAGGATGCTCAAACCTTTGCATGAAATAGCAGAGTGCGTGTGCTGCCAACAGTCATCTGATCCTTACAGAAACATCATAAGAGCCATTGATATCCAGGTTTAAGATTGAGAAAATATATGCTCATAAAGGGTCAGAACCTTGTCCTAGATCACACACCCTAGGGATAACAGGGCTAATAATCAACTCCTAGCATTCTGGTCCAGCATCTATGTTTGCATTCCTGTCTTTGCTCTCTTTTGGACTGCGACAAAATAATGTTGTTCTGTGTCACTAGTACACTTACAAACACTTACAGGCACGTGAAAAAAAAAACCCAGATCTTCCTGTGCAGCCACACGGGGACCAGTCGCTGGGAAAGGAGGTCCCCAAGCTGCTGAGACATCACCGAGTGAGTGACAACGGCAGGAGCCCAGAGAGCTGAGGCTCGGTGAGGAAGAAGTTCTAAGTCTCTCTTTCCATGAGGCTAAAGTGCAGAAGAGAGCTATGGACCCAGAAAGGATGGGAGCAGGAGGAGGTGTGAAGGTCCTTAAGGACCTGGGACGACGGCAGAGTAGAAAGCAGGGCTGTCCTCGTCTCTGGGAGTGGTGCGGCAGTTTGAGAAGCCAGGGGGATCATGGTACTGAGTTATGAGGCTGCGTTGGACATGTTGAGCTGTTCTCTGCCTGAGCATCAGCAAAGAGCTGTCCCAGGCTTTGTCTGTCACCCTCTTCTTAGTCTCCCTCTGTGGTCTGCAGTCTACTGCTTCTCCCTCCCGTGAAGTGGGCACACGATCGTCAGTTTCACCTCTTCTGCTCACCTTTCTCCTCTTTGTTCATTTTGAGAACTCAAATTCTGAACCCCAGGCTATAGAGGGGGATCCCTGTCCTCTACAATGTTTGCAGTTTATTTTTCTGGCTGTCTTGTGAATTAAGTCATAGACACATGTAAACACGAGCCTCTACACACCTATACACATTTACCTGTGCACGCATGCATATCTCTCTCTCTCTCTCTCTCTCTCTCTCTCACACACACACACACACACACACACACACACACATACACACACACACACACACACACACACACACACACACACACACACCAGGCAAACTAAGCACCTCCAATATCAAGTCAAAAGAGCGCAGCCTGGCATAGAAGGGAGAAAAAGAAATATTTGCCCTACGGTTTCATAATTTGAACAGAAGCTCTTACGGTTAATTAATAACTCCTCTGTCCCCGAATTCACTGACATTCCACTGATCCATCTTTCTGACATCACCCTACCCTCCTCACCCCCGAGCCTTCCTGCCAGTTACAGAAAAAGTCTGTGTGCCTTGCTTGTGTTTGGATATGCCCATGAACAGTATATACTAAAGACTCGTTCTCCAAGGCGATGTTTAGTGTAGGGGATTGGGGGAAACTGGGGGCACCTTGGGAAGGAGCTGGGTCATGAGGTCCCTTTCCTCATCAGTGAAGGACAGGAAGCTGGTGGAGGCTGTGGGAGGCAGACTCTAACTAGAATGATATAGACTCTCTTTAACGGGAATATCTTGTGCCAGTCACTTCTTTGGTCTGCTTCTGTCGGTTTCCTATTGCCACTAAAAATGGCACTCTTCTCCACTGTGGCCTTCCACCATGACGCTCTGCTTCCCCATAGACCCCCCAAAGATGTGGAACCATCAGCCAGCCATGACAGCAGCTGGAAGAGTCAAAGAAACTCAATCTAACCAACGCCATTGCCTTTGGAGTTGTTTTTGCTGGGCACATTGTCACAGCAACAAGAAAGCCACCGTGCTCCCTACGGAGGGAGGCATCATTGCCTGGCTGGCCAACCAAGAGCCTATCCCAAGCCCCAGCCTCTTTCTGTCCCCCAGCAGTGATTTCGAACTCCCTCGCACATAGAAGTGTCAGGGTCCTAGCTCTGAACAGTTAGATATTAATAATGGAGAGTTGATGGTAAATGTTGTTTTTTGTTTTGTTTTGTTTTGTTTTGTTTTGTTTTGAAAAGCATGTTCTTTGATTGAAAAAGGAAGTAAAAAACATTTTATGATAAAACTGAAGCTTTATGTGGAAAGTATTTCTGACAAAATAGAATAGATCTATAGAAAAACACTTAAAATTGACACTTTTCATGGAAAATTAAAGAGTAAAATGGTAGACACAAAAGCATTGCTAAATTAATTGAAAAACGCAATAGAAACATTTTATAGGACACGTCCTGATTAGAAAAAGGAAACAAACAAACAAGGCCCTCACAGAGGGGAAGTATCTCAGCGGGGCCGCAGGGCGCCTTTTCCTTCTTGCTGCTCTGAGGACTGATTCAGTGCTGGAAGCTTCACTGGCCATTTTGCCCATCACGAGGCAAAACGTATACAGATGAAAATCAGGCAAGTTACTGAGGTAGGAAGTGGAAATCCCAAAAACTTGGTTCCACGGCTGAGCTGCCGACAAGGCTGGAGACATCTTAACAATAAACACCCTTGATGTTTAAGACACAGTTAATCTGGTTTTCTGTTACTTAGCGTGAAAAGCTTTCTCATCTGACAGACACATCGTAATGGCCAGTCTCTTAAGCTATGCAAAGGCCCAGCAAGAAGCTTTGAAATGACTCTTCATAAATACTCCTTTAAACTAGCCACGGGGCCATCTGCATTTCTGCCCGGAGGGAGGGAAAGACACAGGCAGTCCCTAGGATGCATATCTGGTGTCCTTAACGAAGATGCTGTTAAACGGGAAGAATGTGTTTTTTATGTGCTTCGTTTCCTAAACAACACCTTAACTCTCTCTCTCTCTCTCTCTCTCTCTCTCTCTCTCTCTCTCTCTCTCTGTGTGTGTGTGTGTGTGTGTGTGTGTGTGTGTGTGCAGATCTGGGGAGATGCCGGATGCATTGTGCTGAGCCAAGCATTTGTTAGCTTTTCTCTTCTATAATATGCCTTGTTTCCCACTTAGCTCTCTTTTCTGACCACGTGGCTCTCTCCAACGCTCTGGCTCTGCTCTGAAACTTTCTGAGGTCAGGGTTGATGTCTATTCATCTCCCATTCCCTGGGGTGCTCAACGGTGTGTGTCGCATGACCGATGTGCTCAGAAAAGGACTGCTGGGAGACAGGAGACAGACAGAGCAAACACAACACATCACCACGTCCTCCCAGGCCTGTGATGGGTTTGAGCCCACCAGCCTGGCCATTTTTATCCCACCTTCCGGTGGCAGCAGGTTCAGCAAGGAGGTGCGGATGAGACTCTGCTGGGTTCTTGCAGACAGTAAAAGCCGTCGTCTTCCAACTCCTTCCTCTGGATGCAGTTTCTGACTGAGGGGCAGTTGCAGCCATCTTGTGTACTTTCGACTAAATGCCTCTTAACTAAAGCTGTGTGCTACTGATTGAGAGGCAGCAGCCCTCTCTCTCTCTCTCTCTCTCTCTCTCTCTCTCTCTCTCTCTCACTCTCTCTCTCTCATCTCTAGGAAGCAGCGAAACTTCATTGAGAAGACAAAAACAAAAACAAAACAGAAAAAAAAAAAGGATTTCCTGAGTTGAAGACGGAGAAGCTTGGGGAGGAGACCCAGGTCCCCGGCAGGCTCCCTTCCCCCATGCTTTGGGCTCCAGTCTCTTCCTCCATCGGCTCCTGGTTCCCCAAATCCCAGCGATGGCCCTGACCTTCATCTTACAAACGTGTAAGGCTACGTATGCATCCATGGCTGGCCAGCCAGCGCCGACTACCCAGGCCTCTCCCAGCAGTTTGTGCCTCTTGGTGCTCCCACCATAGAGGCCCTCCAGGGCAGGGTGAGCAGAGCACAATAGCATGCGTGCGCACTCCAGCGAGTGACACGGCTAGGTAGTCTGTCCTACCAAGGGCTGGCCCGGAATGCTGCCTTCCCTGGTTGCTGTGGCGGCAACATATTGACTAAGATGTGTGCCAAGTCTCAAAAGAGACATCTGCGGGTGACAGAGACGGTGCTCAGGTAGGCTAGACAGGACCCCAGACATGCCTTCTGAACCCCTGGCTTCTTTTTGTGTGTGTGCCTCAGTTTCCCCCGTTGCTTGCTTCCTGTGCTCTCCCATGCTTCCTGGGGAGCTAACCGCCTCGGTGACCTTCTTCCCACATCCCTTTGAGGCAGCAGCCTCGCCTTCGCCTGCAGGAGAGGTCAAGTCCAAAGGCCACCCAGCGCCATTCTTCAATATTTTTTTTCCCCGAACAGGGTTAGCCCAAGAGATACAGTGTGGCCATGAGCCCTCCATTTTTTTTTTCTGACCAAATCCTACAACAGAGTCACCTCGCTGGTAAAAGAGGTCTTTCTGTTCCCCCAAGCCTGGTGGATAATGGGAAGGGGATGAAATTTTGGGTGGAAATCATAGAGACATCCTCAGTCATGGTAGACTTTTAAATTGACTCATATCTTGAAAGCAATGTTATTTTATATCTACTCTGAAAGGGTAATATCAAACTCATGAAACATTTACTAACTTGGCTGCATAAACAGCAGAGCACCTCTCTCCCATTAAATATTTTTTTTTTTTGCAAAAGATATTTTAGTAAAATACTGCAGCTTGCAATTTAATTACAATGAGTAATTAAAACTTAGAGCATAATCATTTTTGGCAAAAAGTCAGTTTTTGTTAAAATTTTAAGATAGAAAAAAGATGCATATTACGACCATAATACTGTTAGTAATTAAGATAAATGCATCAATTATTAAAGATGCAAACATGTCAAGCAAGCATAACTAATTATTTGAGCATGTTAACAGTTGTTTAATGTTAACAAGCAGTGAATTATTAAAGACCCCATGTGTCACATTCTGGACTGCATAAAATAGAATGTTCTGGAACGCTTTATGATTTTCAGGTTTTTTTTCCTTAGATCTCCTCTGTCGGGTTAGCTATAAAGTTAAGATAACTTGCCTTTAAAATGGATTTCTAAAATAATTAGCTGTAATCAGGCTAGGAGAGACCACGTCTCTGAGTTCGTTCGGCAGAGGGGAAAAAAAAGGAAAAAAAAGAAAAAGAAAAAAAAGCAGTGGATCACGGAGAGAAACTGCAGACCACGCAGCATGTCTGCAGGAAAAGATTTATGTAATTTGGGGGAAAATGTTTGCCACTGAAGGTCCAGCAGAGGGGCAGAAAATGGGAAAGGCAGTGTTGGTTTGGTTAAAAAAATAATAATAATTTAAAAATCCAGGGATAAAGCAGAGATTCAGTGGCTCGGCACACACTTCCCAGCTGTATGTTCCTTCTTTTTTCTATTTAGAGGCACACCTTGAAAACAGCCCTTCACGCAATCATATAATCAAGATGCCAATTAAGACACTTGTATAAATCACATGCAAAGCAATGCTTGGATTATTTTTGACTGTCAAACCGCAAATCAACGCCGGCAACATTCTCACTGGGATTCAACCAGCCGGGGCTTTTCCTTTCCCTAGACACAGAGGCAGAGGCCCTTGGGGCTGCAGGGGGCGGGGTACATCTGCTTCTGGGCCTAGAAATCAGTAAGGAAAGAGACTGTCGGCGTCCTAGAGTCCCATCATGTCTGCTCCCTTGGGCCCTCCGCCTCCGACCTTGACCCTGCAAACAGGACAAAGGAAACTGTGAGCTCCTGAATCCTCAGTGGGCCTTTTGGGGGATCAGGGTGTGTGGAGGAGGGTGAGAAAGGCATGAACAGTATGGAGGTTAGCTTCCGGTACCCTTGTCTGGCACCCACAGAGATAACTGGGACATGCAACGGTCCACAAAGAATGAAACTCTGAGTCCACTGGAGAGCCTCCTCGCCGCAGTCATCCTCTCCATGTATGCAAAGGCTGCTGCTGTGTCACAGGCAGAGGAGTTTGTCCATGGGCGTGGCCCTCCTTAGACCTTCCTGATGTTTCGCCCTCGGCCCTGGGCTGGGAAGCTAATAATGACGAGTCCAATACACAGACTGCTCTTGGGAGCCAGCAGTGGTCCAGAAGGAAGGACTCACAGTAGAGGAGACCCACACGCAGGAGATGAGTTGGGCCAGTTAGTTGTCTCTTTTCCTAAGTAAGACAAAGAGCGTTTTCATCTGATAATCTCTCCGGCCTATTTCCCAACGTTCACTGTGTACAGGTGAAGCCAGACACCAGCCAAGGGACAGGGGGTAGAGGCAAACTGGAAGACCCTCCAGGATGACCATGACCGCATTGACATTGCCACGGCCTGGTGGAAGCCGAGAGCCCACCTAGAAGGCAATTATAATCCTAGTCAATTCCAGGGAAGGGTGCCCAGGGGCGGGGACACCAGAGAAAGTTTGCAGACACTAGTATTCAAGCTGCCTTGCCCTTTCCCCCACAGCAGGTACAGGGATTCCTAGTCAGCTCTCTGGAGTCAGCATTTGCACATAGTCAGCCTTTTATCCCTGTCACAAAGCAGGAGGGAACCTCTCTTCTGGAGACCCTCCTTTCCTCCTTCAGATTTCTGCTGCTCGTCATGTTCACCAGCAGGTGCACACTGCATAGACACTCAACCTATCCAATCCCTACCAAACTAGACAGAACTGGATTCTAAAGATGCATTAGAAGATCTCATCTCTATGTACTCAGGCATAAGCCTGAAAGAAAAGACCACGGAGGGTCTCTGCTCACTGGCTAACGCTTGATCAAACTGCTTTCTTACACAACCCTGCTCTACCTGCCTAAGGAGTGGCACTGCCCAAAGTGGGCTGGTTCCTCCCACATCAGTCATCAATCAAGAAAATACACAAACAGGCATGCCCACGGGACAGGGTGATGGATGCAATTCCCCAGGTGAAGTTCCCTCTTCCCACCCGGGCATCAGGCAAAGAGCCCTATGAGAAAGGAATAATAGCCTTGTCACATCTGATCTGAATTTGGCTGGCACCTCTGGACTTAGATCTTCAAGGACCACAATTCTCTGTAGAGATGGATGATCAAAAGATGCCAGGCATCCTGGGAGAGAAAAGAAAACATCTATGTTCAACGAGGCCTGTATTACCAAGGGATGTGTGAATCTCTCCAAGGTGAAGGCCACAGGCTCTCATATTTATGTGCCACCCTGCAGATAAACACTCCTAACTAGGCTTTGCACATCTGGGCATCTGGAACACATCTCATCACACACGGCTTTGCACACATAAGTGGGTCTTCTCTATATCTTATCCCTTACCACAGAAGATACAAAGGACGATGGAGCAAGGAGGTGGATGGAGCCTGGGCCCTCACATATGCTCATCAAAGCAAGCTTCCCAGACTGAACTTGTCTCTCTATGGGACAAACTTCCATGTGTCTGACCTTATATTTGGGGGTCTGTTTGTGACAGACTCTGTTCCCGATCACATCACTGTTGTTGAATTCTTAGAATGCATATGGAGGCCATCAGATGTGGTCTCTATGGGCTTGGGTGATGTGACTCTTCCTCGTGCCCTTCTCTGGTATCCATCTTCCCTCTATCTTCTCTTTTCGCATAGCATCTCTTTTAATGTGTTTTCTGAAACACCCCACACCCCCATACTTCCAACACAGATGCTCACAGGGCCTTTGCCTGTGTTGATTTCTCTTTCTGTGAAATTCCTTCTGCATCAATCACTAACTATCCTTTTACATGTCAATGATTCAGGTTTTCTGGAAACTTCCATACCAGATCACCCACTGGTTCTTTGTCTGATGAATTCTTACTCATCTGTCACTTTCTGAGTCCTTCCTTAAACTTGGGGTCTACAGACTCGGTCAAGGTTCCCAGTAAACCCTTGGCGTGCTTGCCGTGACTCCTTAGTAGCAGCTTACATTTATTTGACTAGCACCTGACACCCAATCACCATTCCGGAGTCTAGACTAAAACCAAACACTAAAACAAAATAAAACGAATTCCATACTTCAAAATACTTCAAAAAAGGCAAGGTGGTGCGTGAATCGAAGCTGCTGGAGTACGATGTAATTCGTATCAGATTTCACTTTGGAGACCGCAGGATCCATGAGAGATTTCTCTGAAGCCATTGGGCTATCTGGCTAACCAGAATGACAGACTGAGCTGGTGTGTGGTGCCCCTCCTATCCAATGCCATTTCACAGGGCTGTCTCTGTGTGGGAGACTGCCCTTCGTTATCAGTGCCAGTCTAGGTGAAGAGCCAATCCTTATGTCTAAGGAGCGTTCAGATGAGCTGGCGCTCTTTGGCTATTGTTTTGAGGAAGTATTTGTAAAAAGCCAGGAGGGGCTCGTCGCTGGAGTCCCCACAACCACCCGACACACCCAGAAAACGCTGTCCACTGTAGGACAGGAGCCTCGGGAGAACGCTCCCAGTGAGTTCTAAATCCCAGAGCCTGGGCATTCCAGATCCTGAAATTGTGGGTCTCCCAGTTCCCAGCTTGAGCACTGGCTGCTGCGAGTGCTCCTCTGGCCCCATGCCAAGCGTATCCCTTCATGTGTCAGCCCTGAATCTCTTCATATGTTAGGGTGAGCGGCGTGTACACTCCTTTTTTTTTTCCACTTCCAAGGCAATTCTACCATCTGTTTCTATTATGGGACTTTATGGCACAGAATACCTCAGACACCAGAGCCTCCATCTTTTTCCTGGCGGGCAGTTAAAGTACTTTATGAACGAAATGATTAAAAGGTAGGGGCCTCCTTAATTTCTCCCCCATTTTTCTTGGCACATTATAGAATTCAGAAGGATTTTTTTTTTACAGTTCATTTTATGAAGATGAAAGGTGATTTAAGAGAAAATTAAGAAATTATCGGGGAATGTAAATGTGACCGCAAACCGCCTTTTAAAAATCCTTTAATCTCATCATGATTAAGTGGGGCTTTTTTTTCATATTGTTGCCTAACTGCACAGATTTAAGAAGGCAAAAAAATCAGGCATGGGCTGAAATTTGCAAATAATTCTGAAATTTGATATCACAGCTCCTGTGGTTCCGTAATATAAAAGCAAATTAAGTCAGCTAAGAGAGGAGGCTTTTAGTCAGAAAGAAAGTTCTGGATACATTTTGTACAAGATACACACAGATAATCATATAGCTTTGATGAAAGACAAGAACGTGCTGAGATTTCTTCATATCCAGGGGGGGGTCTTCTTTAAACACAAAATAGGTCCACTCTGCACACACACACACACACACACACACACACACACACACACGTGTGCACACACGTGTATACACACCCACACACACATAAACATCTGTATTCTAAATAACCCAGTGTGTTCTAACTTCTGCCATACTCACTTCTCCCACCCGACCCACACTTCCGAGTTTTGTTGGTGGACACCCAGTTCAGCTTTTTGCATCTTCCAAGGTGGGCCTGTGCTCCAGGGAAGAACAGGGTCCTCTACTGCTCCGACTGCCACCTTACATGACATTACAGGCAGAATAGGGTTGCTCTCCATCAAAACTCATATCAAGGCTTTGTTCCAGACTGTAGGACTGAGAAGTGTTTGAGTTCTGGAGATGGACCCCTTGTGAACAGATTAATGTATTACCTTTAGGGAACTGAGCTTTCTCTCCGAAATCGTGTGGAAGCAACACAAAGCCTTTTTTCAGCGCCTGTTCTCAGCCTCTGGAACAATGAGCCAAAATATATCTTTAAAGTGTTTCTCAGGCCCAGGAGTTCTGCTATGATGAAGGAAAAGAATACAATATGTTCGCTTTATCCTAAGCCATTTCTGGACATGGGATACCTTCCAAAGACAAAAGGCAATGGGACACCTTTTGTAGTGGGAATCTAGGATCTAGACTGAAGCCACCACACAGTGACAACAGACCCCACATTTAGCTCCAGTAAGCAAGGGCATGGTAGACCTCTGCAAAACCCATCTGTTGCTAGGGCATTTTATTTCCCATTTCCCAGCAGAGATTCCTCTAAAAACAGGTGAGGTTTAAAAAGTGTCCTTGAGAACCGAGGAGCAAACACACACATAGCTCTTTATTGATCATTGTCAAATGTTTTAACCACAACCCACAAGCAAGAGGAAATGGAGACCATCGCCACCTTATATCACAAGCCACAGAATGATGTCCTTGGCTAAGCTGGTGGCTGGGAACAAACAGATCTTACAGGAGGTAGTGCGGGCTGTGTGACTGCTTGCAAAGTCACCATACCACTGCTCTCCTGCACCTACTGTGATCTCACTAGATTCTTCCCAATGTGCAGTGCATTAGCTATAGATACCAGCCATCTGGGAATCTGCTACATGTAGACCTATCTTCTTAGTTATAATAGTCTGTGAACTTCCCCCTTGGAGAGGACCAGTCTTTAAGTTGCACTTACCCTAAATATAGCAACATAAGCTTATCGTCAGACACTAAGACAAAGAGCTACAGAGACCATAATTGTGTTGAAGTATCCCTGTGGGGTAAGAACTTTTCATGCAGTAGATGCAGAGATCTAAGCCACCCTCTCCCCGCGGCCAGTACTGGCAAGGAAGCCAGGAGCTCCTGCATACTTACTAAGCACTCTACTGTTGACCTGTATCCTACTCCAAGGATAATTTTCTGAGCTAGAGTACCTGTGCAAGCACCCCATGACATAAGCAAGCTCTTCTCTACTCAACTCCCCAGCTACAGGCAAAAGAAACTCAGTTGTATCCCCTGCACCAATTTTAAAATTCCATCTCACATCCCTTCCACCAAAACTCAGAGATTATTATAGAAGAAGAAGACTGAAAGCAGGTTAGAGGCAGAAGCAGTGGATGTCTGCAGCAAACAATATTTGCTGGACATAACGGGGGAATTACACATATATCATCTGTGACTAAGTCCACAAAACATACGTAAGAGCAAGCCAGCCAAAATCTCAGCATGGACTTTGGAAGGACTCATGAATTCCCATCCCTAGTTGATGACTGCTAAGGGAGAGAGAGAGTCAGTTTTCTTCAGGAATGGAGCTCCCGAAAAGCTACTCACACTCCAGCAGATGGTCCTGCACCTATGCATAAGCATCTCCAAGTGGACTCAGTGGGGTTTGTTTTTAAGAGAGCATGGGGGATGGAGGGATGGCTCAGTGAGTTAGAACACTTGCAGTTCTTGCAGAGGATCCAGGTTTGTTTCCCAGTACCCACTTGTTAGCTCACAGTTCTAGAGAATCAGATGCCCTCTTTTGAGCCCTTTGGGTATTGCATGCATATTTGCACATAGACATACCTGTAGGCAAACTACTCAGACACATAAAATAAAAATAACTAAAGAGCATGTGAAGTTGGGAGGAAAACTGGGGTTAATGGGGAAAAATGGGGGGATGTCTTAGTTAAGGTTTTACTGCTGTGAACAGACACCATGACCAAGGCAACTCTTATAAGGACAACATTTAATTGGGGCCGGCTTACAGGTTCAAAGGCTCAGTCCACTATCATCATGGTGCGAGCATGGCAGCATCCAGACAGACATGGTACAAGTGGAGCTGAGAGTTCTACATCTTCATCTGAAGGTTACTAGTAGCAGACTGGCTTCCAGGCAGCCAGGATGAGGGTCTTAAAGCCCACACCCACAGTGACACACTTACTCCAACAAGGCTACACTTCCTAATAGTGCCATTCCCTAGACCAAGTATATACAAACCATCACAAGGGAAGAGCACTGGGGATGCTTTAATAAAAAGCATTATATGAAATTCTCAATACAATTCCTTAAAAATATTCTTTAAAGGGAGAGAGAAAGACAGAGAGAGACCCCAAGCTCTGAGGATAGCTTATCAGTTAAACCACTTGCTACATGAGTGAGAGGATCGGAATCAGAGTTCGTTGGATCCCATAAATCCATATAAATGCCAGGTAGGCACGGCAGCCCTCCTGTAATCCCAACATCATAAGACAGATGGGCTATTCCAGGAGCAGGCTCCCTACCAAGACTAACTGCAGTGCTAGGCTCTGGGTGTGACTGAGAGACCCTGACTCAAGGAAGGAAGGAGAGCGATGGGGAAGATTCCTAGCATTAACCTTGGCTTACAGACATGTGTGCACACACACATACTCACACGCTTACACATGAGAAAGGAGAAGAATACCCCAAAGTTTTCGTTCACTCTGTGACCGTGGGACGCTCAGGAAGGGCTACTCCTGGGTCAGGTCACTCTGAGAAACAGCTGTCGGGGCAAGCTGAGTGGCGGGTCTCCTCCGCACTCTAATATACCCCTTCTTTCTTTGTTCCTTGTCTATCTCCTCCCTTCTTGACTTTCATGGATCCCTAGAGGACGGGATTAGGTCAGACACTTGTAGTCCATGGAAGTCTGAGAAGCAGGGCTCATATTGTTGCAGGCCATGTAGGTCTTTACCTACGGCCTCAGTTTCCCGGTGTTCCAAAATAAATAATGGCACGGAAATAAGCAGAGGAAGATATTTACTTTGGCTAAACATGGCTGGATGGCTAGTTCCCCCCCCCACTGTGCTTCCCCATAGGCTTAAAGTTTATTAGCGACCTCAAGACAAAGACTAGATCATATGTAAACTTAACTGTGAGGCAGGTTAGCCACTACTGTCCCAAAAGGTACAGAAGACCATATGTGGGCCTTAGATTTCCTCTGTTGTCTCTGTTCTCTGTTGTAAAGACAATATTTTTACAAGTCCAGGAAGAAGAAACTAGATGGGGTAGATACTTCCTCTTAAGAACCCCCATTTTTGAAAGGGAAGCATCTCAGAGATCCCTACTTACTGGGATAAAGCCTTTGTCCCTAAACCCGTTCCTTTTGTGTGTGCATCTTGTATTTCTGAGTCACCTTCAAGATGTCACTCCTACGAGCCTATTAAACACATCCATTGACTTGAAAAGAAATGATCAAGATAGCTGATAGGAGAGCACAAGCAGCACTCTTTAGGTCTTCAAGTGCTCTACCACTGAGCCATGCCACCAGCCCCTCCCTGGGGGATTCTAGGCAGGGGCTCTACCACTGAGCCATGCCCCCAGCCCCTCCCTGGGGGATTCTAGGCAGGGGCTCTACCACTGAGCCATGCCCCCAGCCCCTCCCTGGGGGATTCTAGGCAGGGGCTCTACCACTGAGCCACGCCCCAGCCCCTCACTGGGGGATTCTAGGCAGGGGCTCTACCACTGAGCCACACCCCCAGCCTCTCACTGGGGGATTCTGAGCAAGTGCTCTAATACTTAGCCACACCCTTAGTTGGTTCTTATAGTCTGTTACCAACATGCCAATCATATCTGAGAATTTTCTAATTTTCAAGCTATTGTAAAGACCCTATCATGTATCTGGACCGCATCATGTTTCTAGGAAGCCCAGCTCCTGTGTGGTGGGAAAGGATGTTTAGAGACTACCTTCTTTCACTAGGGATTCTCAGCACAAAGGGGCTGGCCATTGTCTCCCAGCAGCCCCTTTGAATGAACATATTTTTTTAAAAAAAAATCTCTAAATCCTCAAGAGAAGATAATTCACAAATTCAAGAGAAAACGTCACAAATTCAAATTGACATTTTCAATTTGAGCTTAGATTGAATTTTGATTTGCCTCTCTTTTCTCATGCTGGTAATCTTCTAATGACATTAAAATAGTTGTTTCATGGCTTCTTCCTACTTCAGGTAAATGTTAGAGGGAATTTCTGAATGACATTGTCACTGACAATATGGTACCACACAGCACAGCTGCAGGTAGTCCGTGCCTTTACATTATAACCCACTTGAAAATCTGTTTTAAATTCACTAAAAGTAAATCCTCTCTGTAGGTTTTACACCCAGCTCAGCTCACAATTAGTTATATCTTTTGATTTTAACCTTGGATTTCAATGAACAGTTTCTTTTTAAACGTTGAATTAATAATATTCAATAGTTATCTAAACTCATCTATTCTAGAACCAATTCTTCAAAGGTGTACTGAGGCACATACATTTTCTTTCATCTGCCCCCTGCCACTGTTTTCCTTCCTTCTTCTTATAATCACATTTAGGACTTAGCATTTCACCATATAGTTGACATCCAGGTTTGGTTCTGTTTGGTTTTGTTTTGTTTTTACAGGGTCTCCCTATATAGACCAGGCTGGCCTCAAATATACAGAGATCCACTTGTTTCTGTCTCCCCTTCCCAGTGTTGGGACTAAAGGCATGCGCCACAGCACCTGGTCTCACATTTTCTTTAATAATGACATGCTGTGGTGGTTTGAATGAGACTGGTCCCCGTGGACACATATACTTGAAGGCTTGGTCCCTAGTTGGTGGAACTGTTTTGGAAAGGATTAGGAGGTGTGGCTATGTTAATGATGTGTCACTGAGTGAGGGTTTTGAGATTTCAAATGCCCCAAGCAGGCCCCTGCCCCAGCCTCCATCTTGCAGATGTAAACTCAGCTACTTCTTTAGCGGCTGCCTACCTGACACCATGCTTCCTGCCATGATGATCATGGACAAACTCTGTGAGACTGTAAGCTAGGTCCCAATTAAATGCTTTCTTCTAAAAGATCCTTGGTCATAGAAATATAACAATAGCCAAGATATATACTATCTACTTTTCTTTATATCCTGTTTTATTTCATAGAACAGCATATCAGAGAAACCCTTTTGCCATGTTATTAAAAGAGACACTGTCCTCTCTCACATAGCTACAAAC
The DNA here is from genome assembly GCA_964023405.1 of Apodemus agrarius. NCBI lineage: Eukaryota > Metazoa > Chordata > Mammalia > Rodentia > Muridae > Apodemus > Apodemus agrarius. Next base: position 24,698,352 of record OZ030005.1, read on the forward strand.
TATTCTGTTATGGGATCCTCCTGCTTTAGTTTCACTGTAGAGTGTCTGTCCCCTAAAGCTCTCTGTGTTGACAACTTGGTCTCCTACATGCTCTTTCAGGAGATGGTGGGACATTTAAAAGGTGGGGCCTAGTGGGAGGTGCTCATGTCATTGGAAACATGACCTCAAATGTGACTGTGAGACTCTGCTTCATCCTCCTCTCTTCATTGACTCCCCACCATGAGGTAAGCAATTTAGTCCACATGTGTCACCACCATGATGTGCTGTTGCCTTAAAGTGGTTCAAAGACAGTGGGAGACCAATGGAACACAGCTGGGACCTCCAACACTGGGAGCTCAAGGAAACCTTCTCCTTTTGTATGATGATTTATCTCAGGCACTAAGAATAGTAATTAGAAACTAAACCACTTCTTAAAGAAGAGAGCTGTTGGGAAGGAAATACTACAAACCACAAAGAGAAGCACTGAAACATGAACTTTTAGTTGTGTGGGACATATACATACATACATACACACACATATATATATATATATATATATATATATATATATATACATATACATATATATATTATATATATACATATATATACATATATATGCATATACATCATATACATGCACAATACATACAATGCATACATCATATGCATATACAACATATACATACACATACACACACACACATACATATGGATGAACTGAACTTTAGAATTAAATTGAAGTAATTACTATAGGAGAAATGATGGTTTGTAGGTATGGATTTTGATAGACATAATGAAATGATTACAACCATTCCACCTCAGTCACTTGCTTTGTTCCAGGAACTGGGATAAGAACTTTCCTTTGTGTAGCTTATTGGCTTTGATTTCTGATAACTTCACAGTGTATAAAGTGGTTACAGGAAAACCATTTTCTCCCACATGGAATTCTTGTCATGCCAACCCTGGGTGAGTTCCAAGTTCAAGTGTTCTTTTCCTCTGTAATACTCAAAGCACTAAACTTGCCCAAGCTTGTCTATGTACGTATCTAGAGAATCCTAAGCAGGGAATTGGCTACCAATTAGACAACCAGGCCCACATACACATACTTGGAATTTTCCCTGCAGTCTTGGAAAAATCCAGGAACCATGAAAAATTCTAACAGAATGCACTTAGCCCAAATGGCCCTGAGTGAGTGAGGAGTGACAAAGAGTGTCATTGACAAACAGGTGTTCATAAGCCTGGGCAAGGTCAAGTTTCCTCCAAAGCTCCCTTCCCTCAACACCCAGGCCAGCACTGCTGGGTTGCAGTCTGCTCCCTGGGGTATGCAATATGACCTAATACATATGCTTTGTTTAGAGCCCGTGTGTATTAATGTGGCCCATTGTACACATGAGACAAACAGCAGATAGTGTGTGTGTGACTACGGTCTATTGCATCACCTCCTTTTGTCCACTGGGAAATCGTGTACAGCCAGTAAACTGGGACACCATCACAGATAAAAGTTCTGCAGCTGATCTTCACAGGAGGTAGCTGAGGGCCAGTCCTCGGAAACAGGAGCAGTCTTTGCCTTTCGCTGTGGTCTCCCCATAGCCATGTTCCTTGTGGGGAAGTGGCTCCCCACATTGGCCTCATAGTACATGCCTACACAGGGAACGACTGCCATGTTGAAATCGTATCAGAGCCTTGAAATTTGGGCAAAAGGCTCACCAAGACAATAAACTGCTTCTCTTGACTAGTGGATATGGCACCAACTTACATGCTCAGACGCTGTCAAGAATGCAAGTGTAGACAACCCAGAGACATCAGTCATAAGCACGAAGAGTTTCCCAATGGTCGATCTTTGGGAAGAGGTCATGGAAGTTTGTTTCTGCCCAATGCCCCTGGGCACACGCTTTAACCTGAACCCTTCTTGGAACTTCTGAGGTGAGCAGATGACTCATTTGTCAAGATATGCACAAGGAGGCACCATAGTTCCTGCAGGGGTTCAGTTCGCTGTTCTTTGTCTCCCTTCCTCGTTATTAAAGTGCATATTTGGAGGGTGGAGAAATATTATAAAAACCTAAAGGTTTTCAAGGACAATATCTAACCTGGTTCCCGGTGACTTGTGAGCAAGTTAAGTGTGACCTTACGGTCAGTAGCCCCTGGGCTGCCAGCTGACATAACAAAAGCCTGCTGACTCAGGACAGTGCTGAGAGAGGCTCCCGTGCCCAAGGGCACCACTACAGAAGAACCAACAGACTCCAACCCGATAAGAGCTCTGCCGATGGGGCCTGGAGGACGGTAAGCTCCAGGAGGAGGTGACGCTCTGGTCCAGTGTTGTTAGGTCATTTCCTGTATGCGCTGGAGCAAGTCACCTGGCTTCTGTGATCCTGGCTCCTTTCCGGTCACATTGTTAATCCTGGGAACTAACACTTCATCCTTCCCATGGCTGTGAATGAGGACATTCATGAGCTTAGTTTAGAAGAATGTCCAACGGAACTGGTATGCCTGAAGCATCAGCAGTGTCTGGCTAGAAGAGTGTGGTACCCAGCTAAATTTGCTCCAGGAGTTGGGATGCCAATGGTCTAGAGTACATTCAGTCCCATCGAGAGCTAACGTGGAAGAATCTACTGCCGTTGGATACTAGTTTTGGTCCAGTCTGGCTTACTGTCATCCGCAGTTCAACATTTTAACTCCTCCATTCCCTCGTAAACAAGTTTTGCTAGAGATAGACAAGTTAAGAAAAAAAAAGCCCACATTTTGTTCAAAGATCACACTTTCTTTTGGAACCAAGAAACTAAACCTAAACTAAACTTTTTAAAGAAGGTGACTCTAAAATCATGGCTACTGCTTAAGCAGCTAAGGCCAAACACATTTGTTTTCTCTATACCCCAAATGCAGTCTCCACCCAAATTGCTGTGAGTAGCTGTAGCTTGCTCTTTGGTAGAAGCCATAAGTTATTTTATGGGGTGCCTACAGAGCAGGGGGGCCCCATCTCATGCGATTCACCTTTAGTCCTCACTAAAGGACAAGAGGCATATTCCTTCTCCAACAGAGCATGGCCAGGCTCATGAAGCCAAACACAAGGAAGAACTAGATTCACAATAACAGCAAAGACAAACCCGAATCTGAGGTTTTACTCATAACACAGATTTGGGAACAGATTCGAGGATTTGTGTTCAGCTAGAGACTTGACTCCAGCCATTGAAATGCCCAGTTTTGAACAGTTTGTCCCAACCTCTCCCGCATCCCACCTCCCAAACAGCTGATTTATTTGAGTCCCTAAAGACACATTCGTGGTTTTCTGATAGGAGGAGAGGTGTGGGCTCAGTTAAATGGGGTGAGGGATAGCCTTTCTCATCCTCTCTACTTGATTCTTGAGTTAGCAAGAACTGTCCACGGGGAATCCATCTTGTCTGCTCTGGTGGAGTTTCATGTGGTCCAAAGTCAAGATGCACTTTGTCGCCAGCATGTGAAGAGTTAAGTTGTTTCTTCCCCCATGATGGCCAGCCCTCATCTCCTCCTCCAGCCCAGCCCTTCTCTCCTCTCCCAGGGCTGGCTTCCTGTGATTTATGGAGGGTTCCATCCCTGAAGGGAACTGACAGTCACTCTCATTTTCTCGTGTCCCCCCCCTCCTCACGGCCAAGGTCATGAGCGAGGGGCCCCCTCTGAGTTTCCTCCACTCGTCCTCCCTCACCCTTCCCCTGGTATGGCCTCATGAATCATCCCGTCTGCACATTGAACTCCTGACGCTTCCCTAGCACCAAACTGCCCGACTTCCGCAATTTTTCTTCATTCTCACTAACAATTTGGTAATGAAATATTGATTTTTAGTTAGATTCAAATAGATGTTATTAAGTTTGCATTGATAAATCGTTCCCTTTCTCAGGCTAGAAGTACCTCAGTCAAATTCTAACTGCGCTTCCATACCTGGTGATGTATTAATCTGACGTGTCTGTCAGCCCGGCTGCGGGACCGGGGCTGGGGGTGCGGGCCTAATTGCTGTTACCTCACAGTGAGGGGATAATTCCAGCTGGTGTGTGGTAAGATTTTTTTTTTTTTTTTAGCCCGGAGATCCAAGTGAGTAAACATTTTCCACTTTTTAAAACAGTGTTATTTTTTCCACGACTACTTGCCTCGTGGGGGGAGAAGATAGACATTGGCCTGTTTAATCTCAATTCCCTGCCCCAACCCCACAATGCACATTGTAAACAGAATACATAGCATCCCGGTCATATTATAAAGTATTGAACAGAGAGGAGCAAGAGTAGGTCAGTCCATCCTCAAACTGTCAATGGTGCTCTGAATGCTATGAGCAGTCGGCAGAATTAATCGTGCACTCGGGCTTTGAACACGTCACCCAAAGAGGGCCTGGTGTGGATCTCAGATGCCCAGCTTCAGCTGTGACATGAACTTTGGCATCGGCTGGGTGCTTTGTGACAGTGGCCAAGGCTACCACACACCTCATCCTCTTGGTCACTATTGAGGCCTCTCCCACCCCTCCCTGTCTCTCTTTATTCCTCCTCTAACAGCCTTCTCCAGGACCCAGCTGGTCCCTCCAGACCATGCCCAGGGTTATGAGACACTCAAGCCGGAGAGGATTCAGATACATAAAAAAAAAAAAAAAAAAATCTCTCTCCAGGCAGAGGGCTGAATGTGCTAGTCAAAGAGAGGGAAGCCTTTTCCCTGGTAATAAACTGCCTCCATCTCCAGTTGCTGGTCCTTGTTGAGGGTAGTTACAACAACAATCCATCCTGATACCTACTGTTTATCAGACAGACACAAGACTCAAGTTAGACCAGACAGCAGTCTTCTCCAGAGCGATCTCGAATAGAAAGAAATAATCCTTCCTACTTTTATAGCACACGGGACCAGAAACTGTGACGTATATTCCCCGTTCACCACCCGCCATATCAGAGCTGGCTGCCACCAGTCAAGAGTGGGACTGGCATTGTGGCGACTCCCTAGTCCTGGAACTGCTGGCAAAAGCACGTCCTTCCTTTTAGTAAGTGCTCCTCTACGAAGATTAATCTTCCCAGAGCAGAATTCACACCGTGGTCACGGTCACAACCTTCCGTGGATTTCCATCACACGTCATATAGCATCACAAGCCCAGCATCAGAGCCCCTCCAGGCCTTAACTCATCACCTCTTCCTTCACTGAACTAGCTCTTGGCTGAAGGCATTCATCTATGTGCTTCACTTCTCCAGTGCTAAAGATCTCCTAAGGTTCTCTTCATTCTTAGAAGAACCTTCTTCTCCAATTCCCTTCTTGTATCGCTCTCCACATGTCACTTGGTCTGTTTGTTTGTTTGTTTTGTTTTTTAATCAAACCATATAGTCAGTTTGCTTTAATAAAACCCCATGAGCAAGGTGTCTTATAGAAGGAGCGGTGTATTTGGGCTGAGAGTTCCAGAGGATGAGAGTCCGTGGAGGCATGCCAACTACAGCTTAGGCTGTGAACAAGAAGCAAAGAAAGTGAACTAAGAAGAGCTCTGGGCTTCAGAACCTTAAATCTCACTCCTAAGCAAGGCCACACTTCCTTGGCCTTCCCAACACACCAGTGCCTGTGTTGGGTATTCTCATTCTAACTGCGATGTCCAATGTAAAGCCGTCTTCCTTAGGTGACATTCCCATTATAAGTCATCAGCAGACATTATCTCCCCAACTAGATGAGACCTGGAAGCTGAGAAAAGGCACACGGTCCCTATGTCTCTGGTCCCCTCAGTCTTTTATTACCAGCGTTAACATGAAACTCGAGCACATAATAGATAATATAAATAGGCGTGACACTGTGTTAATTCATTGATCCCTTCATTCTCAAGTCTGACCCATTCTACAAAGCCTACACTCAATACCCCCCTCCTCTTCTGAATCCTTCCCAGGTATCTTCAGCCAGAATTAATCTCTTGCCTCTCGGTGTTCCCACACCATATTGCTTCCAACATCTAATTAGCATGTATTAATTAATGTGTACATTTGCACACACTCCTTTAACAATATATTTGAAACCTCAGCTGGGAGGTGCCTCCTAGGGTGTGTTTTCCACTCTCCTCTAAGTTCCTCAAACTAAAGACCTAATTTGTCTCCTTAGCTCCCAGGACAAAGGTCGAAAGGAATGGAAGAAGAATTTGTTGGACTGCACAGACTTTGATGACTTTTTCTGAGAGCACAGCTACAATAACATGAGCTACCTTTGAGCTTTTAATATCTGTCCCCAGATCAGTTACAAAGACAAGCATATTTAAAAACCCAGCTGGCTGGAATGGTTTGAATCTGAAATATCCCACAGTCTCCTGTTTTGGGCACTTGGTCCCTAGTTGGCTGTGTGCTAGGAGGGGGACCCAGGGACGGAAGTGTGCTGCTATGGGTGGGTCTTTGAAGGTTAGATCTTGCCCTGGCTTCAGTCTCTGTCTCTGTTCCTAGTCACCTCCCAGGTTAGTTATTCCTAAGCACAGATATCACTCACCACAGCCTGTGGCACAGTGTCTTTATCTCCATGGTAGATTTAATCCTCTAAAGCCACGGTCCACAGGCCACACCTCCTCCCTTAAGTTGATTTTGCCAGAGAGCTTGTCTCAGCAGGGAGAAAAGGAACTAACGTATTGATTCACACCTAAAGAGAGGTTTATAAGCTCGCGTGACTCAACCTGGTTGCCCATCAGCAGATGGATAATGAAAATAATTTGGCATGTGGGTGCATGCTCTCTATGCATACATATGATATAGAGATAATATTCAGTTCCAAAGAAAAATGAACTTAAAATTGTACGGGAAAAATAACAAAGGATGGATTTAGAATGTATAAACACTAAGTGAGGCCATACAGTCTCAGAAAGAAAAAATTCACATGTTCTCTCTCACATGAGGAATTTGGTCAATAGCATGTGTGTAAACAAACCTATAGGTAGGTACACAACGCATAGCTTAAAGAGAGGAAGAAGAGCTACACATAAAGGGATGAGGAGAGACTGAAGTCAGTGCTGGGCCCGGGTTACAAAGGAGGGTGTGAAGTTGACTGCTTTTCTAGTTCTAATTTGGTCATAGGTTATTTGGTTTGGGTGATGGATAAGTGCCTAAGATGCATTTAAAGTATAACGTGTAATGTGACACTCACGGCTTCCATTGTGTAGGCCTGCTCTGTGTGTTTAGAGTTTCATTGGGGTGATTTGGAGTCAGGTAAATGTTTAATTTTTTTCTTTGAAAGCTATTTTTTAATAATAAAGTTTATTTAAAAGGAAAGGAAGAAAGGAAGGAAGAAAGAAGGAAGGAAGGAAAAAACAAAGAAAGAGAGACGAAAGAAAGGAAGGAAGGAAGAGAGAAAGAATCATGTCCATCTTAAATCTGCTGGGATTCTGATTCTAAACAATGTCATCCAACCCTTCCTTTCTCTGCCTCTCCTCGTTCTGTGGTGGCTCTGTTCTCAGGCGGCCCTTTCCCTCATGGTGCTAAGATAGCTACCAGAAGCTTCAGGTGAACATCCCATCTTCCCAGAAACTGGAAAAGCAGCTTCTCCCTTTCGCCTTTAAAATTGTACAGGAAAAAAAAAAAAAGGACATCCTTCTCTGCTTTCTCCATACAGATTAGTACATTTTGATTGGATGGGCTTAGGTCATGTGATCTCCACTTAATCTGGTCCAATTGTACCTTGACGATATTGGCCTGCTTCTCCCCAGAGCACTAACTTTGGCCTCTCCTACTTTAATTTACAGAGCACTGTTGTTTCCATATGGAAGAAGCCTTTCCGCTTGGCCTGCCTGGAACTATAAGGAAACTGTGAAGAGCAGCCATTGGTATGGAAGTGGTGGTTTCCTCCCTGAGAGCCTGCAGCTTCAGAGAGTCAGCAGATCTAAGTAGGCGATCATCTGCATGTTAGCAGGGATCGTGAACGCCTGTTTCTAACATCAGCTTCTCAGTCTGAGCCCCAGAGTTACAGAACTGTGGCCAAAGGGATGCGATCCACCCATGTGAGCCCTAGGTTAATGCTGAGAGAGGAGGCAGGGATCTAGAGGCAACTGTCGACACAGGGCCTCCATCTGTTTATGCCATCCCTGACATCCCTGGCATCCCTAGCTAGGCCTGAACCCTAGCATCCTGGAGAAGGTTTAACATTAACATCCCGACTTCTGATTCTGGAGGATGCCTAGAAGACAGAGAAACCCTCTCTGTGCTGACTATATTTTGTCAAGTTGGCACAGGCTAGACTCATCCAGGAAGAAGGCCTAACCTACCCACCATGGTCGATGCCACCCCTTGGCAAGGGATTCTAAGCTGTATGAGGAGGACTAAGCAAGCCATGGACAGCAATCGGTAAGCAGCGCTCCTCCATGGCCTCTGCCTCAGCTCCTGCCTCCAGGTTTCTGCCTCGACTTCCCTCAGTGATGGACTGAGACCTAGGATGCCGAAGCCAAATGAACCCTTTCCTTCCCAAGTTGCTTTTGACCATGGTATTTATTACAGCAACAGAAAGCAAAGTGAGACCCCCCCTACCACTCAAAGGTCAACGCCTTTAGCCTACTTATCAATGCTGCTTGCAGGAAAAGCTATGCAGTTCCTGGTACAGATTCTTGCCACTCATGTACCCTAGGAAAGCAAAAGAAACCTATACATCGTTAACTGGCATTCTTGAGCCCTTTCTCTGTCTGTACAGTTAGCCAAACAACAGCTAGAGGACAAAGAAAATTTATATTGGCATGATTTAGGGTCTGCCTTTGCCGGAGAAGCCATCTTCCCAGCCTGACTTCCCTCCGTGAGCCAGTGTGGGGCTGATTGCTCTGGCAAGTGGACCCGCCTCCGCAGTCGCACCTGTTTCGAAGGCAACTGGGCTTCCTCACAGCCCAAGGACCACTGGCCCCCACTGCCAAAGTAGAGCCAGACGGGCAGGGAGCAAGGAAGTCTCCCGTTTGACCCCCCACTGCTCAGGTTTGCTTCTCGTGGCCACTGCGAATGAGGTTTAGATCTGATTGATTTCATCTGTGAAATGAGCTGAAAATCCCTCCCAGAGAGAAGTGTTCAACTCCCCTCCTCAGCCCAGACACACCAGATCAATCAGATTGCCCACCACCCGGCACAGGTGGGCGCGTGCACAGGGTTCCCAGAGAGCAGCGCTCGTGGGGCCTAGTGGCAGGAGATCGGCTCACAGGGTCCTCATCCTTCAGAGCTGAAGTTGCCCTGCGGCTGTAAGGCTGAAAAACTAGGAAGATGGCGTTCAAACAACCCGCCCATCATCCACATCCACATCGTGTTTGGATCTCACGCACCTGGCATCTGTGGCTGCCTTAGTGTGGTTTCTCAGGAATAAGCCCTCGGAGACACGCTTGGGGAGGACTTGTAAGCAAGCTTGAAGCAGGGGTGACCCCGGGAAGACACTAGTTGATGGGGTAAGGAACTGAGCCGGGGAGCGCATACAACTGGAAACAGTCAATTAAGGAGGAACAGGATGCCACAGTGCGCAGCCGGACCAATCTCACTCGCGGGGCTGTGAAGAGCAGGAGACAGGAGGAACAAGCAGTCTAATAACTCCTCACTTTTGTTGCTAGGCTGACACACCCTGTCCTGAACACAAAACACCCCCCCAAAAAAGAGAAACAATAGCCCCAGGCAGTGGTGGCACATACCTGTAATCCCAGCACTCTGCCTCAGAGGCAGGCAGATTTCTGAGTTCGAGGCCAACCTGGTCTACAGAGTGAGTTCCGGGACAGCCAGGGCTATACAGAGAAACCATGTCTTGAAAAAAACCAAATCCAAAAAATGAGAGAGAGAGAGAGAGAGAGAGAGAGAGAGAGAGAGAGAGAGAGAATAAGCCAAAGGCATGCGGCCCTGTCTGTGGTGCCTTGCTCTGGATGCAACCGGCCCTGTGTTTGAGCCCGTGGTCCCCAGCCCATGGTCCTGTGTTGGGAGGTTCTGATAGTCAAGGGACTAGCTGGCTGATGTAGGCCACTAGGTTTAGGCCTTCGGGGTTAGTACCAGGCGCCAAGACTGGTCTTAGTCACAGTTTCCTGGGCTTCAAAGTCTGAACAAGCCAGGCTGCAAACTCACTGTCAGAGAAGCCAAACTTCCCACTATGACAGACTGTCCCCCTGGAGCCATGAGCCAAAGTACCCCCTCCTTGCTCCAGTTGGTTCTGTCAGTCATTTTGTTCCATTGAAGAGGGACGTGACTAACCCCTGTAGTGACCCCCAAGGTTCATTTAGGGACAGCACGGTCAGTATGGTAATGTCAGCTCCAGCTGTGTCCTCAGCTCCTAACCCTTCCTTCCCCCCTTTCCCCCTCCTCCCCTCAGCTTTCCCCCTTCCTTCCCCCCTCAACTCCCCTCTCCTTCCCTTTCAGTTACCACCCCTCCGTCCCCCTGCAGCCTGTAAGGTCTTCCTTGGAGCCTCAGTCTTCGGTGTCTATGCAGTCACTTCAGAAAGCCCCCCTTCAGTCCCCAGAATCAGAGTCACCCTCGTTTTAATAGGAACAAAGGAAGGACAAACGAAAGGCCAGAGGAAGATCCTGGGGTCAGCCCTAAGCAGGCGGCAAGGAGGCTGGCGCCCCTGGAACCAGGGGCCAAGCCACTGTCTCCTTTCTCCTTTTTCTCATCCCATCAGGTCCAGGGCTTTCATGTCTGAAAGGACATTAATGCAAATTTTTATAATTTCCCTCTTCATCTAAAAGAGACTCTGGCTCAGTCGTCTAAGAGGCACTGATGAAGCTGACGTGAAAAAAATCCCATAATTGGTTGCCAATATCCAATTACTCCGGGGTAATATGGAAGCAACGGCAAGGAAAGCCAAAAGGGCCCAGCCCGGGAACAGCCAATCAAGTGGAGGCTTGGCACAGCCCCAGTTCATGGGAGTCACGGTCACAAACCAGGGACAGAGCACGACATGGGGGGCATGGGGAAGTCTCACCCTTAGCCAAGCATCTCCGGAGCTGTTCCTCCTCCCCCAGAGCCTTTACCTTGGGCTGGGAGATGATTCAGTGTCAACCAGAAGCCCTAGGTGAGCAGGTCAGTCACAGACTGGGAGGGTGACTGGTGCACGCCATGCCACACTCAGCAGGCCCTGCCACCGTCGAGCCCGGACACCATCCTCTGGACTTCCCGCCTTCCTCTTTTAGGAAATGAACCTGTCAGGGATGGTGAAAGGCTGGAAGGAAGTAACTCCATTAAAAATAAGACCTCAGGTGGAAGTGTAGTAACGCAAAGACAACCAAGGCGTGCTGTCTCTGACGAGCCCTCGAGAGGAACAGACCAGAGCTCAAGCCATCAGTCCCCAGACTCAGGACAGTCGTGAGCTGGAGGCCAGCCTGGGCACATAGAGACATCCTGTCTCAAATAACATCAACAGTAATAAAACATCTATTGAGGTAACTATTGAGAAATGGACGCCCACACTAGCCCCCCAAAGACGGACTGGTTTCAGAATCTGCCTGTGAAGGCAGTGGCCACGCTGGTCCCAAGGAGGTGACTGACAGGGAGAGGCCCACCTCCAGGCTCAGGGGTGAGGTCAGGGCCAGAGCAAAGAGGATGAGCCTTCTGCTGTTCTGCACTGTATCATGTCTACAAATAAATGAGGTAATTCAGTTTCCAGGACACGTAACCTTTTCACTTGGCATAAATTGTGATCACCCAAATAAATACAGGAAAATCACATTAAAAACATATATATACGGAGCTCATTCATTCAAGACATCTTTCCAACTCTGAAAAATACCTGTGTCTTACCAAGAGTAGGGGAGAAAAAAAAAACACCTCAGTTCAGTACTTCATGCATCTAGGTACATCCCTGTCAGCTGCAGACTAGGGTCCTGTGATTCTTAATAGCCCAAATGACCTCACGGCTGCCCCTCAGAAAGGTCAAAGGTCAAAGAACACCTCCCCCCATTCTGAATTGGCTGAGAGTGAGTGAGATGTATGGCCAGGTCACCATGCAGTGCCAGGAATGTCTGAGCCATAATCAATTGCAAATTATGTCTTATCAAGTTAAGAGTCAAATGGAAAGGAGGCTGGGGCTGAATATTTTTATCGAAGCCATTGGGCGAGAATGGAAATTACCTGAAGGCCTCAAAGAGAAGTTTGGAGGGGGATTTTCAGGGGCCACGACCTTCAGAGCAGGCTTTGCAAGCCGTTCTGCCCTACAAAGAGAGCCAAGAGCTGGGAGGAGATGGCTCCGAGGTAGAGCATTTGCCTGGCCGTGGGCAAGACCCAGCCAACCTTGCAAACTAAAGAAGCAAGACTGGGGGGAGGCAGAGGCCCAGGGTTGTGGTCTGCAGAGGGGTCTTCCCCAAGGGCAGGGGGACTGTAGTCCTTCTCTCTTCACCCTAAGCTCCAGCCAGGGTTCTATTCTCCTGGGGTCTGATTGACAGGGATGAGTAATCCTTGTACCCCCGAGAACGTGGGCTATCTCTGTCCTTTGTGTACTGTTTCTGTCAAGAGAGCTTCCTCCCATTCATCACAGCCTCATACCAGGGTTACGGGGAGGTCAGGCTTCGCCAGCGTGCCGCACGCACGGGAAGCAGGACCAAGATGTAAGTTGGGGGAGAAGGACCATGGCTGTCACCCCCTCAGAGGGGAGTCTTCCTTGTGAGCATCTCTCTACCAAGGCTGTTAGAGGCAGGGCTCAGGCATTTCTGAGAAGAGAACAGAAATACTGCCTCAAAATACCATTCAGCTATGCGGAGCAGAGCTCATGGGAGTCACATTTCACACCTTGTGGGGAGGCTGAAATGCCAGGTGAGGCTCTGTTCCCATCCCCCAGTCTGGCTTTTGCTGGCCTGCGTAGTTCCTGTGACGGGGGAGGAGGGGCTGTTAGCCCAGGCATTGTGTTCGGGCTCCCCGTGCGCATGGCACTTTGCGATGTACGCGAAGCGTGGTCTTTTGCTAAAGTTCGGTGCTCGTAATTTTTCAGAGGAAGAAAACTGGATGTCTGTCTTCCTCTGACAGGTAACTCAGGAGGCAGATCTCAGGAGGAGCAGCCTGAGGTCACGTGGTAACAGAGCTGGGTCAAGGGTAGTACAAGATAAACCTAGAAAAAGTTCATAGGCATCAGACAGCTTGGAGTATGTCCTGAGAATGGTCAGAGAATGACCTAGGATGTCAATGGATGACTGGTGGTCATGCCCAGGCCATCAATGGACTGCCCGATGCTTTACATTGTGTCTGTAGTAGAAGGGTGGCTTTAAGGAGACTTGGGGTCACCATGTGACTGTGGAAGAGGCATGAGATGGATGACAGGAGCACAGGAGCCATTTAGTGGACAGTCTAGGTGTCAGCCTGTACCACGAATGAGTACTATGGTACACTCTGCGGCGCAGGGAGGGGAATTAAATGGAGAATCAGACCTCAGCTTTAACTTAACGGAAGCTGAATGGTCCTGGCTGTATTTACCAACCTGGTACAACACTAGGGGACCTTGTCCCTGGAGGAGGAAAACAGAGACATACCCTCCAGCTTTCTCCCTCACAGATAGAAATCTTCGCTAAACTCGGCAAGGCGCACACGGTAACGGATAGATGTTGTGAGATCACGTCTAACTTCTCAGATGCTGCGGCTGCAGAGACTGTAATTTGCTGCAAGGGAGGGTGAGTGAGGTGGAAAGTCCCAAGAGTGTTCCTCTACAGCTGCCTCTGCTCCCTATAAAACCGGAGACTGCTCCCCAAGGAGGAGATACGGAGGCACACGGGGCATCAACCTCGGAGTATCTTTCCCAAGATAGTTCCGGGTTGGGATGGGCTAGTCCGGTTGCCCTCCCAGACTGGTGATGGGCGTTTGCGAGAGCCACTAATCCGTGGTGGTAAGACCCTTCCCTTCGTGGTCCCTGCTGAATACCTCGGCCTGTCTGGAGTCCGTGGACCACAGAAACATCTTTACCTCTGGGCTTTAATTATGCTTGATTTTAGCTTCTGCTGAGTGATCATCCGTCTTCCTCTAAGCCCCCATTTTTTCCCAGAGCAGTTTCTTGATGTTATTAGAGCTGTCTATAAAATATGAATCCCAATTCCATGATAGTCATAAAAGCCATAAAATTCTATGCCTGCCATGAAAATATTACATGATTTACTTTTGTGTGAAGTACATATTAAATCTCAGTAGTGGGATAGGAGTTTGGCTCTTCAGCATCGCGAACTTTTAATAACACGCACTTTGCCTTAAATTCCTATTATTTTAAGTTCCCTTTCTTCATTGTACAATAGCTCTTCATTTCAAAGTAGAGCCAGAAAATAGCCCTGCTCATATTTATAGATAAAAGTTAGTAGTCGCGGTATTTCGAGTTCTCCTCTCCCCTTTTACGGCGTTTGTTTTTGTCATGTATATGACATGATTTGTGCGTTGATGTGCTGCGGTTTTATTTCAGGCTCCTTTGGAGCAATATCAGGAGATTAACCAAATCTTCCTGCAATGACGATGATAGTACCATTGCCAGGGTCAAGGGGCGTGTCTGCATAAATCCGCGCACATGCACACACACACACACACACACACACACACACACACACGGGTAAATGTGAGTTATAAAGGGAAAGGAGAGAAATCTGTGTGGAATGGAGGAGCAGGAGAACACACTGGAGTCTCCCCCTTTTTCTCAACTCCACCCATAGATTAGCAAGTAATAACAATATGGTGTAAGAGATGCAGAAGGGAGGACTGGGATTGGCCTCTGGACAGCCCAGGGACTGGGAGAAACAGAAAGGCAGGACAGCATCAAACTGCGGAAGGACTGCACCTAAGGAGGCACTGCCCAGTCAGCACAGCCCCCAGGAGAACCGACCCATCCCTACCCTAAATCCCCAGCTCCTCACGCACGTGCCAGCTTTCCTGCCCATAGACCCATAACGCATTTCAAACAAATCGAGGATGGAGGGGAGATTGGTTTTTCAGCCTGGAGGGTGCCTGTGACATTTGGAATGAGTTGAAACTGATCTAAGAGATTTTCATTTCAAAAGATATCTGATAGGATGTGTCGATGGGGTGTTTCGCACACCTCATCGAAGTTCAAAGACTCCGGCCATGAGGATGGCAATCCCAAGGTGGAGAGCAGATGTGTACAGCTGCAGCGGGACGGGGTGGGGGTGTGTCCTGGTACTCAGACCTACCCACCAGCCATCTAACGGAGCACAGAGACAAAGGCTCGTGTCCGATCCAGGCAGGCTTTAGGTTTATGATATCCTGCCACCAACCAGGGGATACGCACTGGGCTCCTCTGAGCCCAGCTAACTGTTCCGTCTTATACATCTGAAACGTTATACAAAGCTCCTTCTCAAGGCAGTCCCTCGGAAGGAGGGAGAGGAGACCACAAAAAGGAAGAAAGGATTCAAAGTGAGGAGATAGATTTTATTTCCTGCGAAGGGAAGCTCCCAACCTGGGGGCTGTGCCTGCGTACAGACAGGCTCACGGGGCCTTTCATAGGTTCCAAACCGTAGGAAATGATGGAGTGAGCTTTGGAGGTGCTGGAAAGTGTGAGCTGAGGCCCGTAAATCTATATGAAATGAAGCCACTGAGGCAACGCGTAATTAGGAGGGATGCGGAAAGTTGAGTGTCTGTGTTGACTTCAGGTCTGTGAGGCTGTCTTGCATCCACTCACTGCCCGGCCAAGATTCAATAGTTCTAAGCCCACCTCAGCTCCATCCTAACATCCCTCTACCTGTGGCTTCCGGTGGATGCTGTTCCTCCCTGTGCAGTCACTGCACAGGTGGACTGATGTCAAGATTTGGGAACCGCTCTCTGAACCCCAGGGTATGCATCTGTTTGCTGCTTTGCTGGGAGCAGAAAGAGTCCTCTGTAGGCCGACCGGCTCCATGACCACCTCGGTCTAGAATGCAAACGAGAAGAGCCTCATAGGTTCACATATTTGAAAAACTGGTCAGGTTCAGAAGGACGGGGGAGGGTGGGTGTGGCCTTAGAGGAGGTGTGTCTTTGGAAAGGGCTTTGGGGTTTCAGAAAGACTTCTGCCATTTCTAGTGGTGCTTTCTCTACCTCCTGCCCTCAGATCAAGATGCAGCCTCTCAGACAGCCTCTCAACACTCCTGCCTTTGCTCTCCCATGTGTGGGTTTAAAAACAAAAAACAAAAAACAAAAACAAAAACAAAACAAAACAAAACAAAAAACAAAAACAACCAACTCTGAGCCCAGTTAAATGCTTTTTTTTTTTTTTTGTCAGCTGCCTGGCCCATGGTGTTTTATCACAGCAGTAGAAAAGTAACCCAGACACAAGACAATCCCATTTCTCAGCTTCAACCGACCGGCAGCACCCACCAAAGCAATCTCACACATTAAACAAATAATCCTAATATTAATCTTAACAGTGCTGGCACATGCCTGTGATCCTAGCACTGATGACCAAGGCAGGAGGAGATCCAATTCAAGGATAGCCTGGGCTACAAAAGGACTTCCCAGCTAGCCCAGACTATATAATGAACCCCTCTTCTAAAGAATAAAAATCAACTATAAAAATAAACGAGCAAAATGCTTTTGATGTTTTGGGCACGTGAACCAAATGGACCCTTTGCACGACTGGGTAACCCAACTGCTTTAATTAAAAATAGCAGAAATAGCATGACAACTACACAAGTCAAGCTTGGTGACAGGAACCAGAGCTTCAGGTGGAAACCGGCTTCCGGTGTGATTCTTCCGCCCGCCAGGCTTTCCTCGGCGGCTGGCAGTGGAGAGAACAAAAGGCGGGAGAAATCTACACAAATGTTAAGTTTCCTCAGTGGAAATCAGTTAAGACAGTCAGACAAACCTGAAGGGGGGCTGTGATGCTGTAATACACAGGCCCGCCTGTGAACGGGTGGCTGGTTCCCTTAAGATTAAAGAAAATCCCCGGAGGTGAGGGTCTCTCTCCCTTTCTACTCTTGTGCTCAGCGTCACCCACCTGGAAGCGTCTTCCCCCTCCCTGGCGTCTAGCATTTTGCTGAGGAACAGTATCTCTGTTGCTAAATGATTTAGCTCCTTAGTGGGTCCTACAGCCATCGCCTCTGAAACTAACGACCTTCTGGGAAAATGGAGAGATTGCAGCCCTGGGCTACAGGACACCACATAGGGAAACTACATTATACCCATTACCTGCTCCTGGACTTTGAAAGAGTGCCAGTTCTCACAGTCTTGGCAAGAATAAATAAATAAGAGGATCCTGGGATCCTCTGAGATTCCTTTAAATTTGTTTAATTTTTTTAAGAAATTTCATAGAATGCATTTTGATTACATTCATCCTCAACTCCTCCCCTTATCTAACTCCTCCCCTTGTCTAACTCCTCCCCTTATCTAACTCCTCCCCTTACCTAACTCCTCCCCTTAACTAACTCCTCCCCTTAACTAACTCCTCCCCTTAACTAAACCCTCCCAAGCCAATGCCCATCTCCCTCTCTGCTTAACATTATGTTTTCTTTTTAAAAAAAAGTTCTAACCTACACACGCTGATATATGTTATCCATATACTTCTATCTGCCTCTCACCAGTGAGAGACTGACAGTCGTTGACTTAGGCTCTCTTCTACGGAGTTACCCTTTTGGCCCAAGCAGAGCTAGGGAATATTTATATCAAGTTAGAATCACAGGCCACATATGTTTTGGTCGACAATGATGAACACTGTCTACTATGAAAGAAACTCATGGTCTCTAATATGACAATGGAGCTGAAAAGTCCCTATTGCCCAGTGAGGCTGTAACTATCCTGGTGTTTGTGGTCACATGCCAGTGATGACAATGGTGACATAGCATGTCATTATGTACAGTGTATAATGCCTAATAAGGTAATATATGACTAGGCTATGTATTAACTATACTTCATCTCGTTATTTTCCTTACATTGGTGTGTTCTCTATGACAGAATCTACCACATTAGAGGTAGTGCGGCATCTGGCCTTGCGTTCACGTTTTCTCTTGATGCCATCAAGAGGCTACATCGCAGCAACTGACCTACCCCTTCTGTAGAGTGTAAGGACACTCTACAATTGTTTGCACAGTGGCTACCTTGCGTGAAGATTAATCCCTCAGAAAGCAGTTCCAGCGTTGATGAAGGCACCGCTGTAGATCATGGCTTAGGTTTGAAGTTGTCAATCACGAGGAGAGTACCACTAGGCTTGCAGGCCAAGGAGCCAGTGCAGGGTAGAAGGCTTTCAGACCGCGAGGGGACACAGTGCCCACCTCTCTGGCACCTTGCCTGCCTTCCAAGGTGAGCTCAGCTCTAGAAACCCTGCACTGATGTGTGTGTGTCTTGACAAGAACCACCTATTTCCGGATTCCACAGGGTTCCCTTACCAGCCTACCATCACCCTCGCAGCCCTGTGTGCTGGCCAACTCACCCTGCACCCTCCTGCTCTGAGGGCAATTCTGACCCGCCTTAACTCTCAGGGAGGCATAGAGTCCCCTGGCTCCTTCAACCTAAAACCCTTTGCCTTGATGTCAACATTTAAGGAATAATAACAAACAGATGCGGGACATTAACAAAGGCTGTCAATAATGTCTGCTTTTGTTCAAAGAAGAAAAAAGGAGGACAGAAAGGAGGGAAGCAAAACAGAATAGCCCGCCCTCCATCCCCTTTGCGAGCTCACTGCTGTGCAGAGAAGTCACGGGGTGCTTCCTTTTGAGTACCTTCAGAATCTTTCTAAGCTGCTGCATGGATGTCCCCAGCCCCAGGGACTTGAGGACTAATTCCCACGTTGACAGTTATTGTCTTCTCCATCATCAGCTTGCATGAACGTGTGCACCGCGATGTCAAAATTGACGGACGTGTCAATCACTTAGCCTCCCCGAACAGTCAATTAAAATACACACGAGAAGATTTTTCTCAAATTTGTCATAACAAGATTTCGCATTTGCGTATTTTTTTTTAACTAAAGATAAGGATCCCGTATACATCCTCTAATTTATTATCGAGTATTTATTATGAGAAGAGAGCCTTTTTATTCCTAATCACAACTCATTAAAATCGAATATTATTCTCGACAATCTACCGCTGAAGACTCATCACCGTGAGCAGGAAGGAATAAAAAAGCGAATTTCAAATGAAACTTCATTTGAAGCATTTCTCTTTGGAAACAGTCCAATGTGTGTGTAGGGGAAAGAATGTAGCACATGTAATAAAATGCCTTAGTAAGAAAGAGGAAAGAAAGAAGGAAGGAAGGAAGGAGGAAGGAAGGAAGGAAGGAAGGAGAGAGAGAGAGAAAGAAAGAAAGGAAAGAAAGAAAGAAAGAAAGAAAGAAAGAAAGAAAGAAAGAAAGAAAAATGGAGGAATCTAAAATCCTTTGCAAAATCTGAAGCTGGAACCTGTGACCGAATCCCAAGGGCTACTTCAAGGGTGCCCTAAAGAAGAAAGGAGTAGGCTAAACATTTGCCTTCGCCGTTTCTGAGTTTTAGCAGGGAGCCCCTTTCCTGCCCAGCCCTGCACTGAAGCCGCTGGGTACCTTGTTAGCCGTGTGAAGCTGTTCCCTGTACCCCTCATGTTCCAGCCAGAACCGACATTCAGATCATCATTACACGCACAAAGAGGCCACATTTGTAATTCTCACGACTGTCACCCCACCCACAGCAGGCCGCCGGAATGGGGTTATGAATACTCCGTTTGCTGACTGGGATGATTCTGGCATTAGCGATGTGGCGTTTCCCACATGTTTAGCCTGAAAGAAGACATTTGTTTGGACTGTATGCTTCTGTGTACTTTTTTAAATGCAATAAAATTGACAGATGACTCCTTTTTTGCAACAGGTTCGGAGGAAGAAAATATCGTGATTTTGTCCCCCCCCTTCCCCTTTCTTCCTTGATGGCTGTTTAGACAGCGGTCTTAAAAAATCACTAGTCACTAAAATCCCTCATGCCCGTTTCATATTGTGTTGATTCATATTAAATTCATGACAACAAAAAAGCAACTTGAGGCACTTTTAGAAATGACCGCTCTTTAGTGCGCCTCTCCTTCCTCCGGGCTCGGTGGGCCCAGCGCCCATAAAGCTGCCTGCTGTCTTGTGTCATGAAAAGAAACAGCTTTGCCTGGGAATGCCATTACTGTGTAATGAGGCGTGCGGCAAAATATACCTTCAGCAGCCACTTGATGAAGGCTTGCTGACACACCAGCCCAGACAGAAATGTTTTTTTGTATGTTCTTCCTTATTTTGTCCATCAATCACATCATTAGTCAAAGCAGACAAGCCTGTCAGCCGGGGCCCAGATGCGGAGTGGCAGGCGATCAGCGGACAGGTGTTCTAGCCCCCACCCCCACCCCTTCCCGAAACGTGCACACCCAAAATGAAATCCTGAAATGAGAAAGGAGCCAAGACCTTGTTTCAAGGGCTGAGACGTCAACAAGAAAGAAAAAGGCACAGAGGGCAGAAGTTCAGAAGCCCGCTTCGAGTGGCCTGAGCAGCGGGGATTCATGGGATTGTTCCACTGAACTAGAATTGGGCCTCAATTCTGGAGTCGTTGAAATCAGGGAGGGAACTAGGGGAAGACACACACACACACACACACACACACACACACACACACACCGGAGAAAGAACTAATAAACAATTGGATAAATAAATAAATGAAACCCTGTTCATTTCTGTGGTCAGTGAGGTATTCAAACACAACATTCAAAGACAAAAAAAAAAAAAAAAAAAAAAAAAAAAAAAAGAGCAACTTCCTGGGTGACCCTCTTTTGTGTCGCAAATTCATAAAATTAAATTGGATAGTTCAGATGCCTGGGGCCACCCAAGCCTATCTGAGCTCTGTACCTGACACTGGCTGGGAAATTGAGGGCTCCAAGCGGCTAGCTTCTGCAGCAGCGTGCCTTATTTCTAGAGAGCTAACACATCCTCCGGATATAAGCCGCCCCTCCTTTGTGGGGGGAATCTCAAGTTTCTTCCTTCCAGGCTTCCTTTCTGCCAGGCGTTCATTCTGTCTGGAATGTAACAGGTTAAAGAAACTAAGCATATGGAGTCATCGTCTCTGGTTAATTTCTAGCTTTTCAAGCAATCCCTGAAATGTGTGTGTAATGAGCTCATTGCTTGGTTACCCTTGGTTACCACGGAAGACCATCTTGCTGAGCCTCTCCTGACCTCGCCCTGGCCATTTCAGCCCCTGAATGCATCCTAAAGCCTTCCAGGGGGTCCACTTTGGTTGAGACGTTACCAGGCATCATGACTCACTTCCCATCTTTAAGGCAGACGTCCTATGTTAGAATAATTTTAATCATACCATGACACTAAAAAGAGATGTATAGAGTCCCATGTCCACTACCTCCTTCTTTTACCATATTAAATTAGCACAGCACACTCTTACCGTCACTGAGTCTATGAGGAATATCGTTACGGACAAAACTCCACCTTGCGTTCAAATTTCCTTGTTCATGCCTTTGTTCTCGTGCAGGACTTGCCTAGCATGCCTGGAGATGAACTGTCCTTTAGACTCTTGGATGTAGCAGTTTCTCAGACTTTCTTTGTTGTTTTTACCCGGTAGTTTTGAGGAATAGCTATACATGCCATTTTTTATATAAGTATTCTTTTTTTTTTTTAATTTAGATTGTGTGTGTGTGTGTGTGTGTGTGTGTGTGGACTCAAGATCAATTACACCTCAATAAAAATAGTGCTTGAAAAAAAAAAAGGCAAGTCGGGAGGAGAACCTTGAGATGGGAAGGAATTGGGACCAAGGAAAGGTCAGAAGTCTCTCCACAGCACTGGGAGAAGATCTGATGCTCCAATCTTCCCCGGAGTTGACCTTTCTAAAGATGCTGAGCAGGAAGGGAGCGGTACCTGATACAAGATTCAGGCCCACACTTCCACCTTTAACTGGGAATTAAATCTGCAGATATTCCCTCTGGGGCTTCCAAGAGGAAAGCAAGAACACCATTAATCTAAGAAGCTCTTATATGCCACCATGGCGGGACTCCATTTATCTGGGCTAGTGGTTGAGTTGAGCAGGGACCATGGAAACACTGGCTAGAGGGACACAAAGTGCCATGGTCTGGGGTCCCATGAGGGCCAGGGCTGGGAGTGTAAGATCCCAGTCCAAGATGGAGACAGATGTGGGCTGTAAACCTCTCCTTCTGAGGGTACTTCCAAGGTGGGGGGAGAGACAGACAGACAGACAGACAGACAGACAGACAGAGACAGAGACACAGAGAGGCAGACAGAGACAGAGTTCTCCTCTTGCCTTTTCCGCAGAGCCCGAAGGGCTCATGAATGAAAAAGTGGGTCAGTGGGTCAGTTTGGGAATAAGTGGTCACTTCTGATGAGTAAGAAAAGCTGTTTGCCTTTTCTCCTGTCTCAAAATCCTATCTGACAAAGAAATAGTGACTCACAAAAGAATTCTAATTACTGCCGCCCCCAACACACAGCAGCCTGGTACCTGGACTCTGAATATGATATGTGATGTTGTTAAATTCCACTTTCCCTTCCATCCTTGTGAGGACCCCAGGTTTTCCAGCTCATACACATGTTTTATGAGCCTGCCTTTCAGCCAGAAGGTCTGTGGAAAGTAAAATAAATGAATCCAACACTATTCATTTTACATCATCTGACATTTATTCTTAGAAAAGACAAGTGACAATTTGAATGCTACAATCACGCCGTAAGGATCTTGACACTGGATGCACAGTATATTTCAATCAATCAATCAATCAATCAATCAATCAATCAATCAATTGTACGCAGCACTTCCGGTGTGTGAAGCCAAGTGTATAGACAGCTGCTTGGCATCTAAGGATTTTAATGATTGAAGAATCAGAACCATGTTCTCCCCCACTGTGAGCATGGTTTGGTGAAGAGACTTGAGAGGTCATCTGACTTACAGATCCTTCAGTAGAAAGAATGGACTTTTCAGATATTTTTTTCCCCTTAGGAATTTGGGAAGAGAAAACAGAACACATTGGTCAAGTCCTGGTGGCTTCTAGT
Source organism: Apodemus agrarius (assembly GCA_964023405.1). Classification (NCBI taxonomy): domain Eukaryota; kingdom Metazoa; phylum Chordata; class Mammalia; order Rodentia; family Muridae; genus Apodemus; species Apodemus agrarius. The sequence goes on from OZ030005.1 coordinate 24,721,156, forward strand.
TTATAAATGGAAACTCTCGTTCTCAACAGGATAGTACATTTGAGTGAGAGATGTTCCCATAGGCTCATGCATTTGATCCTTAGCTAATGGTGCTGTTTGGAGAGGTTACAGGTGGTGCAGCCCTGCTGGAGGAAGTCCATCACTGGGGTCGGGCTTTGAGAGTTTATAGCCTCACCCCATTTCTAGCTCACTCTCTGCTTCATATTTATGGTTGAAGATGCGCTCTCTTAGTTCTCCACTCCTGCTTCATGCCATGTCTCCTGCCGTTATAGACACTCTCTCTGGAACCACAAGACCAAGCAAAGTCTTTGTTCCAGTGGGCTGTGGTCATGTTTATTGTACCAACAGAAAAGTAGCTAATACAGACACCGATGCAAGGAAAAGGTTCTAAGGAAAGATTTTTCTGTTGTGTTGGTTGGAAGACGATCAGCTGATGGGGTTTAGCTATGGCTGTAAGTATGTTCCTCAAGGGAGTTAGGGAGATGGCTCAATGGTTAAGAGCACTGACTGCTCTTCCAAAGGTCCTGAGTTCAATTCCCAGCAACCACATGGTGGTTCACAACCATCTGTAATGGGATCCGACACCCTCTCCTGGTGTGTCTGAAGTATATTCCTCAAGGGAGTTAAGGAGATGGCTCCTCCGGTAACGGTGGGTGACAAAAACTAGAAGATCTCTGGAGCTTGCTGGCTCGCAGTCTAGCTCCAGGCCCAGTGGGAGACTGTCTCAAGGGAATAAGGCAAAGTGGGGGTAAGGTGAGGCACCAGATGTCCTCTGTGGCATGCACACGCATGTATACACATACACAAAACTACATGCATACAACCACACATATGCACACACACACATACACAAACCACACACCCAAACACACACATACACACACACACACACACACACACACACACACACACACACAGAGAGAGAGAGAGAGAGAGAGAGAGAGAGAGAGAGAGAGAGAGAGAGCTTAGACTCCAGTATGAGAAAGTTAAAAGATGTTGGTATTTTTAAGAAGTGGGACCTAGTTATAGGTTATAGGTCATTGAGAATCTACCTTTGGAAGATATAAAGGTAATTATGGGGGCTAGCAAGATGGTTTGGCAGGTGAAAGTGCTTGCTGCCAAGCCTTCTGATCTGAACTTGACCCCCAAAACTCACGTGAAGGAAGGAAAAACCCAACTCACAAATGATGTCCTCTGACCTCCATATATGTCATAGAAAGCATAGGCACATGCGCCCTTCCCCACATACTACCCCACAATAAAATAAATGTGTAAAATGTTTTAATAAGATCGTTATAGAACTCTCCAGCCATGTGATTTCTCTTGCACGTACTCTCTCGCCATGATATGATACAGTTCACAGGTCTTCCTTTGCATCCAGAATTGTGCTGTTTGGACTATCGGTCTTCTTCAAAACTATCAGTTTAGTAAGCCCCGCTTCTTCATAAAGGACACAGCCTCGGGTATTTCACCACAGTAACAGAAAAGCAACTAACACTGTGTCCGAGAGCAGAGTTCCAGCTAGAGAAGTCCAATGGGCTGAAGCATGACTCTGCTTTTACACGTTTCTTTCAATGTCTCTCGGGAACAAAAGTGTGCTTTCTCAGGTTGCGGGTGTGTTCTTCCTTCCTAGAACCTTGACGATTTCTGTAGAAGGAAGGACGGTAGCTGTGGGATGGGGCAAGTAGCAGGCCTGGGTGTAGCAATGGAAAGAGATGTTATTTATCAATTGTCATGGTGGAGGTACCTTCAAACCTTGTTCGTCATCAACGCCAGCCGTGCAGAGGATGCCACTCTCTTAAGAAGTTCATGACCATTCAGTGGCCTTTGTGAGTAGCAGACCTAGATTACATTTCTGGTCTTGGAGTCTCCATCTGTTCCTTCATTTGCAACACCAGTCATGCATGTATGCATGCATGCATGGCTATCTGGAGTTGGTCACGAGGGCAGCCCTCTTTTATAAATGCCATACCAAGGAATGTTGGCAGGAGGCATCTGCATATCAAGGAATATTTATGTTTATAATGAGAGATGAAGTAAGAGGCTTGGGGCTCACCGTAGGTGGGAAATGAAACCGAATGAAAATTAAGACAGAAGCTTCTATTATTTGAGTCAGACATGGTCCCTAAACATCTAAAGGTCAAAGGTTAGTCACCAACTTGGGATGCTCCTGGGAGATGGAGAATCTTTGGGGTCTAGTAGGAAGAAGTTAAGTCTTCGGAAGTGTTTCTTTGACAGGGGTCCCCCAGCCCCCCTTCCTCTTTGCTTCCTGGCTGCCCTGGAATGATTAGCTTCTTTGTCACATACTCCTGCCCTGATGTACTACGCTACCACAGCCCCCAAAGCAACAGACCAACCAACCGTGACCTGAAATCCCGAAACCAGTAAGCCCAGATAAATCTTTCCTCCTAAGAGGTTGTTTGCCTCGGACATTTTGTCACCATGATGGAAAGTTGACTGACACAGGTGCTGAGGTTGGAAATAAGATCCCATTCCTTCTCTTGACTAAGCTCTTTGTAAGATACGGCCACCAAGGTTGCTGAGGTCCCGAGATGCGACACCATTATATTCAAAGTTTCTGAGATCACCCCAGTGCTCACACACCAGAGCAGGGACATAGATTTCGGTTGTTGTACAAAATGAAAAGATGGTTCTTAACGCTTTAAGAAAACGTGATTGTGCTCCTTGATGCTCAGTAGAGCAGCTGCATTCTAGAACTTTCTAGGGCACAGAGTGCAAAGACTAGCCAGTGACCTTCAGCTGCACCAGACTGCTTGGACAGTGGTCTTATGGATGGAACTGGGAACCTATGAAGCAAGAGGTTTCCTTAGGTGTAGCTCCAAACTGCCTTCGATTTCCTGTGCCTACCAAGCAGCTCCGGGCTAGGGTCTGTGGGAAGAAGAGGCTCCTGATTTCCTCTTGTCTTGAATTAGTGTTTTCCATGACAGTGTCTTCTTATGTTTCCCACCTGCTCGCTCTCTCTCTCTCTCTCTCTCTCTCTCTCTCTCTCTCTCTCTCTCTCTCTCTGTGTGTGTGTGTGTGTGTGTGTGTGTGTGTCTGTGTGTCTGTGTGTCTGTGTGTGTGTGTGTCTGTGTGGTGTATCCTGTGAGTTTGTATGAGCTTATGTGACTCTGCAAGTCTGCAGTAGCCCACTTGTCCTCCTCAAAGCTCTGGCTTTTCTCTTCACAGTTTTCTCATTCCAACTTAGAGGTGTTGTGAAGTGAGCCAGGTAGGTGAAAATATGCAGTGCCCTCTGCAGTCAAAGGGGTTCCTTCAAACTCATATTGAAATGTATTTGGCATTTATTTGGAGAAGATGGGGAGACATTAGATTTGGGAATAAAATTATACACATTTGTTCTTGAGACTTTACTTCAAAGGTAAGTCACTTAAATATCTCTGAAATACACAGAATGGTAGAAGTCCTCAAATGGAGACAGAACTGTTTTCCTGCTTCTCATTACATATACTAGTACCACAAAACCATCAGAGGTCTATCTTTTCAGTAAGTTTTATCATCCCATTTCCATCTGTCCCTAAAATTAAATTAGCACACAAGTGAGATGATCTCCCCATTTCTACCTCCACTGAGTTCATGGCAAATACCTTTTTCCCTTCTTTTTTTAAAATTTAATTTATACATATTCACTTTACATCCTGCTCACTGCCCCCCTCCCAGTCACCCCTTCCCACAATCCTTCCCCCATCCTCCCTCCCCTTCTTCTTTGAGTGGGTGCCCCCCCACCCTACCCCATGTATCTTCCCACCCTGGTACTACAAGTCTCTGTGAAGCTAGGTTCTTCCTCTCCCACTGAGGCCAAACAAGGCAGCCCAGCTAGAAGAATGTATCCCACAGACAGGCAACAACTTTTCAGATGGCTCCTGCTCCAGTTGTACAGGACCCACATGAAGACCAAGCTGCACATGTGTGGGAAGGCCTGGGTTCAGCCCGTGCTTGTTCCTTGCTTGGTGGTTCAGATTCTGAGAGCCCCAAGGGTTTAGGGTAGTTGACTCTGTTGGTCTTCCTGTACTGCGTCTTAGTGTTCCACAGTAAGGAGTACTGTGATTTACGGGAGCTTACTACCTAAAACGATTCTCATGTTTTCATCATTACAAACAGACCAGTGGCCAAGAGACTGCAGAGATGATGGAGCAGGTCAGAATAATCCCTGCTTTTCCCAAGGACTGGGGTTTGGTTCCCAGCACCCACGAAGGGTACCTCACAGCTTGTCACTCCAATTCCAAGGGATCAGATACTTCCCCTCAAGGACACACCAACAAACACACAAATACAAATAAATCTTTTGAGCAGAAGACTGGTACACAGTTTTGCACGTAAGTCTTTGAAGTTTTCAGAAGTCTATCGTCGTTTCTAGAACTAACATGACTTTGTTTATAGACACGCATGTTCTAAGTTGTAAATGCTGTGGTTTTATCATGGCCTTCAGCACAGTTGCCCTTTTGAAGGCAAATGGATATTTCGCTTGTGGTAAATGACGTTATTTTCCTATGCCCTCACCTGCTCAGGATTTACTAGTCTTTTAAAATTTTAGCATTTTTTAAAACGTTGTTAGGGGACTGGAGAGAGAGTTCAGAGAGTAAGAACATATGCTGCCCTTCCAGAGGATCCAAGTACTCCCAGCACCCATGGAAGGCAATTCCTGTCTGCCTGAAACTCCAGCTCCATAGAACATGCTGCCCCCTTCTGGACCCTTCAGATACTGCACTCATGCACACATACACAATTTAAATTAAAATTCAATGTATGTAAAGAAACAACCTTGTTTTAATTTAATGTTCTCATTATAAGAGAAAATGAGTCCTCAAATGGAGACAGAACTCTGTTTTAAGTATATAAAGATGTATATTTGCATTTCCTGAATTGTCAAATCATTTTCTTTGTCTATAAAGTTCATTTTTACTTTTTTTAAAACTGATTTTTGGGAATATCTCACACATTTTAGATGAGAATTTTTGGTGAATATATAATGACTATTTCTCAATTTGTCTTTGTTCGGATGACTATGTTTGTTTCATTTTATAAATTACATTTATTTATTTATTTATTTATTTACTTATTTATTTATTTACTTATTTATTTATGGGTTTGGTGAGGGAATACGCATGTACCATAGTATATGAGTGGAAATCAGAGGATGGGATAACTTTCCAGAGCAACTTTTCTCCTTCCATCATTTGGATCTGAGGGACTGAACTCAAGTCATCAGACTCAGAAGCAAGAGCCTCGATCTGGTGTCCCTTCCCATCAGCCCTAGTGTTTGCTTCAGCATAGTCAAAGATGTCCATCTATTCTTCAGAGCTTCTTGGCATCATATCTTATTGAAGAGTGTTTTCTACATCCTAAGACTCTTTTCTCCTAGTAGTCTTTATCACTGCTTTCTTTAATCAGTCTCATGGTTTTATATTATGGATTTCCAATCCAGTAACCAAATACATTCACCACTGGCTGATTAGATCACCCCCTCTCCTTCAGTTCCCCTCAATCCTTTATCTTAAACTCAGTTCTATGGTTGTACCTCTTCTCTCTTTAGTCTGTTCTATGGCTTGCTTGCTTTCTTGGGACCCACAGTTTTAACTGATATGCCTTTAAATAAAATGTGAGACTTCCACAGAAAAATTATTCCTCCCACTTCAAATGTTCTCTGCAATTTTTCTCCTATATGATTTCAGAATTAACTTTCTAGATCTTTCAAAAAGATTTGTTTTTATTTTATGTGTCTAAGTATTTGTCTGCATGCACATATGTATGTACATATAACAGCCACATGTATACCCAGTGTCCATGAAGCCAAAAGAGAATGCCAGCTTTTGTGGAGCTGGAGTTACGGTCAGGTGTGTCAAATCTCCTAGCTGGAGATAACAGTTGACTGTGAGCCACACAGTGTGGCTGCTGGAAACCAAACCTGAGTCCTCTGTAAAGGGAAGCAAGTATTCTACCACCAAGCCATCACTTTAGCTCCACAAAAATGTACTCGTGTGTGTGTGTGTGTGTGTGTGTGTGTGTGTGTGAGAGAGAGAGAGAGAGAGAGAGAGAGAGAGAGAGAGAATATTTGCATAATTTTTGTTCTATTTTATTGTGCATTTGGTATCAGCCATTCATATGCCTAATTTATAAAATAAGCCTTTGTGTACAGAGCAAGTAAAGTATATAGCATGCATCTGAGTTAAGGCAGTCTGTAGACTTGGGACACAGTCCAGAGGATAAGAGGATAGTACTGTATTTCTGGCTTTACATCACAAATCTAAATTTCTTTGTTCTTTTTTTTTAAACTGAATTAAGAATTTTTCTTCCTTTCGTAACTCACTTGGATTTTAAAATCCAATAATAAGAGATTAATTTTACCTAATTCTTACTTAATGTTTAATCTACATTTCTATTTATTCTGTTAAATACAATAATTACAGTAATAGGTTTCTTCAGGTTTGATGACTGTTTCTTCCCTAAGATAAACTCAATAGAATTAGACTTTATTTAGAGACTTTTCTCTGTTTGTACATGAAACTTCTGATATTATATCCCTGTTGTTTCCTTTTTGCTTCTTTTTATTGGAAGAAAAATAAAGAATGAATTTTTGAAAGGTCTATGTATGTTCCTGGGACCTTGAATATAAGATGTATGTATTAAGGTATTTTTTTATATTTGTGCAAATTAGTTGGAAGTGGTCTAGAACTGATGACAATTTAAAAATGATTTTCTAAAACATAGACTTTTAAGAAAGAGGGAGAGAGAGAGAGAGAGAGAGAGAGAGAGAGAGAGAGAGAGAGTTCATGCCCCATGGAGATGTAAAGAAGGTGTCAGACATTCAGGAGCTGGAATAACAGACAGCTATTAACCTTGTGATATGGGTGCTGGGTACCAAACCCAGGTCCTATACAAAAATAGCCATTGACATTATATACAACCTAACAAAGATTTTTTTTAGTTAAAATTTTTAAGTTATATTTTTAAGTTTTCATTTGAGAAAAACTTAAATAACATCTCTGTAGATGTTTAGAATGCATTTCCATGGTTGCCTGCTTTATGGATTATGAAGCCAAGTTGTTGGGTGCGTAGTACTTGCTACAAAATGAACTGAATAAAGCTTTCCATCCAAAATGCTGGACTTTTCTGGGGCACAGCAAATGGCTTTTGGCAGTGTGCTGGGAACTATGCCAGCAGAAAGAGTGAGCAAGTTTAGGAAGAAGAGAAGAGGTTAGGAAGGCCCTTCAGTAACCTGCTCTCAAGATGGGCTTTTGTTCTCTATGCAATATCAACTAGTCTAACCTAACTTTGGTAACAATAAGGTAAGGTTTCATTCTAGAATGATCACTCTAAATGTACTGTAAGGATGATGGAGAAAGAACAGACAGCAATGGAAAAGCACATAGGTTCTGAAATTTAATTTAGTCCTGCTTAATAATACCATTACAGTATAAATCCATCAAATAACTAGTCCATTGGTTAGGCAGGATTCCTTATTACCTAACCCTCCCTGGAAACACCCTTGCAAGCACATCTAAAATTATACTTCTTTCACTAGTCCCTTAGACATAAACCAGAGTGATCAAAGTAGATATCACAGACACTGAATGGATGTGGGCAATGATAAAGGCCAGCGAGTTGGCATCACCTCATGTGGACTGCTGGGTAGGACAAATGGGCAGCTGGCTTAGTCTCTCAGTCTTCTTTGACCCACGAGAAGTTGAAATGGCCCAGTGGGGACAGATGTAGGCTGTTCATGTTATTGGTGCCTCTCTAGCTCCCTAAACAAGGGACAGCAGGTGGGCCCAGGCCAAGTACAAACAAACCAAGCTGAGGTTCCACAGGATATGTGTCTTCCCAGAGGCTCTCTGATCTCAGAACCTTGTTATTGGTCTCTCCCCCTTCAATCCTTTCTTCTGTGAGGAGCATGTTCTGACATTGCCCACACAGACCCATCGTGGTCTTAGAATCACACAGCATCTTTGTCTCAAAGAGGCAGGTTAGGATGAAGCTACATCTCTCCCTCAGAAGTTAGCAAAGTGTGGATTCTTTTGGGAAGAGAAAAATAGAGGAAGAAAAGATATAGAAGAAATTAAATGTAGGTGATTCATCACTGATCTTGAGTATTCTATTAATAATACTTTTAGGGTCCACTGATGTCTGTTTTTTATTTTCTTTTTAATGCTTTTCCTTAAAAGAAAACCTGCCTATAGGATCAAAGACATCGCCATACTTAGAGGAATGAATAGTCTGAGAAAAAAAATGCCTCCACTTGCATTTCTGCAATTTCGCATGTAGAATTTGTATAGATGACACAACCTGGAACAACGTATAAACGGTTACAAAGATGAATACGGAGACAAGCAAGCATCTACCGTAATTTCAGAGAGCAGTTTTCTTTCTCACAAACGTTATGAAAATTAGTAATTTCAAAAGGCTGTTGGCGAATTGTGCTATTAGCAACCTGGTACGCCAAGAGTATAAATATATTAGATTTGAGGGAAAGGCATTTGCAAATTCTTTAAATTATCTCTTTTTTTCCATTTTCAAATTCTTTCTTGCTTTCAACATTCTGAAATCACATAGCTATAAAAAGAAAAAAAAGAAAAGAAGAAAGAAAGAAACCACAAAACCCTGTTTTGTGGTGAAAAATACAGAGGCCTGATAATATTTGCCTTAGTGCCCAAGAGGGACAGAGGCTGGAAAGATGGCCGCGCCCCACTCAACAGGTCTCTGCCTTGCCAAGAAGGATGGCATTTGCATAACTATTCTACCGGTGAATTAAGAAGAAAGTAGCACTAGGAGGCCTTAGAACCAGAAAAGAAGACATTGTGTCCTGAAGTCCAGGTATTATTATGGTGTTGCTTGCCTTAAATCTTTCATGGCTACTTCAGTAGACCATGCCTCTGCTCCTGGCTGTGAGTGAGGTTGGTACTTGTTGGGCAACCAACAAGCCACACTTAAAGGATACTTGCTGGTTAGTTTTGTATGAGTGTGATTCCTTGAGAATTGAACTCCCTGCTGAAAGCCATTGAGGGTTTGATTTTCCAGGCCCCAGAGTATCCATACAACTTGAGGATCTCAAAATAAATATAAGACGTGTCCTGGGAAGATGAAACTGTAGCTTATTTGCAAAGTCCATGACTAATATGCATGAAGTCCTGGGTTCATTCCCAAACCCACAAAACTAGGGCATGATGGCATATTCTTGTAACCCTAGCTTTCAGGCTGCAAAAGCAGGAAGATCAAAAGTTCAAGGTTACTCTCAGCTGCATAATGACTTGGGGCCAGCCTGGGCTACATATGATACAGTCCATTTCCAAAAAAAAAAAAAAAAAAAATCCAATACATCAAACTATATAGAGCTATTAAAGCACCACAGAAAATAAGAACATTAAGTTTTCTTTGGGATGATATTAATCTTGGATATCAAGAAGCAAATAACATCTACGACTGTCTTAGTTGCTGTTCTACTGCCTTGAAAAGACACCATGACTGAAGTAACACCTGTAAAAGAAAGCTGGTTTATAGTTTTAGAGAGTTAGTCAGTGATCACCACAGCGGGAAGTGTGGTGCTGCAGCGGAAGCTAAGAGCTTATGTCCTGATCTGCAGGCGGCAGGCAGAGAGAGACACTGGGCCTGGAATAGGCTTCTGAAACCTCAGAGCCCACCCCCAGTGACATGCCTCCTCCAACAAGGCCACGCCTCCTAATCCTTCCCAAACAGTTCACAAATCCAGCATTAAGCATTCAAACATATGAGCTTATGGTGACCATTCTCATTCAAACTACCCACCATGACCCTATAACTGGGTCAAAAGCAGAACATACCTACAGAGAGGATGGACCCAATAAAAAAAAAAAATCACCAAGCAGATAAGAAACAGATCTACAATCTGACGGCCATAAAAACGGCAAGCAAGTAGATTAGAGTCCCACACCCAGATTCTGAAACATCAGCTTGAAAGACCTTTCTACATAGTAAGCATTTAAGGGGAGGGGGAGTTTTAATAACTCAAGCATTTTTTTAAAGGAAAAGAATTAAATTTCTGAAGCAGGCATGAAACAAGACCATAGAAATGCATATTTCAAAAAGAAATAAGTTGGCAGAGCTCTAGACGTGAAAATCTCAGTCATTAACCTGAGTATAGATTAAGAAACAGATAGCTAATGATCAGATATCAGAAGCAGGTACATACCAGGAGCCATTAATAAGCCTGAAGTTATATTTCATCCCTCAGCATTTTTGTCTTTAAAAAGAAAATAAGGAAAACAATAATCATTATTTATGGCTTAGAAATGCCCACTAATTGAAGTTCTTTTCCATAAATAAATGTGTCCTATAGCATAGACCCATTACCACACCCAAGATGCTATCAGTGTTACAGAATATATGGTCCAAGTTTATGTTTACTCTTTTATCCTAGAATATTCTCCTGTGGGACTTTCCCCCAATCACACAACTTAGACCACTTCCCTGTTCAGATAGACAGACAGACAGACAGACAGACACAGACACAGACACAGACACAGACACACACACACACACACACACACACACACACATACACAGAGAGAGAGAGAGACAGAGACAGAGACAGAGACAGAGACAGAGAGAACACAGGCAGAGCAGCTGTCCTATGAAACATAGTCACATCTTAATTTTTCTAATATTTCCCCATCACTGGTTTCAGCTTAAGCACACTGATAAAACTGCTACAAAGATCACAAGATGACTTCAAGGGCTTCTTAGAATTTACTTAGCAAGCCTGTGTTGGCTGTGGTTTTAGTAATTCTTGGCACTGAGACTGCTGTCTGCCTACACAGTAAACCCACCCTTTGGTATCCATGATGATTTGGTTCCAGAATCTCCAGATGCTCCTATATTCACACACATGGCATGGTCATTATAAGTAATCTACCCATATCCTTTCATATCTACAAAAATAATTTCCAGGTGACTTAATGCAACCTACTATGGTAAAAAAAAAAAAAAAAAAGTTAGGTGACATGCTGGAGAGATGGCTCGTGGGTTAACATTGCTTACTATGTCTATGATAAAACAACATGGCTAAGAATGAGTTACAGAGGGAAGTTTGTATTGGCTTACAGTTCTCAAGGTAGAGTCTATCATGATGGGGAGGATGACAGCAGGCGGCTGGAGCAGGAAGCTGAGAGTTCACGTCTCAGTCCCATACAGGAAGCTGAGAGTTCACATCTCAATCCCATACAGGAAGCTGAGCGAGTGAACTAGAAATGGGGTGAGGTGATAAACTCTCAAATGCAGCCTCCCAGTGACATACGCTCCCCAGCAACATTCCAAATCCCAAATGCTCCAGAGCCTCCCCCAAAGAGTACTACCAACTGAAGACCAAGTATTCCAATACGCAAGCCTACAGGGGATATTTCTCATTTGGATAATCACACTGCTCTTATAGAAGACCTGGGTGTGATACCCAGCATCCATATCAAGTGGCTCTCAGTTATCTGTAACTCCTGCCCCAGGAGATGCCCTGGCTTCCATTGGTACCTGCACACACACACACACACACACACACACACACACACACACGGTACACATAAAAATTATGCAGGGACACACATAAACATACATTTTTTTTTTTAAAAAAAGGAATTGTTAGGTAAATGATTGTTATACTGTTTCCTTAAATGGCAAAGGATAAAGTTCATGCACGCTCAGTACACATGAATTTGTTTTTCTAAGTGTTTTCTATTGATGTTGCTTAACCTGTTAACTTGCAGCCCAGATACAGAAGTCTGGCCATACATTAACATTTGGAGGAACCAGAAAGGGGATCACTAATATAGAAAGGGGGAAAGTGACAAATGTCCCCCATGGTCCAAGCATAGATAAGGGGTAATGATGAGGAGCTCAGAACTTTGTTAAAGACAGAAGGGATCTCAAAGAAACTGCTCTACCCACTGGCTCTGACCATTGCTGACACAAATGGCGTGCACCTCAGGTCGGAAGCAGCATATCCTGAACCTGGATCCCATTTGGTAGGACTCATTTGTCTCTCAAAGGAAACGGCACTCTTGAATAAGTGGCTGATCCCGTGCATGTGCTGGAAAAGATGAGCTGACCTAGGACCAACTCATGGCAAGATCAAATGCTGATGCGCAAAAGCTCAACAGACCCTCCTGGGCAAACCAGAAACACTTTGAATGTGAATGAAATAATGGTTTTAGTCTACGGGACACTGAGTGAAGAGCGACCTGCAGTCTGTAGGTCAGATTCCTAGAAACACATCAACACCAGCTAATCTTCATGCAAAGTAATGGCCCAATAAGAAAATTTACCATTTTTGGAACATAAATTGAAATCACTGAGCTACTCACAGATTATCCTAATAAACCCCTACCTGGAAAACTCCTCAGGAAGATATTTACACAGTCATTATAGACAGCTCAGGGTATGGGATCGGAAGAGAAGGCAGTCACTGCTTGCACCAGGTGGACAGCCTTAGCATTGCCAGCCACGGGGATGAATTGATATCATGCTGCTTCTGATGCAGCATGGGAATGCCCATCATCATCGCCCGAGGAATCAATTACGCTTCCACTCTGCGTGCACCCAAGAGCTGCAAAGAAGCAGGCTGGCAGAACCCGGAAGGGAACAGATCCCACCTGAGGGCAAAGATCAGCAGGAAGGGTTCCCTCTTTACACAGGTGAAAGTTCAACCCCGTCACCTTCTGCATCTGCCGCCCTCACCAACACTCACTCTTTTGTTGTTGTTCCTGTTGTATTGGGTCTCGCTATTTAGCCCAGGCCAGCCCGGAACTCGTGATCCAACCATCTCAGACTCCTCCTCATCGCAGGCCTGGCCTAGAGACTTTATGAAAATTATTGATAACGGAGATAAGGCTGCCTCTCTCGGCACTTTCTGGTTAAGGCAGTAGGGATATATTTTAATTTATGATAATGAGCACTAGAGGAAGAAATGGTTCATTCTTACCCTAAAGCAGGTCCTGAGTAGCTTTGAGTCGGATGGAAGTCCTTCGGAAGCAATCACACAATTTGCACCTCCAGACTCACCTGTAGTATTAGCCAGCTCCCATGGGCGATCAAGGACAGTGTCCAGAGCCCATGTACCTGAAGACCATTCTTGTCATCTCTCCTTGGATTCCACATGAAACCTGAGTGGCTTCTAGGCATCCAGGAGACGGGAAGCTGCCAGAACCTTCTCAGAGGTCAGCGCAGCTGCATCTGAGGTCACCAGGGGTGCAGAGAGGTGCGCCCTCTTTTGGCTTCAGTGCAGAGGGTCCTGATACCTCTCCACTTGTCTCTAGTTCTCTAGTTTACCTTCTCCAGGATATTTTTTTTTTCGGGTCAGGTTGTAAAATACATACTCTCTCCCCAGGAGATTCTCCCGATGTAGTGCAGTCCATCTAAACAAATATGTATTTACAACGGGTTCTTTTTTAAAACATGCATTATGCAACTAATAGACTGGAATGAGTCTTTGGGGGAAGTGCCGCACAGTCTCGGCTGTTTTTTTGTTGTCTGCAACATTCACCTCTTTTATATGGCTATTTATTTTCCGCTGCTTTGGATGGTAGGGAGGGCTCCGAGGAGGAGAAATCATCCACTCAAATATGAACTACATGCATAAAACCGTGAGGTGGGCATCTCCTACTAATGATCTTTGAGGCTGGTGTGAATCTGAGCTCTGTACTAAAAGAAGTCAGAAAGGGCAAAAGACGCTGCCTCCCAACAGTGACTCTCGCTTTTTAAGTTTGAAGCTTGGAGACAAATTCCTGCCTGGGAATATTGCCCTCAGTTAGTGAAGGGAAGTCCCACTCAAGCAAAGAAACAGCCTCATCATGTTCAAGAACAGAATCTCAATGGAAAGTCAGCCCCAGAGATAATTAGGCCTCCAGTTCAATGATGTCTGTGGGACCTGAAGTAAAGTTGGTCACTGCCTTCTTTGCTTTGTGTATGGGCACAATTCCTAATGTCATCTGCTAGTGTAGCAACAGTCACCTAAGGAAAAGAGCCTAGACCTTCGTTTGAGTGACTTTAAAGTAATCTTCTAGCTTCATACCTCCTCAGCCCATGGCCATCCTGTAGCTAAGTCAATCACCAGTCCGAGAAATAGGATCATGAGTTAGTTGTGTTCTGATATCATCTACCTCTTATTTTGCATATTGTATTCGTCAGTATTTACCCTCTATCCTAGCAACTTGTCTTCTGCTATGATAAACTACCCTGACAAAAACAACTTGAGAAAGGAATTGTATGGGCTCAGAGTTCAAGGGTACATTCCATTATGGTAGGAAAGACAAGATGGTGGGAATCTGTAGTGACTGATCCACTTCCTCCATAGTCAGGGAGAAGAGAGCAATGTATACTTGCATTCTGCCCGAGCCCCTCTTTGTAAAAGACTTAGGAACCAGGCCTAGGGAATGGTTTCGCCCTCTGCGAGGGTAGCTCAGTTGACTTAATTAAGATAATCTCTCACAGGCATGCTCAGAAGTTAACCTACTCTAAGTAACCCTCATGGGTGTGCCTGGAGGCTTGTCTCCTAGGTGATTTTAGATCGGTCAAATTGACAACTCTAAGCATCCAATTCTAGTAGAAACTAAAATTAAGAATTTTAAAATCATGTATTCATTAGTCTAAAATGAGCCAAGCCAGTAGAAACAGCATACAGTTGTGAAAAATAATATTATTTTCAAGGATGAAAGCCAACAAGGTATCTGTTCTTTATCATACCCCTGTTGCTCTTTAATGTCTGATCCACTACATGCAGCTGGTATAGGTTTGGGTTTTGTTGTTTCATTTGCTTTTGTTTTCAGACAAGGTCTCGTGTAACCCAGGCTAGCCTGGAACTCACTGTCTAGCCACGGGTGCCCCTGAACCCTCTCTACTTCCAACTTTTGTCTACTAAAGGTTGGAACAACAGTCTTGCAGGGCCGTGCCCAGTTCAAGAGAGGTGATTTTTCTTATCTTCTTTTGTTTTCAGTCTATTGCAATGCATCGCTCAGTTGGAATATACCAAATTATGTGACTTCATGCCATAGATAAGCTACTGCAGAAGAGATATTTTAATAATTCCTTTAGATGATTAAGGATATTCTCCTTTGATACTACACTGAAACACACCGAGTCAGAACTGTTTAAATATTAGGTACAGTGTAGCATCTGAAAACCCATCAAAGGAACATTTGTCTTGTCTTAAATCACCATCCATTGATCTTTCTTCCTCTGTCAGAGTCACATTCCCTGAGCAGGCTTAAGGCTTCGATCCTTTAGAAAGTATTGGTTCATTGAATCATATGGCTCTTCCTGGATTAAAGACACCTTGTTCTCTGGTACCGAATACTGTCCTTCCTAACACCGTTACTAACCCCAACAAAGTAGTATTGAAATATGGGGTCAACAGTAAACTTAGGGGTCAAATATAACTATTCTTACAAATATAATTTTCCTCAAAAGTTTAAATTTCATCATTGTTGATACGCATTAGCTGTTTTCTGTTGGTTTTGTCTTTTGTCTTTGGGTTTTTTATGCCTGCCATGAACACCTCTCTGAATAAGCAGCCTACCTGAGGAAGGACAGAATGCAGGTTAAGGACACAAGGCATGAAGGAGGATATAAAGTTAATTGCTATTCCAGCTCTAACTCTGTCATAGGTATTTTGGGGGGTTGGTGGTAGATAAGTGCATAAAAGCATTCAATACTGAAAGTGTACATTTTAATATGACGCTCCATGACTTCATGTTGAACATGAATACTGTCTAGAAGTTGATTAAGTTGGATAGAGTGTGGGTCTGTTTAAATTTTGTTGCATGTTATTTTATTTGAAAGGTTATTTTGCAATAAGGTTGGTTTTTATTGAAAAGAAAATAACAAGGGTTGGAGAGACAGCCCAGTGGTTAAGAGCACTGGCCGCTCTTCCAGGGAACCTGAGTTCAGTTTCTAGAACCTCTTTCCCCACCTGGTAGTTCAAAGCTGCCTGTAACTCCAGTTCTATGGACTCTGAAACACTTCTGTGGGCACCAGACATGCACATGGTCCACAAATATATATGTAGAGAAAATACCAACAGACATAAAAATAAACAAATAAAATTTAAATAAATAGATAGCCAACCGTTGAGGTGAAAGAGATGTTCCATTGTAAAGGCAGATGGCTTCTATATTGCAATTTGAATCATTTTTGTTACCCATTAGCTTTTTCTTGAAATGCCCAGATCTACTATATGTTATCAGGCATCAGCAACAACCTGTACCCATTTTCTTTTATATATGAAAAAATTACATAAAGCTTGCACCAAGAGTTGAAAATTTTTAAAAAGTCACAAATGCTCCCAATTTATCAAAGTTATCAGACTTTTAGTCGTAAGAATGTAACGATGAAGAATTAAAAGCTTTCTAGTATTTCTTGGTGCCACTGCCTGGATGGATGCTGAGTCTTCAGAATTTTTAATCATCATTGGGCTTTGTCACACACATACACACAAAACAAAATGAGTTGACATCAAGAATTTCTCATAAGGATCTCTAGAAATCCCAGAAGTTTGCAGATCACAATCTGAGGAGCATTAGTTTAGACCCCTTGGAGTTTCACTCTATCGACAGAAAAAGTTCACCCTGTTAGAAATCATACTGGAGGAACATCATGCCTGAGCACACTGCAGATGGAGGTGAGAAATCACCGTTGATTGGACCACACAAATGAAAACATAAAGTTTTCACGTTACTACCCCATAGGGCTGTGTAAAGAAAATAAATGGCAAGAGAAGGCAAGAGCTTCTTAAGTGAACATGCTCAGGTCTCCTCTCTTCCTCTTCCTCTTCCTCTTCCTCCTCCTCCTCTTCTCCCCTTCCCCCTCCCTCTGCCACACTCTGTATGTGCTTATGAGGCCAAATTCATGGATTTGATCAGGCCATTCTGATGGCCTAGAGAGGATGTCGTGCATAAAAAATGAAAATGTCAGGACACAACTCAAGCATAGATGGACCCAGAAACTTAATCAGGAAGACCATGTACTTATTTAGTCATTAAGAAATGTGTGTCTGGTACCACTAAGACAAGACAACACTAATGTGAGTTAAACATGATCCCTTCATCATGCAACTGAACTCACATTAATACTGAGGAAACATGCCTTTTTTGTGTGAATGGGGGTGACTATCTGAATATGACTTTTAGCAACAACTCTGAAGAGAACATATAGTTCATTATCAGTATCTGGCTGTGGCACCCAGTCTTGGGAACATAGGAGTGTTTGCTTGAGGAAAGACAGTTGCATAGAGTTCAGGGGAGACTGCAAGGTGAGGAGTTAGAGGAGAGAATGTTTGGAGGGACAGAAGGCAGGCAGGGGTGGTAGAGAAGACCTTGGAATAAAGTAGATACCTAGGCTAGACCATACAGAACCTACCTGGCCAAGTAAAGAGTTTTTTAATTTTGTTCTTAGAGAAATAGGAAACGACTAATGGCTTTAACAGGATAATTTATATGAAATTTGCATATTCATAAAGGCAGAAAATTTGTCAAGAATGAACAGGATGTCATCCTGAGGGAATTGTTAGAGAGGCTGCCAAACAGGGTTGTCACATGTGGAAGCAGATCTGCACAGCTCCTTGCCGTGTTTCTTTGCTAACCTGGTGAAGTTGTGGGTGGTCTATACCACAGCCTTCACTATGAGATTCCAAAGTCAGTGGGAGACAGCAGAGCCGTGAGCACTGAGCAAGGATGAGCCCAAGAAAGTCATACACACCGTCTCACAATTGATCAGAAATGGATCCCCTCAAGTTCCTTTCAAACAGAAGAAAGAAGTGGCCAGAGTGGACCCCGGTAGAAAGGATGGTCCTGGAGTCAGTAGCCAGAAACATCCATCTAGGATATAGCCCAGGACCCTTGAAGCCTAGCCAGCTCAACACATATTGCCTATTTATTGGCTACTGTTATTAGTTAGACTTTTCATCTCTGCAACAAAACACCTGACAAAAGCAATGTAAGGATCGGTGACTTTATTTTGGCTTACGGTTTCAGAGATACCAGTTCATAGTCTTAGTTCAGTTGATTATGGTCCTGTGGTAAGACAGAACTTCACAGTGGTAGTCAGTGTGGCAAAGGCTGCTCAGGTGACAAATGAGAAGGAGAGACACGGGCCCAAGTACCAGGTGTAAGACCTGAGGCACTCCCCCCAGTGCCCTCCTTCCTCCAGCTAGCCCCACCTCCTGTAATTTCCATTGCCCACTCACCCCAAAAAAGTTACATTTGCTGAGATCAAGAATTCAAAATGTGACCCCGTTCGGGACAGTTCATATTCAAGCCATAACAGTCCAAGTCAAAGAATCAAAAATCTCAATGAATGGATGGTCCTCCATCAAATCAGGACTAGAGAACTGACTTTCAAGCTCAACTCCAGAAACCTCAGTTTTCTCTCCCTGGAGAATCAGAAGCATACAGGTGTCCCATTTGGAGTTCTTTCAAGGCTAGACTCACTTCTGATAGATGCTGAACCACTGTCGACAGAGTTTAAACAAATGACTGGACCAGGCCGTGCTCTGCCAGGATAGACTTCACCTGTCTGCTCAGGGGACAGTGTGAGGAGCAGGTATTTCCCCGGGAAGTTATAATGAATGGAGTGTAAGTCCAGTGACACTGGGAAGACATTTCGTGGAGAGTAGAAAGAGATGATAATTGTGGAAAATGCTGCAAATAAATTGTCGTGGATACTGGGGTAGGGCGGGTGCAGATGCTGGCAGGCTCCTGGTGACCAGCATGGGGGGGTCACCTATGTCCAGATGATGAAACACCTGAATTAACCTTCACCAAGGCTGGGGTGTAGCTCAACCACAGGGCACTTGCCGAGCATTTGTGATACACTGCCTTTGATCCCTAGCAATGAAAATAAAAACTTTTTTAAGTAGCTGTGTTGTACCAGTAAGTAAAACTAGGTAGAATTAGCCACATTAAGGAGAAAGAGAAGTGAGACATGTTATTCTGAGATTTAGACCCACTGATAACCAGGCTCATGGAAATCACCCTTGTATCCTTGTATCCACAATAAGACGAATAAGGGGGGGGGGAAAGCATCAATACCCTTCAAAGGGACCCCACAGGGACCAGGTCTGTTCATTACAAACAAGCCAAGCAATTTGCCTGCATTCGGCTACCTCCAGCGAGGCTTAGTTCCCAAAGAAAACTCCTAATGAAATCAACACAAGGCCTATAAATCATAACACATCTTACAGTATTAGTAAAACATTTTAAAATTCATAACTGATCAAGTCATAAAGTCTCTTGATAAATAAGGCCCCCACATAACAAGTTCTGAAATATTATGAGACCTGGTAAAAGAATAAACCTGTTGAATAAATCTGCTATGCAAAAAAAAGAAAAAAAAAGAAAAGAAAGAAAACATCAAAAACAAAAAATAAAACCCCAAACTCAAGGTGATATATAATGGAAGTCTTCTTAAACAAAAACCAGAGAAACAATAAACCTGCTAAAAGGCTCGATTTACTGCACTCTGGGGCCATATTTCTCACCTGTTCCTGAAGCCGCCAGACGACTCAACCTGTTTAACCTTTGTAGTCCTTCTCCCCAGCAACCCCCCTCCCCCGCCTCCCCCCCCCCTCGTTCCCATCACTGCGAATGTAAGGAAAGCCCTAAAGACAGTGTCAAACAATGTTAAATCATGGCCACCAAACGTTAATGGGCAGAGTTTATCTCCTTTCCCATTTAGACCACTCTCCCAGCTACCCCACTCACTGTCTTAGGGTTTTACTGCTGTGAACAGACACCATAACTGAGGCAACTCTTAGAGAGAAAAACATTTAATCGGAGCTGGCTTACAGGCTTAAAGGTTCAGTACAGTATCATCAAGGCAGGAGCGTGGCAGCATCCAGTCAGGCATGGTGCAGGAGGAGCTGAGAGTTCTACATCTGAAGGCTGCTAGCAGATACTGACTTCCAGGCAGCTAGGACCACACCCACAGTGACACACCTACTCCAACAAGGTCACACCTCCAAAGAGTGCCACTCCTTGGGCCAAGTCTATACAAACCATCACACCCACCATGTACCTGTGTACCTGTAAAAACTCTTTGCATATGTTGACAAACTTCCTTCCTGCAGACGGGCACAGATATTGATTTCTCTCATCATCTGCTTCTTTTCTAAAAGAAAGACAGCTTGGTAGGAGGCACTGGGGGAACGGGGCACAGCCTTGAAGTGAGGTATATGGGAAGAAGGGCCCTTTGTGGTAAGAGAAGCAGCTGCTGAGGTATTTTCTTCACTATTTCTGAAACAGTAGTGGGCTGGGGAAAGGAGAAAGGCACATTAGAAAGCTGTCAGTCACAGTGGTCTTCTCCCCAGGAGCTGTCATGTGACACCATTTCTGGGGAGACAGGAACAAACAATAACTGACCCCAGGGAGGGAACCAGCAACAGACCAAAGTCCCACTTGGTGTCCAGTGACTTTTGTTGAGGTTCTTTACAGAAGTTTTGGTGTGCTGGCTAGGTTTTACAACAACGTGGCCCAAGCTGGAGACACTTTAGAAGAGGAACCCTCAACTGAGAAGACGCCCCAGTAGATAGGCCTATGGAGAAGCCTGGGGTGCATCTTCTTGATTGGCAGTTGATGTGGGGAGGGCTTATCTCTCTGTGGCACTGCCACTCCTGGACAGGTGGTTTTAAGTTCTATAAGAAAACCAGCTGAGCAAGCTATGGGCAGCAAGCCAGCAAGCAGCACCCCTTTGTGGCCTCTACTTAAGTTCCTGCTCTGACTTCCCTCAGTGATTGGGCTATAACGTGGAAGTGCAAACACAATATATTCTTTGCTTCCCAAGTTGTTTTTGGTCATGATATTGGATCCCAGAAATTAAAAACCCTAAGACAGTGGGAGAATAGAGCAGAAATGGCTTGAGAGTAGCTACATTACCAAAGCCCAGCTCAACATGGGTGATGGCTCATGAACCCCGAAGACCAAGAATCAATGCACATCCTGAAGGCAGCTCAACAGGTCTGAGAGTATGTCTTCTCGGCTACTCAGCTAGTCTGAACCTTTCCAGGCAGCTCAGCTGTCTCAAACTGTCTCTCAGTAGTCCTCATTGCTCATAAAAGCCAGGGGGAGAGATAGGCCTGGTGGGACTGGTCAGTTTCAGGAACTTCCTAAAGCTTTTGAGTTGTTTATTTCATACCTTTTAATTATCTGCCCATTAGAACACCCTGTGTCTTAACCTAACAAGCTCTGGGGAAATGACATGGTTTACCTCTTTTTTTAAGAATAACTGGTATCTTAACCAGATCCTCTACAGGATGAAATGCACCAACTGGGAGGAAATTACCACACACAAACTTTCAAGAGGGAAGTTAGATGAGTGGTGCAGAAAGACTAACCATGGTCCTCAGATGAGCTCTCTCCTCCAAAATACATAGGCAAATGTTAAGGGAAGGAAGACACATGAATAAATCTCTGAAAGAGGTATCACTGGGGAACAACTTTAAAATTGCTTTGTGTACTTACCTTCTTTGCCAAGTCCTACATATCAGCTGGGAAAGTATTAAAAAGCACTTAAAAACCTACACAGGCAACCATGTAACAGCTGAACTTCACAAGTGGACCCCTTGGGAAGCTGCACACTGATTCCAGCAATTTATCCATTGCAGAAGTGATTTCTTGAATTTATCTTTGGAGAGTTCCTTCAAGGTAATTTTGCCAGCCTATCCTGAAAAAACACCCATCGCCATGGTCGCCATCATCATCACCATCATCACCGTCACCGTCACCACCACCGTCACCACCACCGTCACCACCACCACCACCACCACCACCACCACCACTACTCCTAAATTGGCTTTGGGGATGTCTATTCATTTGCTGGGTTATTCACCTGTTATATGTTAAGGTCTTCGTCTTTTCCAGGCCTGGTGGCAGGACCAGGGGATAGAGAATTTGCTGAGCTAGAGACCACTATTTTATGAGGCTAACAAAGACAGATTTTTTTTACTTCTTAATTTACCAATATGTATTAATGCACAAGTTAAAGTAATTCCCTGTGCTATTTTCATACACGCAAATGTCATGCATGGATCATGCCCATGCTCCCCCTGGACCCTCCCCTCACTCTTCTCTTTCTCCCTTTTCCTCTCCTGTCACCTTCCTGTCCCCTAATATTCTCTCTTCTACTTTTAGACCATCTTTTCTTTTAGTTTCCACGCTTAAAGAAAGTATGTGATCTTTGTCTTTCTGAGTCTGGTTTATTCTGTTCCTTTTTCACTCTGGCTTATTTGTCCCTTTGTCACACCCATATTTCTGCAAATGGCATAATTTCATTCTTCTCCATGTCTGAAAAATACTGGTGTAATAGTGTATATAAGTATGTGTCTATGTGTGTCCATGTGTATGTGTATGTATGTGTGTGTATATGTGTGTGCACATGTGCATGTTACTCTTCCTTTGGCTGTAATAAAATAACTTGATAAAAATAGCTGAAGAAAGGAAGGGTTTATTTTTGCCCACAGTTCCAGAGTGCAGTCTGTCATAGTGGGGGAATCATGGCAGCAAGGACTTGAGGCAACCTGTCCCATCACCTCAGGAAGCAGAGTGAGATGAGTGTTCTTGCTAGCTTGCTTACCCTTTTATACAATTCAGGACCCAAATCCAGGAAATAGTGCTACTGTCTATTAGGCTGACTCTTCCTACCTCAGTTAACGTAATCCAGATAATCAATCTCTCATGGACAAGCCTAGGTTACTAAATAATCCATCATGAGTGTGCTGGAAGACTTGACTTCAAGGTGATTTCAGGTCCTGTCAATATAATAATACAATACCAGCATATAATATATACACACATATACACATATACCTAACCCTAACCATATATATATATATATATATATATATATATATATATATATATATATATGGAAAGCATGGGATACTGCTACCATTTCGTGTCATAATCCATCGGCCATTACAGTAGCATGAATGAGCAATGTGAGAAATGTCTCCCACAGGTTCATGTATTTGAACTTGGTCCCCAGTTGGTGATGCTGGTTAAAAAGGAGGTGGAACCATTAAGAGGTGGAACCATTAAGAGGTGGAGCTTTGCTGGAGGAGGAATGACATCACTGGGTATAAGCACTGGGAATTTATAGCCTCACCCTCACCTCCCATTCCCCCCACCCCCGCCCCTGCATTCTGCCTGTGTTTGAGTCTGTGACCTCTCAGCTTCCTGCTCTGGCCGCCAGGTGTCACATTTACCCATTGTGATGGACTCTCCCTCGGAAGCCACAAGCCAAAATAAACTCCTCTGCCCATCGCAGCAACAAAAGTCAGCAAATAAGTATACACTCAGGAGCGATATGGAGTATAGTTCTAGTTTTGATTTTTTTTTTTTTTTGAGTAACGTCCATCCTGATTTCCATAGCAGCTGCACTGATTTGCATTCCCACTAACAATGTAGAAGTGTTTACTTTTCTCCAATCCTTGAAATTTTCGGTATTTCTTTATTCTCGTGGATATGCCAAAGATACTATGTCTGGAGGCTTTTCAACTTTCTCCAAAGCAGATGATGATATAAAAAGAGAATCATTTGAGGATAATCTTCCCTTCTTCAGAGCCAGAGTATTTTATAAACGCTTTATTGATCTATAACTCACACACTTTAAAACCTCACCTTTTTTAGGTGTGTGCTTAAGTGGACTTTGGTCTGGCTGGCTTGCTTCTTTATCCCCACTCAGCAGAACTCTGTCGGCCCACGGACGACTTATCTACCTTTAGTTCTCTCATGTCTCACCCTCTTAGTACAGCCTCCCAAGCCGGAATCCTCTTCTTGGCCTTATGGCTGTCAGTTATGGGCACCTCATATAAATTAAATTATACAAATCAAGTCTTTTTGTACCGTCTTCCTTTTAATTAGTATAGTGTCAGTCAGAGTCGCATCTTTGGATTTTATGTTCTTATTTTATTTCCTGGGATTTTTTTTGTACTTTCATTACATAGCTATACTGTATTTGATTTATCTTTTTATTACTTTATATTTGGTTATTTTTGCATATAAGCTATAATAAAAATCTGTTGCACACACATTGTGGCATGATCTCTGTCTTCATATGTGAATGTGTGTATGTGTGTGTGTGTGTGTGAGAGAGAGAGAGAGAGAGAGAGAGAGAGAGAGAGAGAATGAGAGAGAGAGAGCTGCCTGATGTGTTAAGAAGAGAATCTGGATCTCTGCGAAAGCATCAAGTGTTCCAGAGCAGCAGGTGTTCGTAACCACGGAGTCATCCCTCCAGCCCCATATTTTCATTCCACTGTGGTGCCTTTTGAAGGTTCTAATGTGGATAATGTCCGATATACCTTATTGTTTCCACTGTCGCTTGTTAACCCTTAGTGGATAACTAATCCAGCGTGCTTGCTTACTCATTATAACTCTAACACTCATGAGGACCATCGTTTGGGAATGTACTTTGTATATGGTGTGAGGTAGGGCCCAGATGTTTATCTGCCTGTGGATGAGCAGTCAGCACAGTCTCATGAAATCACCACTTTTTCTTTCTTGACTCCTCTTGGCAGTTTTGTTGACAATGAATAGATTATGAATAATGAATATGTGGGTTTTTTCTTTTGGCCCAACCACGTGTACATGTGTGTTTATCTCCACCCTCTGCCTCTCCCACACTGTGTTGACTACTAGGGTGTTTGATGAATTCCGGCAGTGTGACATATGAAGAATCCATATTGATTCTTCTCTTTCAAGGGTCATCTCTTTGTGATGGTTGCTTCCATATACATATGAATTATATGATCAGTTTAAAATGTCACTGAAAGGCAATTTTGGATTTGAATGGATGCTATAGAAAGCCATAGTTCTATAAGAGAAGTATGGACTAATCCAGTGTCATATCTACCCATGACCATGGGGTCATCTTCCATGTATTTGAATTTGCCTTGGTTGTTTTCAAGCCTGATTTATAGTTTTCATTAAGCCTCTCAGTTGTTTACTAAATTGTCCTAAGAACTTAAAGTAGTTTTCATTTCTATTATACATGTTTTACTTTTTCTTACTTCCGTGTGAATATGCAGAAATAAATAATGGTTTTTGTACAATACATGAACCTTAAAAGCCTATACTGAATTTATTCATTCTAACAAAATTTTAATACATGAAAAATTTTAGGAAATTTTAACACAAGGCACATCTTTTTTTTTTTTTTTTTTTTTTTTTTGGACTGGATATCTTCTAGCTATTTTTCTCTTATTTCAATTTTATTTTGCTTGTATGTATGTTTGCCTCTATGTGATATATACAGTATAGCTCATTCCTGAAGGTGCCCTCAGAGGTCAGAAGATGACATTGGATCCCCTGAAACTAGAGTAGCAGGTGGCTGTGAGCCACCATGGACGTTCTAAGAAACACCCCCGGTTCTCTGGAAAAGAAGATAGAATTCTTAACTGCTATACCATCTTACAGGCCCTATTCTTCCACAAAGACCAGGGACAAGCCTTTTCCCACTGAGGGAGCTTCTGCTCAAAAACATGAGTCTTATAAACGGGGCATTGGAAAAATATTCACCCACAAGAAAACTATTGATCCTTCTCAGGAGTGGGGAACTTTAGTGAACCTTGTGTGTTCCACACCTACACTGTCTGTGAGGTTGGTGCTTTGATGAACTGAGGAGAGGACAGGGCAAGGCAAGCTCAAGTCTCTTTTGCTTTCTTTCTCCTCCCCAGCACTCAGCTGTTTTCCCTCCCGTTGCTGGAGGTCCTGAATTGGTACTCAGATTGGTGCTAAGGTTGACATAAGCATTTCACCCATGTTCTCCTGGCTTTTCTAGAGGCAGATTTTGAGCAGCCCTGACTATGCAGCTGTTGGTTACTCCTCTGACCGCCCCTTCCTTCTTTCTCCTCCAAACCAGCCAAACCCTCACCTAATCTGAACCTTCTCTGCTTGCAGGTTAGATGTGCTTTGCGCAGCCTCCAGATGAGGGTAGCTGGAAACCTTCCCGCAATGCCTTGCAGTGAGGTCAGATCAAAATCCTTGACTCCAGCAGTAAAGCAAAGTAAGGACATGAGGTTAGTCAGTTTTTGACTAAAATATAGTTTTGGTAAAATTGCATATGTGAGAAACACTCTTCTTGTTGTTATTGTTGTTGTTGTTGTTGTTGTTGTTGTTGTTCTTCTTCTTCTTCTTCTTCTTCTTCTTCTTCTTCTTCTTCTTCTTCTTCTCCTTCTCCTTCTCCTTCTCCTTCTCCTTCTCCTTCTCCTTCTCCTTCTCCTCCTCCTCCTCCTTCTGCTCCTCTTCCCCTCCTCCTCCTGCTCCTTCTCCTTCCTCTTCCTTCTCCTCCTGCTCCTTCTCCCCTCCTCCTCCTCTCTTCCTCCTTCTTCTTCTCCTCCTCCTCCCCTCCTCCTTCTCCTCCTCTTCTCCTTCTCTTCCTCTTCCACCTCCTCCTACTCTCCTCTTCCTCCTTCTCCTCCTCTCTTGCTCCTCTTCCTCCTCCTCCTCCTCCTCCTCCTCCTCCTCCTCCTCCTCTTCCAAATGGTATATGGTGTAATCAAGTGATGTTAAATCCCTTCAGGACGTTTTGATCTCCAACCCGAAGGCAGAAATCCCGAAGAAGCAAGTATTCACAGGCAATCCTGAAATCACTGGGAGCAATTAACCACTATCACATCGCTAAGTCCCCAAAGCAATTAGGAGTGACTCAGACCCCAAGTGGGGCGCTTGGGCCTCCTCACTCGCCCTCCTCCCTCTCAACACTACCCTGAGCTGTCTCCGGTTTTCTTTCCCAACAGTCGCCAGCCTCCGCTCAGATGGCACGATGCGTTCCCTCACAGCCATTTTTTTCTGAACATAAGCAGGCTGCATTTAAAACTCCCCCAGCTCATCCGTCTTCATTTGAGGACTGGGTTAAAAAACAAAATTAATGATTGCTATCAGGGAGACGACGAGCGGCATCTTTGGTGAAAAGTAGGTCTGCCACGATTGTCCAAGGCTGACATCTTTCACCAGCTGGAAATGGCTGGATGTACTTGTAAACATTATTAAAAATAATAACTTAATGTTTCCTTCCTGTGACTCGCTAGCATTAGCAAGGTAGTTCCAATTAGTATTTCCTCTGAGTGAGGGAGGCCTTTCTACTTCATTTCATTTAAGGGGGGATTTGTTTTCTAATTTTTTTCCTCTGCCGTTGTCAATAATAGAACAGAGCGCCGGCTACCTTCCTCCCATCACATATGCCTCGCAAAGCCAGAGCAAAGGAATATGCATCTTTGATTTTATTTGTTTTAGCTGTGCTTGTTCTGAGGGAAGAGAAGACACATTTACATCCCGTGGCCGCGATGGGATCGTGTGGAGTTTTAAAATACAAGTAAATCACACGGAGGGACTAAATCATTTTGTAGGATTTTGAGAGTGAAGGCAAATCATTCAATGATAAATTAGTAAGAATGGCTTAGAATAGTGTGCTTCTCCGTGAGAAACCCAGCTCTGAGTCCCTTCGCAGGGAAGAAAGGGAGAGAAGAGAATGGGGGAAAAGGGGGAAAGGAAGAGTCGGTGTGACCACCCCCCAGGTGCTCTGCAGGTCAGCCCTCCCCCCCCCAGTTCTAATGAGAACCCCTTCCGTGGACGCATCACGCTTTATTACAGTCAAAAAATATGCCTCTAAATGCTAAGCGACGGAGGCTCGCATTAGTCCAAATGCAAAGCTGCAAAAATGTGCTTGGCAGCCTCAAGGTAGGAGCTGCTTCCGATTCCAACACAAACTTGGTGAATATTCCGACTGATTATGTGGGGCGAACCAGGTGTCATTTACTCCTGTGAACGTGGAACTTGCATATGCAACGCGATCCCACTCCCTTGTTTATCTTCTCCTCCAGAAAGCCTCCCAAAGCCAGGTGCTGGCATGCAGGCTGCTCACAAACGTGTAGTTCATGTCTCAGCTGTGCAAATGACTGTCCTGGGTGAACTGACATCCGGGGGGACTCTTCAGTACCCCCGGGAGAAAGCGAATCATTATGCAGAGCAAAGATGGCGGCATTGTTTACATCAATTAAGTCAGAGGGTCGAGGGTCTAGGCGGAAAGGACCATATGAATCCGATTGTTTTCTTCTAAAGTGCTTTTGCTGGGGAATCTGCCGGTTAAAGTTGGGGCAGAACCGAGGAGGCTGAACGTGTCACTGCTCGCATGTCGTGGGAGGGGTGCAGAGGGTCTGTTTGTGTTGTGAAATGTGATAGCATTTGATCGTGCCAGAAACAGACAAGGATCAGAGGAAGCAAGGAGGGGGAAGGAGCCCTGGATGCCACCAAACAAGAAAGAGCTTCCTGTTGGGATGGGGGAGGTTCAGGGGGTTGGGGTGTTCAACACTTATCCTGTGGGAGCTGAGGAGGCAGAGAAGTCTGTTTGTAGGAAGGAACGTGACCACCACCCTGGAAGGGTCTCTCCAGCGCAGTGCAAACATCCAGGCTTCAGGCATGCTCTCTGCTGAGCACAGCACTGATCTGGCCAAAGGCCACCTTGTGCGGTGGTCAGTGCTGAAGTCTCTGTCAGTGTCCTGTAAACAGGCTGTAGTCCAGGATGACAGAGGTTCTGCTTATTCCAGTCTGGCGTCATTCAGATATCTTGCCAGGGTTAGACGCCGAAACGGAAGTTGATATTTTGAGCCATTCCTTGATGTGAAAGCCTCAGGGCCCAGGTAGCCTTGCTATTCCAGCTGGCGGATGCTAGAGAAAGCCGTGAGGACAGGAAGGAACCAGAGTGGGGTGGCTGGCCTCTTCTAGAAGAAATGGAGAGAATTCAAGAGTGACGATAGCAGAAGAGCCGCTAGGAATGGAGGAGAGAGAGGCAGCCATATTGGAGGAAGGATAAGAACGCGTCTGGGCTTGTCTGGTTTTTGACCATGTAGTAAGTTCTTGGGGAGAGGTCTCTGGAAATGTTGCCTAATTGTCTCTGAGCAAGAGAGTCTCAGTGAAGACTGCTACAGAGTGTGACGTTGTGTTTTTCTATGGACTCTCAGGCCCCCCCACCCCCACTGGATCCCCGAAACTTGCACTAACCTCGACCCTAAAAAGTTAGAGAGATTCAGCAGCATGCACAAAAGCAAGCCTGCGTCTTCTTAGTTCCTCTCAGAGGGTTCTCGAGAAGTGGGACACAGGGACATGGGAGGCAGCTGTTCGCAGTGGCTTTACTCATCCCCGTAGTCAAAATGCCTGGCATGAATGATGAAAGGGTGGAAGGGCTGCTTTTGATTCACGGCTCCAGAGTTGCTAGGCTTCTCCACTGTGCTAGGGTATCCCATATTGTGGCATCCGGGGAGCAGAGAAAGGCAATGCCTGAGTCCTTGGTTTTCCCCGTGTTCCAAGTCCTCAGTTTATGGGATGGCACCACCCACATTTGCTGAGAGTCCTCCTTTAATTCTTTCTGGACATACGCTGAAAGAGGATACTGATTACTTTGTGTTGTTTTGAACAAAATATCTGATTAAACCAAGATATAGGAGGAAGAATTTATGGTGGCTCACGATTGTCTGAAAGTCTAGGTCCAGGAGCCCCCGCAGACTCCCAGAGCAGTGCTCCAGCAGAGGAGCAAGTGCTCCAAACACGAGCCTGTGTGGAGTGCCACACATTCCAAACCCAGCCTCGACACACCTAGAGACTCGTACTCGCCTGCACACCTGTCAAGTGGTGTCAGCCGGCTGGATTTGCCTTCGCACCGTCTTTTTGAGTTGCTCCAAGCACTGCAGACTTGCCTATAGCATACCATTGATGACCCAGTCAATGTTCTATCAAGGCAACCCTTAATTAAAGCCAGCATCCTGAGGCATGGTATCACCAATAGCTTCATAGACTAAATTGGGACTTTCCGTTTTCCCAGAATTGATACAAACCATTGTTTTCAGAGAAATAGAAAGCTACTGTTTTCCAAATCAGATTTGCTCCCCCCATCTGATTTAGAATTTCTGACTGCAGAATTAGTGTGGGGCAAGGGGCCTTCCTGGATCAACGCAGGCTAGTCAGCTATCGGATAACCCAGAGATAAAATACTATGGTCTATACTGTGTAGAGAAGGAAGAAAGTGGCAAAGTCTATCAAGGCTCAAAGTTCCAGGCAGAGGAGGGTGACAGAGGGAAGAGACTGAACCAGAGAACGCCCTGCCGTGCCTGCTGATTTGTTAGGTCTCTCAATGTTTGCTGTGTGACAAGTTGGACTTTGGTACAAGGTCAGCTCTTGAATCTTGATTATGTTTTTTTTCCCCTTGAGCCAAGAGACATTGATCTGTACATCTGGTTTACCTTGTTTTCTTAGCCATTTGTGACACAGTACAACAGTTCCCATCGAAAAAAGTGTCATGTAAATAAATTACAACTTAGGACGTATACATTAAATAATTTTATAAATGAACTTTAAAAATGAAGGAATAAAAAAAAATGCCAGGCCTGGCGTGTGGAGCCACAGTGATTATTCTGATCATGTTGTCATGTGTAATGAAGCACAGGCCCATCATTAATCAAAAGAACCAATCAGATAACTAATTTAGGCAATATTCTTTACAACAGGACATGTCGGTCAGTAAAAATGCATTAAAATAGCGAAAGATCAATAGCCGCCACCAGGGGCTGTGTTTACAAACCAGCCCCAAACTTTAGGGCATTAAATTCTCAGTCATATTGGGTATCTGTTTGGTAAAGATAAAGGAAAACTTTAGAGAAATGAAAGTTCTTTTTATGGCCAATAGTGGAGTCATAATGTGTACTGTAATATATGGGCAGAATGTTGCATTATTTTGTGATGAATGGCCGAAGTGTCCCAGCTCCCTTCAGAAGAACTATGAAGACTCACTTATTTAAAAAAAAAAAAAGAAAGAAAAAAGAAAAAGAAAGGAAAAAAATGAAAAGAAAGAACATAGACTGAATGAGATGTACAAATTTGTTTAAAGATAGCAACAGGAGCCAGGCAGGGTCCTGATTGTTTAAAGACAGATTTATGTTTTAGTCTCTGGAGTCCTTGGGTCCAGGATCAGAGCTGGCACAGGGCTAGTAGTGCTATTTCTACTGCATCTGCACCGGAAGTCACCGTTATCACTCCAGAAGGTGATCCAGCCTCCCTGCTGTGTGTCACAACGCCTGAGTGCCAGCAAGGTAACTTTGTATAAAGGGAAGATCTGAAGCACATTCCTTTCCCATTCCAGAGGAGCCGCCCACTGTGGATGCTGAAAGTCTACTGGAGAAACACTTCTCTAGCTGGGGCAGGCCTATTCCAGTCCCATCTACCCCGGAGGCCAGAGGCAGGGGATCACAAGGGTTCACTACCTGTTTGAACCACGGGTTCAAAGCTAGTCAGGGAAACCTAGTGAAACCCTGTCTCAAAGTAAATGCTGAAATGGAGACTGGGGGTGAGAGGCACAGTGGTAGTCAGCATGCATAATCGAATCTAGTGAGGGAGGGAGAGAGGAGGGAGGGCGAGGGAGAAAGAGGAGGAGAGCCTCTAGGTCCTGCTGCCTTTAGTTTATGAGTCAAATTAAAGCAGAGCTCAGAGTAGGTATATGGCAGATCTGTTGCCCTCCAATGAGTCTTTTGCCACAGCTGACATGTACTGACATGTCGGAAGTTTTAAGGCACATAACCTGTTTTCTTACTCAGAAATAACCCCAGGAGAAATGTGTGCACCCCTGCTTAATAATACCTGTAAACATTAGTGCAGCACCTACTATGTGTTACAGGGTATGTGATCACACTGTGAACCCAGAGCTGGAAAACCTTTTTTTTTTTTTTTTTTTTTTAGTTGCGGTGTGGCTCAGCCTTAGCATACACCTTTAATCTAAGAACTTTCTGCGTGAATATTGAAAACAGGATTAAATAAAGTCAACCATAGGTCAAGAGGCAGAGCCAGCAACCAGTTGACAGGAAGTGGATATAGGATTGTTAAGAAAAAGAACATAGATCATAAAATGGAGTCCGGAGGATGGATAGAGAGGTGCGCAGAAAGTGGAAGGGGGTGCATTCAGTTTGAAGGAGGTTTTCTGAGAATTCTGAGAAGGCATGCTAAAGGGATTCCTTCTGGAACATCAGTTGAGGAGGAAGATGAGCTGGGTGCTTCCCTGCCTCTCTGATCTAGCAGACTCTCACCTCAGCACCTGGCTCCCAATAGGACTCCTCATGGGTAAAATCAAACCACTGAGATTTTGTTTAAAACAAAACAAAGCAAAGCAAAACAAAATGAAAAACAACTGTGTCCCAGCGGATCTCCCCATCCCAATTGGAAATCCAGAAAGAGGGACAAAGACATCATGGCTTGACCAATGAGAGGTACACCGGATGTGGTTTCTCCTAATTGGCAAAAAGAATAAAAGAGAAGGATGTGGGGGAGGAGAAAACAACTAGGGGAAAGGGAAGAGGAGGGAGGTTCCCTCCTGCTGTTGCTTCAACTTTCTGCCCATTTCTGTGCAGACATACACAATCAAAAAGCAAGACGGATTAGAGGCCTGCACCTTTGCTGTTTTTCTTCTCCTCTTGTTTGTGATTTTGGGTTTGGTATTTCGTATTTGTAATGGATGACACTTGGGTTCATCCTGCTAAGAAGAGCCAGTCTCAGAAGGACAGACATCACATACTCGGCTCAAATGCAGAGTCTAGATCGTATACATGCAGGTAGTGTGTATATGCCAAATATGTAGGTTACGAAAATATGCAGGGAACTAAGTTTGGGAAGGAAAGGGGTCTGTCTTGCTTACATTTCTACTGCTGTGATAAGACCCTTTGACCAAGGCAACTGATAGCAAAAGCATTTACCATGGTGCTTATGGTTTTGTGACCATCGTGGCAGGGAGAAATGCAGCAGGCAGGAAGGCCTGATGGTGCAGGAACAGTAGCTGAGAGTTTACATCTGATCCACAAGCAGGAGGCAGAGAGAGAGGAGGGGGGGTATGCATGAGAATGGTATGCATGAGTTTTTGAAACCTCAAAGCCTGCCCCCAGTGGCACACCTCCTCCAGCAAGGCCACACCTCCTGATCCTTCCCAAACAGTTCCACCAACTGGGGACCAAGTATTCAAACACATGAGTCTATGGAGGCCATGCTCATTCAGACCATCACAATGCCTAAAACAGGAGAGAAGGAAAAGCAAATGCTGTGTTCTTTTATAAGTGAGACTTAAATATAAACTCTCTCTCCCTCCCTCCCCCCCTCTCTCTGGGTGCGCAGGTGAATATAAACAAGACACAACAATATATGTAAATGTAAAGATACTTACTGTATTAGTCAGGGTACTTTAGAGTCACAGAACTTATGGAACATATCTCTATATTAAGGAAATTTATTATAATGACTTACAAAGAAGAGTGAATCTTCCTTTCCAACGTCTTTATGTAGGTCTCCAGCAGAAGGTGTGGCCCAGATTAAAGATGTGTACCACCATGCCTGGTTCTGGGACTTGCTTTGTGTCTGTCTGGCCTTGAACTCAGAGATCTTCTTGCCTCAGTTTCCTTCAACTAAAGGCATGTACTACTTTGCCTGGGCCTAAGCTTTTCATGGACACTATGCCTCAAGATCTCCATGTCATGATACCGGATTAGAGGCCTGTGTCTTCCAGCCTCAAGATCTTGATGACTGGTGTGCCCTCCATTTCCTGATTGTAGTTCATTCCAGATGCAGTCAAGTTGACATCCAGGAATGGCCATCACAAGTATTAAGCCCATTATTTTGCACACTAAATATTTTCAGTTCCTTTTGTCCAAAAGTGTGAATGTAGGTAGCAGGGAAATCTCTTGACATAGCTCAGCTCGGGTCAGATCTCTGCAATGACTGTTCTACAGTGCTCCATGCAGTGCTCTGTGCTGCTCATCCTCCCTGACAAGCTGTTAGCCTAGGTAAACACTCCCTGTCTCAACACAGACCAGGCCTAGTAGTATGGGGTTCATCTGTCACATGAAACCCTTGGAAAGGAAAACAACACAATCTCTAGGATTTAAATTCTGTTCCTTGGAGCCCTTACTCTAAAATGAGATTTAAAGCTAGATAGGATGAAATCAAGCTCGAGTTAGATCTTTTTTCTGTTCCTTCCAGAATGCACAATCCAGATAATTGACTTATTCTTAAGAATCATGATCGTGTTTTCTTGGCAAAATGTGATAAGACAATCCTTTCAGAAGATGAGAGCGAAGTTTGAGGAAAACAAGACAATCACACCAAGTTGACTAGAAAAGGGAAATAGCACATGCTATCATGAGAGTCTTGCAAATGCTCTTGTGAGGAGAATTGTTAATAATTGGCAAGTCATTTGAAATGTGTGGAAGCATGGCCCAGAAGCCCACTAAAGGCACAGAGTGCACCATCTCTCAGACAGGCAGAAGTCATTTATTAATAAAACTATTGACATGTTTTAATATTTATAGTTATTTACCTTGCAAAGGAACTAAACCTGGAGTAGAGAGAAGGAGTCACTGGAGACAGGGAATGTTTACCTAGGCTAACAGCTTCCCAGGGAGGGCGGGCAGAGAAGACCGAGGCTGACAAGGACTCCATGGGAACACTGGGGAAGGAGGTGTGTGCGCAGACCATCCAGGCAGAGCACCATTCATTCCCCCGAGCCACTACTTGCTGTCAATTCACTGATAAAGGAAGCCTGGAAAGACCCAAGCGAGACTGTGCCTCTGGACCTCACCTTCAGGATTGGGTATAGCTATTAGTAATGTGATGAAACTTTGATTTCTTCTCTCATCTGATACCTTTTTCAAAGACCACTGTCTTCAGGGGAGATAGAGGGACAGAGTCTGAAATGACCAACGGTTCAGGCTTGAGGTGAGTCACGAAAATGGAAGTACTTTGAGGGAGGAGTGGGTAGCAGGCAGTAGTAACATTTTCAGAAAGAGAATGAGAAATGATTGGCAGGGCGTGGCCCCACGACAGTCACTAAGAGTTTGCGTCTGTCGCTTTAGGCTAAATTATATGCTACAGCACTCTATCAGTTACTTTTCTATTGCTGTGACAAAACATCATGACTAAAGCAAGTAATAGAAGAAACAGCCTATTTAGGCTTATGGTTCCAGATGGTTAGAGTCTACAGTGGTGGAGTGGAGCTGAGAGGTAGTAGGAGCTGGGTGCTGAGAGAAGACACTGAGGGCTCACATCATGAATCACAAGTAGCAAATAAAAAGAGAGCAAACTCAAAACGGCTCAAGTCTTTATACACTCAGGGCCTCCTCCCTGATGTACTTCCTCCAATAAGGCCACGCCTTCTAAGCCTCTCCAAACAGTACCACGCACTGGGACCACCCACTAAAATCCCACAGTCTATGGGGGACATTCTCATTCAAACCACTGCAAGAAGCAAAATGAATAAAAAAAAATCAAAATAATGAAATATATTTCTTGCTTTTACTCCTTACTCATTTGCAGTGTTGTTACTGGTCTCACTAAGGCTGCTGGCTGATGGAGACTTTGTCTCTGTGTCTATTCCCACGAGTGTAATGGCACTAGGCAAGCAGATCTAGGAGGATTCATGGTGGTTTAATGAGTAAAGCCACTTGGCCCCACATAAATTCAGATACGAAGAAGTCTTCATTTCCCCCATCAGCTCAGCCGGGAAGAATGAGGGATAATCACCCATTGGAGAAATGTCAGACATGATTCAGATCAATAAAGTAGCTGTGTCTCTCTTTCATCCTAGTTCATAATCTGAAATATTTTTGTTTGGGTCTAAAAGAAAACAACATCAACCTTATCCAGGACTTTGTGGATTCAGTGCTAGAGAGCGGAGAAAAGGCTTTGCTGTAGACTGGTAACGTCTCCTTAAAGGAGAGGTCGTGAAGGGCTGAGCTGGCATTCCATGGTCATTGACTCAACAAGCTACTAATCCCTCTGCAACAGTGACTTTTGTGAGATGGTAACTACTAAACTTGACTATTCTAATATATTAGGGTAGTGGGCAGAATTGGAAGTCAAGCTAGGCAGTACTTGTTACACAGCCTTCATTAGTCCATTTATGCTGTCTCATTAAAAATAAAAGTCTGTAGCAGTACTCAGCTGTGCTTATAAGAGCAAGAGACACCCCACCTTGTGTTTTTGTGGAACCAAACATTTTACAAATAGATAGTATAAAGGGTCAGAATTAAATCATTCCAGTGATGAACCCAGGAACTGATGTTGGAGGGAAGGATGAGAGAGGAGCAGAAGGGAGCAACAGAATAAAGAAAGGGGAGAAGGGTAAGAGACACATCAGAGGCCCATCACCATGGAGACAGGGTGGATCAAGTTAGGTTAGGGAAAGACGATGCTGCAGCTGGAGCTGTTGGTAAACTACAGTAAGGGTGGGAGAATAAAGCTACCCATGTATCGGGCTGAGTATCCATATAGAATATCAGATTCAAATATGATTCAGAGAAAGATCAGGGTGATATGGATGACTGAGAGCCACAAGTTGAAGTCTACACTGACAGGAGAAAGCAGGACCTGGGGGCAAATAAAATAATGCATGGGTAATAAACATACTGCTTGCGACATGGCCATCACTGAGATGGGATTCGCTTGTAACTTACAAAGGAATGGGGATTCCTGGGAGTCATGGTGGTGATCTGTAGTGTCCCAACACCCATCTCCCTAAATGACATTTGCAGAGTGTGAAAGAATCCAGACATAGCAGTGCAAGGCTCACAGGGAGATAGTGTGCTCTAGAGAGATTCTGGCTTTGCTCCCTGGGGATAAACAGTAAAAGATAAACTGGTCTGTGCTAACAGCAATTTGAAAGTCACTTGATGGTCACTCTTTAAATCTGTTGATCACAAGACAGATTGGCACAATGGAGAACATAGAAAAGCCAAGCCTACAGAGCTCCAGGGAAAATGCAGAAGGAAGCACGTAAGTACCCATGTGTGATGGTTTGTATATGGGAGTGGGCACTATTACAAGGTGTGAACCTGTTGGAGTAGGTGTGTCGTTATTTGAGTAAGTGTGTCACTATGGGCGTGAGCTTTAAGACCCTCATCCTAGCTGCCTGGAAGTTAGTATTCTGTTAGCAGCCTTCAGATGAAGATATAGAACTCTCAGCTCCTTCTGCACCATGCCTGCCTGAATGCTGCCATGTTCCCACCTTGATGATACTGGACTGAACCTCTAAGCCTGTAAGCCACCATGCAGAGATTATTTAGCCGGAGGTGAGTTTGCATGTTCTATGCCTGACTTTGGATCATCTGCAGGGCTGAAAGCAGAAGCTGGCCTTCCTGTCACTTATGGGAACAAGAGACCTTTGTGAAAACACAGGCATGCAAGAGTTACACTGTGTGCCTGGGTGGTAGTAAGAAAAATAGGACTTTGTGAAACAAGAAGCTTTGAAATGATAAAACAGACTGATGAACAGCCTGGGACCCTCTCAAATCTAGGGATAACTCACCCCTAGCCCATCTCTTGTAATAGCATCTGAAAGCCTTTTCTTGGGTAAGAGGCTTGTGGAATTATTACATACTGTATCTTTATGCAGACTCAGCCACTCACACGAGGAAGGACCAGGAAGCCAAACCTTCTCCCTGTCAGTACTAGGACAGAGAATGGGGCTGTTCTCTAGTCTTGTCGTCTTCAGAGCTCAAAGCCTGGAGATCGCTGATAGGACCTTGTCTGACCAAAATAAGTGAGCTGGGAAAATCCTTCTCAAGTCTTTCTTATGGAACAGAATCATTAAGGCACAGGACCTCAACTCCACATGTCCACACTCACTTATTTTAACAGGAACAGGGAAGCCAACTGCATCACAGGACTAATCATAGGTGAATCTGTATTATTACTGAAAGGTTATGGAGTACAGAGCGCCTGGCCTTGGGAATAGAGTGTGCCCCCTCTCTGCCACCTTGCCACATTCAAGCTTCCTTTCAAATCTTGTTTCGGAAGCCTCTCCCAATCATGCCTGTTTTCACCTTCTCTAGAATTCCTGCAAATGGTTTCCTCCTCTTAGTCTAGGAGGCTTAGAGATCCCTGTGCTCTTTGTTGTGTAAAATAGTTTTGCCCAAGACATGTATGATCCATGCAGTAGCACATACTTGCACTGTGGTTTCCCAATCCCTGTTCTTCACAGTGGGTCCTGACCTAACCATTCAACAAATTCAATGAATACTCAGTTTTGTTAGCCCATTGACAAAAATATCAAGCCAAAGTTAGAGAAAATGGTGATAGAGTTGATTGACTCTTGCTGGCCATGGCACTAAATCTGCATACCAGGAGAAACCCCTGGACATCTAGCATTCTCTGAGTACTGTGCTCCTGGTAAATTGAAATAAATAAAGAGGATTTAAAATGTTGCCAGGAAGTGATGGAGATATGGCTCAGTGTGGTGAAGAGCACTGACCGTTCTCCCAGAGAACTAGAGTACAATTTCCAGTACCCATATGGCAACTCACAACTATCTAACTCCAATTACAAGGATCTGATTCCCTCTTCAGTCCTCTAAGGGCACTGCATGCACATGGTACACAGATATACATGCAGGCAAAACATCTATACAAATATAATAAAATTTAAAAATATTGACAACATAGGTTAAAGGCCAAGTTCCTAAGAAATATGTCTAATAATTTACCTTGCATAGTCTCAAAAAAAAAAAAAAGCTTTTCAAAACTATCACCTGAGCCAGATCTGGGGTCATGTGTTTTGTTATAGGTGGTAGAAACCAAAGTGATAGGAATCTTCTTATATTTCTAACCAGACACAACTCATTTTCATTTTGTCAAAGAATCTAGGAGCTTATTATTATTATTATTTTGGATGTAATTCAATTAATTTTTTCTGCCCCATTTAAAGAAATAGTTCATTCAAACTCAAGCAGGACTTCTTTGGCCCATTGACAACATCTTTTATACCCAGCTAAGCAGTTCTCTAGAGCCTTTGGCAATGTTCCTGCTCCAAAGGCAGGGCTGAGAACAGATGCTAGCTTCTCAGACTCAGGATGCTGCTGGGTTCTGTGTTGATTAGTAGGCTGCAAAATTAGATGTGACAGCCTGGAGGTTCCTGGCCCCAAACCATCCCTAATGGGGGAAGCCGCTCTGTTCTCTTGGAAGACACTCCTCTGCAGAAGCTTCACATGTTGGAAGTGTCTCCGTTAACCCCGTAATTCCTTTAGCATGTCTCATCTCAGGTGCAGAGAATGAAGTCCTAGGTTAGTAGCAAGGAGGTGAGACATACTTGAACTCATCATCCATCAGTGTATCTTATAAAGACGCAAAGCTGATTTCTGTAAAATGGATGACACTGAGCAAGCAGGAAGCTGTCTGTATCCTTACAGGTGAGACCAAGCTCAGACCTTGCAGACCACAGGCTAGAGAACCAGAGCATCTCTTCTTTTATCTGGACAGTGTTCTTTGTTTCGAGCTAAGGGATGTACTTTTTCAAACTCAGTGTGCTCTCCATGAGTTCCCTGGCTCCAAAGGCCAGGAGTAAAGAACATACCATCATCCCAGAGAAAACTCTGTGCCCACAGCTTTGGGCTACAGCAATCAAAAGCACCCTTGCTACAACCACAGCACATTACACCAGCTTCATCTTAGGCATCCTGGGTGGGGAGCCTGGTCAGAGACTTGGAAAGGAGCCAGGGCTTTGCACCTCTGTAGCAAACTGAAGGAAGCCATCTTACCCAAACAAAACCCAGAGGATGCTTGACTTCCTAAAGGCAGCCATCCCATACCGCAGGCATCTCTGCTTAAAGCCCAAAGGATGAACTTTTAAAATATGCAGCAGGTGCAACACAGTTTGCCATGGATTTATTTATCTGGAAATGCTAAGGAGGAAGAAGAAACAAAGCTTCCATTTGGCTGGCATTACTGGGATTCTTGCTTCGTGGAGGGGTGAGACTCTTAAGACAGAAGGCTGTATTTGCTGTATTTGCTGCTTGATACTAGATTTCAAAGATCTCCCAGTTCTTGGCTGATGTCTCAGTATTTTTCTTGCTGGGAGCATTTTTTGTGTTTCTTTTTGTTTTGTTTTTGTTTTTTGCCCCCCCCCCCAACTCCAATCTTTCATAGCAGAGAGCACCCCAGTCTCCCTCCGTCAGGGCCAGGTGGGTCCTGTAGCACCTGGTTTTTCTTGGGGAGCCTTGTAGAAGCTTCCCTCCTGCTCCCCCCCCCCCCGTGCCTCGTTAGAAGCCAGCTCACTTCCTTAAATCCAATAGTAATAAAATACCTAATTACTAACGTGAAGCTGCATTATTTTTATCCATCTATACATTTCTAATTAAAATTATGCCATTCTTAAAAATTACAGCAGAATACACCCAAGCTTTTCATTCTGTGTGCAGAGCATTTGAAAGGCTGCAGCCCCCAGTGAGCTGGTGATTTTAAAAAGAATCGTAAGCCAACAAAAGGGTAGTGGGGGAAGTGGAGCTTTAAGCAATTCCTTTTAAGAAAATGTATGGGATGCACTAATTTGAAAGAAAAGCAATTTTGATATATAAAAGGAAATCTAAAAAACCGAAGCATTCGGCCCTCTTATTGCACAGCGTTGCCAATAATATTGTATATGTGATTAAAGATTCTTTCTGCAGCCATATAAACCAATAGAAATTGAACTTGACTGTGCAGTCTCCTGTACCCCAACCTGGTCTCCAGGAGGCGGTGGGGAGGCTTCATCATTAGTGGGATTCGAATCCCATGGTTGTTAAAGAGGCGACTGCTAACTCGAAATCATGTAAGAGGGACGGCTTTTCTAAAATGGTTCGCGTCACAAAGAGCTTGAAGGTGCCTTAGCCATGTGTCTCAGCTGCAAAGGGAACCAAAAGTCCAGGCAGAACAGATATCTCCTGCATGTCACCCCCTCCAGCCCACACATGGTTTATAAAATACTCAAATTCTCTCTGGCACTTAATCGCCAATCCATCCCGCATTCTGCACCCTGCACCCCACACCCTGCACCCCTCCCCGGGCTCCCACCCTGCATCCCCACGCCACTTCCCCCACCCCACACACCCCACCCTGCACCCCCACCCTGCGCCCCCACCCCGCACCCCCACTCCACTTTCTCTTTAACAGTTGCAAGTGACTGGATTTCAGTGTCCTCCTTGAGAGGTGTGAGGGTGACAGACCCAGACCCAGGCCCTGGATTCTCACTGGTGCTTTCTACCTCAGATGTCCTAGGAAAATATACTCCTTCGTCTAGGCCAGTGTGCATCAGATGCAAGGGCATGCACCAAACAGCCTTGGCTTTGATTGGCAGCCCTGGGAGGCCTGGACAGGACGTGAGGAACTTCTTTCAACTGAGTCTCTCATGGTACTCTCTGGATGACGTCAGCTATCATATGGTTTTGATAATGTACAGCAATATGCTAATTTTCAAGCCAGTAATTGCTGCCTGCCAGACTCCAAGTAGGGAGGAGCAGATGACCTTGGCATAATTTTTACAGCATCTGTCCAGCTTTGATATGTCACCTATTCTGCTCCTGGACTCAGGCCCAGCAACCCAGGACACCAGGCAACTCCGTTTACACCAAAGACTAAGAACCCACAGAAAGAAAGAAAGCATGGGCAGCTCTTGACATATGGGGTGCTAAAAGATACCTTTCCAAGACAGAGGACGGAGGAAGGGTGGGGACTCAACTCAACCCAGAAGAAACACATCCCTGGTGTTTTTATAGAGTACATACGAATGTGCTAATCTTCATGTATGACCACACATGTACCCCACATGTATGACACATGTGTAGCTGCGCACTGTGTGAACACACAATTTAATAACCCCTGCTCTAGCTACAAATTAATTCAAATCTTGTACTCATATTAAAAATGAACTCTATTTTATGTTGATCATTAACTAAGAATATTTCACACTGGAGATTTGTCATATTAAAGAGAATTGAAACCACTTATATCAATTAAATGTACAGCATTATACTTAATCTCAGCAGAGATTACCAAAATACCCTAAGCATGATTTTACAGGAATGTAAAATATAAATTAGACAGGGGAATATTGGCTTGCGCACACACACGCCCCCCTGTCCCAGTGACTCCCTCCTAAATATGGCTGCCTGAGAGTTGATGGAGCCTGGGGAGTGGGGAGACATAATTCGATAAGAATTCCTACCATCTATAGCATCATAAAAGGAGTACTTGCTGGTCCAGCTGGCTTCTAGAAGACCTGTCTGTTTTGGCTTGGGGGTTACCAAGCCTCTTGGGACAGGGCAAAGCAATTGGGAAGGGTTGAGTCTTCTAAAAGCATCTAAAGTAGCCCATAGTGATAACCTGGTAAGGATGTTTCTTTTCAAATGACCCACAGAGATAACCCAGTGAGGGTGTTGCTGATAAACACTGAACCAGAAAGCTCGGCCTTACCTGCTCTTGGATACATCACTGCCTGAGTAAAAAAGAGTATGTTGTGTGAGAACTAACACGAAACAAGTCACGCCCTTTTCCCAAGCAGGTTCCTTATGTTTTATCAGTCACCAGATACCACATTTGCAAGTGCCTGCTTGGTTACTGTCACCAGGGCCAGGGAGAAACTTTTTTTTTTTACTTCATTTTCATTGCACATCTATCCTAGTTTGATTTGCTATGATAAAAAAAAAAGCTACTTGGGGAAGAAAGTGTTTCTTAGGTTTGCACATCCTGATCATAGTCCATCAAGGAGAGAAGTCAGGGCAGGAGCTCAAAGCAGGAAACGGGAGGCAGGAACCAAGACAGGAACCATAGAGAAGTGCTGCTTATTGGCTTGATGTCCTGTGTAACACAGGCCCACCTGCCCAGGAGTGGCACCGCCCACTCTCAGGGAGCTGTGCCCACCCACACCAATACACCAATCGTGAACCAAGACTTGCCTATAGGTCAATATGATAACAGCATTTTCTCAGTTGAGATTCTCTCTTCCCAGACAAGTCTAGGCTTACACCAAGTTGACAATAACCAACCAGGATCCAGGGGAACTCAGGATCAAAGTTACCTCCTCCAGAAAGTCTACCGTGATGTTCCAGGCTGAGGCAGCCCATCCGTTCTTGCTGTGACCCTGTGGCTGCATTGTGCTCTTTCACGATCCTGTTCTTATCTTTCATTTTTTTTTCTGAACTGTGTGCTACAGGAACCAAACATGAGACTTATTCACGTAGGTAACTGCTCCGCATATGGTACGTGGTCGGCAATGGCCATTGTGTGGTGACAGGCACCTGGCCTGCCCCAGAAAGCTCCTTACCTAGAGGTTCTGCATGAAGGTGCAGCAGGAAGCATTGAAGGCTTAAATCTTCTTAGAGAATTAAGCACAGAGGCCCACTTGGCAGGTAGGGAAGGTG
Source organism: Apodemus agrarius (assembly GCA_964023405.1). Classification (NCBI taxonomy): domain Eukaryota; kingdom Metazoa; phylum Chordata; class Mammalia; order Rodentia; family Muridae; genus Apodemus; species Apodemus agrarius. The sequence goes on from OZ030005.1 coordinate 24,764,362, forward strand.
GCAAGAGGAGATTGAAGGCCCCAGAGACAGAGAGACAAGCTCCAACCCATCCTATTAGGGGAAGACGCTGTTGGCCCCCGCCCAGAGCAAGGAGCTCCGTGCAAGTTGTGTGATTATCAGGGATGGTTGGTGTCTTCTGCTCCAGTGCCTGCAGCATTTGCCGTCCTCCAGGCGCTGTCCTAATATAGAGAACACCAGGGAGAAACACAGGCTCCCTGCAGGCATGCACTTGTCTGTCTCTGTCAAGTGGGCTGGACAGGAAGCAAAGCAGAAAATAGGGAAAAGAGCATTGTCATTGTCACCACGAAAACCCAAGTAGGCGTGGTTGGAGAGGCGAGGGAGCACGGGTGACATGGCCAGTGGAGGCCCATGTGTCAGCAGAGCTGGCGGGAGGGTGACATGGCCAGTGGAGGCCCATGTGTCAGCAGATGGCGGGAGCCCGGCTAGAAAGAGGCAGGGACACCGCAGAGACTGCAGAAGGAGTCAGAGGAAAGAAGTTACAACAGGAAGTTCAAAGGCCCCGAGTGGCCGGGCCGGACCTGGATACAGCGTGGAACCAAAAGCTATCTACCTGTACAGAGCCAGAGTCGAGGAGAAGAGGCCAGGTCACGGGATGCTGAGGGGCCAGAGAAGGTAGATCGTTTGTCTGAGTAAGAGATGTTTGCTTCTGTTTGTAGTGCTCCTCCTCAGGGACATCAGCCAACCTCAGCAGGGCAGTTAGGTTCTGAAGGTCTCCTGGGACAGCCTAGCCCTCATAAGTCATCTTATCAATGTCGTCTACACACACACACACACACACACACACACACACACATATCACACTCACATACACACACTCATACACGCTTACATGCACATACACACATACACACACATGACACATCACACTTGTATACACACACACTTACACACACACACACGCAGACACACACATTCACACACATACACACACACACACTCACTCTCACACACACTCATACACATACACACACACTCCCGCACATTCTCTCTTACATACACATATTCACATGGCCTTGTGCCTACATGCATATATACATGGCCCCCTACAGGAAGAGAGGAAGGAGAGGAAAAAAAAGAGAGGAAGGAAGGAAGGGAGGGAGAGAGGTCTCCTGGGTAACGGTGGCAGATAGCTTACTGCCTTAAAGTCACTGAACAAGAGATCTTTCATGGGGACCACTGGGCTTTGATTTGAGGTTGAAGCGTAGATGCTGGCCCAGGATGTGCAAAGAAGAGAAGACAACAGCTCCTACCATCATCCCTGATTTCCCCAGGGACCTGGATTCTGAGTAGTGTGTCAAGTGTTCTTCTTCGCAGATTGGGCAGGTGGGGACAGGCTCTGTTGAGTCCCCAGTGGAGATAGATGACTGGCTACCACTCTCATACACCGTACACGGGTGGTGGCTCACAGGCATGCATCCTCTGGAAGGGACACCAAATGTGTCCCTCTGATTCCTTAGATCTAGTCTTGCTGTCGATAGCTTCTTTATTGGCATTGCTAAAAGATGTGATGGAGGCATTTTCCAGTTCAGGTTTTTATTTGTTTTGTGTGTTGAGAGAGGCTTTCCCTGTGTACCCCAGGCAAGCCTCAAACTGACATTTCTCCTACCTTGGCCCCCTGAATGCAGAGGATTGTAGGCAAGTCCCATCACAACTAGCTAAAATTATATTAAAAATTATATTAAAATATAATTTTAATAGAAAAATCTGTTGTCACAGTTTTATATATATATGTGCTTTTATGTATAAGATGACTAGATAATATCATGCAAAATAGAAAATTTGCATTTTCGCTGTTTAATATTAGTTGGTTCGAGGAGTCTGTGATGCTGAGCCCATGGGTTCAGCCCCAAGTGACAGTTAGGAACAAAACAGGTGATTGGAGTAAGAGGCTTCGGTGGGCTCTGTGTGCAGCAGTGGGTTCTGCAGCAGCCCTTCCTTTGTCTCCCCATCTGCAGGGTATTGACAGCCCTGACAAGACTTTGATTATCTAGTCAGCATGAGCCTGAGACTTGTCACTTGTCAGGACTGAGCTGACAGTCCCAGCGCTGATGAAACAATTGCGGAGAGATTGGCTGAGCACAAGGAGAGTTGGGGTCAGACACCCAAGTCTTCTCTGCATGACCAGGAGGGGAGTCCCAACCTCTGCTACAGGGCACCAAGAAGCCAGGGGAGGGGGCGTCTCCCAGAGTTTGTGGCAACCCACCAAGCCTAAGGACCTCAGGTAAGGTCAGCATGGCGGGAGCCAGGCTCCTCCCACACAGCGTCTCTCCCTCCCCACATCAGAGGATAGCTCCATATCCAGTTCAGAGATGGCATCAGACTTTTCTCTCATTAGGAGGAGAAAATGAGGCAAGGAGCTAGCAGCTGGCTTCAGAGGATGGAAGGCTATTGAAGAACAAGATGTTCATTCATCCTGAGCAGAGCACAGGGCGATTTATTATGTCCAAGGATCACACACAAAACATCTTTGTGAGCACGAGGCCCCTTGCACAGATCGTGTGCCCACCACGCCTACGGCCATGTTCACGTGATTTTATCACTGTTGCATTTTGCACATAGAACCACTGAGGAAGCTCCAGAAAAGCGGGTGAGAGAGAGAGAGCTTATCCATATCACTGTGAAATGACACCAACCACCAAATCCAAACTTCCCTGAGATCTCTACCCCTTTTGTCAGAGTCAGGGTTACTCTTGTTATAATGAAAGACCAAGACCAAAAGTAAGTTGGGAGGAAGTGGCAGTTTGGTTTACACCCCCACACTACATGGTAGCCCTCACTGAAAGAAATCGGGACAGAACTCAAGCAGGGCTGAAGCCTGGAGGTAAGAGTTGATAGAGAAGACCCAAGGCCTTTGTTCCAAGAAGGAGGATTTCTTCATGTTCACAAATGCCTAGCACCCTCTGCCATGCGCAGCTCTCTATGTGTGTTGAGGGCAGAAACATTGACCACTACTGCACATGGTGCCTACCCTAGCCCAGGATGACACTACAGTCCCCATTCCCAGTTCTTATAGGAGTTTATCAATGGTGCCTTCCTGCTGTTTGGGAATGGCCTTATTGGAGGTGTGTCACTGGGGCTGGTTTTGAGGTTTCAAACGAACTGAACTCTTCCCATCATGCTCTTTGCTTCCTGACTGAAGATGAGGACGTGAGCCCAGCTGGCCCTGCCACCTTGCTCTCACCTTCCAGACCAGTAAAACCAATTAAGCTCTCTTTTGAAGATGTTACTTTGGTCATGATGTTTTGTCACAGCAATTGAAAAGTAACTAACACACCCTTGCTTTAAAATGAAAGTTCTCAAGAAACACGTCCCCAGGCAGAGAGCCCGAAGGTAGGTCTAGCCTTTGGAACCTGGGCGGCAGGATGCATCCTTCCCCACCACAGTACCTGCCTGGGCTTCTCCACTCCCTGCACTCTTGGCTGATACACTCAACTATGTACCCCGATGGTTGAGGTTGTACAAATAGTTACCTGTAGTCATAATCTTCTGAAAGACAGGACAACAAAATCAATGGGAAGAGAATCTGGAGATGAGCTGGACTTTTGTGCTTACAGGATGTTGCAGTCCCAAGATGATGCTCCTTGTGTTGCCCAAACTGCCAAGGCCTCTGTTCTTCCCAGCATTCTCTGCTCTCCCCTTCAGTGTGTCCTCTGCGATAGCCTTGCTGCTGTCCTCCAGGACTGCATATAACCATCCCAAAGGCACCAACAGGTATGTGTTCAAGGAAACTAGAGTCATCTCTTTGTCTTTAATTTATTCTAACATAAGCCACCAGGCATATGCGGCTCTGCACAGCCCACAGCCGCATCCAGCGCACAGCACACAGCACACAGCTGATGCCTTGGCCCCGTGCGGCACCCACACTGCTTCCTTCCATGCATGGTGCCGGCTGCTCTTCAGCATAGCTGCATCCGGGGTTATTCGGCTATTGCTGCATTAGTTCCCGTACTCCTGGCAAAAGGAACCCTCATTGGCTTTTCACTGTTTTAAAACCATTGGTATGCCTGCGAAAGCAGGGGGTGGTAGCAGCTTAGTCTGCTGTAAAGAAAAATAGAGAAAAGGAGAAAGAAAGAGAAGGGGGAAGGAGGAAGGAAGAGTAGGGAGGGGGAGAGAGAATGAAGACAGAGCAGAGGAGGGGAAAGGGAAGGAAAGGGGGAAGGAGGGAGGGGTGGGAAAGGAGGAAAGGAGAACAGAAGGGAGGGGAGAAGAGAAGGAGAGGTCAGTGATAGGGAGGAGAGAAGAGGGAAGGAAAGGAGAGGTAGAGTTTAGGAATCGAGGAAAGGGATTTCTATGAGTCTACATAGCTTTAGGCTGGGCTTAAATTTACAATCATCCCCACTCCTACCCCAGGATAGGACTGTAGCCCTGTGATACTACACTAGTGTACAAGTTCTCTCAGTTCTCTCTCTCCTGTGTGTGTGTGTGTGTGTGTGTGTGTGTGTGTGTCTGTGTGTCTGTGTGTCTGTGTGATTTATGTATTTGTGTAAATGATGGTACACATGTGAATACAGTTGCATGTGAAAGTCAGAAGTCAGTCTCTAGTCTCTTCCCCAAGTAACACCACCTTGTTTCTTGAGACAGGCTTTTACCGGCCTGGAGATCACTGATTGAGCAAGGCTGGTTGGCCAGTGAGCCTCTGGAATCCAGGACTCATCTCTGCCTCAAGTGGGCATTATGAGCTTTTATCGCCATCCCCAGATTTTCTGGGAATGATCTTGTGTCAGAGTTCTGGTGACGATCTCACTCAGCTCCTCATTCTCACAGAGCTAACCCTGGACTGACTGAGACTCCTCCCCAGTCCTTATCTTTAGTCTCTGCCTCCACCAACTCTTCCAACACACCTCCACAGGTCTCCACTTTGACTTGCAGGCGTGAGAGCTTCTTTTTGACCAATCCCTGTGATCTGATGTTAGACTCAAACTCAAGAACCACCACACCCCACTCATACATAGGCAGCCTTGATGCTGATGCTGATACAGATGCATATGCTGATGCTGCATACGAGCAAAGATGGGGGCAGTTTGGGACAGAAGGGGCTGTCGTTGGAGAACAAGGGCTGAAGGAGAGTCTCGTGCAACTTCATTGGGGCATCAGTTGGTGGAGGAGCTGAGCTCACCTATGCTACTCCAAACAGGGCACACACTGAGAAGAGGAAAACTACAGCTTGTACAAGCTCTTCCTAGACCATCCAAGGGCTGGGAGGGAGGCCCGAGTGGTACAAGAAAGGCTTGAGGGCAGATGGACACACAGTGTATCTTCTGGCGCTATCCTGACAAAGCAGAAGACATTCAGTAACATTTTAAAAACACTCCTCGAAGTTCACATGCCGGTGAGCAAGATTGACGATGATAGAGTCTCTGGCAAGCAGCGATTATTTTAATTCTGTCTTCTTCCTAATCTAGCTGAGAACTGGAAGTCCCAGGAGAGTAGGGACTTCCGCATGCAGGAAGGACATTAACTGTTTCACACAGGTGACACCTGCTTATAAAACCACAACCAAAAGGCAGGAGCCCTGTTGAAGTTGGGTTCAAACACCATCCTAGCATAAAGACCAGGATATATGGGGGTCTATCTTCTCAATGACTTCTCCATCCCGTCCCTATCAGTATTGTCATGGATCAAAGTGTCTTTGGGACATGCCCAACGTCGCCGTGGGTGGTGTCCATGAGCAGCCCGCTGATCTCAAGCACATCCTCCTCAACTCTGAATTCCTGGGCTGTTCAGCACTTTGGGAAGACGGGCAATCAGAATTCCCTTAATCCAGGCTTATCCCAGGCATCTGACCAGCAAGTGTCCCAAAGATTAACTACGTCTGACTATGCATATCGATGAGGGGGAAATTAATGCCTTGTTAAGATCCGAAGCAAGGAAAATCCACAACACCTAGATAGCGAAAATCGGGCCAAGGGACACATCTTGTCCTCAGCACAGCTGTCCGTACGACTTTGAGAAATGTTGGCACACTTTATTGTTAAGACACAAGACATGATTTGCTCTGTAGGAATGGTTACCAACAAATGAGCAGTGAACTGTGTGTACATATGGTTCTCTCTCTCTCTCTCTCTCTCTCTCTCTCTCTCAGCAACACTTGGCTATAGCACAAATACGTATGTGGTTGTTTGAATATGCTTGGCCCGGGGAATGGCACTGCTGGAGGTGCGGCCTTGTTGGAGGAAGTGTGTCACTGTGAGGATGGGCTTTGAGACCCTCCTCTTAGCTGCCTGAGGATGCTCAGTCTCTTCTCCTATGGCTGCCTTGGATCGAGACATAGAACTCTCAGCTTCTCCAGAACCATGTCTGCCGAGACTCTGCCATGCTCCCGCCTTGATGATAATGGACCGGACCTCTGTAAGCCAGCCCCAATTAAACCTTATCCTCATGAGAGTTACCTTAGTCATAGTGTCTGTTCACAGCAATGGAAATCCTAACTAAGACAATGTATAGATAAGGTACGAAATGTATATAATGTATATAATGTGTTTAATAGTGGTGTGGGGGAGGGGAGGAGGGACACGTCAGGGCAAACAAAGCAGGAAGATAAAAACCTGTTCTCGCTGCTGCAGGAGCGAAGGCCAAGTGGTGCCATCCTTTCCATTCCAACCTGAAACTGCTGACGTTCCAGGAGGAACGCCTCTGGCCTTGTTAGAAGAACCCATCAAGACCCACGGTTTGAGCCGCCATCAAGACTCTACGAGGGCAGGCCAGCTCATGGCTCCTGTGGCCTGGGAAAGGCTCAGTGAGTGCTATGTCAGAGCTGAGTCTTTGAAAGGCACCACAGTCCCCAAAGCAACAATCGCCTCCTCACTCACCCAGTGGTAAAATGCTCCCAGCTGCTATGTAGGGTTTACTGTCCACTGCAAGGCTTTGCTCTCAGGTCAAGAGACGAAAATTCACAATTCTAATACAGAAGAATATAGAAATTAAAAACACCTGAGCATGGCAGTATGCCCTTGTAATTCCAGAATGTGGAAGGATAAGGCAGGAGAAACAGGCCAGCCTAACACTGAAGAAAATGCAGCAAAAAGCAAAGTAAGATCTGGAGAGACGGCTCTGAAGTTAAGAGCCCTGGCTGCTATTACAGAGGACCCAGGTTTGATCTGAGCATTCACAAGGCAGTTCATAATGAATTATCTGTAATTCTTGTTCCAAGGAATTTGTCCTCTTCAGATTCCAGCACGGTTATGGTACACACACATATGCATAAAACAGTATATTTTTTTAACGGAAAAAAAAAAAAGCAAATTATGGACTGGAGAGATGGCTCAGAGGTTAAGAGCACTGGCTGTTCTTCCAGAGGGCCTGGGTTCAGTTCCCAGCACCATAGCTCACAATAACTGACTTTAACTCAATGTCCTGGGAATCCCCATGATTCTTTTACTGGCCTCTTTGGGCACCAGACATATATGTAGTACACAGAGATAACATGCAGCCAAAACATCCACACATATTAAAATTGAGTAAATAAAACAAAACACAACAGGGAAAGAGAAAGGAAAGGAAGGAGAAGGGTTAACAGGAGGCCAGAAGAAGGGAGAGCTCCTGTCTTTATACTTAAAGGTCCTATCCCAAATTGAACTCAGATAACTCAGGCTAAAGATGTGAGACCAAGGGCGAATGTGACTACAGAGACAACTGCTGACTGTGCCATCTATGTTCATTCAAAGTCCCAGACAATGACATGAGTGTAAATTTGTGAAAAATTGTCCAATGACCTTGAAGGAGTGTGAACCATAAAGCACAGGATGGGAGCTGGCACTGTAGGGCGTGGCAGGGAGGGGTGGGGCATCCATGAAGACATCTGGAAGGTGAATGGAACTCAGGCAGGGAAGAGAGGAGAGGAGAGGAGAGAGGAGAGGAGGAGAAGAGAGGGGAGGGGAGGAGAGAGGGGAAGAGGGGAGGAGAGGAGAGGAGAGGGAAGGGGAAAGGGGAGGAGAGGGGAGGGAAGAGGGGAGGAGAAGAGAGGGGAGGAGAGGAGAAGAGAGGAGAGGGAAAGGTAGGGAAGGGGAGAGGGCAGATGAGGGGAGGGAATGGGGAGGAGAGGGGACGGAAAAGGGGAGGAGAGGAGAGGAGAGGAGAGGGGAGGGGAGGAGAAGAGAGGGGAGGGTGGAGAGGAGAGGAGAAGAGAGGGGAGGCGAGGAGAGAGGGGAAGAGAGGGGAGGGGAGAGGGGAGCAGAGGAGAGGAGAAGAGAGGGGAGGGGAGAGGGGAGGAGAGGAGAAGAGAGGAGAGGGGAAGGGAGGGAAGGGGAGAGGGGAGGAGAGGGGAGGGGGAGGAGAGGGGACGGAGGAGGGGAGGAGAGGGGAGGGGAGGGGAGAGGGAGGGAGAGGGGGAGAGAGAGAGAGAGAGAGAGAGAGAGAGAGAGAGAGAGAGAGAGAGAGAGAGAGAGAGAGAGATGTTCAGGCAGCCTCACAGACCTCAAACAATCCAGCATCACACACAAAGGAAGTCTGTGAGTAAATCTGACTGAACCCTGGCCTCCTGGGAATGTTCACCCAACCACCAAAGATTGCTTCTATAAAGAGGACGTAGGTCAGTAGGCTCGAAACTTCATAAATGGAGGATTCTCTCTCTGTGCTTCTAACCCTTACCTAGAAGTATTGCCCCAAACTTATCCCACACCACCACTGGCTCCGTCACTACCTTTCAAAGACGCCAACAGCTCTGGCAAGAACCAACAGAGATGCCAGCTGGCCAGGGAGAGATCAGATGGCTCCTTTATTCCACACTGACTGCTGGAGAACCAAAAAAGTAACAACAGAAAGGGACTTTGACTCCTGTCCTCTAGAGTTGAGACCCCTCCCCCCAACCCATATTGAACAGTGATGCGGAAAGAAGTGGGAAATTAAAGATGGTTGGTATTGATTCCAAAAATACTTTTGCTTTGGGCAAAATACATCTTTAATTACTTTCCTAGTAGCTGTCATTTTTCATAAAGCCGTCTAGCCGAGTCCTGCCAAATCACGCAGCAAAGATTGTTTTCAATGAAATGCCATTTCGTAATAGCAAAGATCAGAGAAGGTTGTAGAAAGTTCCTTCATAGGAGAAGCTCAGCAAATGCCTCATACACCTGCAGAGCAGACACACTCCTACCCTCTGATTGTCACAAGGAAGCAGTAGACACAGCACCCACAATGCCCTTTTTTTTTCTCCCCATCTAATGTGAACTCCTCAGTGTAATGATTAGGACAAAACATATACAGACTTGTGCAAACAGCATCCACTATAAATTTCCTATTTTTGGTTAAATTTATTATTCAGACATTTAAACTCTGTTTCCCCCAAGTAGTTACACATACAAAGACCATGATAACACCAGAAATGTACAATTGTCTGAGAACATGGAATTTTGCTTATTTATTTATTTATTTATTTATTTATTTTAGTCCTTACTCATCTGAATCAGAGCAAGGGAGCAGAAATAACTAGCTTATTCCCATGTACAAGTTTGATTGGGAATGACTTGGAAAAACTGAAAATTGGGGGTAGGGGGGACTGTAACATACAGATACTCACACACACACACACACACACACACACACACACACACATACAAATGCAGATGCAGATTTACCTCTTAGCATTGGAATCAATATCCGAATCTAAAATTGATATAATTGACTGTCAATTAATTCCCTTGATGTTTTCACTAAGAGTTGGGAGCAGCAAGTGTCAGCAGCAGCATCTCTGGATTGTTCAGGAGACCTCAGATGCGCTAACACGGTGACGGATGGTTGATGGCACGCTGGAGGACAGAGTTCAACCCCTTGTCCATTTGTATACTGGCACCTTAAAGAGTGGAGCCATGCGGCACACGGGGCAAAGGGATCTCATTTGCCCCACAGCATCTTGTGTGGTGGGTCTAGACACCTGCCATTAAAACTTCACATGTCAGGGCTTCCTTTGATCACAAAGATTGGCAGGAGCTCCTCGCCACATTATGGGTGTGAGATGCATCAAAACAAACAGGCCTTAAAGACAGGGAAGGCTCAGACACTCATCTGGAATTGGAGCCAGATAAGAGAAAGCAAGAAGCTACAAAGGTTTAAAACACAGTCTCACAAGCTGTGGAGATAGATGTCTTGGTTGGAAAAGCACGTGCTATACAACAACATGAGTTCAGATCCCTGGAACTAATTTAGAAAACACTTGCTGCACCCGTAATACCAGTATTCTTAGACGGAGGTGGAGACAGGACAACCGCTTGGAAGGTCGTGGGTCACCTAGCCTGGAGTATACAACACAGTGGTGAGAATGAGGAACCCGGCTTCCAAACATGGTGGAAAGCAGAACCAACTCCAGAAAAGCTACCCTCTGACTGCCGTATGAATGATGCGTCATGTATGAGCCGAAACATACATGCATGTAGCACACTTGTAGCACACATGCACGCATATCTGCATACACGCATGGAACTGGAGTCTAGAGCTATCCAGGACACCATCTGCCTCAGCCCTTCCGACGACTACCTGGCTTCGGCGGGAGCTGTGGCCTGGCTCACGGACGCCGTCTCAGCTTCTCCTCCTGGCTTTCCCTCCCATCCACATTCCAACCTCCCCTGTGAATGTCAAGGAGAGAAGCCAAGGTCCATACCTAATTATCGTTGTGTCACCCTTCGCTGCTAACCGGTGGCATCTTCTGCCCAGACGGGAGTCTCATACCATCTAGTGGGGAGCTGAAAAATGATAGGAGATCAGCTAGCCGCCATGGAGAAGACTGGCTGAGCCAGAGATGATGGACGAGTGGGTGCACAGTGGAGTGGCGCTCTCTCCCCCAGATCCGAGCACACTTACCCTGAAGCAGGTCACCCTGGTCATGCTTAGCCTTCCAGGAAACCAGACGAAGATCGTTACTTAAATGAATGCCTGCCACCACGCACAGTGGTGACCACACTGGGCAAGCCTTTCTGATATCACCTGCCCTTTTCTTCCCATGGAGAGGAGGAATATCTTTGCTGGTGATTAGGGACCCAGGATCGCAAGCCTGTGTGGTGTGTGTGTGTGTGTGTGTGTGTGTGTGTGTGTGTGTGTGATGGTCAAGCCATGAGAGCAACAGATGGCCAGGGTCATATCCTTCGCTCTGTCACTTGCTTCAGAGGACATCCTGTGTGGGTCATAGGATAGGTCCCTAGTGTGAATTCCACAGGGCTTGGTGACCTGAACTCAGAAGCAGAATGGGGGTGGAAAAGCTCTGCTGGAAGCCTTACCTCTCATGACCCTGTGACATTTGCCAAGCACAAGATGCCAGAAAAAGAAAAGTCAGGGGTATTTTTTTTTTTTTTTTTTTTTTTTTTTTTTGCTAGAAAGAGAAACCACATTCTCTGATTCCAATTGTTTATTGGGGAGTTAAAAGTATAAGTTCTCTTTTTAAAGGACCCAACAAAATAAATCGAATAAAGTAAAATAAAATTCAGCGAGGAGGCGCTTGCGAGTTAATGTCATAAACTCTCCTTTGACAAGTGGCTTTCCATCACTGAACAGCTCCGTCGATGGCCTCGGGATGGTGGCCCAACCGTCAGCTGGCAGATGAGGGACGGATCCGCTTGTCAGGAAGCCAGCAGATTGCCCTGCAGTTGTTTGTAATGACAGGCGACAAAGAATGGCTGTCCAGAGCGATCTCTTGCTTTACGAGCTCGGCAGTGGGTATCTAGGGACGGCCGATAGCACCCTGGGCAACATGTTCCCACCTGCACAGTTCCTTAAGGCCACACTCTGTCCCACAATTTACACCCCGGGCCTGTTCATTGACTGTCATCCAAGTTACAATAAATATCGTGGTAAAGATTATGAATCCTTGTCCTTGGGATTCACCACACGCCCTGTGCTGAGATTTCTTTTTATTGTCACACTGAAACCTTTCCAATCACATTTTTTTCACATTTGATCTTGATTGTCTTAAAAAATTAATCAGACACATGTTCACTATGTTTTTTTTTTATCCAACTGTCTCCAGAATGTTTTTTGACAATTTAGAAAAATGTTTTGAAAAATGGTAAAAGGAAATATTTAAGTAATTAGGGAGCCTCACGTTGCTGGGCCAAGTGAAGTAGGAGAAGGCAACGGAAATATGTTTTACATATTTGTTTAATTATTTTTAAAGTACAATGAAATTGCATCGCTCTGGGGGGGAAAGATTTATAATCTGGTCTCTCTGTCTGGTGCTTACCTCTTTGGAGACTCTGTGTGTAGCTGACGGGACAGCAGCTGGGTCAAGGATTGGCTTCCATTGAATACAAGTGCTCCCCACCACATAATGTCCACCAGACCTCCTTCAGCCTCTTCAACAAACAGACGAAGTCAAAAAAACATATGCCTGCATGCAGAAGCATCTTGAAGGCGTCTCAGAACCAGACTGCGGTCCCGGGGACCTCCCAAATGGAACGCTTGGTGCAGCCACTGTGAAAACCAAGCTGCCATGTGTTTCGTGTGCTCTTTCTAGATGCCAGGCGACCTCAGAGCAAGGGGCCCCGCCACAAGCCCATGCCACCCCACAAGCCCATGCCACCCCGACTCTGAGAACAGGACATGGCAAGCATTCAAAATGACTGTTGAGATGGCTGCGTCCGCTAGACCCGGGGTCCAGAAAGGGTAGTATTCTTTTATTTGTTTGTTTTTGTTATTGTTGTTTTCTGGATTGCAGGCCGTTCTTACCAAGAAGGGGGGGCACAGTCTAAGAGAAGGACTCATATAACGAAAAAGACCACTTCTAGGGGCTAGAAAAATGGGTCAGAGGTTAAAAACAGATCGGTGCTTTTGCAAAGGACCCATGTTTGCTTCTCAATGCTCACACTGGGCAGTTTACAACCAACCACTCCAGCACCTCTGATGTCTCTGCAGACACCTTCACTCATATGCATATATATATCCTCTCTCATACATACACAGATAAATATAACAAGTGAAATAAACCTTTTTTAAAAAGAAAGAGACCACTTGCTACTACTCAGTTGACAAGCTATCCTTTGATTCTGACACTACCCACCCGTGGTGAGAATAAACTACCTAATTCCAAGTAAGACTGTCCTCATTTGAGGCACTGGTCACCAGCCCTGGGGGCGCTAGTTCATTCATGCTTGTCACTAATCTGGAGAAGTCTCATGAGCTCTCTGGTTCACTAACTCACTAGAATGACAGTGAGTGTCGGGAGATTGCTTTCAACCACAATCTTAGTAGGAAACATACAAACTAGGACCAGACAAAAGAAGCACACAGAAAGTGAGGTCTGAGACAGGGCCTGGCATTTAAGGTTTTCCTCCAACCAAGACTCATCCCTGAGATCCTCTGCTGACTTGGTTTGGTTTGTGAGAAAGGATCTTGCTATGGACTTCAGACTGGTCTGCGTGTGCAGGGTCGACTCAAAATCCTCCCACATCTGCCTCTCCCTCTTGAGTTCTGGGGTTACAGACAGGGGCTACCATAAACAGCTTCAGACTTGGGGGTGCCATTTCATAGGCATGGCTGATGACATCGTTGGCCAACTAGCTGAATTTAGTCCCCAGGGCTCTCCCTTTCTCCTCTGAAAGGCATGGTGACTCAAAGACCATGACAAGTCTTTCTGATGACCAGGCATCTTGAACCCTTTCATTAGTCTAAAACTCAAGGCATACCCCCAAGAAATTCATGAAGAGCAAAAATAGTCAAACCTGTCACCTAGAAAACCCCAAGGATTTTAGTCTGTCTCTCTGGAACCAGGGATGAACCAAATTCGATTACATTCTGAGAGTTCCTTGGGTGACACTGGCCCTTTGAGATCTGACCATTCTTGGCCAAAATCTACATCTTTACCATCATTTCCATGGCATATATGAAAGTAAAATTCCAATTCTACGACTCATGTGGCCACCTGGAACTGTCACTCACAAGAGACCAGCTACCTCTGGCTTGTGGCCTGTGCCAGCTGCCTCTGGTCCCCTCTGAGTCTAAACTAAGACATGACTTTATCTCTGGCTTCCAACTGTATTCCTCTTGCACTGAGTCTTTTGACTTTAGTCTTTTCCTCACTGAGTGCTGGAAGTCCGAATGAGGAATCCCTGCAGACGGTGCCTGGCTATTGCCTCAGATAGATTTGTGCTGTCCTTGGGAACAAGGCACAGCATCTTCCTGCCTTTCCCTGGAGCATCTCAATGGCCATCTTCCCATTCCAGTGTCCTTTGGGATATTGTCCCCAGGGGCACAGAAACAAGCAACATTTTTTCTTCCAAATCATATAGAGTTCCCTTTTCTGGGAAGAACTCTTGGGAGTCCCCTCACCCCATTTCTGATATGCTTCTCGGGAGTGCTACATTACTGCTGGGAACATAAATGATTCCATGGGAATGCCAGCACATGTGGAGTCTGTCAGCAGTGACAAGACAGGGGTATGGCTGCTTCTACATGCTGTCCCACTACATCCTCTGCAGGCATGGGTGTGAGAGGTGGCACAGGCTTCAGTCAACCCTTGATGAACTCTGGACAAAAGACACTTCTCAGAATATTTGGATTCTGGTTTCCATGTAGACAGTCTTGCTGGCGAGATGGGGCAGAAACTATCCAGGAGAGAATGTTCCACTTCATGTTGGTGGGAAGAGATGTTCCACGGACTTGCTTAGCACCTTCAAAGCCACAGCCCTGGGCCAGGGAAACTCTGATATATCTTCTTCACCCTCCTGCTTCTCTCCCCAAGGGGCCCTTAGCCAGGTACATGTTTCCCTAGGCTCTGTAGTAGCCAGAACAAGGCAAAGCCCTTCCCCTGCTCAGGCCCAGGCTACTGTTTCATAGGGCTCCCTGCTTTCTCTCTGGGTTTCCAGAGGCAGCCAGGAGCTGTGTGACCTCTAAAGGCTAGGATAACTTAGCCAGAGAAAACCACAACCTGATGATACTTTAACAGACATGTTCCAAACCCTTTGGACTTTTTCCGTGTTTTATTCCTGTTTTGTCCCTTCAACAAGCTTTTAGTGGTAGTTCTAGGATGAGCTAGAGGAATTTATTCACTACAGTAATGTCAGTGGAAGGATTTATTCACTGATAATAACAAGCAACAAACACAACAAAAACAATAAAGAGATAGCATCTCCTCACAACTGGGACAAAATTCCTGACTGTCTTGGATTTTATCCTCTTGCTATGTTAGAGCACTAGGGCCCTGATGAGCTTAGGGAGATAAAACATTTGTTTCAGCTGATAGGTGACAGTCGTCATTGAGGGAAGCCAAGGCGGGAACTTGAAGCAGAACCCTTAGGGGAATGCTACTTGCTGGATCTCTCGCTGACTTACTCCCAGCTGTTCTTACACAGCCCAGAACCACCTGCATAGAGTGGTACCACCCACAGTGAACATGACCTCCTACATTGATTAATAATCAAGACAAATCCCCACAGCCCAGTCCACAGCTCTATCTTATCCAGATGATCCATCCATGCTAATCTGTGCTAAAATGACATTTTAAGTTAATTTGCAGGAGAAAAAATTCATTGCGGCTTACAGTTTTAGGGGACAACAGTCTACAGTTTCAAGGAAGCCATGGTGACTTTAAGAGCTTGCAGCTGGTTTGTTCACATCTCGGAAGATTAGGAAGAAAGAAAGGAGCTTGGGCAGACCTGGAGGCAGATATAACATTCAAGGCCCAGCCCTATTGGTTTATGTTTCTGAGCTATGGCCCATCCAAAACAACATCACTGCATAATCATCAAGTATTCAAACACATGAGAGCAGTGGTTCTCAACCTTCCTAATGTTGCAATCCTTTAATGCAGTTCATGTTGTGGTGACCTCCAATCAAAAGTTGACTTTTATTGATTGCTACTTTATGACTATAATTTTGCTATTATTTATCTAATGTAAATATCTGATATGGAGGATATCTTAATTCAACCTCTATAAAAGAGTCATTCAATCCCCAAAGGAGTCATAACCCACAGGTCGAGAATCACTGCATTAGAACCATAACCATTCCTGATGTTAAGCCCCTTTCTCACTCGCTGAGATGGAACCCTTTGCCTACTTTATCTAGTGCCATTTTTTTGCAACAGGCTTCTAAGGTTAGGGAAAGAGGGGAAGGGGTACTCCCAATTATGATGTAGACTCTGAGGCTCAGAGAATACCACCACTTTTTTCCAGAAAACTACAGCCAGTCCATGGAAAATCTGGACTTTTATTTAATTATTGGGGACTCCATGGGCTGGGTGAGCCTGCAGAGAGCTCTGGGAAGACCTGCACCCAGCCTAATCGGAAGACAGTTATACACTAGTATCTAATGAGGGCCACTTGCTTTCCCAGGGAAGTAGCTGCTGATGCTTGTAGAGAGTGGATCCATTTGCTTCTCACATCCCAACTCTGCAAGGAACAAATTCATCGTTTCTAAGGAACAAGGTCGTTGTCTCATCTGATACATTGTCAGGCCAAGCTTTACCTGCAAGCAACTCTCCGTGGCTTCTGGTGACAGAAGGACACTGATCTAGCCACCAAGAGGTAAAAGCAGAGATCTGAAAGTCTCAGCTGCTGAATGTTTTGAACTGGGTTCCTGCTGGCTGTATGGCAAAGGGTTATCCTCACATGTTTGCTTCTCTTTGAGGTTCCTACTGGGAAGAATCAAGATCCCGTAGACTTTCCAACATGACCCCACCAGGGCATCAAGAATGGACCTGAGGGATTGATGCTCAACTCCCACAGTAAAGTAACTATAGACAATCATCGCAGGAGAGAGGGATCCTACAAATACCAATAAGTGGGCAAATTAGCCATGAAGGGATGAAGACTGCCAGGCCCCTCCTCCATAGCTAAACTGCATGTGGATGTTTCAGAGAGTTTATGGCATCCACTGCAAACACCAAGGAACTAGAGCAGAGAATTTGCCTCCACTTTATCCCAACGACAAAGACCATACAAGGGATTTCCCTGTATGGATGGAAGTTTCACACAGTAGAAATGACCTCAGCTGCTGTGGAGTATGCAGTCTAGTAGAGAAGACACCCACTCATTCACACCCTACCCACACAACTTAAAGTTCAAGCTGCTGTGTGTACTATGAAGGAAGTAGCTGGTGTTGCCAGGCAAAGGGAAAGAAGCCATGAAATGACTTCGTGGAAGCATGCGCAAGCCAGGTTACTGAGAATGTGGTAGCACACAGTGAAAGGAGATGCTATT
Source organism: Apodemus agrarius (assembly GCA_964023405.1). Lineage (NCBI taxonomy): Eukaryota > Metazoa > Chordata > Mammalia > Rodentia > Muridae > Apodemus > Apodemus agrarius. The sequence continues at coordinate 24,781,497 of OZ030005.1, forward strand.
TTCTGCATGCCAGGCACTGCTGATGGATTTTAAACAAGGGAGAATGAGATTTGATGTATGCTTTCAGAGCGGTGTTCGGGCTCCTGTGTGGAAAATGGATTGACCAGCACAGATGTAGAGGTGAATGACTTTTGGCGTCATGAGACATAAAACAATGTGGCAAGATGGGAACAAGGAAGGTAAAATGACAGAATGAAGTCATACGTTAAAGAGGAGGGAAGGGGTGGAAGAGATGGCTCAGATACAAAGAATACAGACCACCTTCACCTTCGGGAGGGCATGAGTTCGAGTCTCAGCATTTACACTGGGTAGCTCAAAATCTCCTGGGACTGCAGTTCTAAGGGGTCTAATGCTGTTTTCTGGGCCCTGCAAAGCCCTGCACTCACATATGCAGAATCATCCAGGATGCATACACAATTCATAATTAAAACCAAAATGTAAATTTAAAAGGAGGCTTAAAAATGTTAAGTTCATACATTCCAAAGGATTTTACTTGTTTATCAGGATATCAATTCTGATGCAGAAGTGGATAAAGAATAGATGTTTGGTGACAAAAGATACCCCCACAAAGGAATTATAATTAGGCTATAGCTCCCAAAACCCTCCAAGGCCATTGAAATGTTTATCAACCTGTTCAGATAAGGTCTTTCCAGGAATCTTCCTTCACAGGACCCACGCTCGCTTAGCTTTTCATTTCTGCCTCCACCATGTCTCAAGTAATCCCACCAGTCCTCAGAGATGTTACCTGATGATCATTCCTGACTGTGTATCTTCTGTCCATGCTTCTCCAAGTCCCTACGTTCGACTTTTCACAACTCACATTGGCCATACCACCATCACCAAGACCAGTGAATCCCAAGTGCCTCTCAGCTCCACCAACCTTGAGTGACAAGAATTCCCAGTTATCCCCCAGGCTCACTACTTCTCACTGTCCCTAGGCCCATGTATTTGATGGATTTGGACTTTGGTTATAGTATACAGCAGTAGAAGAGGAGATTTGTCTTGTAGGAATTACCGAATCCTGCAAGAGCCTTTAAGAGCAGAGTTATGTCTCCAGTCAGTGGGAGAAAAGGAACTCAGATTCAAATTGAAGGAGGTTCTTTGTCACTATGGGTGACACTGAATGTTGGAGAACCTCACTTGAGAGAGCCCCTAGCAGGTGAGCAGAATTGGAGAATAATTGAATAGTGTGACCAAATGGGGAAGACGGACTGTGATGGCTAAAGTTGTGTTTTAAGTTTTAATACTGTGCTTGAGGTCTATAAAAACAAAAATTCCTCTAACCTGCAAGCCCCACTTTCCCAAGGACAAATAACTTCCTGAAATGTTGGGGGCTGTTGTTCATGTTGTTCATGATGTTCACATGTTCTCACTTCTGGAAACAAACTTGGTTGCCCCAGCTGCACAGCATGTGATTGATCACATGTAGGCAGGAAATGCATAGGTAGGTAGTAAGTTAGGATGTATACTTGCTCCTGATTCAACAAAGGCCTGAATAAGGCCCTGGCTAATGTAATTTGGCACCATATTCTGGGAATCTTGGGTATGAAACTAGCCAGTGCCCATTCTCCTGTCCAGTAGTTAATAAGGCTTGCTTCAAATTTGTCTTAAAATTGTAGTAGTGATCCTATTCTTGCCTAGTGGGGTTAATAGGACAAGGATGTCTGTCTTCAGAAAATGTATTTATCAGGGCTCTCTATAAATCTTATAGAATACACCCCCACACACCTCCATATATGTATATACACATACATACATACATACATGCATACATACACGTGTGTGTGTGTGTGTGTGTGTGTATGTGTGTGTGTGTGTGTTATTAAAGTGGTATACAGGTTGTGTGTGGTCCAACTATTCCAACAAAAGTGGTCTTCTGATGGAAAGTTCAAGAATATAACACTTGTTGAGTCCATGCGGCTCGATGTCTTAGCTTGTCTTCAGTACAGATCAGAATACTCAAGAAGTAGGCTCTAATTTGAAGAAATGGACTTGCCAGTGAGAGTAAGAGCAAACAGGCCAAGAACAAATGCTCCTTTCTTCCAAAGGTTTTATATAGGCTTCTACCAGAAAGTGTAGCTCAAATTTAAGGAGGGTCTACCCACCTTAAAATGGGTATTCTGCATCAGAATTGATATCCTGATAAACATGTAAAATCCTTTGGAATGTATAAACTTAACACAATCTTCTTTTCCCCTGATGGAAGGGCTGAGGAAACTATCATGTTACACTGAGACCTACAGCTCAGATTCCTCCCCTTGCTGTAACCACCCCTCTCTCACATGTCCACCAATAAAAAAAAAAATTTTAATAGGCTTAATTTCTAGCTTTCTTCATTCTGTTACAATAAAGACTCTATGAAACTGCTTCCACACAAGATTGTATTTGGGGCAGTCTAAACATTCTCAGGCCATGGACACTCACATTTAATTCTCAAATAAACTAACTTATTCCCTTTGAGGTGCGAGATATAAATGCTGTGGGTTTGTTTATTAGACTGTTTGTTCTGAGGCACTCAACATGTAGTGGCTGATGGAGGATATATATTGAGCCTGTATGGTGAAGAAGTCTATATGTAAGGTAGGAGGAAGAGAAGAGTGTGGAGCTTTAAAAGCCAAGAGAGATGGGGGTAGTATGGCGGTATGCATGTGTGTCTTAAGGTAAGCTCTTCTGTGTAGTCATGCTCACCAAAAATAACAAGTAAAATATATCCTTAGGAATTGACTATAACTGAAAGATGACCTTGACATAATAAATTGCGGATGTTGTAAAAGAATCAAACTTGGATTTGGAAGAGTGGGAAGGGGAGGCACTCATAGGTGTATTGGAACCTTTGGGGGAAAGAAAAACCAAGCAGTGCCAGCAAGGGAGGGGTTGACTGAAGAAGCCATGATCTTGAGGCCATGCAAGAGATGGGAAGCCAGGCACCTAAAGTAGGGTGGGCCTTAAAAGACAGTTTGTCCTTTGTGAAATCAGTCACACAGAGGGGATACTGGGACAGGGCACTGTTTAAAGAGAACAGGGAAAGGATTTAGAATCTTTACTTTTCTCAATCTAGTGAGAAAATCTGGTGAGGCTGACACAGGTTAATTGGGCAGGGCTGGTTTGGCAGGCTGGGGCTTAGAAATGACTGAAATTGAACTACTGGAGGCAAAAACTGACAGGAAGCCCTGAGAGGCAGGACTTTAAGCCCGGTGATGATCCATTTGAGCAAGATTTCCAAACAGGCTGATGGCCTCTCCATCACTGAGAGAAGCCAAGGTAGGAACTTGAAGGAAGAACTGAAATGGAAGTCATGGAAGAACTCTAATTACTGCCTCATGCCCCATGACTTGCTCAGCCTGCTTTCTTACTGTATACAGTTTCACTGGCCTAGGGGATGATACTACCCACAGTGGACTGGCTCTTTCCACACACCAAACATAAATCAAGAAAGTGTCCCCACAAACATATCTACAGGAGATGTGATGGAGGCATTTTCTTAACTACAGTTTTCTTTTCCTAGATGACTCTCAGTTGTGGCAAACTGCCAAGCCCTAGCTAGCACATGGCTCATGGATGTTTCCTTCAGCACCAAATGCTATGCTGATGGCAAGATTAGACATCAATTTCTTTCTCATCTTCTCACATGACTAGAACCTCCTGCAATAAGAATTGTGTCTTTCCCATCTAGTGAAGGAGGTTGTACCCATTCACAGGCAGTTTGTCCTGGATGGATAGGAAGAGGAGCCACAGGAAGAACAGACAGTGAAGACAGTGCAAGATCATTAGTGACAAACAGCACTACGGGATGGTTACCACTGGCCATACACAATGCCCATGCCTTCAAAGGGTATTAGCCTTGGACTGTAATACTAATTTTCAAATCTATGGATAAACCCAAGGGTTTTATTTTTGTTTTGTTTTAAAATTTGAGTCCAAGTAAACAGAAACACCTAGAAAGAGATTTCTAAAATATGATCTTGTTATTTAGAAATTAATAAAAGAGGGGCTGGGGAGATGAATTGGTATTTAAGAGCACTGGGTACTCTTGAAGAAATACAAGCTGCATTCCCAGTGCCCACATAATGGTTCACAACTGCATGTAACTCAGTTCCAATGGACCTGACAACCTCTTCTGGCTTCCATGGGTACTCCACACATGTCATTCAAATAAATACATGCAGGCAAAACACTCATACACATAAAATGAAAGAAAATAAATCTTTTTTAAACATGAATGAATAGACTCACACAGACTCTCCAGCAACCAGCTGTCCCTCTAGGCCAGTGGGATGGGACCAGGATAGGATGGGAAGATGCACAGTTAAACCTGACCCATGAAGCTGGGCCACAGAGTCAGTTCTTACACTCCCACACGGTCTGTAAGTCCAACCTCTGTGACCACTCTTCAGTACCCTAGTGACACATCCCAGTGACGCCCTAGGAATAGCTCTAACAAATGCCTTGTGTTTCTCCAGCATGGTCCCCTGTGGACAGCTTACACTCCTAGTAAAGTTGCTGTATACGAGTAGATGGGGGGATCCATGCACGCTGGGCAGAGAAGAGAGAAAGGTGCCAGGACTGAAGGAAGTAGCATGGAGAAGATCTGAGCCAAGCAGCCAAGAAGGGCTCAACGGGAAAGACGGTAAAGCTTCCACGAGCTTGAGGATGCCTTCTGGGTCCGGGCTTTCTGTGCATACTAAGCAAGTCACCAAGTCTCCCTCTTCCCTCTGAACATTAGGGCTACAACTGAATGAGGGTTAAACTCTTTCTGGATTCAATTGTCAATTGCTCCACAGAGAGAAGGAAGAGGGACCCATGAAGTGTGTCTGGTTTGAATCTGAAAAGTTTCCCATAGGCTCATGTTCTCAACACCTTTCCCTGGTTACTGGTTCTGTTTAGGGAAGGTGTGGAGCCCTCAGGAGGGAAGACCTGCCTGGTAGAGGAGGGTCAAGAGAAGCAAGCCACTAAAAGCATCTCTCTAAAGGGTATACCTTGGCCCTTATTCCAGAACACATTTCCTGCTTCCTGGTCTTAAGCACATGAACTGCCACAGAACCACTGTGGACTGAAACCCCCTGAGACTGTGAGCCAAAATAAAACTTTATTCCTTTGACTTGCTTCTGTCAGGCACAATGCATGTGGTTAGATACAGAGTTCCTTAGTGGGTGGAAGAGACACACATAGTTGCTCCATTTGCGTCACAGAGGTGTACATGTAGTTTATACAGAGTGACCCATACTGTAATTGCCTGTGGGTCTGTCATTCCGATAAAGGCATTTATTTAAATTTTTTAAAGATTAATTTATTCATTTTATGTATGTGAGTACACAGTCACTCTCTTCAGACACAGCAGAAGAGGGCATTGGATCCCATTATAGATGGTTGTGAGCCACCATGTGGTAGTAGAATTGAACTCAGGTCCTCTGGAAGAGCACTTAGTGCTCTTTACTGAGTCATCTCTCTAGCCCCAGATAAAGGCATTGAAAGTCAATTCTGACCCACACCAATAACAACAACATCAATGTCAGAGGAAACAGGAAAGCTAGAAATGACTATTGTCCAGACTGTTGCTCTTTTCTGAGTTCTGAGAACATACAAAGCCCTTGACTTAAGGTCTGTGCCTTGGCTCCTCCTGTTGCAGTGTTGATCCCACAGTTTTATGTTACAGTGACAAAATAACTGATGAAATTACTATAAGAGATGAAATAACTGTTTGGTTCATGGATTCAGAGGTTTCATTCCAAGGTCAGCTGGCCCCGTTGCTTTTAGACCCTGTGCTGAGACAGAAGCATTATGGTGGACATGATGGTAAACACCATGGTAATGGAGGGCTAATTGCTTTCATGGAGGCCAGGAAGCAGAGAGGACAGAATGCTAGCACTCAACTGCATGTCTCCTTTCTCCCCATTTTATTCCATCGAGGGGCCCAGCCTAGGGAATGGTGATGCCAAATATAGGCTGTGCCTGCCTTTTCCCTCATGGGCACACCCCAAATGCACTTTGCTAATTTCCTTGATGTCTCTCAGTCCAGTAAAGTTGTCAATCAAGGTTAACCCTCGAAGTGCCAAATAAATAAGATCAAACAGAATAGAGAATACAGGGAGTTACCACTTTCTTACATCTCCTTTGAAAGGAAGGGAATCTGTTTTAGAAGGTGCTGGTTTATGCCTCGTGGGCCAACGATGAATCCCGTTTCTATGATAAGCCCATCAGTACCTATTGAGCTGATTTCATTTAATATGATTGTCATAGACGAGTCAAACCATGGGAGCTGAACAATAGGATTCCAATATTCAGACCACTGCAGAGGACAGCCTTGTACACAGCTAAGCATTCTTGGAATAAGAACTGCTTGAAGAGAGACCATGCAGGACCTGAGTGGGTACTGGGCCCCAAGAGATGGCAGTGTTTTTCACCTACTGCAGCCTTTGAACAATTTGTTTTCAATAACGAGGAATGGACCCAGGACCTCACATGTACTAAACAAGTACTTTACCACTGAGCCATGTTCCCAGCCCCTTGATATTTTTTCTTGTTCTTTTGAAACAGAGTCTTGCTGAATTGCACAGGTCTCGAACTCACTAGTGTAGCCCTGGCTGGCCTTGGAATTGCTGTCTTCCCAAGTAGCGGGGCTTTAGGCTTGGACTGCCAGGTTTGGCTGAGTCTTTCTCTGCAGCAGGCTGTCTGAGAGACACTGAAGGACCGCCTTCCTTTCCAGCCTCAGTTTGCCTTCCACTGTATCAGAAGGAATAGTCCTTGACTTTTAAGGTATAGGTTGGGGGAAGGAAGGTGACAGAGGGGAAGTTACCCACATCTTACCCGGTCCCTTTTTACCAGAGAGCCTTCCTCATGGGTATCGGGATGGAAAACATAGATGTAGGTTCAACTACACACCCTTGGCTACAGAAAGCAGCAGAGGCAAGTGAAAGGCTAATAAAGTCTAAGTAAAAGAAGGGATGGCTCATTGCACAGGTTTCCCAAAGGAGATCCAGGATTCTGTGATGCACCGGGATTCGTGTGGATGCCAGGAAACTGCAATTAGGAACTTCATTTCCAATCCTTCTGTTTGCTTCGAGCATTTAGCCTTCCTGTGACAACAGTATGCTGAGGCCCAATGTTGTAGCCATCGCCCTTTCACATAGAGGAAGTTCTTGCTGTTGTCCTCTGTCGTGAGGGACGAGCTGGTGGGGGCCACCTGGAGAGCATCATAAGCTAGGTCAAGGACCGCAGCCAACCGCCTTCATGTTTCCTGAAATTGTTCCAGTGAGAAGCACCCTCCTCGAGATGGAGAGTGGAAGAAATACAAAAGAGAGTCCAGAGTGGTGTTTCGTGTGCATCACCTCAAACTGTGCGCAGGGCCAGCTCATCTCCACCGCACCAGGGGCATGCTCTGCACCTTGAATGGATGGAGCGGCACTTGCAGGGCCACCCTACTTTCCCTGGCTCCCAACTAGGCTTTTGCTCTGTCTGCCGCTGGACTCCGGGGCCAGGATGCAGTCTGGCAAAGTGGCGGCGCGCGTGGGGCTGAGTGTGGAACTCTTTGTAAGCACATCTGGACCGCTCTGCAAGGAGAAGCTGCTGACAGACTGTTTGCCAATAAAGAAAGTCGCAGAGCCTAATAGCAATCAGATGGGGCTCTGGTTTGGCAGTGCTTCTCAGGATGTACCTAGGCGGGACCCGGGCAGCTTTCTCCCGAGGGAACCCAAGGCAGTGCAGACTCATGGCTCCCTCTGCTACCTAAGAGCCAAGAAGGCTCTTTCCCTTTTGTGGGGGCTGGGACTTCGGGACTTCGGCCTAAGGCGTTCAGAATCAGAAGCATTACCTCCAAAGCTCTGGCCCAAACAGCTGGCTTCTACTGGACCCTCTCCCCCTTGATTAGCATATTGATATAAGGAGCCAAAATTCTCTGGTGCCCAGAATTCACTGCCATCTCATTACCTCACACGGTCGTCTTCCCAAGGTGAGTCCTCGAAGCGACTTTGAATCTTAGTTTTCTGTTAACTGCCTGGTACCAGGTTTGAGCAGAGAAGTTACCCAAATGGTCAAATGGGAGGGCTTGCTTATTCCCAGCTCCAGCGTCTTGGTAGCAGCCATGTAAACCCACACTGCAAAGAGAAATCTTAACCTTTGTGGTCAGTAATAACACAGGGGATTGGACCTCTCTGAGTGGGAGCAGAGGGAGGAGGCTTTAACAAGTTCACCTTCCCTCTGTGTCTCCGTTTCTTCACCCAAGGAACTATCTGGAAATTTCTAGAACGTCTCTGAGCCTCGTATGAACATCTTTGCACTAGGTCCTGCCCCAGTGTCCATTGGATCCACAGTTCCAGGTGGGCATAGGTACCTCTTGATTCTTGTCTGAAAGGAGGTGTGGGCATTTCTGATGAAGAGAACATTCCTGGCCTTACATCCAAAAGCCTCAGCTTTTTCTAGTCTTTTTTTTTTTTCTAGCTTTGGTCCCACCGGTGAAGCAGCTTTGTACTTCACCTCCTAAACTTCTAGCATTCTCAGTGTGCACCCTGGCACTTGGTGATCACAAGATGCCCCCCTGTGACATTTTTATCTTTGCAGAAGCAGAAATATGGAAGAAAGTGTGGGGTCAAAATCCCAATGGGATATCAGGGTACTGCCTCAGACATGGTGCAGAGACGAGAGAAAGAGTGGGATTGTTGGGGTATCCTCACACCCCTGTACTCCTGCAGGGCGTCCTGTCCGTTCTATTATTAGGGCGAGGAAGCCAGCCTGGGATGCAATCAGCACAGACCTCAAACTGCTGTTTACAAATGTGGGACATTTGCTGAGACCTAAAATGTTCTTCCTCAAATACATTCTCCCCCACCCCCTTTTGGTTTTTAAACCCATGTGGATTCTGAGGGAAATTGAATCCATATGTTTCTGGTTCATTTGCACTGAACTCATCAAAATGTAATTTTGCAACATCTAGCTGAAGTCCAGGATGCCTTTAGAAGCCTCATTTTTATGCCTTTTTACAAGGCCCTCTCCCTTGGAGACAGGAAGTTAGCCTTGCCAAGAGTGGACAGAATTCCAGCCAAGCAGAAGTTCTGCCCTGGGAATCCCAGGAGGTCAAGAGAGCATTTTATCTCAGACCCACCTCCATCTTCAGTCTCAGAGCTGGAGGCTGCAAGAGGTATCCAGCAGGAAGGGGTCATACCTGAGTGGAAACCAGATTGTTTACACAGTGGCTCAAGTGTCCACAATTGAACAGAAGAGGTCAGCTAGCTCCATTGTGGTGGTGGGGACTCTGGGGGCACAAGGCAGGAAAGAGAGAGTAAAGACACAGATGAACCAGACAGGTACTGAACACCCTTCTGGACTGAGTGGCTGTAGGGATGAGAATGTGCTTTGGACAGCTGAAGGATAACGGAGAGAAATAGATGTGGTCCTGACCTGGCTCCTTTATCAGCGCACTGTGGGCTCTTGGTAAGTTAATGGTCATTTAAAAGTAAAATGTCCGTCAGCTAATAAGGCTCTGGTCACAGGCTGCAGCTTACACACAAATACAAATGCGGGGAAGGAGAGGGGTGCCTTGGGGTCATGGTTGGTGGAGGCAGATAAGTGGGGAATTTGGATTCTGGTCCTGAGTCTGGTACACTGTGACAGACTCAAATATGTGCTCTAATTAATTAGAATACCTTCCCAGGCCCTGTCCTTAACAATTACTTGGGCAAAGGAAAATAGCACATCTTCCAAGAGTCTGCAAGGTCCAGGTGCACTTTGCCTTGGTCAGCTGAGGGTGGTGACTGCCAGCCAGCTTGCCAAGCTGAGTATAAGCAGGAGCTGGACCAGAAGCCTCGATCCAGACAGCACTGCCTCCTCCCCACTTAGGAAGACTTCGGAGGATGACAGGGAGGGCTCCTAGACTAGGAAGATTTGAAGCGGTAAAGCCAGCTTCAGTTGGAGTCCACCTGATCCCTACACCCCCAACTAAGGACATTGACCTTAGCCATGTACCGTGCAGGGTAGCCCGCACTCATTTGTTGGGTTAGAGTTAGGGACCGTACGGGGCTGCAGCCTGAAGTTAGCTTGACTTCCATGAACACTCATCCCTTCCTTCCTTCCTTCCCCAGAACTCATACAGGGTCTGACACGCAGAGCCCAGACAAGCTAGGGCTAGACCAACTGTATGAAAACTCGGCCTCCACGTGGGTGGTCCCCACCGCCACACTCAGTGGAGACATGACTGGTGAAGAAGGCTTTGTTTTCCCTGCGAATGGACAGGTTGCAGAAGTCCCTGTCTCTTTCTTTTCTCCTGCTGGATATACGGTTGTGATGTCTGAAACTGAGCAACCACTTTGCCACTGTGAGGCAACAAGCTCAAAGATAAAAGCCAGCTTTCCCAGGGACGGAGAATAGAAAACCAGAGAGGGCCCCTGAGGTATTCTTGCAAACAGAGGCATCGATAGTGTCATTACTACACATGCAAAGCAAACCCCTGCGTCTCCAAACCTGTCTTACTGCTTTCTGGTCCTTGTAACTGAAGACATTCTGAACCAAGCTTGCTTAGTCTGAATGCTGTGCAGCGACTGGGTAGGAGGTTTTGGGTTTTTTTTTTCTATGCTTTTATTTTGCCTGTTTGCTTGCTTGGCTGGCATCTGTTCTTTTTTTTTTTTTTTTTAATTTTTTTATTGTATATATTCTATATTTACATTTCATTTCCCTTTTTCTGGTTCCCCATCCCACAAAGGTCCCACATGCCCTTTTCCCTCCCCCTGTTCCCCCATCCACTCCTTCCCAATTCCCTGTTCTGGTATTCCCCTACACTGATGTTTTGATCCTTTCCAGCACCAGTGTCCACTCCTTCCTTCTTGTCGTATATCATTTGATATGTGGATTGTGTCTTTGGTGTCCCAAGAGTCTAGGCTAATATCCACTTATCAGTGAGTGCATACCATGGGTATTCTTTTTGAGACTGGGTTACCTCACTTAGTATGATGTTCTCCAGCTCCATCCATTTCTCTAAGAATTTCATGAATTCATTGTTTCTAATGGATGAATAGTACTCCATTGTGTATATATACCACATTTTTGTATCCATTCCTCCGTTGAGGGACATCTGGGTTCTTTCCAGCTTCTGGCTATTATAAATAAGGCTGCTATGAACATAGTGGAGCATGTATTCTTATTGCATGCTGGGGAATCTTCTGGGTATATGCCCAGGAGTGGTATGGCTGGGTCCTCTGGAAGAATCGTGTCCAGTTTTCTGAGGAAACGCCAGACTGATTTCCAGAGTGGTTGTACCAGCTTGCAGTCCCACCAGCAGTGGAGGAGTGTCAGGGTCTTACTTGGTAGCCTAGGCTAGCCTTCAGTTTTAGACAAAAGCTAATGAAGTCAGGGGCTCACATCGGAGTTTGCAATGCAAACTTACAAATCCTCCATTGTAGGCAGAAAGGCCTGTACCATACAAGGAAGCTGGGTTTTTTGTTTTGTTTTGTTTTGTTTTGTTTTGTTTTGTTTTGTTTTGTTTTTCAGAAAGAACTAAAGACTCAGGGCATTTCTGTAGGAGGAAATAGATGTGACCCATGTGACCCAATCATAGGGAGAAAGGATCAAGAACTATCATGGTCCCAGGATAGTCTACGGACTTGAAAAACAAGTCTTCTGGAAAGAGACATTTGTCATAACTATACCTATCACAACATGATGCTGCCAGCCTGTAATGTCAGGGGTTCAAGTCATACTTTCCCTGGACATCGTGGCGACATTCCTGAATGATAGTCCTTTAGCACACTAGACATAACAAGGAGCCCCAGAGAGCAGGTACAAGTTGTACCCTGTAAAGGGGCACACCCTAAAGGATAAAGGCAGCTCCGCCCAGGTTTCAGCCATGTCCATGTTACTTGTGATAACGGTCAGAATCTGGTGGCACTCAACACGGGCAGGGGCAGAGGAAGGCAGGGGCAAGCACCATGGACTTTGAGAAACAGGTGAAGCAGGTTGCTGTGGTCCCAGAACCATGAAGCAGGTGGGTCATCTGCAGGCTAGTGAATCTAGAGAGGAAGCGAGCACAAGAGAGACCCATACTCGTAGTAGGAGATTGGTGCCTCAAACATGACGATATATGGAAAGAGCAGGGTTACCTCAGCCTGTCAAGATCTGAGATCCTCAGGTGTGGTAGTTTGCATGAGAAATGTGGCATTGTCTGGGAAGGTTTTGGAACATTTAGGAAGCAGAACCTTGCTGGAGGAAGTAGATCATTAAGGTGGGCTTTGAGGGGTTATAGTTTCACTCTACTTCCTGCTCTCTGTCTCTCTGTCTCTCTGTCTGCCTTTCTGTCTCTGTGTATCTGTCTCTGTCTCTCTCTGTCTCTCCCACTCTCTCCCTCCCTCCCTTCCTCCTTCCTTCCCTTCCTCCCTCCCTTCTTCCCCACCCCCTTCTCTCTCTCCTTCCAATCCATGAATAAAAATGTCTTCAAATGCCAGCTCAGGCTACTATACCCAGCAAAACTCTCAATCATCATAGATGGAGAAACCAAACCATTCCATGACAAAAACAAATTTACATGATATCTTACCACAAATCCAGAACTACAAAGTATAATAGAAAGAAAATGTCAGCACAAAGAGGGAAATGACACCCTAGAAAAAGCAAGAAAGTAATCTTCTTTCAACAAACCCAAAAGACATTTAAAAAAAAGCATCAAAAATAACAGAAAGCAAAATCACTCTTCTTTAATATCTCTTAACATCAATGGACTTAATTCCCCAAGAAAAAGACATAGACTAACAGACTAGATATGTAAACAGGACCCAGCATTTTGCTGCATACAGGAAATACACCTCAGTGTCAAAGACAGACAGTACCTCAGAGTAAAGGCCTGGAAAACAATTTTCTAAACAAATGGTCCCACGAAACAAGCCATTCTAATATTGAATAAAATCAACTTTCAACCAAAAGTTATCAGAAAGGATAAGGAAGGACATTTCATACTCACCAAAAGAAAAACCTACCAAGAACTCTCAATTCCGAACATCTATGCTCCAAATGCAAAGGCTCCCACATTCATAAAGGAAACTTTACAAAAGCTCGAAGCACACATCGCACCCCACACAATAATAGTGGAACACTTCAACACCCCATTCTCATCAATGGACAGATCATGGAAACACAAACTAAACAGAGACACAGTGAAACTAACAGAAGTTATGGACCAAACAGATTTAACAGATATATATAGAACATTTCATCCTGAAACAAGAACACACATGGCATGTACTCACTGATGAGTAGATATTAGGCAAAGAATGTGGAAGACCCATGATACAACTCTTGTGGATCACATGACGCTCAAGAGGAATGAAGAACAAAGAGTGGATACTTCAGTCCTACTTAGAAGAGGGAACAAAATAATCAAGGGAAGTAGAGGGTGGTCGGGACATGGGAGGAAGAGAGGACGGGTAGGGAAAAAAGAGGGGCAGAATCAGTTATGGGAGGAGATGGAGATGTACAGAAGCTCAGGAAATTGAACAGAGGTGTGTATCAATGGGGATGGGGAACTGGAGGTAGCAAAGAGAAAGTCCCAGATGCCAGGAAAGCAAGAGTCTCCCAAGACCCCACAGGGATGACATTAGCTGAAATACCCACAAAGAGGAGGGAGAACCTGGTGAGACCATATCCAGATATTAGGCAAGGCCCCCCAGCTGAGGGATGGGGCCACCTGCTCATCTCCAAAAACCCAGAATTGCTTCTATCTAAAGAAAATACAGGGACAAAGAGTGGAGCAGAGGCTGAAGGAAAGGCCATCCAGAGACGGCCCCACCTGGGGATCCATGCCAGATGCAGACACCAAACCCGGACACTATTGCTGATGCCAGGAAGTGCTTGTTGTCAGGAGCCTGATACCACTGTCTCCTGAGAGGCTCTGCCAGAGCCTGACCAATGCAGATGTGGTGGTACACAGCCAAACATTGGACTGAGTGTGGGGACCCCAATGGGGAAGTTAGGACAAGGACTGTAGGAGCTTAATGGGTTTGCAACTTCATAGGAAGAAACAACAATATCAAACAACCAGACCCCCACACACACACACAAAGCTCCCAAGGACTAAACCAAAGAGTACAGACGGGGTACCCATGGCTCCAACTGGATATGTAGCAGAGGATTGTCTTATCTGGCACCACTGGGAGGGGAGCCCCTTGGCCCAGTGGAGGCTTGATGACCGAAGATAGGGGAATGCTAGGCCACTGAGGCAGTAGTGGGGGGGGGCAGGGGAAGCACCCTTATAGAGGCAGGGGGAGGGAAGAGAGGATGGGGGCTTGTGGAGAGAAACTTGGAATGGGGATAACATTATAAATGTAAATAAATAAAATAACCAAGAAAAGAAAAAAGAAAAGAAAATGTCTTCAGGCAGCTTCCGGTTCCAGCAGTCCTCACCTGCTGTCATGTCTTTCCTGTCATAGGTGTCTATCCCTTTGGAATTGTAAGTCAACCCTTTCCCTAACCCTTTCTTCCTTAAGTTGCTTTAGTTGAGGTTGTGGTATTTTATCATAGCAACAGGGAAAAAATAACCAATATACCACATTTTCTCTCCACCTTCCTAATACCATCTCCTTCCTCTAGAACTGCAGTGCCTCAAAGGCATCCTGGGGTCTGAACAGAGCAAAGGTTCTGGCTTTCTCCTCTGAAGACCCGGTTGGTTGCCTGGTTGGATGCCTCTGGGTTCTTTTACTCTCAGGTTTCAAATGCATATTTCTAACCTCCCAAGGGGGAGGGGGTGTCCACGGGCATCCCCTCCTGCAATTGCAGCTTCTCGTGCTGTGCCTAGGACAAATAATTGATGCAAACATCTTGAGGGAAAAGAGGTCCATTTAGCCTCACGATTTCAATCTGTCGTGGTGGGGAAGGTGTGGTAACTAGAGCAGCTTGGACAATGGTGGCAGGAGTCTGCAGCACAGCTGGTTCACATGTGGTTACAGGCCTCCATGGCCTGTCCTCAGAGGCTCACCCCCACTAGCCAGGTGCTACCCCCAAAGGTCAATAACCTCATCAAATAGCACCTCCAATTGGAGATCAATAATTCAAACGCCGAGTGTGGATGATTGGCTCTGTGGTCAAGAGCACTTGTCGCTGCTGCAGGGGACCTAGGTTTGGTCCCCAGAACTTACATGGTGATTAACAAACATCTGTAACTAGATCCAGCAAACCTGATGTTCTCTTCTGGCTGCAGAAGGCAGGGTAACACGTTCAATACATATACATACATCTGGGCAAAACACTCAAATAAATAAAATAAATGAATCTACATTAAGTCCTAGCACTTGTGTCTGTGGAGGACACTGCACATTCAAACCTCACCCCCTCCAGACTATTGGTGGTAGTTTTCTGCTAGCCCCTATGGCTTCCCCAGAAACTCTGCATTTTCCTCTGACTATGTTGGGCTTTTCAGTCCCTTCCTCTTCCTGGGAAGGGAGAAAGGTGCCCAGAGGATACATACCGAGAAACTAGGCATAACTCCTCCTCTGGGCAATGCACTTGCTGGCCTTCAGGTCTCTGGGAGGCACCTGGGTATTGCAGAACTCAAACCTTTGGTCACGATGATGATGATGATGACGTGAATGAAAATGGCCCCCATTGGCTCATATATTTAAATGCTTGTCCCAATGTTGTTGGAACTGTTTGGGAAGGATTAGGAGGTGTGGCCTTGTTGGAGGAGGCATGTCACGGGGGTAGGGTGGGACTTGAGGTTTCCAAAGCCCACGACATTCCCAGACAGGCTCTCTTTATCTGTCTCATGATTGCTGTCTCAGCATGTAATCTCTCTGCCATTGCTCCAGCACCAGGCCTGCCTGCCTGCTGCCATGCTCCTTACCATGGTAGATGGTCACGGGCTCACCCTCTGGAACTGTAAACCAGCCATCAATTAATGCTTCCTTTTGTTTGTTGCCTTTGTCATGGTGTTATTTCACAGCCACCCGGGTATCTTGAACTTGGTTCCTAGAAAGCAAAATGGTCTCCAGAGTGCCTTTCCTTACATTAACTCTACTTATTTCTACTAAGGAGATCTCTGGTTTATGAAGGAATGAGTTAACTCCATCATCAATTCCCACGGATCAATGGGTCCAGCAACATGACTGCCTCTTCTGCCCATGAAGGAGGCAACATCCAGGAAGAGGGTAGAGGTCAACATTATGAAGGAGGTGCCAGGCAGGAAGAGAGCAGAGGCCAAAATTATTTTGAATTATATAGTAATGGACAGGATTTTGATAGCTATTTTTTAATACCTGCACAATTGGATGAAACTCAGACACAAGAGGAACTCAATTTTGTTTTTCATTAATATTCACTTTGTTAACACGAACAGATGATTTCTGGAAGGCTCTCCTTGCCCTTTTAATTCGTTCTCATATAATGTGGCAGAGATAGCCTCCATTATTAAACTGATTAGCAAGTACCATGAATCTTTTCTTGTAGATTTCTTCATCATGGCTGAGTTCAGACAATATGTTTGGACTTTTGTAAACCAGAAGACTGGAAGTGACTGTGTTAAGGGTCAAGGGAAGAACTTTCTTTTAAAAAATAATTTAAAGAAAGAAAGATGAACGGCACATAACATTCACGATAGCTATATCATGAAATGATACGTGGATTTCTTTAATATCACATGGGTCACAAATGAGAGTATATCATCTTGGGGATTCAAGGAGTGGGGAGTATGTGATTGTAGTACCTGAAAAAAAGGGCAGGACCCACAATATCTACAGAGCAGATAGAATTCTCCAGAGATCCCCTGAGTGGGGTCTGTTTAGACCCTTGAATTCTCCCTATGATAGGGAGCCCACTACCTCCCAGGGCAGCCATGACTAATTTAAGATGCCCTATTGCCAAATCTTGATTTAATAGAATTGGAGCCGTTTCCTCCTCTAGGCGAGCTAGAACAGAGGCATAGCTGTCTGAGATTAGGAAGTCTTTGGTTTTTCACGTTGTGCTTGGAAACCCAAGGCCAGTGTGTAGCAAAGCTAAACAGCCAGTGGGTTCCAGACAAGCTAGGGCTACATAATCAACCCCTGTCTCAAATGTATTCCAAGTGTCTGAGAAGCCATTGTGCCTACAGCTGGCAAACTATTTGGTCACCGTCACAAAATTGCTACAGTAATGAGCTGCGCCCCACCCCACCGCAATTTGGGGGGGGGGTAATCCCCATTCCATTCTCCTCAAACCATCTTATGTCAAGGATCAACATCTTATGTCAGGTGTTCTTTGAACACCTGAAAACTGTGTTAGTTTAGCACACCACTTTCTCATTCTCCTTCTTCAAGAAAAGAATTCAACCACCTTGGCCTAGGGGAGCAGAAAGCCTATGACCAGGCAAACAGCATGGTTTTGAGCTTCATCTCTTCTCCCTCCTCAGCTCGGCTGTCAAGCCTCCTCTGCAGCTTCCCAAGGTTCCAAACTCCTTTGTGACTTCTTCCCTAGGCTCATTATCTTCTGAATGTACTCTGGTTCCAGTCCAAGGTGGTGAAAGAAATTCAATTCAGGATGATCTAACTACAAAGAGAATTTGTTAATGTATGGAAATGGAATCTTTAAAAACAAAAAAAAAAAAGTAGCTGGCTTCTGGCATGGCCAAATCCAGAGGCTCAGACATCCTTAGGATTCTAAATGTCCCCATCTCCTTGGCTCCAGGTCCTTCAGTGTTGGCTGTGTTCTCCAGAGTGTCTTCTCTCAGGATGGCAAAGATGGCTATCAAGAGCATTAGGCTGTTATTTGCAAGCTTAATGAATTCAATAAGGCCATAGAGCTCCTCTTTCCTGCTTGTTTCAAAATAAAAGTCTCGGTTTGTGTAAGATTGGGTAGCGTGAGCAGGATTTTTGAGTGGTTCTCATATCTACTCCCAAACGGGCCCTTAGTACAACATGAAGGCTCAAGGGTGGAGCTCATGAGAAGGCTGTTAAAGCTGATGTGGACAGAAGAGAATGATTTGCTGGGTGCTTTAAAATGAGAGCTGTCCCCAGAGTCTACTGTTGTGTGGGGGACAGAAATAGTTAAGAAATAAAAAGAAGACTATTAGAAAGGGGTAAGCAAAAAGAGGCCAAGAATCCTAACTGAAAGGGTAAAACCAAAGTAACAGTCTAGGCGTGTATGGAAGTGTCACAATGAAACCCTTTTGGGTAGTAAATATAGGCTTTAAGTAATCTGTCACAACTCTTCCCTCCCTGTTTACAAATCTGGCATGCCCACCAAGCAGGACAGAACCAGAATCTCCCTCTACCCCCTGTTCTCCTTTGGTTTCTTCTTTTGTTGATTTATTTTAAAGAATGCATCTTCTGTCAGTTGTAGGATGGAGGAATTCTATCAGTCCCATAAGGTCTGAGCACAAAGTTTCACAAATAAACAAGTCAAAGGTCCGAGAAGGAGCCAATAAGGATGGAGGACTTAGGGGGAGTAAGCAAGGTTATCCAGGTTCCCTGCACCGATCCGGATGTCCAGTCATCGGAACTCACCGAGAGAGGAGCGGAGACAGCCCACAGGCTCTGTAGTTCAGTTTCTCTTTCATGCCTCCAAGTTGGAGTTAAAGAGTGTTTCAAGCTAGCAGTCAGTAAGTAGATGAGGAGTAGCAGAAAACAGAGTTAGCTTGGTATCCTAACCTGTCCTTCAGTACCGCTGGATCTTAGAAAGAAAACGAAAGAAAGCGGTACTAGCTTTGTTTCCTGTTGGTGTGATAAAACACTGTGACCCAGGCAGCAATGAACAAAGAAGGGTCCCGTTGGCTCGCAAGCCCAGGTTACAGTCCATGCTGGTGGGGGAGTCACAGTAGCACAAAGTGAGAGCAGCCAGTCATAGCCACAGTCAAGACCAGAGAGACAATGAGTGCCTACCTGCTAGCACTCAACACCACTCATACAGTCCAGGGCCTGCCTTGGGAATGGTGCTGCCTACAGTGGACAGGTCTCCCCATGTCAAGTATTGTCATCAAGACAGTCCCTTTTCCCTAAACATACCCACAACTGATGTAGGCAACCCCTCACTGAAACACTCTTCCTAGATGATTCTAGATAGTGTCAAAGTAGACAGTTAAAATGATCGTAGACGCAACATAGTTATCTTTTAGAAATAGCAGTGTTCTGGGCTTAAAAATGGGGGCAAGGATAGTGAGCGACTCAAGTTCTGGCTCTAGTTCACACGAAGAAAACACACTCCGCTCCATACATCTCACTAACATGCTAAAAGCATGGGCGGAATAGACAGAGCAGAATCTGAGGACTCTCAAAATATGGAAGGCAAATGGGGGAAGAGAAATAGACATCAAAGTGGTACCAAAATGGCAACGCATCTTCCTTGACTTTCTCCTCTGTGTGGTCCAGCTTTTCCTGCCTGAACTTAGAAGCAATGCAAAATCTAGAACTAACATAAGACCTGTCTCTGATCAGAAAGGTACAGAGGGGGCCCTGTCCATCAGAGAGAGTGGGAGAAACCCTCTGCTTCCTTTACGTATTTTCTCCTGGTCCACCCACTTACTAATCCTGAAAAAGCCAGAGAATAACACAAGGCTGTCAAGGTCCCTAAAACAAAGAAGGAGGGGACGCCCTCTCTTTGACCCTCTGACCCGAGTCACTGTGATCCCACAGTTTCATAGATAAATGACATGATTTGGTTCTCTACCATCTTGCCACTTGTCCCCAGTGATGATACAGTTGCAGGAAGTGAACCCTGGGGCTGCTCGGGGAAAGCAAGAAAGAATGGCTCCAACAGCAGGAGACGGTGGATGAGGGGTGCTGTGTGGACCCCCGGTTGGCGCCCAGCATGTGTGATGGAGCAAACGCTAAGCGGCAG
The DNA here is from genome assembly GCA_964023405.1 of Apodemus agrarius. Lineage (NCBI taxonomy): Eukaryota > Metazoa > Chordata > Mammalia > Rodentia > Muridae > Apodemus > Apodemus agrarius. The sequence continues at coordinate 24,801,267 of OZ030005.1, forward strand.
CCAAGGCTTTGAGACCTAGGCTGCAGAATGGATTACCTTCCAGGTCCCAGACAAGGCGGGAGGTGACATGGACAGAGAACAGATCTAAATAGCCCTGCGAATGCCTTGAAAATTGAATTTAAATTAGAACCAGAACTTGCAGGCTAGGTGCAGGCTTCCAGCGCCAGTATAAGAGGCCTTAATCTCAGATGAAGCCAAGAGGGTAGATAGACAAGACAATCAACAAAAAGATTTAAACAAGACCCAGAGTCCTTCAGTGTGATATTCAAAATGCCCAATGCACTCCAAAATTGCATATGAAAAAAATCCAGAAATTCTCTCCATCACTTGAGGAAGACGGGCGAGGGGGGAGGGGGGGACACGAGATAACCCCCAAACTGTGTTGAAACCATCAAATAAAGGCAAAAACAGCATCCATAACTGTATCCTAAGGAGTCCTGGAAAGCATTCTAGAAACGAAAGCTATGAACTCTTAGCACAGCAATGTACCATATATAAAAAAATAAAATGAAAACTTGACAACTACAAAAGTGCCATTTTAAAAACTCGCCGGCTCCATTCAATATCAAAATGGACATGCCAGATAAAAGCTACACTTTATTGTACTTGAAAGCAGGTCAGCCTCAGGTCTGGCAGGATGGCTAAGCAGTTAAGAACACCTACTTCTCTTGCAGTGGATATGAGATCGGTTCCCAGCACCCCGCATCAGGTGATTCACAATGGCCGACACCCCTAGCTTCAGAAGATCCAGTTCCCTCCCCTGATCCCTGCAGGTTCCTGCACCACACACACACACACACACACACACACACACACACACACACGGATCCTCACACACGGTGCCCACTCACAGACACACACATAATCGTGAACATTTAACTTACCCAACCTAAAAATCAGAGAAAAAGAAATGGCAAACGTTACGAGAGCTCGAGGGATCTGTGAGCACAGAAGATCAGATATGTGCATCACGGAAGCTCGATGAGGAAAAGGGACGGCCGTGAAGTTATTAGATACACACTTAACAAACAGACAGAGAAATAATGGTTGACAGTTCCTAACCTTGATAAAAGCCTTACGAATTCAAGCAACTCTGAAAATAAAAAAATCTCAGATGGCAAATTCAAAGAAACCTGTTCCCAAATGCATCTTGTCAAACCACTGAACACAGAAAACAGGGAGAAGTTGGTCATGGTAGTGCACACCTTTAATCACGGCACTCGGGAGGCAGAGGCAGGCGGATATTCGGGAGTTCACAGCCAGCCTGGGCTACAGAGCAAGCCCAGGACAGCCAGGGCTCTGTTACACAGAGAAAGGAGGAGGAGGGGGAGGAGCATTAAAGGAATAAAACGAAAAAAGGGTAAAAGAAAAGAGGGAAAAATAGTAAAAAAAAATCAGCCAGAGGAAGCTGGTGTGATGACATCCATCTGTAATCTCAGCATCTGAAGCAGGAAGCAGGAGCAAAGGAGTTCACACTCATCCTCAGCTACAGGGGCCAGGCTGGGGTACATGCGACCCCGTTTCAGAAAAGCAAAACCAAAAACAACATGGAAAAGTAGCCAATGAAAACCAATACATTAACTACAGAGTAAACAATTACTTGAATAATTAAAGATTCACCATCAAACACCAGGATGACCACAGGAAAGTAGATTAGAGCTGAAAATACTGAAAAAATATGAATTTAATTCTTCATCCAGTGGAAAAAATTTATAAAAATAAAAATATCCTCAGGTTAAGGAAATATAAAAGAATTATAATTTTATTACCTACTTTTAAAAGATGCTAAAAGGATTATTTTGAGAAGAAGGGAAGTGACACACATGACATCATTGCAGGCGCTGGAACCCAAATGTTGGTCCTCTGCACGAGTGGCCAGGGCTCTTACCCCTGAGCCATTTCCCAGACCCCATTTTAAATCATGGTTATGGGAGTTAGCCTGACTTGATCATTCTATAATGCAATACTGAAATATCAGGCTGTATACAGTAATTATATACAGTCTAATTTTCAACTAAAAATTAATTTTCAAAATAATAACTTAAAAAACCATTTAAGAGATTTTCATAGTTATTTTATGTGTATACATGTTTGCTTATGTGACTGTATGTGTAGCTATAGTAATATACATTACATTAATATATAACATATGTAACATATATATATAACATGTAATCTAAAATATATAATATATAATGGATGACATAGGACATATGCCATATAGCATATGACATAAGACTTGTGACATGACATATGAGCTATAACATATATAACATATATAACATATGACCTATATGTTATAACATATAACATGTAATGTGTGACATGTAACATATGACATACAATATTGAGTATAGCCTATCTAATAATTGGCCCATTATATCATAGTGGCCTAATATAAAGGAAAATAAATGGCTATAATCATTTCCAGATTAATGACAGATGAAAAATTGCTGGTCCATGAAAAAAATGAAACAGGGTAAACACCCCAGCCATACCCAAACATATCCTATCAAAGCTGCAGGAAATCAACAGCAACAGGGAAACCTGGACAGAAATGGGGGAGCACAGCCGCTGAGCTGAGGGAGGAGGGTGACTGAGAAGGACTCGGCTCTCCTGGAATCGGAAAAGCAAAGGAAGCTTTGGCAAATATTTCAAATGTTAAAAGAAAATAGCTGCCTGCCTGGACCCCATGTCCTGTGAAGTTATCGTCCATGAGTGAAGGAGGCACAAAGACCTTTACAAATAAGACTTGAGAAATAAAATACTGGCTTGGGAAGATTAGTGATAGCAAGGGACTGGAGGAAAACTTGGAACACCCTGCTATCAGATACACTATGAGACACTAGTTTATTCCACGTTGAACTTGAGGGGGTGGAGAGATGACTCCGCAGTTGAGAGCACGGGCTGCCCTTGCAGAGAGCGAGGGTTCAATTCCCAGCACAGGGCAGCTCACAGCTGCCTGTCACTTCAGTTCCGGGGGATCTGATGCCCTCTTCTGGCCTGTGTAGGTACTGCATGCACACTGTATATAGACATATATACAGGCAAACACATAAAATATAAAGAAATCCAAACAATAAAGAGTAAAAGGCCAGAGCAAGAGACATGATGCTCTCACTCACCAAAGGAAAGTCAGAGTAACTATAAAGTTCAGGAGAAGATGACTTCAGATCACAGAAAATTGCCACACATGAAGAACATTACCTCGAGACACGTTGGTCAATTTTCTAAGAATGGATAACCATCTTTAATGTGTATATATCCCTAACCAAAGCTTTAAAACACATGAGACGAAAAAATAAAACGGCAAGAGAAATAGACAAATACACTATGGTCTTTGGAGAGTTCAATACCCTGTACCGGTGACTGGCAGATTCAGCAGGCAGAAAATCACGAGGACATGGCGGAATCGACAGTTCCATCCGTCAGCAAGATCTAATTGACTTTCCCAGATTCAGTCAACAATGACAGAACACACATTCTTTTCACACTTGCAGGGAACATTCGTCACAACGGGACACATTCTAGCAATAAGGACACCTTCAAACACCCAAGCAGTACAAATCACAGAAATCGTGCTCTAGAATAAGAAAGAATGAGAGCAGACATTCGTGACGTAACTACAGCCAAAAACCCCAAAGTGTCTGGAGATTCAAAAAGTCTCAGGAGAAATTTTAAAATATTTCAAAGGGAATAGAAATAGGGTCTACTCAGTGTAAGTGACACCGTGAACGCAGGGACTAGAGGACAAATGGTGGCATTTACTCTCTCTCTCTCTGTGTGTGTGTGTGTGTGTGTGTGTGTGTGTGTGTGTGTGTGCAGTGCCTGTGGAGGCCAGAAGAGGGCACCAGTACCCTGGAACTGAAGTTACCGATGGTTGTAAGCTACAAAATAAGTGCTGGGAATCGAACCTTGATAAACTCCAAGAGCAGCCAACATGCTTAATGGCTAAGACATCTCTATATCACAGAAGGGAATATTAAAAATTGATAACCTAAACTTCCAACAAAGAGAACTGGGGGAGGAACATGCTGAATGAAATAAAAACAGAAAAAGAGAAATAGAAAAAACAAAAAAGAGAAATTAAGTACAAATCATGAAAACTGTACAAACACACATACACACATACACACACACACACACACACACACACACACACACACACACACTGAACCTAAAAGCAGATTCATTGAAAACACCCATATATCTGAGCATGGTGGTGATCATCTTTAATACCAATACTCGGCAGAGGCAGAGGCAGAGGCAGAGGCAGAGGCAGAGGCAGAGGCAGAGGCAGAGGCAGAGGCAGAGGCAGAGGCAGAGGCAGAGGCAGAGGCAGAGGCAGAGGCAGAGGCAGAGGCAGAGGCAGAGGCAGGTGGATCTCTGTGAGTTAGAGGCCAGCCTGGTCTACATGGAGAGTTCCAGGTCAGCCAAGAATACATACTGATTCCTGTCTTGAGAGAAAGGAAGAAGGGGAGGAGGGGGGAGAAAAAGAGAGGGGGAAAGGAAGGGAGGGAAGAAAGAAGAAAATATTAACATAACTGAAAATGAAACAAAAGAGCCAACTACCAAGCTCAGATATGAAAGTACCTGTCACCACCAACTGCGGGGACATTTGAAAGATACTACTAGATTTTTACAAACAGTTCTTTGTCTACAACTTGATAACACAGACAAAAATGATTAATTTCACTGAATATGGTGGTATACCCTATAATCCCAGCACTTGGTATGCTGACACAGAAACCTAGTGAATTTGAGACCAACCTGGACTACACGATTAAACCATCTTGCATATATCTGATAGATAATACAAATTAACACCCAGAATGTATAAAGAATTAAAAAAACACAAATAAACAGCATCAAAAAGCAATAACAACAATAAAATCAAGAAAACAAACAATCCAGTTTAAAACAGTGGCCAGATCTGCATAGAGAGACCTCAAAAGACGAAATAAACATGACAAAGCAGTATCTGAAAGAGTTCCAGTATCCTCAGAAGTCAGGGAAATACAAATTAAAACTACATTGTCTTCTCCCCTCCCCTCCCACCCTGGTCAGAACATCTAAGATGAAGAAAACAACTAGCAAGTGTGTGGGGCACAGAGAGAGCCTTTAACACTGGCAGGGCTGTGGGGCACAGGAGGAGCTGTCCTTTCCTGTTGGTGGGTTCTAAACCAGTGCAGCCACCCTGGAAGACAGAGGGAAGAAATCTGAAAAATAAAGGCAGATTTACAATATGGCCCAGCTATACCACCCTTCGCCGTATGCCCACAGGACTGGACGTTCTGCTCCACAGACAGCTGCTCAGCCGTGTTCATTGCCAGTCTATTTGCAGTATCCAGGAGGTAGGAACCATCTAGATGCCCTTCACCTGGTAAGACAGATAATGAGAGTGTGGAACAGATACACCATGGAAATGCTATTCAGCATAAAGAAAAACGAAATCAGGAACTTGGCAGGGAAAGGGATGGAACTAGGAAATATGATACTGACTGAGGTAATGCAGACCCAGGAACACAAATGTCACATGTTCTCCCTGTCTGTGAATCTGAGCTCTGAGTCATTAGTTGTGAACATATACACCCTAGAGTCACTTCAGAGACCAGGGAAGAAGAATGGGACCATGTTGGGGTAAATATCAGGAGGGCGATAGTAGGTGTTATAAAAGGGAAAATGACAAAATGGGGGGTAAGTGGGGGAGGGGAGGGATGGTGATACAAAAGGAGAGAGGAGGAGAGATAACACCAAGACTGAATAAAGAATCCATAGGAAGAATATTATTTTATGCTTAATTAAAAATACACTATATGTACATATATATGAATACATATATATATACATATACACATATATGTATGTATGTACACACACACACACACACACACACACACACATATATATATATATATATATATATAAAATGTTGAATGAAGTTCTGTCAAAGAATTATTTTTTAATAATACCTTAAAGGACACATCTATTAAATCTTACACAAGAGAAAAAGGAATATATCAATGGGCTAATATTTATTTACAGAGAGTGAATCAATAAAACTTCCAAAAATAACTACCAGATTAAAGTGGTCTTTCTGGTGAATTCCACAAAAGACTGAAGAGAGAAATGATGCCAAATTCCAGAAACTGGAAGTTGGCCCACATCCTAAAAGGTTAGAGCTATCCCCCCAACCAGAATCTAACAAATGATCATCAAAGCCAAACACATGCCTGTAATCCCGAACCCAGGAAGGCGAGGCAGGTGGAAGACAAGCTCAAAGCCAACCCCAGGTCACAGGGTGAGAGCCTCTTTAAAACAACAACAACAACAAAGTAAAATACAGATCAATATCTCTTATGGACACAGAGAAAAAATCCTCACAAAAATATTAGCGGATCACAGACCCAAACATGATGTGTCCAGAGAGCAAGGAGGAGCTGAAAACACAATTTTCTCAGTGGAGGAGGCTGACTGAAAAGATGTCACAGGCAGAACTTCAGAAAAAAAGAAAGAGCAGAAGTTTTAGAAATGTCAGAGTGACCAGAACTTAGGCAAGGGATAGTGAAAGGGTAAATGGGCCATGACTCTATTCTGTATAATACCATGACGTAATGGTATAAGGAAACACATGACATCACACACGTGGCAAATCCCATTGATCCTTACAGCACAAGGAATGACACCTGATAGAGTCTGGACTGAATAATAACTGGTGCTGTCAATCAGTATTCCATTGTCAAGCAATGGTACCATGGAGATGCAGTGTCTTAGTCAGGGTTTCTATTCCTGTACAAAACATCATGACCAAGAAGCAAGTTGGGGAGGAAAGGGTTTATTCAGCTTACACTTCCACACTGCTGTTCATCACCAAAGGAGGTCAGGACTGGAACTCAAGGAGGTCAGGATATAGGAGCTGATGCAGAGGCCATGGAGGGATGTTTCTTACTGGCTTGCTTCCCCTGGCTTGCTCAGCCTGCTCTTATAGAACCCAGGACTACCAGCCCAGGGATGGCACCACCCACAATGGGATGGTCCCTCCCACCTTGATCACTAATTGAGAAAATGCCCCACAGCTGGATCTCATGGAGGCATTTCCTCATCTGAAGCTCTTTTCTCTGTGATAACTCCAGCCTGTGTCAAGTTGGCACACAAAACCAGCCAGTACACAAAGCATTCTTGTAGCAGAGGAAATAACGGGAGACAGGCATGGAAACCTCACTCTGTCTGTGTGATCCTCAAACACATGCACAGGTCCATCAAAGATTCCATGAGTCGGGGCTAGAGAGGTAGCCCAGCAGTTCAGAGCACTGGCTGCTTTGCAGAGGTCCTGAGTTTGGTTCCCTGCACCCTTGCAGTGGCTTACAACCTCCTGTAATGCCAGTTTCAAGCAATGGGGGGCTACTTCTGACCTCCACAGGCTCCTGCACACACGGTATACATACTCTGGCAGGTATACACACATAAAAATAAACAGTAAATAAATCTTCATTAATAAAAGAACATGAGAAAAAAGCTGGACTGGTGGTACGTGTCTCTAATCCCAGACCTCAGGAAACAGGCAGGCAGATCTCTGTGAATGAGGCCAGTTTGTTCTATAGACTTCCAAGACAGCCAGGTCTAAAGCCGTCCTCAGAGGGCACAGACCCCACAGTGTGAGTCCCCTCAGTGCCTCGACTTGTGCAGTCTTCAGTGAGCTACCCGGCTTCTTTCACTGCTGACTTTGGACTTTCAAAAAAATGGAGATTGAAAAACCAAAGCAAAATCCAAAACTACCCAGAGGCACCATTAGGGATGCTGAGGCGGGGGGCCGCTTCTTAAGAGTAATTGACAAAGAATAGATCTAATGAGTGTGTGTGTGTGTGTGTGTGTGTGTGTGTGTGTGTGTGTGTGTGTTTACCTTTTAAGTGAAACTGAAACGATTTTCCAACTTAAAAAAAGAAAATGTGTAGAAAAAGAAAAGACTCCCTTCAGCCACATGTGAGTAGAGATGCATTAAATAGAAGCAAAAGACGGGGTTGTTACTTAAGTTTTTAAGTAACACTGACAATGGACGAAATCAAAAGCAAATGTTAATACTGAGGGAGAACAAAGGAATCAGTAGAGAGACAGGACCGTAACTGGATGCCGATGCCAGGGCCACCTGTGCCTGCTGGGTCCGGGTTAGACGGTCCACGTGGATCCCAGACCCAGCGCCCAGAGCGCAAAGGCCACAGGCGCCTGCCCAGGCACCCAAAAGGAAGTTTTACTGTGGTCTACTCTTCACCTCAGAACTCTTTCTGCCCGTTTCTCTCATCTTTCTCATTTGCAAGACAAATAATTTTAAGATGTAACTAAAATTATTTCACAATCTTTTAATCACTAGAAATTGAGTATAATTATTTTACCTCCACTCCGGTGCCAAGAACTGCTGTGAATTACTTGGCTTCTCCAAGTGCAGAGAGAGAAAACGCTTCGCTTCTGCATTAATTAAGGATTCCTCACCACCACCACCACCACCACCATTCCTGCCCATTAGCCTCTACCACGCTATGGCTGTGAACGGTCATTACAACAGACAGAAATAGGAACATAAATTTTTTGCTAATGAAAATGTCAGATGGAGTTGCTGTCTATCTCAGAAGGTTCTGATGGACACAGGATTCTTCTTCTCCTTCTCCTTCTCCTTCTCCTTCTCCTTCTCCTTCTCCTTCTCCTTCTCCTTCTCCTTCTCCTTCTCCTTCTCCTTCTCCTTCTCCTTCTCCTTCTTCTTCTTCTTCTCCTTCCCACCTGGAAGGGCAGTCCCCTTTTATTTATAAATAGCTAGTGTGCGTCCTTTACAAGAGATTGAGGGCTGCACTCAGGCCTCTGTTAAATATTCCATTGATTTTTAAAATCACTCCCACTCTTATCAGACCTTGCAGGGTCTCGGCCTGGGAAACCTTTCGACCTTCTCCCCTCTGTATGAGGCTTGAGATTGGGGCAGCGTGCACCCGTGTATGAGGGGCCGGTGACCCATCCATCAGCCAGTACTGTGTGTCCGGCATGCTGTATCTATCCCCTTAGCGCAAAGCTCACTGGCAAGGGGGTTTAAGAGCTCCTTCAGAAACATGTCTGCCCTGCCCTGCAGTGAGTGGGTTTAGGCTGGGAAATCTTCCACACTGCTGTGGTCTACCTAGTGTAGACCTGCGTCAACTGGGGACCTAGACGGTGGCTTGGATCCTGGGTCCTTATACCCACACAGCAAGGCGAGACATTGTTCATGCTTACAATGTTAGCAGAAGCTGCAACACCATTTTTTTCCATAACTGAAGCAAAGACCCTAGGCTGCCGACTTTGAAAAACACACACTGACTTGTTATAGGGAGAAAATGGAATTCTGCAAGCAGTGTGTGTTGGGGGTGGTCTTGTTGTTTAATTGGTTTATATCAGCATTGAGAATTGAATCCAGGACCTTGAATATGCTAGGCAGTTGCTCTACCACTAAGCTATATTCTCTGACTCCATTTTATTTTTTTTAATTTTGAGATAAGATAATTCATCATAAATGGCCTAGGCTGGCCTTCTCTCTGTCTCTCTGTCTCTCTGTATCTGTCTCTATCTCTGTCAGTGTGTGTATGTGTGTGTGTGTGTGTGTGTGTGTGTGTGTGTGTGTGTATCTCAGAAAGATCTTCAACCTACAACATTCCTACCTCAGTTTCCCACATATGTGGGGCCTCAGGCATTCACCACTACTCCATGCAGCTTAGGAAGGTCTTCTAATTACTAACTAATTGGGAAGTCCATGGACACTCTGTCTCTACCCAGGTACAGGCTTGTCACAGCTCTCTTTGTCCTGTGTGGAGTGGTCTGGCTGTGTCAGCCTGGTGCAGTCTCTGAGTCTAGAGTCAGTAGGACCGGCCCTCCGCAGACCAGGGCGAGCAGTCAGTGCGCGCTCACAAAGCTTGCTAGCAAGGAGTGGAGCTAAGAGACATAGTGGGCTCTCATTAGTCATTCTCTACCACAATTGAGTTGGCTGGTCCGGCTGTCAAAAGGATTCCAAAAATATCTATTCTCTAGAAAACTTCCAGACAGGTTGTGTTGAATGACTATTTTAAAAATAATATTTCAACACATTAAAATGACTATTAGGAAGCCACCATTTGGATTCATTTCAGCTAAGTGTGAATGGCTGAAATCAATGTCTAAGGCCAGGAGTTCTTTAATTCCAGTGACCACTAATAACCACTGTTTGGACTCTCTCTCTCTCTCTCTCTCTCTCTCTCTCTCTCTCTCTCTCTCCCTCTCTCTCTCTCTCTGTGTGTGTGTGTGTGTGTGTGTGTGTGTGTGTGTGTGTGTGTGAGAGAGAGAGAGAGAGAGAGAGAGAGAGAGAGAGACCCTGTCTTGGAAGAATGAAGCAGAGAGCCATAGGAAAAGACACATGACAGCCCCCTCTGGCCTCTACATGTGCACACATGCATGTGCACATGCTCACATACATAAAAGAAGGGTGGAAGAGGGAAATAAAATTCCAGCCAGTGGTGAACTGCACCCAGGTACTGGGACCACCATGAGGATGCAAAGTCTCCCAACAGCACCAAAGAGCTCCTGATGGGGTTTCCTAGGTCTGTCACTGAACTCCTCGGTCAGGGACTACAGCCCGAGGCTCACACTCCCTGCCCCCAACCCCCAAGCCCCAACCAAATCACTCAGGGCCCAGCGTGTGAAACCCTGGCAGAGGCGGCTGCTCCAACTTCTCCCCTGGAAGGGAGCACTCGGCACCACGGATTCAAGAACAATCCTAAGTAAACATTGCAGCTAACATTACAGTGTGCCAAGCACTGTGTTGGGTTTTAAATATAACGTGTCATGTTATCCTAGCAACAGCCAACCTCACAGTGCATCTTTCGTCCTCCAGAAGCTAAAATGGAGAAAGGAGCAGTCACTGATGCAGACCATGGCTGGGGCATGGAGGACCAGGGTGGGAGCCTGCCTCTGACTTGGAATGCCTGTCTCTCTAAAACCAAGCTTCAGCCTGCAGGGGCAGCCTGGCCCCTTCAGGAAGACCCCCTGCCCTCGTGCCAACCTTTCTGTCGATACCATTATTTAAAGAGACACAACCCAATTTATTCCAGTATCAATTCTGTATATCATTTACCTCAGCACCGATTGTATCACTCACAAATTAGCATTAGGCAGCAATTTCAGATCCCCATATAAAACTACTTAGCAATCTAGCCAAGAAAAGGAAAGATGCAAAGCGAAACCCGGGGTGTCGAACCTAATTCTCTTCCTTATCTTCTTGTTACATATTGACATATTTGAGGCCATTCAAAAGCGTCCAACTTGTCTTGCCAGAGTGCAAATCGGGAGTATCGACAGGGAAGGCTATTTAACAGCTTCATTTAAATGTCGGAGTCCTATCTCAGTGGGATCTGCTGCTCTCAACCAGCTTCTTCTGCAGAATGGTCAACTTTTGTTTGGAGGGGATAAAGATGTTTCAGGTTTATTCTGTGGGCCATAGATGGGTATTATGGGATGCCTGCTCTAGGGAATGCAGACATCTTCTTTAAGATTCCCTCATTCCAACAGTCTAGCCCAGGCACAGATCCATGCCAGATGCCAGGTATGTACCATTGAGAGCCTGCCATGGCCTCATTGTTAAGAAGGGAAAAGCCAGTAGGGCATGGCGGTAAATGCCTAATCAAAGCACTCTGGTGGCAGAGGCAGATGATCTCTGAGTTTAAGGCCAGCTTGGCTCTAGGCCAGCCAGGGTTACAAAATGAGATGCTATCTCGTGGGGAAGAGACCACCGTAGCCTCTGATTCGCTGGCACATGTGCCCAACAACCACTTTTGCAACTAACTATGTGACTCCAGCTGAGACACTCCAGCACAGTCAGCCTCTGTTAGCTATTGTGGAAGCATCTCATTCACATACATTACTTGTGTACTGTGGATCATATTAGGTGATTAATAACAATGCCAACAACAGCAAAAGTGGCATGTACCGTGGTGGAAATGTGGTGGCATTGCCCAGATTGATCTTCAATGAGGCCCAGGGGCTAGGAGGGCAAACAGGTGCCAGCCCTTAACTATCCACCCCTCCAGTAATGGCTAGTACTACAGAAAGTCACTCCCCTCAAGGTCAGGGTCTTTCCTGGTTATTCTCTTACGGTCAATGACCTGGGATGACTTTGGGGTGGTAGACTCTTTCCTAGTCTGTCCCAAAGACTAAAAATATAAAAAGCATTTTTGGAAAGGGCCTAGCCTTACTGCAAAACCCCCCTTTAAGTGCTGGAAAGTTATGTGATCGCTTCAGATCATGGCAGACAAAGCAAGGATACCATCAAAACCCAACAAGGTGCACCAATGATGGTAGGGCCTGTGCAGGCATGTATAATTAGATGACAGGATGAGCAATGGGTCACTGGATGATTTCATAGTTGTGTGGATATCGAAATATGTACTTACAAAAGTTAAGACGTCTGTGATAATACCGTAGGTCAAGACAATCCCATTGGAACTGATCTTAAGTGGAACCCATTATGCTGCTGATAGACTGTCGCTCAGTGCACATCTTTCATTGAAATTGTGAAAACAGCTTCGGGACTAGACCATGAGTAGAAGTTACATGAGAAGAAGCTACATTGGAGGTGCCAGATAGACAAAATCTAAACTACACCAGTGGGCCACCATGAGTGATTTGGGTGAAGAATCAGAAAGAAAACATAGGAGATCTAGATGAGGCTTCAGTCGGCTTGGGGAATATCTAGGTACAACTGAACAGTATTGGTAAGAAATATGGTAAAGGCTATGCCTGGGAGATCTCCATTAGTAACTTTTCTCTCGTGACAAGAAAGAACTTAAGGGAGGCAGAGTTGTGTCCAGGGCATGAGCCATGAGGGCATGGCTACACCCAGCTAGATAGCAAAGACCATCCAGCTAAGTCACAGACACAGGTCCCTGCCACAGAGAATATCTGCAGGGGCAGGACAATCACCAACAGTCCTCGACACTGCAGTGCCCAGCAGAGCCATGGCAGTGGAATCTAACAACCTAATATTAGACCTGCAAAGCCAGTAACTTTGATCTCAGCTTCAGAGACTAGCAGCTGTGCGAATTCAGCTGCAGAATGGCAGAGATGTGGTCATAACCCCCAGAAGGTCCAAATGGCAGAGTCAAAACAGATTATTCTCAAGCCAAGAATTCATGCCATTGGTCATGCCTGGTTTCATAGCTTACTTGCTATGGGGTTATATTAGTTGCTTTTCTTCCCCCTCCCCACCCCACTCCCCCGCCTTTTTAAAAAAAAATTCTACATTCTTTGTTTACATTCCAAATGATTTCCCCTTTCCTGGTTCACCCCTCTTCATAAGTCCCATAAGCCCTCTTCCCTCCACCAATCCTCCAATCAACCCCCTCCCACTTCTCTGTCCTGGTAATCCCCTACAATGCTGCATCAAGCCTTTCTAAAACCAGGGTCCTCTCCTTCCTTCTTCTTGGGAATCATTTGATATGTTAATTGTGTCTTGGGTATTCAGAGCTTCTGGGCTAATATCCACTTATCAGTGACTACATTCCATGTGTGTTCTTTTGTGATTGGGTTACCTCACTTAGGATGATATTTTCCAGTTCCAACCATTTGCCTAAGAATGCCATGAATTCATTGTTTTTAATTGCTGAGTAGTATTCCACCATGTAAATATACCACATTTTCTGAATCCATTTCTCCATTGAAGGACATCTGGATTCTTTCCAGCTTCTGGCTATTATAAATAAGGTTGCTATGAACATAGTGGAGTATGTGTCTTTGTTGCATGCAGGGGAATCCTCTGGGTATATGCCCAGGAGTGGTATAACAGGGTCCTCCGGAAGTGTCATGCCCAGTTTTCTGAGGAACCGCCAGACTGATTTCCAGAGTGGTTGTACCAGCTTGCAATCCCACCAGCAGTGGAGGAACTGCTTTTCAATTGTTGTGACAAAACACCAGGACCAAAGCAACTTACAGAGGGGTTTATTTGGGCTTACACTTCCAGAGGGATAAAAGTCCATCATCAAGGAGAAGAGGCAGGCATGTTGACTGAAGTGAAAGCAGAGAGATCATATCTTAAACAGCAAGCATGAAGCCAACAGAGTGGACTAAAAAAAGAGTGACCTAGAGAAATGTGTCACACTGCCCCCAACAAAACCACACGTCCTAAGGATCCCCAAGGAATGCCACCCATTAGGGACCAAGCATTCAAAGGCCAGGGACTACAGGGGATAGTCCTCATTCAAACCTTCACATGGAAACACCTTTGGTCTTTCTCGCTTTTTGTTTGGGGCATGGAGCTGTCTCTCCTGTAAATGTCTCATCACTGTATTCTGAATACATATATCATGTTGGTTTCACGCGCTCTGGAGAGCCACATGCCTCTGGATGAGTCACCCTCTCTGTCTGAGACCCATCTCATATAGACAGATGATATTTAAGTAAGATGTTCTACTCAGATGATAAAGTCCTGCTAGAATAAACTAATTCAGGATGTAGTGATTGTATTTTGAAACCAAGAAGGAGACAGAGTTTGGAAGGCCAGGAGTTAAATTATGTGAATGAAAGGTTTTATGTCTCCCACAATGATAAACGTAATCCTTGGTTTAACAAGATGTGAAGGTGGTTCGTGTGCTAAAACACCATTCCCAACACGATGTTCTAATGAGGCAGAGCTTTTGAAAAGTTGTTAATGAACTTCAGAAGAAGAGAGGAAAGAGCATCTCCATCTCCTCCAACTTGTGGGATCATAGTAAGAAGACATGGCACTATGAGCCATGAAGGGGGGCCTCGCCAGACACCAAATTGCAGAGAAATTTTAATGCAACAACATGGCAGCTCTGATCACACCCAAAGTCTTTCTAGGTCTGTGTGATCTGGCTGGGATGCAGGCACACCCTTAGTACACACCGTCAATCCCTCATGCTTTATTGCTTTAATCCCAAATAATGACATCTAATTGAGGAGCAGACAAAGTGATGAATCAGAGGAAGGTTTGACAGAAAGAGTCAGAGATAAGATAGGCCCAACACTCAGGAGAAGAGCTGTTTAAGAGCAGCGCAGGGAGAGTGAAGACTGTTCGGTCCGTTTGGTCAGTCAGTTGGGAGTCAGTGGAGTGAGAGTAGTGCAGTAGAGTTGACTTTGTTCACGAGCGCATGCAGTTCAGTGCAGGTCAGCAGAGGAAGAAGCAACAGAAGATTAAAGGACCCAGAAGATTAAAACGAATTGCCAGAGTCAGTTTGAGGCCAAACAGAACAATTCAGTGAGAAGCTGGGAGAAGCCCGGTTGAAGCAGTCGTTTGGAGAGAAGTTTGAACCAGAACAGCTGAGTCAAACCAGCCAGCCGGATCAGAAAGAACTAGAAAGGGTTTATTCAGCAGTAAGTCTCAGAGGCTGAAACATTCTGGGCCTAGGATGGGAGACAGGCTGGAGGCTGAAGCCTGCAAGGTCCAGGCTTATAGAAGATTAGACTGTATGGAGACTAGAAGCTTTGGGGCCTAGGCCCAGAGATGATTAGAATAGAAAGGAAATGTATTCAGAAGGCTTGGGTATGGCTCTCATCCCTTCCTCTGAGGTATTAAAGCAACATTTACATTTATAGCAAACCAGCTAGTAAGTGGCAAGGTTAGAGAATGACCAGGGGTCCCTACTCCATAAAGAGTTAATGAGAGGAGTAGCAGTCTACAGGGTCTTTGGGAGCAGAAGAAAAGGACACCGTAGAAGGTATTATCTAGGCTACACTATCTAAAGAAATCAAAGATGGGTGAACGTCACACCTTGGGGTGTTATACTGATTGGCCTTAGTGGGAGATGATGTGCCTAATCCGGCGGAGACTTGATGCACCAGGGTGGGCGGATACCAAAGGGACTCACACCCTCTCATAGGAGAAGGGGAGGGAGGGACTCTGTGGGGTTGGGTAACAGGAGAGCAATGTTTAGGATGTGATAGATAGATAGATAGATAGATAGATAGATAGATAGATAGATAGATAGATAGATAGATAGATGATAGACTTTTCAACAAGAAGCCAGCAGAATGAACATATTACAGAAGGCAAACACACCTTTCAGTAATTCCTTAAGCTCTTTTCCAGAGAGAACTGTTGTCCTCCACAGAAAAGGAAGCCCCCAAACATCTCGAAGGCTGTTGTGCTCAGGGTCTGGATCCACACTGATGCTCAGAGCCTTCTGCTCTTGTAAAACATAAGGGAATGGTGTTGGTTGGTTCCTCATCATAACTAATGCCCGGAACAAGCAGTTCAAGAGCTTGGCTCACAGCATCAGAAGTTTTAGCACACTGTGATGAGAGCTGGGAAGCAGAGACAGAATGGTCCTTTATTCAAGTGTGGTTCCCAGCCTGTGGGGTGGTGTCTGCTACATTCGGGGTGCATCTCCCCAACCTCATCATTTCAGGCCCTCCCCCAAAAAAATATTCAAAAAAATGTGCTGCATTAATCTCTTAGGTGTCTTTCATCCGATCAAGCTATCAAGATGAAACATTACTGAATCCATCCAATCATTGGCAACCTAGCCAGAGTCTATCTCCTGGTAACTCCGCCGGATTCCTAGAGAGTGTGGTAGTGACTTTTCATTCCTTTCATAGATGTCAGTATAGACGAATTAGGAAACACGGTCAACCCTTGATTGAATACCCCTAACAACAATCAATATGAAAAATAAACCAAAATACTGTTTTCTAGAGAGATGGATGAAGTTGGTCTTCCTTTAAAAGATCTAGAAAGTTCAAGGTAGGTGGTTTGTGTCATGTCTCCATTTGCATCGCTGGTAGTTACTGAAAAGAGCAGACAGGCCCTGGGATAGAGCAGTGGGTTCCACACACTCAGCCAAGCAGTCACCCCAACTGCAGTCCTCCTGTCAAATGGTCTCTTCCCCTAGAGCAGATAAATATGTCTTCAGGAATATAGTATGCAGCCTCTGATTTAGGGACTGCATTTTTATCATAACCAGGAAGGTTTTTCTATTGCTGATGAAAAACCATTCTGGGATGAAGAGCTTCAGGCACTGACAGGTTTCCCCGAGAGCCGTGTCAACATTCCTTCCCTCTGTTGTAACACAGTCAAAGCAATCTGAATCATCCGAGCTTCTCGCAGAACACTCAACTGATCCCCTGCATCAATAGCACAAGCTTAGCAAGACTCAAGGAACAAGAAGGGCTGTGCAAATAGAGGCTGGCCAGCCAGAGGGCACTGTGAGGTACATGGCTTCATCTCTCACACGGTGGAACCCCAATCCCTATGAGACAGTGCTAGGAGCTGAAGTATCAGGGGGGACAACATTTCGATAAAATCATGAGGGTAGAATTCCCATGGCAACGTTGGTACATTTTTTCAAGAAAGAGGTTATACAGCACTTGTCTGGGGGAGGGGGTGGCCCATGGGAAATGACACTATTAGGAGGTGTGGCCTTGTCGGTGTAGGCATGGCCTTGTTGGAGGAAGTGTGTCACTGTGAGGGTGGGCTCTGAAAAACTCCACCCAATGTAGAAGGGATCCTCCTCCTGTTTGCTTGTAGAAAAGACAGTCCTAGCTGCAATTGGATCAAGATGCAAAACTCTCAGCTCCTTCTCCAGCACCGTATCTAATTAGATGCTGCCATGCTTCAGGCCATGATGATAATGGACTACCTCTCTGAAACTGTAAGCCGGCTCCAGTTAAATGTCCCTTATAAGAGTTGCCTTGGTCATGGTGTCTCTTCACAGCAATGACAACCTCAAGTAAAACAGTGCCTTTACATGCTGGATATCCTTCTTTCCTACATGAAGAGATCCAAGCCACACATCCATCTGCAAACCTTGCCAAGAACCAAACCAATCCGAACTTTGCACTTGGATCTGTAGTCTCTATAATTATGAAGGATACTTTTCTACTGTCTGAGCATGAAGTGTATGGTACATTTGTTATAATACCCAAAACTGGCTGAGAAAGACACATTGCTGAGGTTAAACCATCTTTCACAGATTCGAGGATTTGTTGAATCTGTAGTATATTTAAGAGTTCTACATTAAATAGACAGGGCATTCATCCACTATAAATGATAAATGACTACCTCCCATCATAAAGAGAATGAGGCACAACCAGGTTCTAGGATGCTTAGATTCCACATCTGGAAACAATCCTCTTTACCAATATATAAGGACATGCAAAAAAAATCTGTTGACTTCAAATGGAGCCCCATAGAGAAAGGGCTCTGGGGCAGCCCCAGCCTGTGGTGTAAGTAGCTTCACTGCTTGGAACTATTAACTTGTAAGGCATCAAAATATCAGTGAAGGCCATGAGCTATGTGGACAAAGAATTGTAGTATAGCTTTTTGGGGTTTGGGATCAAGGCCTGTCTTCAGCAGAGAAGGTGCTTTTTGGGAAAAAAAAAACTTCCCTTTAGTCCTTCTCCAGGACGACAAGGTAGTCTTTTCTCTAAAGCTTCTCTTCGCAACAAACAGAGACATCATGGCAGAAAACCACAACCAATTAAAGCGCAGAGTTATGGAGCCCTCTCTCAATAGATCCATCTACAAAACGACCCCTGCATCCAAGGCTCATCTTAGAGAACTGTGGAGAAAGAGAGTAAGAGCCAGAGGAAGATGGAGTTTGTTGTGAGATCACGTAGCCTAGAGATCTCAGAAACTACACTCATGAAGACTTACCGATATGACCGCCTAAACATGAGCTGAACAAAGACAACAAGAATAGACACAGCAAAGGGAGACGCCAAAGGCCTCAACCCTACACAATGAACTACAGGCTACTGAGGAATGCTGAGAGTGGGGGAAATGGTCTTCCCCAAGGAAGAGCTCATCAACTGATTATCTGACACCAAATAACCCTGAAAACATACATACAAATAACATCATACAGATTACAACTGATCAGGTTATGCTTAGGAATATACACATATATGTACATATAGACATATATATATACATATATATATATATATATATCCATGTAGTCATACAAGTATGTATGAATATATATGACTATATCGCTATATGTATGTATAAGAATATATGTGTGTATGTATACATAAATGCCTATAACAATAATTAGAGCAAAAAAGAGGCCATGAATTTGAAAGAGAGTAAGCAGTGGGTATATGAAAATGTTTAGAGGAAGGAAAGGAAAATGGGAAATGATATGATTATAGTATAGTCTCAAAAAAAAAACAATTTAAAAATTAGAAAAGAAACTAAGAAAACATCTCAGTTTGAGCACAAAGCCCTGATAAAGATGGAACCATTCTCGGTTTATGAGCTACACAACACCACAGCAATAGGTGGCTATGAAGGAGGGGTGTAATTGATCTGTGATCACATACAACAGGGACAGCAGGAACAAGCCAGTTGCATTAGCAGGTTGAGTTCATGCTACTAGGCGACCATGGGCCGGCGACTCTCTGTTTGCCCGCTCTAGAACTCTGAAGATTCCTGATGGCCAGCAGCATGGATTCTTAGATAGGTGAACTCATATGGAAACTGGAGATGACCGTGGGCAGTAGCTGCCTTACACTCAGACATGGCTATGAAAGAAGTGACAGAGGGGAACCTGGATGGGTTAGTCTGAGGACCTGGCTATTCAATTTATATGGACAACGAAATAGGTTAAGGCTGGCTAAAGTCCTTTTAGAAGAGGCAACTTTAGTTAAGAGAATCTCTCCACTTGAATGGCCTGTGGGCAAACCTGTGCTACATTTTCTTGATTGATGATTGGTGTGAAAGCTCCCAGCTCATTGTGGGCAGTGTTACCCCAGGGCTGGTGGTCCAGGGACTATGAGAAATCGTGACTGCAAGGCATAGGAACAAGCCCTCGTTCATGTAAGCAGCGCTCCTCCATGGCCTCTGTCCCCAGGTTGCTGCCCTGTTTGAGTTCCTGCCCTCACTTCTCCAATGGTGGACTGGTATATGGAAATAAAAGCTGAAACAAACCTTTCTCTCTCCAAATTGCTTTTGCTCGTGGTATTTTACCATAGCAATAGAAACCCTAACTAGCAGGGTAGTGGTGGCACATGAGCTTTAATCCCAGCGCTCTGGGAGGCAGAGGCAGGAGGATCTCTTTGAGTTTGAGGCCAGGCTGTTCTACAGAGCAAGTTTCAGGACAGCCAGGACTACACAAATAAACCCTGCCTGGAAAACCAAAAAGAAGAAATCAAGAAATCAAGGAAGGAAAGAAGGAAGGAAGGAAGGAAGGAAGGAAGGAAGGAAGGAAGGAAGGAAGGAAGAAGGAAAGGAAAGGAAAGGAAAGGAAAGGAAAGGAAAGGAAAGGAAAGGAAAGGAAAGGAAAGGAAAGGAAAGGAAAGGAAAGGAAAGGAAAGAAACTACACAATGAATATGGACTCATAGGCAGTGGGGGAAAATTAAATGGACAAGAACCTAACAAGAAAAATTATGCCTTAATCATGCGGGGGACTTATTTTTATTAAAGATTTATTTAATTGCATGTGTATGAATGTTTTGCCTATAAATATGTATGTAAATCACATGTGCGCCCCCAGAAGTGAGGAGAAGGTGTCAGATGCAACTGAAGCTACAGATGGTTGACATTCACAGTATGGGAGCTGGGAACCAAACCTGCGTCCCTACAAGAGCAGCGTGAGATCTTAACCGCTCAGCCACTTTCCCAGCCCTAACTGTATATCAGGTTTCTCTGCATGTTCGTTTGTTTGTTTTAATGTTCTGCATTTTCTGATGCTTTGAGATCTTGAGATGTTGCTGGTCTAGCATAGACCTCTCCCAGGGCTTAGAGACCGACACTTCTCCCCTGGGTACACATCTCTTGCAGAATAAAACCAATCTATCCAAATCTCAAACTCCTGTCCTTCCACCTCCTCTACTGAACTTGCATCATCTTCTTTGTCCTTTGGGGACCATATTCCCTGGCCCTAATCCACTTAGAGTCAGGAACCAGACAGCCAGGGTTAGCTCTGAGACCTCGGAGTCTGCCAAAGCTATTCAAAGTAGCCAACTTTGAGCCTAAAGAGCTTGCTTATGCTGATTCATCCAGTTCTTCCCGTGGAAACCACAAAGCCTCTCATCCACGCCTTCCCTCATCCCTTCTACGTCCCAAAGACCCTTCTGCTCCCCTTTGCACCCTGCATGATGCAGCATGCCCGCCCTCCAGGGACCGTAACAGGCGACTTACTCATCGGTGCTCTGCTTCTGATCTTTTGGCCTTATCCTAATGACATATCGTAGAACCTTTCCTGAACTATTAAAAGCCCACACAGATAAAGAGGTCTAGACTAGCTGGGCATGGATTTGCATATGCAAATGAGTGTGACTATCTTAACATCATTTAATGCTTCCTTGAGAACACTTTCCATGGAAACAGCCAAGTAGACACCCCAGTACTGTACTGTGGCCTTGTAAGCAGAATGACCAAGGGAGTGGGGATGGAGAATTAAGCCTGGGCCTTCGATTTACCAGCTGATGAACATTCCACCTGACTAGCAACAACAGCTATCAACCCTGAGAGCAGATATACCACTACCCCTTGAGGAAGCCAACCAGCCCTACGGTGACACATTGGTGACATAGACCTCCTTTCACTATGGAAGGAATTCCTGAGTCAGGAATGGGCTAAAATAAGTCTGAACTCTCTCTCTCTCTCTCTCTCTCTCTCTCTCTCTCTCTCTCTCTCTCTCTCAAAGTTCTTTACTAGCAACACCTTGCCTGAAAAGGATGAGGTCCAAATATTAGCTTATCAGACTAGGGAGTCTATTTCATAGCAGAGGAAGTTGGGGAGTCGGGTAACGACCACGGAGGGCCCCTGTGGCGTTCCACTCCATCATGCGGAGGCTTCCAACTCCGAGTGGAAGGAAGAAACGCCCGGGAGCCACAGAAGTGCCATCTAAAAAGACAACAGTCTACGAAATGAAGAGCCAGGCTGTGGCATCAAAGCCTGTGACTCCAGCAGGGTTCTAAAGAACTAAGAGGTAGGACCAGGAGGTCTACTTCCTGCTTGCGGGGAACCTTCAGGGAGGCAGGTGCTTCCTGCACAGTACAGCTCCGGCATCTTTAGCCGTAAAGGTCTTACCTTCCAAAGAAGACACTTGCTTAGCTAGAATCTACCGGTGGGCGTGTATAGCTCAGTGGTCTAGAATTTGGCCACCATTTACAACACCCTGGCTTAATTCCCAGCACTGAAGAAGGGAATGGGATCTCTCAAGATAGAAGGCGGCGGCCTGGTGACCATTTCTCATGGTGGACGGCGATCTGCCTTACTCCAGAGCCTGCCCAAGACGTGCCCCTGAGCATAGCGCTCCAGTGGATTAGCACCGCACTGTGAAATCCGACTAGGAGCTTCTGTTGATGCCCTCCCCTTGACTAACCCCTACTGGCCTTGGGGCAAAGCGGCTCCCCCAGGACCCTGTGTGTAAATCCTTTCCATGGCTTCCCTTGCTACTCACAGCTGTACCCCCAACAACACGAAGGGTTGAATCTCCTGTTCCTTACCCGCTCTTGGCAGGTTCCCCTCAGAGGGCTTTACTGTACCATAGCTTTTAAAAGTCTCAAGTGTGCTCAGGTTTCATTAATAGAACGCTATCTAATGACTCTTGGCACGGATCCACCTTGATCAATTATCTATCCCTGCAGTCACTTCGGCCATCCTTCTTGCATTTGGGCAAATACGCAACCGACCCCCCTCCCTTTGCAGCAACTGATCCTGTATTGAAGGCAGGTGTGTGAAGAGTGAAGTTTAAAAACACAAAACCAAACAAGAATCAAAATTATACATTGTGCTCAACAAAGCAATGAAGAAATAATGGTCCCTGGTCACCAGCCTTCTGCAAGAAGCAGGGCTTTTCTGCCCAGGCCATCAGATGTTTCCAATCGCTGTTCTTTGTCCTTTGCTGTTGCGGTTCTACAGAAAGATCCTGCTTTGAAGACACTGTGGTACTCTTCACTTCTGTTTCCTCGTCCCTGTGATCTTATTCTTAAATGAATTCAACTGACTCATCCCTCCAGCTCAGCCTCCACCCGCCCCCAGCCAGGTGACAGCCTCTTCCAGACCTCACTACCCACCCACCCCCACCCCCGCCCCCAGACTGAGCACTGGCCCTAGGGACAGCCACTAGCACCTGGCGAGGGGGCCTGTGTAAGGTATTGCACTCTCTTTGCCCCTACTTAGGATGCTCCTCCCACTTGGCAATCCGGATAATCTGTCCAGCTGCTGCTGGTCCTCCAATTTCGCATCTACTGCTCTCTGAGTCCCGGGCTTGCACTCCACTGCTATGGCAAGGAAGAGAGCGAAGCAAGGATTAGCCTTTCTCATCCTTTAATTCTCTCCAAAGGGTCTGCTCTTCCCGGCTCCGTATCTTTCTTACTACGGCGGGGGGCGGAGGGCGGGGGAGGGAGCTTTTTTGTTTCTTCAGGTCATTGTGTCTCACAAAGAAGAGGGAGGGAAGGGAAGATGGGGGGCAGAGTCAGGAGAGGTGAAAGAGTACGTGTTTTAAAATTTAAAATTACAGCGGGTGAGTCAGATGAGACCTCTGTAACCGCGCAGACTCTCAGCCTCGTCCATCCGACTTCAGCCTGCTCCCAGGATGCTCATCCGGGGCTCTTCCGGCCTCTTGCTCTGCTCCGCTGGCCACATACCCTGGCGCCTTTGAGTTGTGTGCCCGGCCTCCTTGTTTCAGGCTTACACAACACCCGCCCTCCATGTGACCCGCCGCTCTCTTTCCTCAGGAGACTGAAGCCTCCACAGAGCTTCCCACACCTCCCGCCCCTCCGCCCCCTGGTTCTGACATGAAGCAGTCGCCTCTCCATCACCCTGGCCTCTGCTGAATTCCTGGCAGCGACCATCTGTCTCGTCAATCTCATTATTGCAGGATCCATCAAACTCTCTTCCTCGCCAAAAATGATAGCTAAGGACGTTGGACTAAATTGTCAGCCCCACCCAGCTGTTCCCAAAAGGCCTTTCACTACCCATTAATTTATTCCTTTTCTTCTCTCATTTGAAAAAAAGAGGTAGGTCATACTGGTTACATCCAGACACTGTACCTGATGCTGGGGTGGCCTTGACCAAGGTTGCTACTTGTATGGGCATAGGAGGTCATTTACCAGAACAACCGAGTAAGTCATCATAAGCAACCTAGCATGTAATATACAGAAAGAAGGAAGGACGGGACTGTAAATGGCCGCACCGTGAACAAAAGTGACG
This sequence comes from Apodemus agrarius, assembly GCA_964023405.1. Taxonomy (NCBI): domain Eukaryota; kingdom Metazoa; phylum Chordata; class Mammalia; order Rodentia; family Muridae; genus Apodemus; species Apodemus agrarius. The sequence goes on from OZ030005.1 coordinate 24,825,428, forward strand.
CTATGAAACCCAGGCTGAATCCAAGCTCCTCATGTAGCCCAGGCTGGCCTTGTGCTCACAGTCACCCACTTGTCAATAAGCTCAAGAGTCTCTCTGTCAATCAACATCTCTGCAGGGGTTGTACAGACAGCTCTGCCTATGCGGTGTTTGCTGTGTATGTGGACGTGAATTCATATCCTCAGAATTCACATGAAAAGCAGAAGGTGGCAGAGGCCAGAGTCCGCAGAGCATGCACACTAGCCCAGACTAGTCAAAGTGCAAACTTTCGGTTCAGCAAGAGCTCCTAGCTCAACACACACGCTGCAGAAAGAGGCTCTATGTCAACCTCGGGCCTCCACATGGACGCACACAGCCACACATATGGAAACATTAACACAGACAAGAGGCACATATATCTTTAAAAAAAAAAAAAAGCAAGCTTCTAGGTAGCTCGAGGGATATATATATATATATATATATATATATATATATATACACATATACACATATACACATATATATGTATATGTATATGTATATATATATATATATATCCCAGCAATAGTGCACTTGCCCAGCCCGAGCTAGGCCTGGGTAAGATGTTTGGTGCAGTGGGTGCCACGGAAGAAAAAGAAAAGCAGAAAGCCAGCACTTCCTAACTCCACACGGGCACCCTCACCCCAGGCAAGGAACCCAGACCCATGGGACAGTGAGGATCTAGACATGTAGGGAGCAGGCCAGGAAGGACAGCTGGTGGCTACAGTGTCAGGCAAGCCAGAGGCTGGCTGGGTGTCCCCAGCTAAGCAGGAGGCTGGCTGCCGGCTCTGGAGACAGCCGTCGGTGGTGCTCAGCATATCGGGATGATTTAGTTGGTTGCTACCATCACGGCTGTTTCGTTTGGGGGAGAGAAGTAGGGTGTGCCCAAGAGGGGGACTTCCGTTCCGCACCTCCCCACCCCACATCCCTCTGGAGACACACTCTGATCGTGTGATTTTTATGGACAGAATCCAGAGGAACTTTCCGTCTTCTGGTTAGTCCCACAGGTACCTGAGAGAATGAGGTTGCCAGGCAGGGGTCGTCTCCCACAAGCACCCAGGCTCCCCCTCCCACCCCTGCCTCCAGAGCCCAGAATGCACCCTCTCCTGACACAACAATAAAGACTGAGAGACAGCACAGGCAATTTCCTTTCAAATTAAGAAATACAAATATTTCTGGCGTGAAGAAAAGCCAAAGAGCGAGTCACAAAGTCTTCCGTGAGGTCCCTCTTATCAATTTAGAATATGAAAACATCTCATGCATATAAAAGTGGATGTGGGTAGCAGCAGACTTACATGAGTTCCCGGGTGTTTTCCTGCACCCAGGTTCGTTAGTATATATTTACACGTGGAAGGCACACAGGATTAAACCAGGGCCAAGTACAGAAAGAAAACATGCGGGAAATGGTCGCTTTAATAAGTCCTGTTTCGTGGAAGGGAAATAAAACCTGAGTATTAATGAGATATAATTATATATTTAAAATCTTTTCCCTTGTGCAGTATATAGGATTAATGCCAGTAAACTCACAAACTGCAACATTCTACTCCATTACATCTGCAATGATTAGAGATAGTTTGAACATCTGGCATGCTCTCCGTGATAGAGAACAGCATTCCGCACTTTAATGGACGTCTGGAGGCTACACATATCTGATTTTATTTCTTTCTGTTAACTCTTTCATGAGAGACAAAGACTCTGAGACTGGATGCTCCTCTTTCTTCCCTCCTTCGAACAGTGTCCCATGCAGGCCGCACCAGGCGCTGCTAGTATTTTGCCACACACACACACACCCACACACTGCCTCTGAGTTCCACACAGAAGCCTCAGGATGTGTCCAAAGCTATTTATACATACCGCGACGGAGCAAATTAATATTCAGATTTCGAAACTTTCTCCTCGTGGACACAAAACCCTAAGCCACAAAACTGAAGCCACACTGCTGAGGTTTTCCTTCGGGGGTTTCCAAACATGCACTCCCTAAATCCAGTCTCCTTTCTCAGCCGTGTGCTCGGGGGAACTTGCCTGTCAAGGCTGAGGGTGCCAATATCTTTGTTTTAATTCCTCTGAGGTAAGAATAGGTCATAATGACTTTGATTGGCACCAGTTTTCATTGCAGGAAAGAAAAATAGATAATTTTTCTGCTTGCCGCATTTGGCCTCAAGCTAAACAATGAAGGTTTTAGTCCTACCGGGCTTCTGTAAGGGAGAATAAAGACCCTTTGTTGAAGTGGGCCGTGAGAGACGACACCAGGTTGTGTTTTATTGAGCTGAAATATTAGCTAGTGCCAGCATCTACGCAAGCCCTGAGCTTGGACTCTGTGTACCGGGATGAAGAATGATTGACGTGCAGGTTCTGCAAATCAGGTGCTGTCAGACAGAGGCGCTGCTGCCTTTGGAAACGGAGTGCTCTGAGGGCTTGCTTTGGTCTGAGAACATGCACGGAAAGGTGCCAGTGGTAAGTGGATTTGGGGTGAAAAAAAATCATTTTCATGCCTCAAATTTAATGGCTGGTGCGTAATGCAGCAATAAAGGCCGTAGTTACCGCTCATAACTACAGGTGTAATAAGGGGAGATGCTGGGCCTTCAGACCCTTCCAGCAATAACTCATGAGGGAATTAAGAGGCCTTAATGAGTCCGATGTGTCACCGGGGACCTCAGAAATATAGTTCTTAGAAAAGACGAAAGCAGAAAGGACTTGCTGGGGTTGGAATTATAGGACCATTACGAGACAGAGTGAATATTGGCTTTTCTCTCCCCGGGTTTCTGACCCACTTGCCACACGTGTTGTCACTAGAGCGAAAGTTAAACTGGTTGAGGGCAGTGCATTAGCTACATCGGCGTAGTTGTGACCCAAACCCTGGACAGAACCAATGTGAAACGAGAGGGGTAAAATTTTGGCTTATGGTTTCAGGGGGTTCAGCCCACAGTCCCTGGCATGCATTCATTCTGAGTCTGTGGTGAGTAGAGATGTTCACGTTAGTGGAAGCGTACACTAGCGGAGTTCTTCACTCCGTGGCAGAGAAGGAGCAGAGAGAAGAGAGGCTGGGCTGGGGGACCAGTTATCTTCTGAAAGCATGGCCATCTCACCTATATGGCCTCCTTCCTCCAGCAAGGCCCTACCTCTCAGCTCTCCCACAGCCTTTGAACACAGTGCCACCAGATGAGACTTCGCATTCAAAACACAAGGCAGAGGAGATGGCGGGGATGGTGGATTGCTGGCTGTGCTGGCGTGAGGACCTGGGTTCAGATTTCAGCATACATATAAGTAAGGCGTGGTAGCAAGGGTCTCTAACCCCAGAACTGAGACAGGGGTCAGGTCATGGGAGATGGGGATGGGGGAGCCTCCATGGCCTAGCTGAACAGATGCCATGGGGGATTGCCTAAATCAGTGAGTTCTGACTTCACAAAGAGACCCAACCTCAGAGGTTGAGAGGAACTGAGGAAGAAATCTAGAGTCACTTGCAAAGAGGGAACCTCGGCTGAAAGTTGACCTCCTTCAGACTAGCCTGTGCTCACACCCGTGGGCATCTTCTTCATCGTTAATTGATGTAGAAGGGCCCAGCCCACTGCAGGCGGTACCTTCCCCAGGCAAGTGAACCTAGGCTATAGAAGAAAAGTAGATGAACAAGCCAGAGGGAGCAAGCCAGTAAACAACATTTCTCCATGGTTTCTGCCTCAAGAACTTCTGGAGTTCCTGCCCTGACTTCCCTTGATGTCAGACTGAGACCTGGGTGTATGAAGCAAACCAACCCTTCCCACGCCAATATGACTTTGATCATCATTTCATCACAGCAATTGAAAAGCAAACTAGAAAAAAAACCCAAAATGGACTTTTGGTGAGCATACATACGAGACTAGGTGATTACTGCCCACACAAGTACATATAAATACACACACACACACACACACACACACACACACACAGATACACAGGCACCTTGGGGAATTTTAGGTAGGTTCTCGTTGAGTCAGATCCACCATATCAATGATTCTCAGTGAAGGCCAAATCAGTTCCCCACTGGACACTCGGTGTCTGGAGGCATTGCTGGTCCTCAACGCCACCCGTTACCTGCACCTGTGGGCCCAGGCTGAGGATGCCACTAACCATCCTACCACACATAGGACAGCCTCTATGGCAGAATCACCCTCAGGCATGGTGTTTCCAGGGCCCTGGTTGAGAAGGCCTGTGTCAACACTTAAGCCAAAGGAAGTTTTCCAGTCCTCCAGGACATGTCCTTTCTTTCCAAGGCAGAGTTCCCCTGAGACTCACCGGATGCAATAGCTCCGTCATCTCTTGTACCCCTTCACTGGGGCAGACCAACCGCATACTTTCTAAGTCTTAGATGCTAAAGGATGAGACTCCCAATCCCACGCCCTTCACTGATTTTCTTCCGTTATGTAATACACAGGAATCCAGCCATGAGTCAGACACACTGTAGCTCGCTTTGTCGGCACACAGAGATTTGCTGAGCAAGGACCCTGCGAACGCACACCATGGGGCATCGCTTCAGAACCTTTTAAGACAATTACTTCTCAAGTGGATCAGGCCCACCCTCAGGGTGCTGGCGGGTCCCACACTAGTCATAAATGGCCATGGGTCCTTCAGGAGTTCGGGGTCAGCAGGACACCCACTTGTCCACACTTCCTAGCCATTAGCATCGGTTACTGAGACCACTCAGGTTTAATGAAAGGTTTTGTTTAAAACTATTCTAGAATTTTGATTCCCTCCATTAAAAATCAGACTACTGTAAGTGCCTGATAAACCAGGCCTTTTCTCCACCTACAATTCTCTGCCTTAAAGTGACCCAAATCCTAAATTGGAATCCACTTCAACACCACACACACACACACACACACACACACACACACATACACATACACATACACACACACACACACACACACACACACACACACACAACTCTCCACAACACCCCCCCCCTCTTTTGGCCCAAGATGAATGCTTTTGGTGGACCTCAGGACTGCAGGAGTCCAGCTTCCGAGCCTGGGAACTTGGGGACACTCTACCGTCCTTCTTTCCACCTGGCTTCCTCTGTGAGCCAGCTCACCCTCTGGCCTTGTCCCTAAGCCACAGCCAGTGGGTGTCACTCACTCTAGGACTTTGTCAGGTCATCCTGAATGACAGGGTTGATGGGCCAGGGCAGTGGTAAAGATGCCTCCTGGCAGCACAGCCTCTAAAACGGAAGGATGAGCTTGCTGAGTCCACAGATACCAACTTCCAGGGCAAAGGCAACAAGTCCTTCTCTGGTGTGGATTCTGCTGTTCCCTGCCCTCCCCAGTGCCTTCTCCTAACGGACAGAGCAGGTCTCCCTCGAGTTCTACTTTCGAATCTACTTCCTGTCATATAAAAACATGGTAAGTTTAGATTACTCTGACCTGGATATCTGGGACTTCAGGGTGACATCTCATTCTCTATCCTCCTCGGCCCCTGTTTTTCTTTTTTTCCTAGTCTTTGATACTTTTTCTGGAGACTGAACATGTCTGGTTATCTGGTTGGGTGTTTGATTCACCCCCTCCCTCCCCCCCCCTTGACTCTGAGCTGAGGGGCAGGTTGTCCCACTTTTTGTTGACCCTGCCCTACTGTGTTCAGCAGTCTGTGAGTGCTGTGACAGGGAGACTGGAGAGAGTATCTAGGCCAGGTCCCACTGTAGACTTCTATCTCCCATAGTCTTGGATTTTTGTGTATATTTGGGGGCATGTACATGTGTGTTGGGCTCCAACACTGCTTTGGGGGACCCAGGAAACACAATACACTCTGGTCTTTCAGGATTCCTGAAACACAACATTCCTAGATGCATCCAGAAGCTAGAGATGGAGTACTTTCTTGCTTGAGTTGTAATCTAAAACAAGCTTTACTGTGGTGCTAAAACGTGTTGATAGAATTTCTGGAAACTTCCTTCTTGGGAGTCTTGCCTATGTTTTGACCTTCTCCAATAAAGTGGTCTTGAAGAATCTCCCTAATCTCCAGGAGCTGGTCTCCAAGGTTGACTTCCAAGCACTTTGCAAGCCCAGAAACCCCAGATGCAAAGATGCAAATACCTGCAAGTGATGTCTCTTTGAATGTTGTCCTGGCTAGTTTTGTGGCAACTAGACACAAGCTAGAGACATCTAGACACAACTAGACACAAGCTAGAGACGTAGGAGAGGAAGGAGCCTCAGCTGAGGAGATGCCTCATAGGACCCATGTATGGGGAAGCCTGTAGGGTTTAGTGACTGATGGGGGAGGGCCCAGTTCATTACGGGTGAGGCCATCCCTGGGCTGGTAGTCCCTGGTGCCATGAAAAGCAGATCAAGAAAGCCATAAGCAGCACCCCTCCACGGACTCTGCATCAGCCCCTGCCTCCTGCCCTGTGTGAGTTTCTGTCTTGGCTTCCTTTGATGATGTACTATAATCTGGAATTTCTTTCCTCCCCAAGTTGGTTTGGTCATGGTGTTTCATCTCAGCAATAGTAACCTTATCTAAGACAGTCAATATTTACCTGAGGGTGCATTTTAGGGAATCCCTTTAGCTTCAACAGTACCATTTCACTCCCTCACCCCTCCACACACACACACACCCTGATTTGTCCTTAGAAGACCAGCCCCAAGGCTATTGGCTGCTCTCACCTTCACGAAAGGGAACTCCTGGTGGTGCCCTGTGCAGAAGCATGTGTATGCTACCTCTGCTTGCCACCATATTTCAGGATCATTCTGGTCCTGAGGCAGAAATATTGGTACTGGACCAGTAGCTCGGGTGAGCCTTAATAAGCTGGATGTGCCAGTTCGGCATCCATAGACCCAAGAGGCTCCCTCCAGAAGGACTGGGGAGACGGCCAATGGGCAGGTAAGACCGTGGGTTCAATCCCAAGTTCTGCCAAACTAAAACACATCACGGGAAAACAAAATCACCATGGAGCACCTGGTTGCTTCGGGGAAAACTTGGAAGCATCCAGGTGACACTGACAATGGAATTAACGGTCCCCAGGGAGGAAGGAGAGAGAGCTTAGACTGTCAGCAGCCTGGACACTGCCCAGGTACAAAACACTGGGGGAGTGGGGGGAGCAGCGGTGTGATGCGTGGAGGAGGGAAAACGCAGGCTGCGGGAGATCCAGGAAGGCTTCCTATGGGAGACACGCCTGTCGTCGGTCCCACAGATCTTATAGACTAGAAAACAGAATTCAAAGAAGGAAGCAGCGAGCCAGGGGGAAGTGAGTCAGCCTAATCGGTTAATCAGACCTGTCACACCTTGGCTCCGAGATTTACCCGGGTGATAAAGCTCCTTCTACAGTCCTGGCTTTGTTTCCAATTAACGATGGGATTTTCTCTTTTATTCAGTTGTTAGACATTGATCTGGAGCTGCAGAAGAACTGAGTCTTCCACCACTCTGAAGGAGGTGCAAATGGTAGATCGCCCAGGAAAGAGCGAGGAGGTGGGGGGGGGGAGGAATGCCTGGTGGGGCGTGGGAGGTCTGGGATGGCGGTGTAGATAAAGCAGGATTGAAAGTCAGCCCCGGCCCTGTGGGGACACACCCAGGGACTCCCATCTGCCCCTCAGAGCTTGTGGATGTGCAGTGATTTCCAAGTGGCTCTCCGTGTGGAAGGAACACAAGCGTTCCTCTGTGCTGCTCTTGCGGCCAGATTCTACTGAAAACACTGCTTTATTGGTTTCTATTTTATGCCCATACTATTTCCGAGGGGACTTGAGGCCGCTTCTCATAAAAGCTGGCCTATCTATGTATACAGGCTGGCTAGAACACAGGTGCCAGAGAAGCTCAGAACGGAAAACTAATGGTTCATGAACCAACCCTCCTCTGCCACCACTTGGGGTCTGCCGTGAGTGAGTCACTTTTGCAAACCTTTCCTCAAGGGGGTCCTCTTGATCAGCGAGCTGGCATGAGTTCACCGCCTTTGTGTTATAGATGAGAAAACCGAGAAGGGGGCGCTAGCCGGAGGATGCCACTAGAAGCAGAGCGGGTGGGCACCGGGTCTCAGATTTGCCAAGGACCGACCGGCAACGGGCTTTGGCCTTCAGACTTCATCTGTGTCATCTAGCATTGACGACATCTTGATAAGGTCTGTCTGAGGAAAGTACCCACTGGCATCTTCCAAACGAGGGCCTTTGAGGGTCCCTAATTTCTAATGGCACCCCTTTCTGCATGTAAAAATTGTAGCAGGAGGAGGTGAGAGGTACCCCCGGTTCTTCCGCCTGGAGCGGAGCTGGCCCTATACGGACAATTTTCTTCCTTCTGATGTGTATTATAGGTTTGTGGCCCAGATGCAGTTTGCTTCTTCTTATTACCCGTTCATCATTCCTGGGAGTCTCTGGGATGGTCACTAGAAGCCCCACGTATGGTCAGTCTATCACAGTCTGTTAAGAGGATAGCAGAAGACACCATGTGAGAACCAGTAAGAAATGTGTGCCATGCTGCTCTTGGCCTAGCACAGGCCTGACCAAGCGTGTACTGTGCGAGCCACTGCACACGTAGGCACCTTCCGGGGCCAGCTCAGTTCTCAGTTCACACTGAGATGCAGTGAGAAACAGACCAGCAGAGAGGACACTGTCTGCTGACTGACAGCAAACACCTGGCCTCAGACACGTGTCCGGCTCGCTGTAAATTATCCCGTGACACTTCGGCCAGTAAAGGCTAGCCCAGCAGATCAGGGGCCCAAGCATAGAGAAGCAGGGCATGTTTTTTTTTGGGGGGGGTGCTTGAATTTGATGCCCACTTATCCTCAGAAGGATCCCAAAAAGAAACAAAAATGAACATTTGTGCTTTTTTTTTTTTCCTTTTTACTTGCACTTGAAATTATCATTTTCTTTTTCTACTAGAGAAACAGCTCCCACACCTTAGGGGAGGGAGCCAGGCGCGGAGCAGAGCATTATCTAATGCAAATCCATTCTAAGAAGGTTGTGGGGCCATCTGGTGTCCGATGCAGACAGGACCTGCTGCCAGAGGTGAACCCGGAGGACAAGGGACAGGGCGAGAGTGAGGGATGAGAGGCCAGGGGCTGGCTCCTTTTCAGTCATGTCAAAAAACAGCCCATCGTCGACGGATAAAAAGGAGAGGGGGAGGGATCACCTTATGTTGTGGGAAGCAGATCAAAGCAGAAAAGATAATGTCTCCAAAAGAAAAGCAGGCACAGAGCTGCTGCTGCTGCGCCAATACTGAGTGAACCCCCGGGAGAGGGAGAAACTCAGGCCCCTGGATCTAAGTTAGTCTCATCACCAGCCGGGTGGGCTCCTTCAAAGCCGTGGCAAACCCCTCCACTCCTGTTTCAGACCTTAGCTACCCACAGACGGTAGACAGGAAGGCTTCCTGCAAGCTCTCCCTCTGGGCTCTCTGATTCCTGAAGAGATGGAGCCCCCGTCAGTGGCTCTCTATGTGGAGCTGAAATAGTTCATCAAATATTTGGAATGTGTAATTAAATATCTAATGTCAATTAGCAAATTACTAATGAAATAATCAGGGGCTTTTATGGTTTATAGTTCAGCTCGGATTTTAATTCTAAGTGGTTATTGATTCTAAATAGAGTCTGGTCTGCTTTACAAACCATTGGGTAGGTGTATGGGTGTGAAATGTGGGTGTGGAACATGGCGGGGCTGTGACCATCTCAGGGTGGTGGCAATGAACGTTGACATGCGCTGAATGTCAGGATGTCGACGTCATATGCGAGGGGTGTGTGGCCCGGGTCATGGCTTGGCCATTGTGCATCGTTTGTAGTGACACCGGAGAGGGTGACCAGGCAAAGCCAATGACTGGGCCATGCACTCCCTGCTGTAGACCAGTGAAATGAAAAAGTCCATATGTGAGACCTCAAAGAAAATCCCCCTGAAACATGACTTTGGATCTGAGTCGGGGTTAGAGTAGGGATGCCTGGTAATGTGATGTAGGGTACATGGTTGCATCTGGGATTTGGGGTATCTGGTTTCATATGGAGTCTGGGCGCCTGTTTTTATATTTGAGGTTCTGGAACAGATGGTAATGTGAGAGATCTAGGGAGCATGGCTACCTATCTATACATTGTTTCTTATAGACTCTAAGAAGTATAGTGTTACTTAGAGGCCAAGAAACAAACAGTTACATCAAGATTGTTGAAGATGGATAAGTCACAAGGAATGCTACTCTTCTGCCTCTTCAGTTGATCCTCTTTCTTGTTGTTATTGTTGTTGTTGTTGTGTTTCAAGACAGGGTTTCTCTGTGTGGCCTGGCTATCCTGGAACTTGCTCTGTAGACCAGGCTGGCCTTGAACTTAGATCCTCACATGCCTCTACTTCCCAAGTGCTGGGATTAAATGCATGTGCCACCACCACCTATCTCTTCCTATATAGAAAATATATCAAGTATCACAGACTATTTAAATGTTAGAGAAGTTCCCTTTAAAATGCCCTACTCCTAATTAGAAGAAAAAAAAACCCTAATAATATTCTAATGTTAATAAGAAGTTGTCCTAGATGGTATAGAATTCCTAGATGGTATGGACATTATAGCCTCCTTTTTGTAAGGAGTATCTTTGCACCAGCATTATCTCACCCATTGCATAATTAATACATTTATTCCTGCCATGAACTGTAAGCATCCCCCTGTGCTGTTGATTCCGAGTTCCCAGACCAACGTCACACACCGGTTCCTATGGCTGTCACAAAACCCACTGTAGATGCCATATAGACATTATCTCCGTTTCACAGAGAAGGGAATCGAGGCCCACAGAATTTCAAGAAGTTGACCAAGCTGTGGAGTTAACACACACTGGGGTCCTCGGAGTCCCAGCATGAGTAATAGCAGCGCTTGTGTCCCGCTGATCACACTAAACAAGACAGACAGCGGAATAACCCCTAAATCTTCGGGCATCCCAATCTGTTGAAAGAAAGAGTCTGATGAGTGGTCACACCCTAAGGCACCCTGGAAACAGAAACCACAGAGAATGTGGCGGTTAAAGTCACACCTAGACCCACAAACAAGTCCCCTATGGCCACCTACGATGGAAGAAGCAACAGAGGACTTTGCCAGCTATAGTGTGTCCCAGATCTAGGACAAAAATAACCCTTGGGGTGTTCTTCAGGGGCCTCTTGATCCTCCTCCCTGATTCTGCTCCTACCTGGGCCAGGCTAGCAGCAAGAGGGCTGGGCTGCTGACCCCAGCCCTGCACAGCGTCTGGCAGAAGGAGGGGAGCGGCACTGTGTACAGCTTGAGAGTGATTTAAACACTCCTCCAGCTCAAAGGGGAATCTTGGATTTCATTAATTAATACATCAATAGAAGCCAATGGAGAAAAACATGTCTTGTTATCTGGCTGCTCAGATGCTAGACATGGGCTCATTAGCCTTAAGCATATCAGCCCGATAACACTATTTATTCCATACGGAATAATGATCTACTTTGGAGGACTACTGCAGTGAGCCGAAAGACCCAGTCCATCCTTTACCACTGCTCCTGGCACACACATGCAGTATCATCATCCTTCACGAGCAAGCATGCGGTGAGTGGGCACAGGGTCGCCAGTCCCTGTCCATGGCCCTTTGATGTGCCACACCCAAGCATTGCTCCCAACACACACACACACACACACACACACACACACACACACACGCATGCATTGCTAGACTGCCACCCACTTCAGAAATGAGAGAAAGTAACCCCCAGCCAAGGTCGCACCTATTCAAATAGGGGTCAGAGAGAGAAATAAAAAGAATCAGTGGATCTGTGAAGATCCACTGAGGCTTAAGGACCCACTCTTGGAGGGAGAGTAGGGAAAGGCTCACAAAGAAGAAAAGAAAGGGGTAGTCAGTCAGTGACCATTGTGCAAAGAAGGAAATGCCACCTAACATCCAGGCACTATGATTTCTGTTTTCACTTATGTGATCTGTTCAATGGTGCCATCTTTGAAGGGGGCCATTAGAATTACAATGAACTCCTAAACTGGTGAGTTTTGAAAAGAGTACATGAAGACAACCAGAATGATGGTTGCTGGTGGTTGTATCGGGTGGGCAGTGTAGCGCATGTCTGTGATCCCAGCTCTCAGGAAGCTTAGGCAGGATGGTTGTAAGTTCAAGGCCAGCCTGGGCCACACAGTGAGATGCTATCTTAGAACAAAAGTTCATAGGCATAACTTGTTCTGTCAGTCTCACACAATGCTGATGTAAGACACCAAGGGTCTAGTAAAGGTAGCCTTTGGGGCAAATGATGGTCTGTCAATGGAAAAATGGTTTTAGACACTGGTATCCAGTAGGTGCTAAGCACCCCATGTTACAAGGTCAATAGCTGTGATGCAGGGCCAGTCGTGTCTAAAAATATTCTCTATGTAACTTGTGGCTCTCTATCCTTCAGCCCCTCTGATCTCCCAATTCACCCAACTACACAAAAACATGGGGGGCCAGTGACCTACTTTGACGTCCATCAGTCAAGCTTCACAGTGAGAAGAACTCTGATTCCACTCCTATGGGTATTCCAAGCAAGCACAGAAGAGAATCAAGAGCCTTGTCCCAGAGCCTTCCCTGTCACCGAGACAAGATGTGCCCTGAGACCATCATCATTTGCCGCGTCAGTTCTGAGAGTGCATGGACTACTGGAAGGTGCTGGAGTCAATGGGGAGTTCCAGAAAAAGGGTCAAAGTCTTCCAGGGGAAAAAAAAAACAGAATGTGGAAGAACTTCTCAGACCTAACCTTGAGACTATGACCGGGCAACTTTCAATGCCATTAAGATCAGCCATGGTGGGCAGGTCTGGGAGCAGGAGATTGGAGGCATGCCTGCTGAGGGGGTTCAGCTCTCCTGCCTTGAGCATTGAGATTCATCCTTGGGGCAAGCAGAAAGACACCCTTCAGGACCACCAAGTCCATATACTACAGACAGACAGTCATCTTGTTTATGAGAGGGTGGGGAGAGACATTTGGGAGGGAGGGTGTGTGTTCCCATCTTGACTGTGGGCCTTTGTACAAACTCTGGCAAGGGGATTGGTCAGTCTTATGCCTAAAACCAGGTGGAGTCTAGGTGTTACTGAAAGAACCACATACTTCCCAGTGACGACTCCCTGGAGGTATGAATATTACTTTCCAGCTCACTAGGGCAGCCAAAGGAAAGGGCCATGGTGTTTAGCGGCAATAGTTCGACACTGAGACAAGGTAGCACACTGCCCACAGCAGGCTCTTTGTACTCCTGACAATAAAAAGGAACACAAACAAAGAGCTTTGGGATGCAGCAGCAGCAGTAGCAGCAGCAGCAATGGGCAAAGAACTGTCTCCAAGGGTCATTAAAAAATAATATTTCCCCAAATTAATAAAATGCAACCGTCCACACTCAGGACCAACAGCTTGTAAAATTGGATTTCTGAAAGATGAAGGGTAAAGGAGAACAGGCCCATCAGAAGCTGCTCGCCAGAGGTGCTGGCAAGAGGGGGCCTGCCACGGAGGCACAAATGAGTGGCCCATGCATTGACACTAACATGCCCTTTCTGCGTGAGGTGACAGTTCCTGAATTCCACCAGCTAGAGGGCCTGAGTGACAGGAGACATGAGGGTTCCCCTGTCTTCACCCCTTAAGCCCCTATATTGGAGAGTGAGGGGCGGGGCCTAAGGCCCAAGCCAAACAAAAACATAGTCAAGTCACCAGGGTCATTCTAGATCTCTGAGATGGGGTGCAAGATCTGAAGTATTTCTGTCTCTGTCACAACACCGAGCTTCTGTACTGAGCAAGTACATGTCTAGAATGGAGAAGCTCTTCATATACATTTAAACATTGAACTGATGAAGTCATCCTATTTGGTACCTAATCCGATGATGTCCCTTGGGAATTGAAGGTCAGTAGGTTAGTATCCCATTGCCATAGCAATACACCTGAAAGAGTAAACACTGTTAGGGAAGAAAGGTGAAGTTGGATCACATTGTCACAGGAGTTAGTCAGGCAGTCATGGTAGAGAGGGGATGGTAGAGCAAAGCGGCTCACACAATGGCGGCCAGGAAGCGGAGAGATGCAATGCCTCCTCCAGTGACTAGCTTTTCTCCTTTTCCTCATTTTATGTCATTTGGTCTCCTAGCCCAGGGAATGGTGCTACCCATGGTATACATCTTCCTTATTCAGTTAGTCCTCTCTAGAAGCGTCCTACCAGACACACCCAGAAGTAGACTTAACTAAACTCCTTGTGTGTCTCTGACACAGTGAGTGGACTAGAAAAGCCTTCATGGTTCTTGTGGTAGTCAGCCCTTCATCCTGTGACATGACAGATTCTCCCTGAGCCCTCGACAAACAAACAACAAACTAGAGGAGGAAAGACCCTTTGGGGCGTGTGGTTTCAGAGGGTTTAGCAGCTCGCCTCTTGACTCCATCGTTTCTTGGAGGGAATGAAGAAGAGCATTGTGATAGAATGTGGTACTGAATGGCAAACAGGGGACAGACAGGGAAGGACCAAGACCAGGGGGTGTCTTTCCACTATGTGATTTACACCTTCTATCCAGACCCTACTGCTCAATAATTCCCTCATCTCACGAGGCTATCAAAAGATTAATCCATTGATGAGGTCAAAACCTTCAGGCTCTAATCAGTTCACTCAAAGCTGACATCCGAGTCTTTCTCATGTGGGCTTTTAAGGGAGAAGACTCTGGAATGGATTCGTCTACTGACTGATGTGTAATTTCCTAGTATATTTGGAAACCTTAGGAGGTGGTCTTACTTGGAGGGAATAGGTCTTTGGGGTCATGTTCTTCAAGGGTATGTCTCTTACTTGGCTTCTTTCCCTTGCTTTCCGGTTGCCATGGCTGAGGGTGTTGCTCAGCCATGTTGCATGGCCATGGTGGTTGCCCACATTGGTCTGACTTACCACAAGCCCAGAGTCAAAGCCAGGAGACTGGAGAGGAGCCTCAGAAGTCATGAGACCGAAGGCCCTTTCTCTTTGAAGTTACTTGAAGCTAATTGTATTAGGTATTTTTGTCCCTGCTGCAGAAAGCTGCCTTACTGCCCTGATAAAAAAAAGGAAGCTTCTAGAACTCAAGGACTCTTTTAGCATATTGAACACAGAGAAAATGCCAGCCATCTGAGTTAGGACAAGAGCCCTCACCAGCCAGTGCCTGGGGGATCCCTTGACCTTGTATTTTCCTGAGAAATAAACTCTTCTGCTTAGAAACACCCAAGTCAGTGTGCTTTGTAATGGCATTTCTGACTTTATCGCCCCTCACACCTAGCTAGGCAGAGCAGAGCTGTGTCGTACCATGTAGAATGCTCCCTAGAACACGCATGGAGAGAGACTCGGCCATCCTGGCCTGGGTCTATTCTTAGCCGCGCTTACAGCCAGTTCTGGGAGAAGGCTGCCTGTTGTTAAGCACTCAGAATCGTCTGGCTTTCTCTGTCCAATCTTCCGTGGAGCCTTCTGTTTCTGCCTTCAGGTGTTTGATTTGTTCCTGTCCTCGTATCAAAATGGGTGGGGGTAGGTGGGACGGAGCCATCTGGAAGAGGTACTGAATCCTCTCTCCATCAGAGCCCAGCTTCTCTCTACCCTCCCCACCCAACTCAGCTATCTGGGCTTTATGTTATTTTCACAGGGCTTGGCTCAAAACACAGATTCTGATTACCATTGTCTTGCTAGAACCTGGATGGTAGTTTTTCTGTCTGTTATAGGCACCATCTTCTTAAATCGAGGATATCCTCTTAAACTTCAAGTTCAGCGCTGTGTGTGGAGTCAGGCATATGGAAGCATATTCTAGACTAGGTCAGGAATGTTGAACAGTCAGAAAACACCCCCTCTGAATACAGAGACCTTCCACATTGCCTCCAGACCCTGGCAGCCTGCTGAGACACAAGGGTCCCCTGAGAGGCTGCATTTCAGAAGTGAAGTACAACACTCTCCTGTCTGGCAATCATCGGGAACAACTTTGGAGTGTGTGTAAGTTACTTTTATAGCTCTCCTGTCCCTCCATGACTGCATTCATACAAGCATGCATGCATGCACACATGCAAACGTGCATGTATGCACTCATGTAAACACACATGTATGTACTCATGCAAGCATGAATGTATGTACTCATGCAAGCATGAATTATGCATCTGACCCATTTATTTTGCTTCTGTCTTAATCTGGGTTTCCTCAATGGGCAGGTGTCTTTTACACCAGGACACAGGTGCAGACAGCTCATTTAGAAAATGACCACGAGAGAGAGAGAGAGAGAGAGAGAGAGAGAGAGAGAGAGATGCACAAACAAGGCACTGTGATAGAATGGGACAGTCCTGTGCATTCCTACCCACGCTGCCACTGTGACAGAGGTCTCAGTCCTGTGGAGGAACTCCTGAGATTGGAGGTAGGCTTGGGGATATTAAAAACCCAGTGCTTGCAGGAATAATACAGGACCCCAAGGTTCTCTGCAGGAAAAGCCAGCTGGGACTAGAAGGTATGTTTGTGTTGGGGGTTGAATCTGAGATGTTCCCCACTGAGCTCAAGTGTTTAAGTCTTTGGCTCCAGCTGGGGGACTCCAGTTCCTGAGACATGATTGGACCCTAAACGAACCAATGGCATTGTAGGAGGCGGAGCCTGAATAAATCGAGGTACCTTTGAAGGGTAACTTGTCCTTGGCAACAGTTTTCCTTTCATGCCCTAACCCTATGATTCCCTCTCTGTCTCTCCAGAAGCCCAGAGCCAACCTTGGGCAGAAAGCTCTAAAACCATGCCCCACAAGAAATCTTCCCTTCCCTTTCCTTTCCTTTCTTTAAGGTGTTTTCTGAAGAATTTGTTAGAGATATGGAAAGTCAGAGTAGTATGTCATTGTGGTTGCAGAGAGTGGGAAACGGAAGGGGAAGGGGAGGGGAGAGGGAGGAGGACAGGAGAGGGAGAGGTGGGGTTGGGGTAAGTAGAGAGTACACAGGGTGGGTCGTTGAGAGCAGCCTTGGTAGCCTGGGGTCTTTATGCTGTTGCTATAGGTCAGGAGGGCCTTTCTGTCAAGCCCAGTGTCATGCCGAGTGGAGAGCCCTCTGCCACTGAAGTCTGCCCTGGAAGCACCAGGTGTGCTCAAATGCCTTGAAGGTTTTCTTTCCAGGAACTTCATAAAAGTCAGTGTGGTCCCATCTTGAGAGCTAAACTTTAAGGCCTGAGAGATTTCCATAGAGTTCACCCTACCCAACAGTTCCATCCTGATCTACATGACAATGGGACATACAAAGCTGCAGGTGGTGGCACACACACGTGTAATTTCAGCACCTAGGGATATGAGGCAGGAGGATCGTGAGGTTCATGACCTACATCTTTGAATTCCAGGTCTTGTCCTAGGCTGACTGAAATGTTCTCCTTTCCCACCCCACCCCCAGCCCTTGTCATTCTCTCTCTCTCTCTCTCTCTCTCTCTCTCTCTCTCTCTCAATCTCTCTCTCTCTCTCTGTTAAGTCTACAGATACTTCCATCCAGCTGGCCAGCACAGGCACCTTCGCCACGCCTCTCCTGACTGTAAGGGTCAGTAGCACAGTCTTCATGCAGTAAGTCCTTTAATCTTGGGCCATAGGCTTGCTTTGCTGGTTACAAGACCACACGGATGTCTCCAGATGCTGGTCTGTGACATGCATAGTGCACACACCTGGTAGAAGGACCAAGCATATTCATGTCTGTGCCCGGGTGCACACAAAGCACACGATTTCTAATTTCTCGACCTGCCTTCTCCCGAATGTGTGTGTTGTGTCCCCAGCACTCTTCTTGCACCTGCGCCCAGGAACCTCTGCTTCCCGGTGGCCTGGACAGGAACGTTCATCTTGCTCATGTCAGTTTCAAAGGAAGCAAAATATTTTAAATGCCTGGGCCCCACAGCAACATTCCTGGCCCCCTGGAGAAATTCAGACAATGCGTGTGGACTGTCAGGGTGTGGGTCAGGCCGTCATCTTATCTAACAGATGCTCATCTTTCTCCTGGCTCCTCCCCAACCCATGTGGACACATTCCCATGCTTTACTCGGGTTAGCAGGACCCGAGTGCTGGAGAATGGGTCTCTGGAGAGGTGATGATTCACACCCCGGTAGAGCAGGCTCCCAGCCACCTGCTCCCACCACCCCTCAGGGTCCCAGGGGGTGAAGAAGCCTGACCTAGAGAGCCCCAAGTCTCCCTGGTCGGATCTATTACATGCATTAAAATAATTTACGCTCCATCATATAAAGTGTTTAATTCATCACGCCATCATCCATCCCAGAGCATTCTTCTTCATTGTGAATTATTTTTGAAGTATTTATGTGGACCTCACGGAAAATCACTCCAGTCAGCAAACTCAGAAATGGAAAGGCATTAAGGGGTGATATTGACCCCAGGGTCAACAGGCATGAGTGTGACTGGGGTCAGCAGGGTGACAGAGGGGGCTGGGATAACTGGCGGTGACATGGCCAGCCTCTAGGCTCTGTCCCTGCTGTCCACACCTTAGCACAAGGAGGAGCCATACAATCTTTTACACTCACAGCTGTGAGGGCAGCTGATCTGGGTAGCATTCGTATCCCCAGATGGGCATGGTGGGATGCCCCAGTCATCCAAGCATTTGAGAGATTAAGACAGGAAGCATACAAATTTGAGGTTCCCTCTAGAATGCAAAGAGAGCTTAAAACTAGCTTGTGCTACTTACTGAGATGCTGCTTCAAAAACTCAAGGGCTGGAGATACTGTTAGTTAAGAGGACATTTGTCTAGCATACCTGAGGCCTTAGTTCAACCCTAGCTCTGGAAAACAAAACAAAAGAGAAATGCTTTGCTGGGTCACCTACAGCAAGGCTGTGAGCTGCATTTGCTCTGGAATAGATAACAAATCTTTTTTATTATTATTATAAACAGCTATCTTCTTTTTTATTATAATTTTATTTTTTATTATATTTAACACAATATATATTTTATACCAATGGACATGTTATTAAATGAACATTAAAAGATAAAGCCTTTCTGTTTGTTTGTTTCTTTTGTTTTTGGTAGAGCTTAAAATCTTGGCTCTTACTGTAGGAGAAACCCAAGAGCTCAGGCACACCCAGGATCTCAGGATCACAGGATCACAGAATCACAGGATCCCAGAGACTTCTTGACTCTGATGAGTTCTGACATAGCCAGGATCACAGGACGCTCAGGTTCCAGTCAGATATAGCGAGGGCAGGTAGCACTAAAGATAACCAGATGGTGGGAGGCAAGCGTAAGAACATAAGCAACAGAATCCAAGGTTACTTGGCATCATCAGAACCCAGTTCTTCCACCATAGCAAGTCCTGGATACACCATCACACCGGAAAAGCAAGATTCGGATCTAAAATCACTTCTCATGATGATGATAGAGGACTTTAAGACAGACATAAATTACTCCCTTAACGAAATATAGGAGAACACAGGTAAAGAGCTAGAAGCCCTTAAAGAGCAAATACATAAATCCCTTAAAGAATTACAGGAAAACACAATCAAACAGGCAACAGGCTAAGGAAATGAATAAAGCTATCCAGGATCTAAAAATGGAAATAGAAACAATAAAGAAATCACAAAGTAAGACAATCCTGGAGCTAAAAAACCTAAGAAAGAGATCAGGAGTCATAGATGCAAGCATCAACAACAGAAAACAAGAGATAGAAGAGAGAATCTCAGGAGCAGAAGATACCATAGAAAACATTGACACAAGTCAAAGAAAATGCAAAAAGCAAAACGCTCCTAACCTAAAACATCCAGGAAATCCAGGACACCATGAGAAGACCAAACCTAAGGATGATAGGTATAGAAGAGAGTGAAGACTCTCAACTTAAAGGAACAAATCCTCACTGTCAAGCCCTATGAGGTCCAGGTTTAGCAGACTGAGGCACTGATCTAGGCTCTGTGCAGGGCTTGCCCCAAGTAACCCTAGTGCTGGCTATTAGACTAGCCTGCTGGGAAGCAGTGTTCCACACCTACATCCAAACGCTGCAACTAAAGGCAAGAACTACTCCAAGTTCTTCAAACACTGCTAGTCTATGGTTTAACTAAGTCAATATTCTTTGTCTGGAGCAGAGTGGGGGAGCTTCTATTCTGGAGATTGTCAACTAGATTTATTTCTTCTTCTTCTTCTTCTTCTTCTTCTTCTTCTTCTTCTTCTTCTTCTCCTTCTCCTTCTCCTCCTCCTCCTCCTCCTCCTCCTCCTTCTTCCTATTCCTTCTCCTTCTCTCTGTGTGCTAAATATATGTGTAGTTTCTTAAAAGACTGATATTATTATTTTTACTTATCTATATGTGTGTGCCTGTGTCTACACAAATGCAGGTGACTGCAAACAGAAGCCAGAAGGGGACATCAGAGCTGGAGTCACCAGTCTTTGTGAACTGCCCTAACTGTGCTTCTAGGAACCGACCCTGGGTCCTCTGGAGGAACACCGTGTGCTCTTAATTCTGAGGCATCTCCCCAGCCCCTCTTTGGTCTCCCCCACAATGCTGGGGGTAGAACCCAAGAGCTGTGTTTGAGCTGAGCAAAGTACTCTGATGCTTCTAGGATGATTACTTTTGAACTATCACAAATTCCTCACTATTCCATTAATGACTTCCTGTGTATTTGCATTTGTTCAATGTGCATGTGTGTTCAGCGAGATCCTGTGTTGTACTGGGCAGTGTTTCTACCAGGGCTTTAAAAGGCAGAGCAAGGGAAGGCACCCCTTTCCCTGTGTGATGGAGGAAACAAGACCAGCGGCACAGAAGAGAGAAAAACCAAAATGAGAAAAAGACAAAAACAAGGTGCTGACTGTGGTGTAAGGTCAGTAACACCGGAGTCCATTGGTGACCCAACGGGACGTCGTGCCCGATATGACAAAGACAAGGAGAAGCCATGTGAGCTTTTCCCTGGAAATGGGAACAGGTGTGGCAAGTCGAGAGTATAGAATCCAGTTTGGCTTTGGTGGGTCTTATAGTGCCTGGTGGGTGAAATTAGATAGAGCGGCAATAGCCACATCAAGTCGGACCCGCAGAGGGAAAGAAACAGCATGCACATAAGAGGTGATGTGCCTTATTGTCTTGTGCTTACGTGAGACAGGAGACCTGTGAAAGGCAGAATGGTGTGTGAACCTATGGAGATGAAAAACAGCTAGGGGCTCCTGCGGGCCCAGCAAGCAGGCTAGAGCCTCGCAGGAGCTGGGCACGGGTTTGGGAGGCTGCTTTAGGTGTCTGGACTTTCTGCGGAGGGACTAAAAATATGAGGCAGTGTGGCAGGCCCCAACACACTTTGAGAAGGTTGAATCTTATGCTGTGTGAATATCACCTCCAAAAAAGAAAAGAATTAAACTATTTGTTTGTATGTGGTCTGCATGCTCATGAGTGCATGTGCATGTGTGTGTTTCAGGCCAGGTAGCTTTCAGAAAGGTCTTGCAAACCCCTTCTGTCCTGCTAACGTCTGCTCTCAGGCCAGAACTTTAGTCTGACTCTACTAGTAATTTCTTAGGCACTTCCCAGTTTCATGCTCAGTCCCAACAATCACTTCTGTTGCTGCATTCTGCCTTGGGAAGCCAGGACTCTCATCTCCTGCCCTTGGCTGTGTCCCTAGCACAATGTTACAGGCTGTTCCCACCAGCTGCCCCAGCCCTGCAGGGTTCTGACTGCTGATATCAGCGATGGTGCCCAGGAAGAGACAATCACAGGAAGGAAACAGCAGCAATTTGAAGAAAAGCACAATTAAGCATCAATAACTTAGTGCATGGAGTGGACTGCCAAGGTTACCACGGGACCCCAAAGTGGTGACCCTTTCCTCACCGGAAGACTGTGCCCTTGGGGCTGGAGGGTTCCAGGCTCCACCTCCCAACCCTAGTGGCCAGTGCTCTTTTCCATCTGAGCCCTCCAAGTCACCAGGATGGTGTACAGGTTGCAGCTAGTCCATGCCCAGGACTCCTGCCTCTGGAAGGATGAAAGTCTCAACGCCCCCGGCCTCAGGCCATGCCTCACAAAGTGCCCAGGCTGGGCCATCTTGCCAGGTGTGGTGCGAAGTACCGGACTTGCGCAATAGAGAGACACGCCCCATTACTCCACCCTGGGCTGCAAGAGGAAGGAAATAAAAACTGAAAACAGAACTGCCTGCAGACGGCTTCCCTGTTAGGCTGGCTGGCTGGTTGGGGGTTTCAAGGCTCACTGCCGCCAGGTTTGAACATGAAACCCTGTCTGGGAGAGCTCCCCAGACCCACCAGGGAAATGGTCCTGGTGTCCCACCATCTCCAGAAGTTACTTTTGTGTTGTTTTCTCGGGTATCTGGTAGAACAAAGAAAGGATCGATGCACAGAGCGGAGGTTCGGCGAGGCAACAGCCGGACACAGGTCAGCTCTGCTTTGCCAATTCTTACTTCTTAGACACACACCTGTTGTATAAAACTTGTTTCTTCCAGGCTGTTTGCCCGAATTAGCCACCTCAAAACCACTTTGTAAACAAAGAAACGGGCAAACACTGGCTGAAGGTATCGCGGGCCACGCGCAGGCGCGGCAGTTTGGGCTTCTCTCTTTCTCAACAATGCATCCTTGATTACTTTTTTAATGTGACCTCAGACTCTCGACTTTGCTAGCCCATTTTCTCCTGGGCTTCCTTGCTTTTCGAGAAGCAAAGATGACCTTTCAGACGCACTGCTATGGCTAACTTCCCAGCCCAGGCCCCATTTCCGCTGGGAACGCCTCCCTGCCTCTCTCGCTGGGTACCAGGTAAGTGGATTGATGGAGCGGGCTTTACCGCCTCGCCGGGCGAACTTCGCATAACCCCGTGCATAAATAATCACATGTTTTATAAATAGCTGCGGACAAGAGGCTGTAAAACAACAAAGATATATTTGTACCTTTATGTCCTAGGAATATTTCCTAAAACGACTGTTTTATTTGGTGTGCGTTGAATGGGGGGAGGGAGTGTGTGCGAATACATTAACAGTCTCCAAAGTTTTTCCCCCCCCCGCCCATCCCCCCCCAAGTCAGGCCAGCACTGTAGTTAGCAAATTGATAAGCTTCCGTGGGCAAGCTTTATTCGTTCTGACACGAGCCTATGACACTTTATAAAAAGAAGTAATCCAGAACAATCTCTAGGTAATTAACACCTAGATAAACAAACATAAATTTCTATATTGCGTTTATTTGGACTACCACTCAAATATGCGTGAACCATGCTTTTTTAATTAAAAGATAAATCCATGTGACACTTAGCCTCAAACTTAATTATTCAGCATAGTATAATAAAAAATAGAGCCCATTAAATGTGTCTTACACTGTATTTCTGTATTAACAGCAAAAACAGTTCGGTCTGGGATCATTTAAATTTTCCCCCTCCCCTTTGCTTGTGAGTTCCCGGTTCACATAAGCTTCCCTCCCTCTCCCTCCTGTCTTCGGCCCCTCCCACCCCCCAACATCTCCCTTTTCTCTCAGCACCAACAGGTGAAGAGATTAAAACCCTACCCAAACCCCTACAAGGAATGCTCAGCTGGGCGACATTTTTAATATCGAATTACAAGAGGCATATTTTTTTTTCTTCCCCACGGAAGCATAGCTCTCATCTGCTGGAATGAGCCCCAGCCCATCTTGAAATGAAGATCACAATATTTAATAGCAATTTCCTTGTGCTTGTGCTTACAACCCACCAGGTGAGGCTCGTGTAATATACTGTCGCCATGCAGATGTTAAACGGAGGAGGGAAGTGTACCAGGTCCCGGGCTGCCAGAGACAGAGGGACGATCATCATCTTTCCGAAAACTTTCCTGGCGCAAAATAGCCTCGTGATGTTGATCTGCGGCTCAGCCACTGCTGCCTGCAAAGAAGGGGAATTGCCCACCTCAGGGCGGATCAGCCTGTCAAGGAGATACCCAGACACCATGTCCAGGGACCACGACCGTTAACCAGATTTTAAGTCTGAAGCAGAGGTGCTGTGGCAGGGAAGAGTCCATCCAGGGTCCCTTTGCCAGAGCCTGGATTTGGAGTCTCCTGCCTTCTGTGGCCCAAGAGACAGACTTCACTTTGCATTCTTGGTCACTGGGAGCAATGTGGTTGGTTTAGCCCAGGCCTGTCTTTAGAGACAGTGTGGGCTGAGACTCTGAACGACCAACCGTTTGGGTTTTTCTGGGACTGTCTCATTGAAAGCCTTATACTGGGGTGAGGGGACACTGCATTTCAAAACAGCAAGTCACGTGCCTCTGTAATCTCCTTCAGCATAATGTTGCTGTTACCTCTGGAATATCTGCCCACAGAAGGAGTGATTTAAGGACTCAGTCTAGGAGCCTAGAGAAATGGATCCGCAGCGACAAGTACTGGCTACTCTTCCAGAGGACCAGGGTTTGATTCCCCAGTACCCACGCAGCAGCTCATAGCTGTCTGTGACTCTAGTTTCAGGGGATCCTATGCCCTCTTCTGGCCTTTGTAGAGACCAGGCATGCCAATGGTGCCAGCAAAGCAACAGTACGCATAAAATTAAAATTCTGAATTTTCGGGAGAGACTCCTCTCGATTGGGTACCAGAGACTCCTCCCTGATTCTCAGGTGACAGAACAGCTAACATAGACGTACTGGCGTTCTCTCCAGAGAGGCAGACTGTCCCGCACTGACTCTCAGCCGACCTGAGCTCTGCCTGTAAGCAGAGCATCTGTGGAATGTTCCACCCTAGGACTCCCCACCAAGCCCCTTTAGACAGCCACCTTCATTCCGATCTGGTGGCACTTCTCCGGTTCTTCCACAGGAACTGGGGTACCCCTTTCAGTCTACACCTGGGTACGGACTAGTGTGCATATATGTTCTCCATTTTGCTGACAGAATGGTGGATTTGGGAAACTCCCGGAAAGGGAGGTCGTCGAGGCCCGACTCAAAGGCTCTGTGCCTGGTGCTTCCAAGGCCTCGCGCACACGCAGTCTCCCCTGCACCATCTTACCTTCTCCAGAGCCTTCCACCCCCACAGGACAGCTCCTTTCTTCCCAGAATCTCACCTTTCTGGGAGTTTGGATCTGTTGGTGTGATTGTTGGTTTACAGCCCCGTTTCTTCCTAGAGAGTGATCTATACAAGCGCTTACAGCTGTATTTCTAAGTCCTGCCCACAGGAAGGAACTGTTGGTGGAACAACTGGGCAAAGGACTATCTGACCTCAATGCCAGACTTCCCCAGGGCATGCCAGCTCCCCCTGAGAGGACAGAGAAATCGGCAAATACAAGCTACGGTGCATGTTGCCTGAAGACTCTGGGTGTGGAGGACCCAGGAAGCCTTTCCACAGCATCGGGTGGAGCTGATGCTCAGCTTTGCTCAAGTAAGACATTCACCCCCAAGTTTATACATAGTTCTGGGCTGGAGAGATGGCTCAGTGGTAAGGGCACCGTCTGCTCTTCGAGAGGTCCTGAGTTCAAATCCCAGCCACCACATGGTGGCTCACAACCATCCGTACATAATGCGCTCTGATGCCTTCTTCTGGTGTGTCTGAAGACAGCGACAGTGTGCTTACATATACATAGCTCCTGATGATGACCAGGGCAGCAGCCCCCCTGACTTCAGGGTGCTTTGCGAACAGTGCATGTGACCCCCTCATACCCGAGTGTGCTCCTTTGCACCTCTTCACAGGTACAACCAGGGAACCCAGAACAGTTCAATTACTCAGCATCAGACTGGGGGAGATGGCTCGGTGGTTACAGAGCAAACTGTTCTTCCAGAAAGCCAATGCTCAACTCCGAGCACCCGCATCCAGCAGTTCATAACCACCCGTAATTCCAGCTCCAAGGGGATCCAACGCCCCCTTCTGGCCTGTGAGGGCACTGCATGCACACATGTGCATACCCACATACATACATATAATTATAAAAATCAATCAACCAATCAATCGATCACTTTTTTTAAAAGTTACTCGGACTCAAGCAGTGTGTAATACAGATGGGTTTATCTTCAAGTCCTTACCTACCCACCCCCTTTTGACACTTCACTGACTCCCTGAGGCCTGTAACTATGTCAGAGATCAAGAATAGTTGGATGGAATATATTGAAATATGTCAGCGCTTCTCAAAAAATGTTTCCTGCTTCCAGTTTTATTTGCACTTTTTATAACAGCTTTATCAAGGCCTGACTCACTCTTTGGACATGTATAGGCTGGTGGCTTAAGCACAGGCACTAAGCAGGGTGCTGTCATTGCTACCAAATTTTAGAACATTTTTATCACCTCAAATAGAAGCCTGGTCATTGCTGGTCACTGTCTGCTCATCCCTTCTCAAAGCCCCTGGTGACTTCCTGCCTCTGGCCATGCCACCTTTGGACCCTGCACATAAAGGACACGCAACATGTGTTGCCATGCCCTCAAGGCTCGCCTGTGCTGTCATGCCAGAAGGGGCTTTCTTCATTGTTATAGTATAGCTATATTCCTTTCCATACACGGAAACGAAACGTTCATTCATTACATAGGTTTTTACATAGGTTTTGTCTGAAGTATATCTATCTGTGCCTTCAGAGGCCAGAAAACAGCAACAGATGCCACAAGACAGTTGTGAGCCACCATGTATATGCTAGGAATTGAACCCAGGCTCCTCCAGCAGAGTAGCCATTGCTTTTAAATGTTGGGCTGTTGCTCTAGCCCCGTTGTTACACAGATTTTTTTCAACACAGTTTGAACTGATATGGGAAAGATAGACAATCCTGATGTCCAGCTGCTCTCAGGAACTCAGAAGATCCAGCACTATATTCTTCATTGTGATGGCTTGAATAATAAGGGTTCCCATAGGTTTGTTTATATATACATATACATATACATATACATATACATATACATATACATATACATATACATATATATATATATATATATATATTGTTTTTTTTCGAGACAGGGTTTCTCTGTGTAGTCCTGGCTGTCCTGGAACTCACTCTGTAGACCAGGCTAGCCTTGAACTCATAGGTCCCAGTTGGTGAGAGTGTTTGGGAAAGACTCAGAGGTATGGACTTATTGAAGGGGGTGTGTCCCTGGGAGCAGGCTTTGAGGTTTCAAGCCCCTGCTATTTCAAGTTAGCTCGTTCTCTCTGCCCACAAAGTCTGCGGTGACACACCATCGGTGCTGAGGGCAGACAGTTCCACCCAAGAACCTCACATTCCTAGGGACTTCCAATGAATGTGGGGAGGTCAGTTTGCTGGCGGTGATGGTGATTCAGAGCGCCCCCCAGTGGACAGAGTTGCAGCATGCACTGGGTAAAGCTTGCATTTGAGACCAACATACAACAGCACATCACACATCAAAATGAAACTCCAGAGTCTAGTCCTTCTGGACACCCAGGGGCAGTGGTTATCTGTGTGTGATTCTGCTCCAGTGCCTCGAGAGGAAGCAGTCAGTCTCCTCTGACGGCTTGGAGATAAAATACTCCCTTATATATAATAATTGTTTTCAAAGATTAGTTTTATCCTATCATTTTATGTGTATGAGTCTTTGCCTGCATGAGTGAACAGAATGTGCCAAACGTGTCTGCAGTTCCTGTGGAAGCCAGAAGAGGGCATCAGATCCCTAGGAACTGGAGTTACAGATGGTTGTGAGTCATTGTGTGGTTGCTGGGAATGGAACCCTAGCCATCTCTCCAGCTCCCTATTTGTTTGTTTCTTTGGTTTGGTTTACTATAAAGAGGAATAATAGATCACAGTGCTTTAGGTGCCTTGTTAACTACTATTTTATAAGGGGCCTGGATATTTTTATAGGTTTTACCTTACTGAAAATTCCATCTGCAACTTCTGTCCTCTAAGGAAGCAACATCCACGCCGGGCAGTGGTGGCACATGCCTTTAATCCCAGCACTTGGGAGGCAGAGGCAGGCGGATTTCTGAGTTTGAGGCCAGCCTGGTCTACAGAGTGAGTTCCAGGACAGCCAGGGCTATACAGAGAAACCCTGTCTCGAAAAATAAACATTAAAAAAAATAGGAAGCAACATCCATACATGTACTTGGTCAGGCACATGCATTTTCTCTCTGTCTCTCTGTCTCTGTCTCTGTCTCTGTCTCTGTCTCTCTCTCACACACACACACACACACACACACAAACACATATTGTATGCACACTATCAAAAATAGAAGGCCAGAGACCTTGCTTCAAACAAAATAAACAAATAAATAAGGAACAGAGCACTGGCTGCTCCTCCAAAGGACTTGGGGTTCAATTTCTAGCACCCACATGGCAGTTTACAACCATTTGTAACTTCAGTTCCTGGGGATCTGATACCCTCTTCTCCCCTCTGTGAGTACTACATGCACATGATGTACACACACATCCAAGCTGAACACCTCTCCTTCCCTGAGTGTGTGTGTGTGTGTGTGTGTGTGTGTGTATTTGTTCCAAGGCCATGAGTATATCTGCTATATAGAATGCGACAGGACTTTTTGTAAAATTATTTTTATAAGTGGAATCTGGTTGAGTTTTGCCAAAGACTTTATAAACACAGAGAAGTAGGTTTTATTCTTTGTAGGATTCAGTGAAGATATACTTTTTTTGGTTTTGGATTTTTGTTTTGCAAAGGTAGGGGCTTTACTGCATAAAACACTGAATAAAACTGGACTGCTTCAAAGACATTTTATTCCTAACAGCAGAAAGGAAACAGTCGTCGCTGAAAAAAAAGAAACAACTTTTAATACTTTCTATACCAGAATAAAGTTCTGTCAACTGATGTATTATAATAATAAATAATGACCAAGAATAAACTTTAAATACAAAGTGTTCTACTTGT
Organism: Apodemus agrarius; assembly: GCA_964023405.1. Taxonomy (NCBI): domain Eukaryota; kingdom Metazoa; phylum Chordata; class Mammalia; order Rodentia; family Muridae; genus Apodemus; species Apodemus agrarius. Next base: position 24,854,029 of record OZ030005.1, read on the forward strand.
TACAAGCATAGCGACAAACTCCTCTACTCTATGATCTCAGAGTTCCTCCAAGATAGAATGTAGACGGGGTTGGGGACAGCGTCACAGACTACAGAAGTCACAGGGGAGGGGCTGAGGTGTGCAGATAGGAGAGCCTGGTGACAACGAGACGCTGACACTGCATCACAGAGGCTGCCACGGGCTTGTGTTACAAGTCACAAGTGTTCCGGAAAGAAAGCCTGTGTCAGAGGGAAGGGGAGGGGAGGGGGGCGGCTAATAGGATGGGACAAAATGGGATCAACACACACGCCACAAAGAAGGGGAGGATGTTCCCAGTGTCACAAACAGAATTATTGCCTGTAGCATCTGAAGATGCTTGGGGAGCACAAAAGATACTGTACCAGCGCCAAAGTGCTAGACACGGAATGTGGATATCTCTCTCCTGCTCTTTTTTTTTTTTCCCACTTTTTTCCTTTTTATTATTTTTTTTATTTTTTTATTTTATTTTTTTTTAATTTTTCTTTGCTAAGATACCACAGGTGGGGGCAAACACACAGAAAGCAAGCCACTGGCACAGTCACCAAACACAGCAGTGCAGTTAAAACCCTAAATGCTTACTACGGTCAGACGTTTTTTTTTTTTTTTTTTCCACCAGCGTCTCCGGGCCTCCTGTGGACCACAGAGACAGCCACAGTCGATCAACTCGAGTTAAGTAAGGCAGTGAGAACTATTCTAGAGAAGGGGGTGGGGGGAAGAAAAAAAGAACGAAAAGAAAAGAGATGAAAAAAAGAAAAGAAAGCCAGCAAGAAAGCAGCTTGCTTTATGCCAGATGGGTCCAAGCTGCCCTTGGCCTCATCCGCAGTGAAAGCCAGGTCGGATGACACCCTTTTGACAGCATATGCAAACCGGATTCCTTAATAGCCTGAAATTCAGTCTCAGGATAGTGCTAAGAATTTTATTTACATTGATTGCAGCTTAGTATTTTTGTAAACTGCTATAGGCAGAGTTGAAGTTTTTAAGGCCCTGGGGTTTTATAGTGTGCTCCCAGACTAAAAGGAATTATTGACTATTTTTTTTCTCTCTCTCTCTAAGTCTAAATGATTTCGTTTTCGAAGTTAATACCTCACTACACCTCTGCCGTCACTAGCAACAGTACCAATTTCCTGTCACTCAAAGGAAGTGTGTTAGAAGGCAGTGTCTTTTACAGCATTCTAGCGGATTCCAGAAGAATCCTTCTGGGACTTTCCATACATTCTTGTTTTTGTTGTTTTGCGAGCTGTGTTTCCTTGTCAACCCTCAAAATCTCCATCAGTGCGGTGCAGAGCTTGATAAAATTTGAGTGTTCAAATCACTATAATCTACAAAAATACAGAACACATTTGTTTCAAAGAAATGAACATTCTAACTCAAACTGTTGTCTTCATTAGTGACAGACGTCTGGGGTTTTTAGATTCATGTTTTAATACAAGTTATTTTCGAAGAGCTCACTGGAGGAAAAAGAAAATCTTGCTTCATGCCCACAACACTTAAAAAGTAACACATGAAAGAAGAAATCTGGTAACAAGGGCCAGGGTAGACTTCATTCTAGTAAAAAGAAATAATGTTTCAAGCCACAGTCTAAAGCAGTTCTACAGCAGTCTTCCCATTAGCAAAGAAATTGCTGTCAGTCGCCAGAACTTTCTACAGAGTGGAGCTGCTCTGGCTTCCTAAAGACAGTTTCTAGAATGTTTCCTATGATTTGTTTGTAATATCAAACCTTTTCCTTCATCCAGATGTTTGCAAAAGGACAACCCAGGACAGAAAATAATAAAATGAACTGCATGTCTTTGTATACTGCAATTTGATGTGAAGAAGAAGAAGAAGAGGAGGAGGAGGAGGAGGAGGAGGAGGAGGAGGAGAGGGAGGAAGGAAGAAAGGAAGAAAGGAAGAAAGAAAGAACAAAACAGAAAGAAAGGAAAGAAAGAAGGAAGAAAGAGGGGGAAAAAAGGAATGACTCATCAAAGCTGCAAAGGACATTTGTCTGCAGACACTTCCTGACCACTGAATCATCAATCGGCTGTGTGTGTGTGTGTGTGTGTGTGTGTGTGTGTGTGTGTTTTAAGCACACTTTAGATTACTATCCTCTGCAGCACTGGTCAGGCCTGGCGCTCTCAGACTGCCTGCGGGGCGGCTAGGATTTCTCATAGAGCGCAGAGTGACACCACATGAATTGATTTTCCCTGCAGTGACCGCCCCCGTCTGACTGGCACCTCAGCTGCCTCCCAGCTCCTGTCCTTTGGACAGTGGGCTAGGGACAGCAGCTGGTGTCAGATTACAGAGGTGTTTTTTTAAGAAGAACACAGACCCTAAGTGGTTAGAAAGGTATAGGTGTTGGTTTGTGGTTTGTTTTGTTTTTGTTTGTTTGCTTTTGTGTTTTTCTGGACAAAGATGACTTTTGGGTTAGAAGGACCTCCAGCTATCAGAGCTTGAGGGGCATGGGGGCCATTTCTAAAATCACCTTCTCCCACCTGCATTTCTTGGAAGTTCTTGTTACTGGGTAACAGTGTAGCAGCCGTGATCAAGGGCTGGGGGATTTTTTTTTAATATATATATAGATAGATATCTTTTAAAATTCTTTTAAATGTTCTATACACTAGTGAGGGGTTGTACATGATTTTCCCCTTGGAATGCAGTTAGCAAACTGGTGAGCCCAGATGCGTGATTTAAAACTGTAGAGAGGAGCGTCACGGCGGACGGTGGGCGGCTCTGCTCAGTTGCCCTCCTCCTGGCCTTTGCCTCTCTCATCCGTGAGCTCGGCAAAGCTCCCGGGCTTCACAGCCGCACCCTCCTCAAAATTCCCAGAAGCCTCCGAGTCGACCCTGGAACGTTTGAACCTGCGGTCAGGATACTGGCTGTTGTCAAAAGGCATTCGATGGACACAGAGGACATGAGTCTTCAGGTTTCCCTTCTGAGAGGCACTGTAGGGACAGTAGTGACACTGGAAAGGCCTGTGACCTGTGGGGAAAGAAAGCGTCCAGTCAGCAGTGTGTCACACCCCAGTCACCACCCCACCTTGAGCTTTAAGACCAACACACCATCACCTCCACTAATGACATCACAACCCTAGTAGAATCAAAGGAGGGGGGAAGGAAGACAGCCTGTTAGACACGTCGAGTGAGATTCAGACCCCCTCCCATTCTGACCAGAATTTTCAGTCTCGACTTTCCAGAACAAAGAACAGAAACCATTCAATATCTAGAACCATTTCAATAAAGCTAAATGTTTAAAGAACAAGAAATGAAGCAAACGGTTCCATTTTTCACATTTACCTGTTGCATATGTGTATATACACATACACACACCTGTGCCCTTAGACCTATGCACACATGCCACAGAGCACATGCAGCTATTAGAAGACCACTATGGGAGCCACTTGTCTCTTTTCACCATGTGGGTTTCTGGAACTGACCAGACTCTCTGACTTGGCTGCGAGCACCCTTACCTGCTGAGCCATCACCAGCTCATGTCCCAGTTTTTTTACTGACAGAACCCAAAACTTTACTTACAAATACTGAATTCTGATGTCAGGCGACATGGAACAATCTCATGTAAGGTCACACACACACACACACACACACACATCCTTTTATTTTATTTTATTTTTGTTTTTAAGTAAAAACCATTCTTAATTTACTGGTGTGTACAAAAAAAGAGACCACACGCAGATTTGACCAGTTAACTACACATGGATGATGTTAGATATGTTTATATAGTGCGTATCCATACTCAAGTCTTAGGGAAAAGCCACTCCTGTTATACATACTGAACTTTACTAATGTCAGACCAAGCATGAGGAGTGAATGTGTTTGGATGGTGAGGGAGACAGATGCTGAATAACCCTGCTCCAAGCAAAGCTATAAGGAATGACTGAACTGTACGGCTTTAGATGTTGGGAGGGTCAGGGTGGACAGGTAAAGGTAAAGGTAAAGGTAAAGGTAAAGGTAAAGGTAAAGGTAAAGGTAAAGGTAAAGGTAAAGGTAAAGGTAAAGGTAAAGGTAAAGGTAAAGGTAAAGGTAAAGGTAAAGGTAAAGGTAAAGGTAAAGGTAAAGGTAAAGGTCAGCTTGAGCATCAAAAAAGTAATGTTTGGAGAGGGGACTGGAGCGATGGCTCCAGGATTAACAGAACTGAATGCTAGCACTTCCAGAGGATCCTAGCTCTCCTTCCAGTATTGGAACTGGGCAGTTCAGAACCTCCTGTAACTCAACCTCCAGAGAATACATCACCCTCTTCTGGCCTCTTAGGGCACTGTACCCACATGGCTTAGAGACACAGACACACACAGAGACAGACACACATACACACATATATTAATACTGAAATAATAATAATAATAATAATAATAATAATAAGTAGTAGTAGTAGTAGTAGTAGGTAATTAATTAATAAAGAGTTCCACCCCGCCAGGCTTCTGCACCACTCCTTCCAAGTATCCAGTAAAGCATGACTCTTTAACTTGAATAGTTAACCAAATATCTTAATGTATATAAAACTCCCAATTACATAATGCCAGTTTATAATGATAAAGTCTTATCCCAATTATCTAACCTCTCCAAAACACTAGAAATATGTCTGAAGCCATCTGGATATCCGTGTCCCTTCTCTGCTCTGCTAATCTTGTCTATCAAGCTTCTTCTCTCCGCCCCTTGCCTCTCTTAGCTCCTCCTCCTCTCTCCCCTCCAATCATTGCCTCTCACTGCCTCAGTGTGAATGGATGGGAAATATCTTGCAACAGTAAGATTTGACAAGTGACCCCTGAAATGAAAGTTTTCTAGAAGAGCTCGCATGTGGAGCTGCAGATTCTCGAGTTCTTAAGGAAGCCTTTTGATCCTGCAAGTTTGGTCTCTCAGCTCTGTGAAATGCGGTTAGCACCTTCTGCCATCTTGAAAACTCGGTGTCTGCTTTGGGAAGGAAGAGTAGATCGAGTGTCCGGTCGTTCTCATGCCAGGAAGGTGTGGGTGTCTGCTCCTCAAAGCTCAGAAGCTGCACCACCCTGCTTCAGAGAGGAGCCCAGGGCCCAGACTTGTTTGCTTAAAAAAGTGAACCAGAAAGCAAGCGGACCAACCCCCCAAATAGGCAAACAGTAGAGATGGGATGTTTTCCTGCATCGAGTGCCGAAACGGTTCTGTGTGTATTTCCAAGAAGCATTTCTCTCATTTGCTCATTCTCTCTCCCTCTCCCTCTCCTCCCCCCTCTCTTCCTCTCCCCTTTCTTTCACTTTGTTTTTTACACTGGGATTCTCAATGTAACATGGGCTGGCTTTGAGCTCCCTATTCTCCTGCTCCAGGCTCCCAGTGCTGTGCCACACTAGCGCATCTACCCAATGACACCATCTTGATTCTCCTGCCTCTTTGGATGGGTTTTGAATCCAGCCTTGCCTGTATAGCTCAGGCTATCAAGGAACTTTCTACGCCCCTGCCTCTGTCTCCTGAGTGCTCTATCCTCCTGTCGGAGACCTGTGTCGCCTTGTCTGTCTCTTCTGTTTCTTTCTCAGTGGGCTTTGGCAGTGTGCTCTCCCCTTCTTTCAAGGTCAGGGGTCTCGGGGCTAACTCCTCAGGCCTGAGGACTCTTTCTTTATCATGCAGAACCAGTTGTGGTATGCAACAGCCCTTGTCTGTTCCGTGAGCCTGGGAGTCTCAGAAGCATCTGTACACTATGATTATCCAGCCTGTGCCACCAGAATACACACTACGTGGAGAAGATCAATCTGATGTTTCTATGCCCCAGTTTCTTGCTGGCTACCAATCCCAAAAGAGCTAGTCAGCACCCTCCTGGTCTACCTAAGGGCCTTCCTAGGCCCTTTCAGAACAGGAGCCTCTGGGTTACACCAGACAGCTCAAATTTCCAATGTCTGCATCCTATCTGAACCCACCTCTCCTCCAAGGACAAGATCCATTTCACTGTGAAATGGATCCCCTGGGGAAAGGCCCCAGGTTCCCAGACTAGAGACATAAACTCTCAACATCTCCAGTGCCCCTAATGTACTCAAATCTTCCTGCTTCCTCTGGCCTTAGGTTTGAGGGAATGGCTATAAATCCTGGATAGAGTTTTTTGCTGCTTTTCTTTCTATGGTTGTAGCAACACAAGGCTTCAGGTAGCCAACTTCCCACCTGCAAGAGCCAGTCTGTAAAGTCTTAGAACACAGAAAAAACAACGCATTCGCCTTCTGCCCTTCCTAATGTGCTGCAGAGCAAGAATACAGAGTAGGCCTGGCTCGCCAGCGTGAGGATTGCCGCCTGTGTTTCTGCCGCCTGGTTCTACCCTCGGGGCTTGGCCATCTTCCCATGGAAACAGAGAAGGCCCTGAGTGGGAGATGTGAGACTAGCATTGCTTCTTATTATTAGCATATATTAATTGCATACGCTAATTGATTTCATGATGAGACTCTCATAGATGCATGTCCTATACTTTGATCATACTCTCTTACTATTAACCTCCCTTGTTCCCAACACCTCTGGCTGCTGGTTCCCTTCTTATCCTCGGATATACCCCCTCTACGCTCATGTGGGACAGATACTACTGGAGATTTCCATTTGCACATGAGATGCCCCTGTTCTTCATCATGCAGAATGTGGGGTCTAGACTGAGGGCTAAATCCTGATGTTACTGTAGTGTGGATTTTATTTGGGGTGTGTTCCCCAGAGGCTCATACATTGTGAGCAACACCGAGAGCTGATAGAGTCTTGGTGAGTCAATGTCATATGGAGTTTGATCTGGTCACTGGGGATGCTCTCCTTGGAAGGGATTACGGGATCCTCCTAGTCAGCTTCCAGGTGGGTGAGTTCTTCCCCTGAGTCTGAGTTCTTCCCATCAGCCATAAGAGCCTCCTTCATGGATGTATTCTTGCCAAATACTGTCCCATTCACTATGTCGTGATACAGCTAGTGGCCTTTACAAGAGCCAAACTGAAGGCAGCCTTGTTCTCTGGTCTGGTCTCGTTAATGGTTATTAAGTAGACCTGTCTTCTTTATATAGTACTCAGCCTTGAGAAGTTTGTTTTAGCAAAGGAAATCTGACTAAGATCGACATCAGAGTCCTTGGGGGAAAACAACTGGAGAAGCCACAACATGTTCACTTCTTCTCCTCCCTTGTTGGGACCCTAAACAGGACCAAGCTGAGCATCAGTAAGGTTCGGCAGATTTTGGACAAGCAGAATAACACTGAGTACCTAAACTCAACGACCCAACTCATGAAGCCATCATCCCTGCATACACTAAAGGTATGTCCAGCTCTCACTGAAAAATATAAATGACCCATTTTATATGTGGAAAGCTATGGAGCAGGAAAAATATCAGCCTAGCATTAGTGCCTGTCAATACAGGAGCAGTCGAAGATCCTCCCACAGCGTTTGGAGTCTGGGTCTAGGGGGTGGCCGAACAGGTAAGAGTGAGCACTGTATCTGCAGAGAGCCTAAGTACAATTCCCAGTTCCCAGGTCCAGCAACTCAAGGTTGCCGGTAATTCTAGCTCCAGGGAAGATCTTAGTCCCTCTTCTGGCCTTCAAGGGCACTGCACTCACATGCCTAAACCTGCACACATATAATTTAAAATACATTTTTAATTAAAAAATAAAAGCAGAATTCAGGGGGAGAAGGAGTCAACAGGAAACTTCAGAAACACTTTAAAGTGTCACCCAAAGCTTCTCAGACTCTGGGTGACTCACATAGATCTGTAATCGAGTCACCGATGTATTTATTATAATTATTGGTTATTACCATGGCATGAAAAGTTTGGGGATAGAAGAAATTCAAATAATATGCCAATCATAATTTTAAAATGCAATTTGCAGTAACCCAGAGGCCAACAGATCCACAGACACACTGAGCAAACACTGACTCTGTTTACCAATCAGCCTCGATCACCTTCCGGACCCTTCTACACATTGAGTATTTTATTGAACAACCAACACCTTTCTTTGAATCGTCTGTTGGCATTTCTAAAATCACCCCATCGAGGATCCCAATCTCCAACCTCTGGATACGACCTTCTTTCAAGCCCTGTCCCCTCAGAGGCCATGCCTCTTGAGTTAAGGCATGATACACAGAGCCTTGAATATCACCTCAGTTCGGAGGGAGTGGCTTTTCTCTTTGGCCAACTTGACACAAAAGCACTTAGTTCACTTTCCCCACAGATCAATTTTTTAAATATTCATCATGATTTGATCCTATGGTTACATTCCGAATCTTGATTTCTTGGTAGAGACAAGGATGATGGACGATTATTCTGGCAGATTCGGGTACTTCCGTGGTCGAACCATTACTGGATTGGTTTGCTTTTTTGAACGCTGGTGAAATAGAATCTGTCTGCAAATGCATCTGGAGCTCTGAATGCATTCATTGGAGGGGGAAATCTGAGCAGTACTAGAATTTCAAGAAGTCTAGTTCGTCCTACAGACTTGTAAGTAGACATTTGTAGAGTATAATGATAGCAGCTTAAGACCTCACTCCATGGTTCTTGATAATCATTTCTGCACATTTATCCTCAGAGTTGAACTCCATGGAAGTTTGGCCAAGAAGTCATATTGCCTCCACTGTACAGATGGGGAAGTTAAGACCCAGCCAACCTGAAAGATTTGTCTTCAGACTAAGTTTCCAATGCATACAATGTCCTCTGAATCTTTCATTCCCCACGTTTGTGCAGGGACTTCCCTAGTTAGTTTCAGCTGTTGACTTCATGCAAACTAGAGTCAATCAAGAAGACACAAGCACAGTTGAGAAATTGCCTTCATCAGACTGCCTTGTGGTCAAGTCTATAGAGCTTAATTGCTAACTGATGTAGTTGGGCAGGACCTGGTGTGAGTGGTGTCATTGCCTAGACAGGTAGGTAGGTCTGAGCTACATTACATAAGGCAGCTGATTGAGCCAGCCAAAGAGGAAGTGAAACAGATAGCAGGTGCCTGAAGAAGCCATGCAATGCCAAAACAAGGCATGCGTTGGCTAAGAATCAAAGTTAAGTGTAAAGTTTAGACTGCAGTGATCATATCCTTGGTTCTCAAATGAAAGGTGTCATTGCTCAAGACATTTTTAGACACTCCCCCAATTTCTGAATCAAGTCAAATCCCAGTCTCTGTCTCCCCTCAGCCTATTTGAAGCCCCTTATCTGGAACAGTCTCATGTACATTGATGACTGTTGCCTTTTGATGAGAGAAGGACAGCAAAGGGTTCCAAATAAACCACAGTAGAGAACGCCACAGAATACATCACTGTGTGCATCCTGGTCCGAGAGCTGGACAATGGAAGGGGCTGAGGGGCATCAGTCTGCCTACGAGCCCTCCAATCTGTCTCTGAGGTAGAGAGAGCAAAATCTTTACATACCAATGGGGCACCATGCCGACAAAGATGAAGTTGGTTCAGGCATCACGGGGACAGGGCTGTCCCCCAGTTGCCTACAAACTTCCATCTATCCATAGTGAGATGGAAGATTGGCCAAGGTACCCACTCTACTGTAGGAGACTGCAAATGAGCTGGTGATTCTGGGGTCCGCAGGTGTTCATGAGTTGCAGATAATGACTATCAATCTCTTTAAAGTACAGTTGGGTCCAACAGTTCTAAGCCCGAGAAGGGTATGATCCATCAGTTCCCAGTAGACAGGCCGATCAACGTGGTGGCAGTGAGCGATATCCCATGTTGGGGATGGTATATGGTCAGAGCCCTTGGTCTAACACCCTCACTTTCTTTCTGCCATCTTCCTCCTCCATAGGAGTGGTCAGGTTTAGGTCTGGCAAAGCATTTGGAATCACGCAACCACTTCCCGCCTCGGTTGCTGCTTAACAGTTGGAGGAAGGGTCCTTTCTGTCTGATCTGGATCCATTGGCCAGATCCCCCAGTTCTGCAACCCCACAACCTTGAAAGTGAGATGTTCCAAGTTCAAAGGAACCAATGTGGGTGGATGCGTTTCCCGGGAATGAAGCTTGGCAAACAGAGGTTGAGGCTTGCTGAGCACAGGAGCCCCTGCTAGAAGGAACTCCTGAAGGTGGCAGGACTGGAGAGAGCCTGCATCCAAACTGCCTTGTGGGACAGCGCAGTGTGTTGTAGGACCAGTAGGGATTCAGTTGGGATAAGTCACCCAAGAGGCCATCTTTCCATCCCTCTCTCCCCTACTCCCGAGATTACCACCCACTGACCATGTAGGATGTCTCTCTAGTCTCCAACTGTTCTCCACTGCTCCTTCCCTCGGGGCCTTGGCACAGCCCTTGCCCACCATCCCAGTGTGGAATTCTTCCGTTTCTGCCTTCACCTTATCCTTCAGCACAGGATACCTCTGCTTCTGGAATGACTTCTTCATTATTCCAACCCCACCATTGGTGGCTGTCGAACACATGACTCACATGTCCCACTCTTAACATCAGTAGCTGAACAAGTAAAACGGCCATGCCTGCTCCTCTCAAGAAGACTGGTAACCCCATGAGGACGGGGACCCTGGGGTTTCATTGAGGGAGGGGCGGCTCATTTGCTCGCTTCCATGCTTGTTCTGACATAGCTGTTAGTCACCACAGCGTGGCGCAAGCTAGTCACAGACATCGGTATGTTTCTAGCAGAAGATATAGGTGAACCACACAAGAGAAGAGACAGAGAGGGAGGGGCGGGAAGAACAGGACCACTGAAGAAAAGGAGCCATGCCTGAGGCCAGGACAGGGGCAGGCAGTGCATCAGTGGGGGATGTTAGAACAAGAAGAGGGTAGCTCAAGATGGGATGACACTCACAGGCCACTGGGACATCATCTCATGGGGAAAAAAAGAGGTGGCCAGGCCTTCCTAGTGCTTAGGCGTCGCTGAGACCTCAGTCGCCCCAGGCCTCATCAGCCAGAGTCAGAGCCCCACGCTGGAATGGTTCCAGATGCGCCCCCCCCATCAACCCCTACCCTCCTCTCTGTACCTCTTGCTTTGAGGCCATCAACATTTCCCATCACTGCCACGCGAGAAGTAAGTACATCATACGTTAATTTGTATTGTCACTGCACTGTAGAGCCGTGGTAAAGAACACATTCATTTTTAATCCACTATGAATAATATATAAATATGTATACAGTGTGGAGGGTCAAGAGGGGTGAGGAGAAAGCAAGCCGTACATTGTTTATAGTGAAAGTTGGGGAATGAGATATTTTTCTTACTTGCCATGGACGGAAATAGCTATTCTTTCCCTACACCTGAGGGGGAGAGGAAAATGCCTGCCCTTGAGGGGCCATCCATTAGTTACAGTTCAGCAATGGACAGTGGCTTCGGAGAGCTGGGGCTTGGTGCTTCCACACCTTCTGAACCGATGACTTCTCTTGGATGTAGGGCAGAGGATGAGGGTGGGTGTTGGGAGGGCGGATGGGTGATCGGTGGCCCGGCATTCAGTAATGACACACTCTTCAGAGCATGCTCAAAGCTCAAAGCGTTGATTGGTTCTCCAAAAGACAGCAAGAGGGAAGGGGTAATAGGAAGTTGGCTTCCTCTTTCACAGGTACAGATGTCTAAGCCAAGGAGGTTGTTGGTCAAACTGATGCTAGGCACATACTCATCTCTCTGACTGCTCTGGATGCTGCCAGCAAGCCCCTTTTGCCAGATGATTCTCTATGAATATATTCCAGGAGGTCCATAGACACAAGGCAAGTGTAGAGTGTACGTGTGTGTGTGTGTGTGTGTGTGTGTGTGTGAGAGAGAGAGAGAGAGAGAGAGAGAGAGAGAGAGAGAGAGAGACCTCATGTGCATGGACACAGTCCCATAGAGTTCTCCAAAAGACCATTATATCCTTGCATTGAGCACTTGGGACACTACTGGAATATTGGCTCCAGAGAGACACTCATTCTTCAATGTGACAGTTGGTCTTGAGTGTCAACCTGATGGACTGAGAGACAGGAAGATTAGCAAGCATGCCTCTGGGCATGTCTTTGAAGAGATTTCCAGATCCAATTAGACAGTGAGTACTCTGACTTAATCAGTGGTTGAAATCACTGATGGATTCGTGACTCGACTAGAGGCGAGCAGGGCTTCCTAGAAGCTAAGTGAAAGTGTGGAAGTTTCCCCGGGGACTCGTCTGGCCCCTTCTGTGACTGCCCTGCTCTGCTTCCTGTCCTCTATGAGGTGAACGCCTGGACGCTGCAGTGCCATTCCTGTGTGATATCTTCAAACTGTGAGCCAAAATAAGTCATGCTTCCTTTAGGGCCTCTCAGGTACTTTGGTCATAGCTACATTTGAGTAAGAACATCATCCACAAACAGCTCCAAGGCAGTCTCCCACTGTGGACACTAAAATCTGTGGGTGTACAACCTCTGTGTAAAACAGCCGCATCAACATGGAAGCTATTCACACCCTTCCTCCTTCCTCCTTCCTTCTTTCTCTATCTGCTGCTGCTGCTGCAGTGGCATCGGTGGTGGAGGTGGTGGTGGTGATGGTGGTGATGGTGGTGGTGGTGGTGATGGTGGAGGTGGTGGTGGTGATGGTGGTGGTGGTGGTGATGGTGGTGGTGGTGGTGGTGGTGGTGGTGATGGTGGTGGTGATGGTGGTGGTGATGGTGGTGGTGGTGGTGATCGTTGTGGTGGTGGTGATGGTGGTGGTGGTGGTGGTGGTAGTGAGCCAGGCTCTCCCTATATAGCCCGGGCTGGGCTCCAACATACAGCCTCATGATTATAAACATATATATGTACATGACTTGCCACATACTTTTAATCATGTCTAGACTATTAAAATGCTAAGAAACCTTACGAGCACCTGCCATTCTCGCAGTTCTGTTCACAGCACCCATAAGGGGTGGCCCGCAACCACCCAGAGCTCCAAGGTCAGAGGTTCCAACGCCCTCTTCTGGCCTCCATGTGCACTCTCCTCACATGAACACACCCGTGTGCACACACAATTCAAATGAGATGAATCTTTAAGAAATAATGGACATAAAATGAAAGTGGTGTGTGAACAGCTGTCATGCTCTATCGTTTGGGGCAGGGCAGGCGGGAGAGGCGGGCACTCCGGGTTCAGCACAGACACGATTGCCAAAGGTCCGACTACCCAATAGTAAATGAGACACCAGGTGAACAACCGCGCTCAAGAGAGCCTGGAAGACGAGACAAGTTGGAAGGCGTGTCCACACACCACTTGGTTTACATGGCTCCTTCATGGTGCTCAGAATGTCCTTAAAAAAACACTTCTTGGCTTGCAAAACTGTACAGAATTTCCCACATTACGTTCCATCCACCAGCAGCTGTGTGGCTAGCCCTCCTGAACACCCAAGTCTCCATCCTGCACCCTCATCAGGGTGCTGTTTTCTAAAGGGAGCAAGGACTGAGTGGGGAGGAGCAGCCCTCATGGCCGGCTCACACAGGGCGGAAGGCTTGGGAAGAGCTGCCTCCCATAGGCACTAAGGAGGCTGATGATAATACCACAACGTCTAAGCCAAAGCCCACTGGACTCCCAGGAAATGACATTTTGCACAACAGATGCTAATAAAGTAGGAGAATGGCTTTACCTACATACCTACGATATGTTAGACTATCGGCCCCTGGAGGCCCAAGTGCCTGTCCTTGGGGGAAAAGCCACGGAGCAGAGCACTAAACGCAGGTTGAAGGACAGGTCTGGCCTTTGAGGCGGTGGTCTGGTTTTCCCTGGGTGTCCCAGTCTTCCTTTTCTGCTCTCTCTAAGCTCACAGCCTGACCCAACCCTGATGTTGAGGGGTGTGAGCGTCCTTGTCTAGAACCCCTAGAAGATTCTTGTTCCAAGGTCAGATTCAGCAGGGCAACGAGGCTGCTCAACTTAGACAAGCAGAGACCTCCAAGAAGCGCTGCTTCCTTGGATGCATATATTACACTTCCTAAATTTTCCCCTTAATTCTGAGTAGGTAAGAGTGTTCCAATCAGGTATGTAATTCATGTTTTCCATTTTCAAAAAAAAATATTCTTTCGTCTAATCAAAGACACTAAAACAGTTTGGAATAGTACAAATAATTTCAGGTTTTAAATTCCAAGTGATTTGGGTTTTAATTTAAAAGGCTACTCAAAAGCACATTCATTTTGAAAGTGGAGTCTTATCCAGGTGGTAACTCACTAGCAACATCACTGAGAGATCATGTTTAGCTTAATATACAGACAGACTATGGGAGTGTTATATAAAGAATATATTTTTAGCATCTTCCTACAGATCTTCTATGGTGTTTATCAACCAAGAGGGTCTAGAAAGGTTGGAATTGATTTCTAAATCCATTCTCAAAAAAACTGGGAGGGGGAAGAAGGAGGTAGGGGTGGACCTCGATCTCCTGGTGAGGTCACAGTCCCAAAGATTCCCCAATTCTCCACATCACAGCATCTGTGACCAGGAGTTCAAAGGCAGGCCTGTGGGGTAGAATTTCAGAGGTACACTGTAACAAGCCCTTTGGAGAAGTGTGGCTGATTCCACAAGGGCTGGAGAATACACAAGATGATCCCAGAACATTTGGTGCTGTGAAATAAATTGTTGCTTTTTAAAGCCTCCATTAAAAGGTGCATGAGGGCGTCTCAAAGCAGCGTGGAGCCAGAGAGGAGCCCCGGAGGCTCAAACGCAGACTGTTTTCAACAACAAAGTAAATAACATCGCCCCAAATCATCGCCTAATGTATAAGATAAATATCCACAAGTCACACTGACATAAATGATTGAATCAGTAAATATGTAGGGAAGGATCTGAAAATGCGTATCGCAAATAATTCATGTGGATGTTGACTGCTGAGGGAGGCAGAGACAGGGTCCCATCCTGAGGTGTAGGGTGTCTGGCACATGGAGGGGAGCAGTGTTACTTTGCAGATGAGTCCTGCCTTAGCCAGGTGCCCTAGGTCACAGTGACAGGTACCCTTGATCAGGTACAAGAAGGACACTCTGGATTTGTCATCTTTCTTCCCCTAAACCCAGAGCTCCAGTCTAAACATGAAGAATTACAGGCGAGGGACATCTTACAAGGCACAGCCAAGGTGATCACAGACAGAAGATCCTGAGACCTCGAAGCTTGGGAGCGTAGAGGACACATGACAACCCACGCCAGTGTGGCCTCAGGAATGAGAGCTCAGAGCAGAGTGTGGGCATTAAGTAAAAGCCAAGGCAGTCTGAGTAAAAGACCGGCTGACTTAACAGCAGTGTATCAGTGTTGGTCCATCGCTTGTGATGAATGTAATCCAGTAATGTGTAAGACATCTAGGATAGAAGGATCTGGCCAAGAGATCCCTGCAACTCCTCACTACCTGTGCATATGCTTTGTTGATCTAAGTCTGTACTAAAATAAAAAAGACTCATTTTCAAAGTTCTCTTACATGCCGTCTATCATTAGCGGATGATGAAACCTGGAGTTGACGTTCCATAGCAGAAAAGTCCCAACACCTAACTTCAGGCAAAGACCACAGCTAAACGTATGGTCCTGGTGTAAGACGCCAGCAGGTAGGGCTGGTGGAGATGGCTCAGTGATTAAGAGCACTGCTCTTGCACAGAATACAGGTTGGGTTTCCAGCACATCTGGTATCTCCTGATCTGATACCCTCTGGTCTCCAGGCACACCTGCACATACATATACTCGGGCATAAACACATACAAATAATAGAAACGAGTATAAGACAATAAACCTAGCAGTTGGATTGCAAAGTATCCTGCTAAGACACATTTGATGGAGGAAAAAGTGGGGCATCAGATCCCCCTACCCCAGACCTACTACCAAGGGTCAGAGGAGGTATCAGCGTTGAGCCCTGGTAGTTTTGATTACTGATCAAAGTGGTTAAAAGTGGAGGCTCTCAAGTCATAGCCAGACCTTGTTTGACTGGGGCTGTGTGTACCTTTGAGAAGCTGTTTCATCCCTTGTATCTCAGGGATGTAAAAAGGGCATTAGAATACTGATAAAAGATAAGACACTGCTTGGATTGTAATGTGGGTGGACTGAGAGAAAGCCGGTAAAACATTTAGCATCTGGCTCCTAAGAAGAGTCAAATACATCTTTCCTGGATGTGGTTAGGATATCGAAACACTTCCTTTCTGAAGTTCCCATGGACGATGGGGACTCTGAGACTCTGAGAGGATGCATGCTTGGCCAGGAATACCAAGCCTGAGACAGAGCTCAGTTTTGGCTGTGTAGCTGGAGCTGAACTGACCATGGCCATCTCCCTGCAGCTTAGGGTGCAGGCTGGGAAGAGCTCCGACAGGAGAAGCTACAGAAAAGGGTCTTTGGCTAGTGGGGGGCTTTGCCAGGCACAGTCTCCAAGAGTCCAGACCTCTCTGCCCACGTTGCAAGCAACCCTAGACACTTCGAGGGCTTCTTGATACGCCCCCCTTCTCCCTCACACTCCCCCCTTCCTGTTCATTGCCCTCTTCCCAGGCAGTTTCAACTCCCACGCCCAGACCACTCCCTGTGGTTCCAAGTCACACCACATTTATTTGTTTGCCTCGGGCAGCCATGGTCTGTGGAGCCACCAGCCTGCCTGGGTGGTCAGCCGGCCGGCGGTATGCGCTCCACAGCCACTATTGATCTGGGATCTTAAATCATCCCCAGATTTTATGAAAACATTTACGTTTATCATTAAATAACCTTCAAAGGGTCGATGAACTTACTTTTTCTTTTTCTTCCTTTTTTTTTTTTTGAAGATTTTCAGATGTGTAATATAATAATACTCTAACGAGACTCTGGGTTTGTCTCTGGGCAAGTGCATTTAATACCGAGGGAATTGCTAAGAGAGGCCACATGAAGGAGACATCAGCCTCAGGGTGAAGTGCACCCCAGGAGTGGGGCACACCTGGCAGGACCCTTTACTGTCTGTAGCATGGGGAGGGGGGCGTGGACACTGTGCTAAGCATTTTGGAGGTTCCCAACCTTAGGATAAGAGAAAAAGAGATCCAGAGCTATATGCTATGACCCAAACACAACTATGTTTGTTGTTCTTATTTTTTTTTAATATATTGATTTCAAGATATTAAACAAAATAAAGGCACTATTCAGAAGGCAAAAATGAGAGCAATTTCTAACAGCAGCAGCTGTAACACCTGCTAGTCATACCAGTCTCTCAGCCTTCGGGATGCTGAGCTGACAGGGATACCTACGCCCCTGGGCAAACGGAAGGAACTCCTGAGAGGTGCCAACAGCCAGCCCTGTGCTGGGTAAATCTTGCTAAAGAACCACCAAGACCACAGGACCAACTGGCTTCTTCAGAGTAACAGGGAGACCTCTCGGCCACACCCACCAGCCAGCGTGAAGCCCCATCTGCACTTGTGTGTACCCCCCCTCCACCTGGTCATTCATAGGCCCCTGCTTCCCCGCCATGCCACGCCATCCTGCCTCCTTTGCCTGGCTGTCTAACTTACAATCCCTTCCTGCAATGTATACTGCTGCCATTGGCTTTAGAAAGGCGTCCCCTCTTGTGTCCGGAGCACCCAGTAAAGCTGTCACAGCACCATCTCCCCTTTACAACCCACGAGCTCCTCTGTCTTGTCAGAGGCGTGAAACGGGCACCTGAGTGTGTCCTGCCTGGCGAAGCTTCCAGAGTGATGGGCCCCTCCCCCCCCCCGCCCCACCCGAAGAGGCTGGAAACCTCAGCAGCTCTGCTCACGGTAGTGGCTGGATAAAGAAGGAGGCTGGAGGTCTCCCCGAGGTGAGCGACCCCCTCTGCCTAACCCTTATTCTTCACTTTAAGGAGCTGGGGACAGTCTGGTGGGAGTGAGAAAGGGGCCCGGACAAGGCAGCTCTTGGACAGTTTCTTCTTAACTCCACCTTGCTCCCTGCCCCTCGCTCCTGCTCCTCCCCAGGATCCTGACCAGTTTCCTTCCTTCCTTTGTCTCAAAGGCTGCCTGTCTTAATGGGTGACCTCTCTCTCTCTCTCTCTCTCTCTCTCTCTCTCTCTCTCTCTCTCTCTCTCTCTCTCTCTCTCTCTCTCTCTCTCACACACACACACACACACACACACACACACACACACAAGCAAACAACCAACCAAAAGATTTCATAGGAAAATATGGTTTTCCAGTTTCCCTGGAGAAGTCGGAAGGTCTGGCAAGATCGACCAGGAAGGCAGCGGATAGCGCCTGGCCCTGCCACTCTTGGAATGTCCTGGCTGGCTGGCACCCTCTCACCCTGTGTGTGCCCATCCAGGCTCTGCCAGCATCGAGGCCCTGTGTACAAACGCAGCCTTACCTTGCAGTGAGTGGGTTGGGAGGGGTGAGGGTTTTACAGCCTTTGCTGCACCAGATGGGCTTCATTCCTGTACACGCCCAGTGAACTAAGCAAGTGGGTGGTCGTGGCCTGTTCCCCGGCTTCCTGTTTTCCATTGTGTCTGTGCAAATGAACACATGAGCTCTTCCCTTCGAGTTCTGGTTTGCGGTAGAGTTTACATGCGGGAGGGTGAGACCAATATGGTAACGTGGCTTGGGCCAAGGGTGTGCTGTGCACGGCATCCCGTTCGGAAGACACAGTGGTGGTGGGGGGGGGGGGTCAGCTCGAACACAGTGAATAAAACGGCAGTCTACCACAAGTTGTTCTCCAAGGCTATCTGCAGGAATCCACGACTTAACACACAACACCCCTCGAAGCTAGCATGTCTCCTGCAGGGTAGGGGTCCCTATGGACGGCCCCTCTCTAAAAACTGGGGCAGAAGCCGTCGCATCCTGCCAGGTGTGGTGACCACTGAGGTCGGAGCACGTGAGAGAGAGAGAGAGAGAGAGAGAGAGAGAGAGAGAGAGAGAGAAGCACAGACACCCCTTCCCATAAAGGAATCTGTGTCTGCTGGTCACCCACACCCAGGGCCTTCATCCACGGAGATGCGTGGACAGGATTATTTTGAAAGCTGCGTCCTCTTAGCTTGCCCATTTCCCTGCAACTAGTTCTGGAACGATAGGAAATGATGAAGAAGAAGAAAAAAAGACAGAAACATAGAGTTTCAGACTGCTGGCTGCTACTGTGGTGGCATGCCTAGGAATGAATGAATGAATGAATGAATGAATGCTATCCACAGGAGAGGTAAATATCCCCCCTCCCAACCTCTCTTTCATGGAGTCACAAAAGAAATGCAATTCTTTTCTTCTCTTCTCTTCCCCCTAAGAAAAGGCTCTTTCTGAAAATCCAAGGTGTCAGACTTTGCTCTCTCTTGCTGCCGTGATGCAGAAGAGTGGCAGATGCCGGCATCCGGCTGCAGTGAAGCATGCAAAAGTTCCTCTCTAATCCACTTATTTCTCTGTAGTCACGTAAACCAAAACAAATGGGCAGGGCTTTACATGAGGGCGGCAGGGTGGGGGCGGGAGGGACCCAAAGCCACAGCAGTAGGACTTCCATTGCATAACGCAGCCTCTTCCACGCCATCTTGCTATGATTTTTCCCTCTGCAGAGGGGAGAGAAAAAAGTCTCCCTGTAGCGAGAAAGGGTCCCTCTACGCAGGGCATCCAGAGGGTCAGCTCCTGTGCCCTCTGGTCCCATACAAGATGACTTTTCCCAAAGGGGCAGTTGTAAGAAGTGTCACGATCACAGGGAGGCCGCAGAACAAACACCCACGTGCAGGTACACACAAGCACCCCGTGACACACACATCACACACCAACACCCTGCTAAACTAACAGGATCGGTTTAATCACCAGCACCGTCGTCGTTTTCAACTACTTGAATAAATCCAGGGGAATTATAAACGAAGCCCGTGTGTAATTAAAGTGAGGGTTGTTAGACTCTTCATTTAATAAAACACTTGAAAAGAAAAGCCCTGGTAGGTCTCACAATGCCAGGGGAAGCAGAAGGGGAGGGGTGTGCGTGCACGCATGAGCCGCGTAGGCGAGAGAGGCCGGCCTCTTTTAGCGTGTAGCTGCGCCCACCTTGTGAACCCGTTCCCCTTTCAATCTTGTAAGGAGCTGGGAGGGCGAGGCTGGGGTCTGGGGCTCTGTCACCGCCAGCAGTTGTAACAGCTGCGAAGCGCTCGTTTGAGTGCAGGCGGCAGGGAGAGATGTGACGGATTTCGCCCATGGCAGAATGGTGTTCCGTTTCTGGCCCTTCAGGCAAAAACAGTAAAAGAAAATTCGAGATTTCCCCCCTTAAACTTCCCACAACAACCTCAGCAGAGCCACATGACTCGCCTTCTACAATCTTCCCTGGTGTGCTCACTGCTACTTTGGCAGGGACTCAGAATTACTGTTACATAAATTCCATCTGATGCCAGAGCGACCATCTGTGAGCGGGAGCTGCTTCACCTACGTCTGCCTGCAAAGCCACTCTCCCCGAGACGAGGGAGAAGGGGGAAAAGAATTTGATTAATTTGCAGAATGCTTGTGATTTGCTCATATATTATTATAACTCCTCATCAGCACATGACAAATCCCCAGCCCTGGGTGCAGGCACCCGTTTGATTCCAGCAGTTTCTTGCGTCGACACCTGACAGACTGCGGAGCTTCTAATGACTTTCAGATGCTTACAAACAGTAATTCCATCTTCAGAATAAAAAAAGGGAGGAGAGAAAAAAATCCATAGGAAGAAAAGAGGAGTGAACCTCTTCCTCTGGCGCATTTCCTTCCCGGGTATCAACGTGATTTAACTGCGAGGGTGGCAGAAGCTTCTAGAAGGGGGTCCTCCCAGGCACTGCCACAGCTACAGCCACGCTGCACACAGAAACAAAGACCCTCCCACCCCCAATTCTGGATGGCAAGTTGGCAGAGTCCACACTCGGGTGATGCCAGACAGTGCCCAGGTGCCACCCAGGCTAAGACAGGGCGCTCTCCCCCGGCTTCTGCATTTCAGAACCCTGTTCGTTTTGTCCGCTTTTAACACACCGGATCATCTCTCAGCTTCCACACATACATCTGTGTGCTGACTGCAGTTTGGTTCCCGCCTCCCCCCTCCCCCTCCCTCCTTCTTTGCTTTTAAAACTCTGATTATGCCTCCAAACCTCTGCCTCTGTGCTTGATTGCCTGTTTTAGATTAGAGATTTTTAGCCAGGAGACAAAGACTTCCGAATGCACGTTAGTCCTGTGTATGAGGACCCACAGAAGGAAAAGCGATAAAACGCAACGTGCCATCTGTCCACAAACAATAACCTGTGTGTTTGGAGGCTCACAAATTACTTAGCACAGAACCTTCCCAAATTACAGAGCCTTGAGACAGAGCAGAGCTGTGAGCGAGACCCTCTTTGATGTCCTTCGGTATTTCCCACCCCCTCATGCTCGCCCCCCCCCAAATTGATTGCTAACAGTTGAGGAATGTCTCAGTGACTAGTAGATTTTTATTATCTGCATCTTCCCGGTTACATTTGGCCTGGGACCCCAGCAGGCGTGGCTCTCCCCCGCCCCTTGCCCCCAGCTGCAGCTGCTTGGGACAAGGGGCCCAGATGCAGTCTGTCTCCTGCGTGTGGTTATGAGCTTTGGGGAGTGGGGTGGGGTGGGTGGGGGTGGGACCGGGGGAGGTTGTCTCCTGAGTGGGTCCCCGTTTGATACAGAAAGATCCCAACAAACTCTGCCTGCGCAGAAAGCCAGTCAGCTGGCTCTGCGGGAAGAAGAGTCAAGGTTTTGTTGGTGACACTGTCGGTCTGTTCAAATCGCCCTCCTGTCCACCACCAGCCTTCTCTCCAGAAACACTGATACCCGGTCCCTGTTCTGACTCTAAGAAACAACCTCAGGAGCCCACAGGCCATCAAAGACTCATAACCTTAGCCAGAGTCTGAGGTTCCGCTGGAAAATACCTTATGAAAAGATTTAGGAAAATGGAAGTCAAAGGAAGAACACGGATTGCTAAAGGGAGAGAGGATTTCTGCTTGCGGCTGGCTCGCAGGTTAATTGGCACTCCGTGCCTTTTGTTTGTAGGACATGGCAGCTGTCCTGGCGCCATGACTCTGCTGCTGTCTCAGCCTGTGTGTGGCTCCCATGTGGCAAATCCTCCCAGTTCCCGGAAGTGGAAACTGAGGTTCCCAGAGAGTCCAGTGTGTGTCTCGGGGAAAGCAAAAAGGTGTTGACGGCTGACTCCTGAAACTAGGCAACGGCCTTGGGTGGCAGATGAACCCCCCCGGGGTCCTGTTTTAAGGATAAGGCCAGAAGGCAGCAGGTGGGATTGGTGGCATCCCGTGGAAAAACGCTCTGTGGTTGCTAGGAACAACCAGACATGGGTAGACACTGTAGACGGAGACCTGTATGTCTTCACAGAGCTTCCAGATAGATACATTATGCATATGCACACACAGTCATACACACACACACACACACACACACACACACACAGAGAGAGAGAGAGAGAGAGAGAGAGAGAGAGAGAGAGAGAGAGAGAGCCTGAATATGAACCGTTCACTCCATGAAGCCCTGTTCCCAGACTCACTTCAGTACAGAGATTCAAGATTCCAAGTCTGCTCTGGGCAGGGGGACTTCTTGCCTCTACTCAGGGGCTCGGTCTTACAGGAACGTATAACCCTCGACTGTCCGGCAAAGCCAGGCACTGGGTAGATGGTGGTGATCAGGTAGAAAATCTATTTCAGGAGTCCTGGAGGTCCTGAGAATGAACTAGTTTTCATGGTAGGTTCTCAAACCTGAATTCAACAGGGACAAATGTTTAGTAAGGTTTGGCTAGAATGCACTGAGGTGGGAGCACGCCACTTAAGTTCAAAGAAATGGCTATTTATTTGTTTTTAATGTGTAATGCCAAATGGTGAGCTACACTGCCATCCTCGTCTCCCAGTGACTTTCTGGTTCCGATAATGAAACCAGTTCTGTGTTTTCCAGTCTCAAATCCTAGACAAGGACATCCTATGTTTTTCTTCTTCTGTCATTGCTACGGTCACTGTTTACATTTACATGTGGCCCCGGGTTTATAGTTATCCGATTCCACATGTTATACAGAGAGAGATGGAGAAGGAACTTCCGGGGGTCTCTGCTGGCCAGAGGACGGCGTCCCATCTCTACTGTCCGTCCGTATTCTATCCTGGAACTCACTATAGATCTCAGTCTTGAAGTCTTAATCCTCCTGCCTCAGCCTCCTGCTCTCGGACATCAAAGGCATACACACACATATGTTGCTTAGATTTTAATTCTTTGATATGTTTTTGACACGGGTCTCACTATGTGGCTAGGACTACCCCCCCTCATCCCAATGATTCTCCTGTCTCAGCCTCCTGAGTTTTGGGATGATAGGTGTGTCTCCACACTGAGTTATTAGCTGATCGTTTAAAACACAAAAGCGTGTCTAGGTACAGTTCAAGCTCTTGCTTGTTTGAGTTCCGTTGTCGCAGCAGTGACCTTTCCCCCAGACAGGCGAGCTTCCGGAAGACCCTCCTCTCCACACAGGAGCCTTGGAAAGGAGAGGCTCCCCAAGTATTCTTCCAATGGGGTGGGGGCGCTTTCTGTTAATATGTATCAGGAGGCAGGTGTTGGGGCAGGTTGGTCTAACTCATTCTTCCATCCCAAAGAGGCACGCTTTCAGATTTCAGGATCCAGTTTTGGACACGAACCCCTATCTCGTGGGAGCTTTACAGTCCGATGAAATCCGGGAATCACTGCCAACCCCAGCAGGCAGGTGGAGGCAATCGGACCCTGACTTTGGTGTTGGGGCGGGCATCTCGGACCGCAGCAGACAGCCTCCATCTCCCCGCCTGCAAAGAGGCTGATGTGTTTTCTTTCTCAGAGTGAGTGGCTGGGCCCCCTGGGGTAATGCCCATCACTAGAGCCGGAGAATCTGGGGCAGCCTCATCTACCACCTGGTTCATAAATGTCACCCACTGGTATTCAAGAGAGGCCGTTGTCCTAAAGGCGCTGGGTGCCTTCTCTTTAGTCAGTCCTCATAGGGAGAAACTTCCCTCCGTTCGGGAGTCTGCAGTGAGGGACGCTGGAGGGAGGGTCTCAGCCTCGGAGCTCATCTTGGCCCCAGCACCCAAAAGGCAGATCTGTCCTTAAGCCTCAGATAGGACATCACCCTCTTCAGGGGCATACTTAAGGCAGATGAATATTGAACTCCATCAGTATAAAGTGAGGGGTTCAGAGTCTAAGCAAGGAAATTGAAGCCCCCCCCCAAGTAAGAGCATTTGATGCACCTACCCTAACTGCCTTTTGATATAGCGTTTTACTACACACGTGGTATTATGGCTCCATAACGTATAAGTGTGTATACTGTAGGATGTATAAAAAGTGGCCGTGGTTGTCAATATGCATTTACATGCTGTGTTAAGAGTGTTCTGTAGTTCTGTAAAAATCTCTCAGGATATGATGACCATGTGTCACTGAATGAGTGAATCTACTTTAGAAGATTGGGAGCTGGGGGTGGGGGCGGGAGGGGGCGGGGAGCTACATTTTCAGCCCTAAGGAGTTTTGGTAGATAGAACAGCCCAAAATCAGCTGACATTTTAAAAAGTCCCTTGACACTCTGAACAAAGAGTCTTCCAGCATACACTTTCCTCAGAGCACGGAGTCAAAACTACACACAAAAGCCAAATGTATAAATCCCCAAATCTAAGCTCGGATGGTGAGCGGGAGATGTTGGGGTGTTACTGCTGGCACCCCAGAGCTGCTGTGGGTGCTGATTTTGCAGACACTGTGGGGCTCACAGTGCAGCCTGTAACATGGGGGGCAGCACGGGGGCGGGGGGGGCTGTGCTGATGCAGAAGGCCAATCTGCAAGCACCTTGTCCCTCAAATGAATTTTATAGTGGGCCCTCTTATTCTGCTGCTTTCAGTCTTCCTGGCAGCCATAAGTGTATTGTTACTCTGTTCAAAAAAAAAAGAAAAGAAAAATACCGTGTAAAATGTTACCAGCTTTCTATACACATGATAAAAATCAATCTTTTGCTTCTAGTCTGTTAAATGAAATAGCATGTCCCCAGAAAACACAAGAAGTGTCAGTGTCTGAAAAAAAAATTATACGAATAAAAGTAAAAAACAAAACAAAACAAAATCCCAAAGGTCAGAATAAAAGACAAAGCAGCCCCTGTAAAACTAAGAATAGATACGAATACTTGCATGCATTCGATATAGCATGCGTCCTCAGAATGCCTCGCAGGATGCACGCTGGAGTCCCGGTCTGTGGTGTCTTTTGGGAGTTTGCGAAGCCTGCCTGATTCCCAAGATAGAGACATTACACCCTTTGACAGGAAATAGACCTTTTGAATTGAGCTAATAAGTTGAAGTGAATGTGCCCTTGGATTTCTACCAAAGAATAGGTTATTTATGTGGGATCCATCACTCATAGATAGACTAAGAGCAATCGACTAATACACGGATTTAGCTACTCTTTTTCCTTTTACGTGACAAAGGCTTTATCAACAGACTGTATTGAAATAAATTGTGCAAACTAAATTCCGACTTAAAGAACAGATATCCTCCCACGTCTAATGTGAGGGGCGTGAGGCTGATCCGAAGCCACACCCCATCCCAGGAAGGAGGGAGACCCCTGGCATAGGCAGGGCTGAAATCCATCAAAGTTCCGATTTGACTGGCTCCCTTGAAAGCTGGACTTGGGGATGCGGCAATCTGCGATTTATTTAATTTTAATTAAATTTTGTTTCACATCCTGTTTTGCAAGTCAGCAAAGATGGGTTTTGTTTGCCAAGAGCCGGGAATGACACAGAGGGAGAGACTCCCTGTCCAGCGTGGATCGGAGGTGTGAGGCTGGCCTAGGCGGGCTGAAGCCTTTCTCGGGAAGGCAGGACTGTGTCTGCAGCGGCTGTCTGGCCCTCAGTATCGCAGCCCCGCTATCTCCTCACTGAAGGGCCTATTTGTCTGCTTTAAGTGAAATCACTCAATTCTCAAAAGTCAGTGGAGGGCTGTGGAAGGGGGAGGGTTCGGATAGGCTACTCCAAATAAGTTCCATTAATCAAAAGACACAGTGTAATGTAACTAATATTTTACAATTAGGGAAGCCAAGATGCGACTAAAAGCCATCTATCTCTCTTATACCACATGATCATCGATTCATAATCGGAGACTGAGAGTTGCACAAAGATGCATTTACCGGGTGGGGGGAGCTGGGGGGGGGCCGGGGGGAGGGCTGGCCTGAGCCGAGATAATGAACGCGGTGAGGGCTCACGGCGCTGAAGGCTGAGAAGAGATGACAGAGAGGCTCAATGCTGACGGATGACATGAAGACACCAGCAGATACCTGACAGCCCGCGGGAGCCTCCGCGCTCTTCCCCCTGCATTATGATCCTCAATTATCCTGGTAAGGGACTGAGGGGGGAACGAGGAGGCCGGCTGAGCCCGTGGTCATCAGCGCTGGGCCGGCTTACCACGCTGCCACTGTGCCAGGGAGCAACCCCGCGAACGCCACTCTGAGGGGCTATAGCTTCCTTTACCGAGGCTTTCGGGCACACAGGGGGACAACGGGGATGCCCGGTTCGCCATCTGGTTTGTAATAAAATCCCCAACTCTTCAAAGAGCCTCTTTTTTTTCCTTTACTGCCATCTTCAGGGAAAAGGAAGAGTTGGTTCCTCCCCCACTCCCCACACATCCCCCCACCCAGAAAAAGAAGAAGAAGAAGAAAGAAAAAAGTGAAGAGTGGATTCTTGGGGGTAGTAGGGGAGGCTGGTCTCTGTGAAATGAGCCCGTTGGGGGACAGCTCAAGCTCCTGAAATGACCCTCTCAGAGCTTCCCCAGTGAATAATGTGGGCTGTGCCATGCAGGAGCTGAGAAAGCCGAGAGTGTGCCAGAGGGAGGTTCAGAACCCCTCAGTGAGCAGGGGCTGGGGGGGGACCAGAAATCGCAGCAAAGAGGACAAACTTTCCCTGGCTTGTGCCTCAGCGCGCATGCGCGGCCACCTGCTAGGGCCCCCGCGTTCCCATATAGGCTCCTATCCTGCCCTGCAGTTTCTTTGTAAAAAGACACACAGTTGGTCTCGTTCTTGGAGAGAGTCTTCAGAACAAAGGAGAGCGGTGCTCCCGGAGCTGCAGAAACGTGACATCTTAGAAAGAATGTTGAGGTGGCAAGGTGGTTAGAGATCCAGGACTCCGTGAAGACCAAGAACTACAGCGGAGGCCCCATGGGGCTCAGGGTCCAGCGACCTTTGCCGCCCTGGGGCAGGGTACTATTTCTTTAAAATACAATACCACAGTGACGTATTTATGTAAGAAAGATAAATCCATATAGAAGCCAGAAATCTGAGGAGCCATTTCCATGACATTTGTGGGGTTTTTGTTTGGTTTGTTTTTCAGTCATTACGTGGCTAACAAACGCATTAATTCCCTGCCTGTCTCTTCCCGCTTTCCTGACCATCTCAGAGTGCTCCCCATGTCCAGGCTGAAAAGAGACAGGCCGCAGAGAATGCCGGGATTTTGTGTGTATGGGGTAGACAATCTCACCGGGACATACACTGATGAGAGGGCGCCCTCATTGGAAGAGTCCCCTCTGCCCCTGCCTCCTTGCCCTACAGAAACACGGGGAAGCTCAGAAGAGGCTAAGAGGGGGCGTGGGACACCACTTCTTGTTCCTTCTGAATCACCTTTCTCTATCATTCCATCCCCAGGGGACGGTGGCTGACACACAGGCTCAGAGCAGAGAATCCAGGGACCCCGGGGACCCACACGGAGTGGTTTGTTCAATTCCTTGTTGCACCTTAATGAAGCTCCCCCACCCCAAATTTACCTAAACGTGGTAAGGATAAGCAGCCTTTGATACCCCAAGAGAGGTGCTGCTGAGTCCGAGGTAAATCAATTTTTCTGGTCCGGCATAGCTGTAATTGAGACACCCATTCAAAGACCGTGTAACCCACTGAATCCTGCACTGAAGCCAGAATGGCTATTTACAGGTTAGGTATGACCGTCCCAGACACAGACACAGACAGGGCACCGTTCTGTCTGCCCTTGAGGTGTGGTGAGACCAGCAGAGCTAGTGAGCCCACAGCCAGGTCCTGGCTGCTGCAGGTGCCTACCCATCATCCATCAGTCTCCGTGGCATCGTCACGAGTGACATCCGAACCCTGTGGTGTGAAACAACAGCACCAAGTGGGAGAGATAAAACACGAAGGCCGGCAATGCCAGAGCTGAGCGTGGGGTTCTCACTGTCACCCTGGCCCTCTAAATGGACAGGAAACGAGGCCCCGGAACGTTCAGATAAGCTGAATGTGTTTGCCAGAACCTCTCTCATCAGGAACCCACTGGAAACCCAGCCCATTGTCTTCCGGAAGCAGTTTGTGCTTCGAGACGCTGGTGTCATAGGTGTGGGTGTTTTGGGGTGATTCTGCGTGCCAGTCTCTCATTTGTGGTTCGACCAAACTGATGACCGGGAAAAACACCCCAGTGTTTCAAGGGAGTCTGCAAAGAGGGGTAGCCCCAGGCTGAGGGGGGAGATGTGCGAACTGCGCATTTCTTCACTTGTGCGAGGTGTGGCCTGTGCCACTGGCTTGCCTCGGTGCCCTGCTGGAGGAGGACTGTGGCTTCGGTGTGTCTTACAGGGTCTCCCCCTGTTTAGGGAATAAAGGGGCTGGGATGAGATTGGGTAGAGGGCAGCTGAGAGAACCGTTTATTCTTCCTGATTCGGAGACGCCCGCTCTGCAGTGATTTTGGGGACCTAAGCTTCAGGCTCTGTTAGTTGTTGCGCACCGCAAACTCTTGTGACTGAAGAGAGATTTAGCCCCATCCTTTCTAGAAGAGTGTGCGTTTCCAGAGACCCCTTGAGCTCGAAAATGTGTGCAGTCAGGTAGGAGACATCAGAGGGGATGGCAAAAACTCACAAGCAGGTGCCCTCAGCCTCAAGTGAGGTGGGCTGGTGAAGAGTTAAGCCAGAGAGGTTTTGAGGAGGCACACAAAACTTCCCCGCCATAATTTCATTGGCTCTAATATGACAGCACCCTGCAAACTCCTAACAAATTATCTGGGAGGATATTAAAACCTGGGCAGTGTTTTAAATCCCTCTTTAGCAGAGAGCTCGTAGCCAAATCACATACAATTTGACTCAATTCTTTTCCACACTTTCATATCTTTGGAGGTTAGACTGAAACTATTGTTCAAATGCAAAAAAAATTGTTATCTTCCTTGCCGGCCTAGGCCAGCAGAAAATACAGAGACCAGGGGAGCATGAGTTTATTGTAGCCATAAAGGTGGTCTTTAGTGCCACCTAGAGGAGAAGTGGCCTCATGGCATGTGAGTCACTCGGAGGAAAATTAAATACAGCTGAATAATTGAATGAGGGCAAGTTGAATCAGGGGTCACCATCTGTTTGACTAGAATTGTTGGCACATTTCAGCTAAGCCTCGCGCGCCTCGTAAACATGCTTACAGTTATCATAGCTCGCATTGCCCTAAAATAAAAGAGAATTGGTCCTAAAATAAGCCCGAACTAATTATACATATACCATCTTGTCGTCATGGAGACCAGAGTGAAGGTCACCAGATTCTTACGGCTTTCGGGAGGGTGTCGGTGCCAAAAACAGACAGGTGATTCTTTCTCTCCTGTGGGGAGATGGCGTCTCGGGGGACAGACGGCAGCAGAGTAAAGAACAAGCGATCACCCCTTCTCCCCAACCCACTCTCTCTGGTCCCAAAGCAAAGGCTGTGGGGAGGGATTCTCAGGGAAGAAATGACTCCACACCTGAAGGATATGGGAAGCCTCGTCCAGGGGGACATGGGCGTGCCCCTGCCAATGTTATTTAAACTTCTTCCAAGTTGGACTGGTAACCCTTGGGGGTAGCAAGGAAGAAGAGATCTTGTCGAAGAAATGGGTGTAGTGTCTGAGCGGGATGCCCCTGCCAGCCTCCTCTGAGAGCTGGTCGCATAACCACGAATCTACATGCTGTGCCCATGTAGGCCGTGTGTGCTGCTATATTTTGCTACACACACACACACACACACACCAGATTCACATGTTGGGGAGGGGCGGGGAGAACCCATGTCTTGCCTCATCGGTTTTCCTGGAGGATTCCCTCCCCACAGGGGGAACCTCTTGCTGACCTACGGCTCTCTGCCCACAGTGGGCTCGTGGTCAGCATATCCGGAGACAGGGTATGGGTAAATCCCAAACCTAAGCATGCCTGGCTGTGGTTTAAGACTTGCAGTTGGACGTTAAAGCCCGATGGGTTAGTAACAGGGCAGTGGGATTTAGAGAGGAGAAGATGGGACTCTTGAACACGGGTCCTCCAGCCTCTCCCTCCCTGCTCTCTTCAGCATCCTGTGAGAGCCTCTTTTCCCTTTGCTTCGAGCCTGTGTGGCCGAGAGCCTCCCTCTCCTTCTCCTCCCTCTCCCTCTGGCACCGCCGAGTATGCACAACGCGCTTTTGGACGCCACAGTGGAGTGACCCCAACTTCAGTCAAGCCTCCTTGGGGATGCAATTAATGTCTGTTGTCATCCGCATTGGCTGGGCTGACACCATCGCAGACTCCAGAGGTGCCATCGAGGGGGGGGAAGGGGAGGGTTGCTACCCAGAGACCAGAGGCTGCGAGTGGACGCATGGCGAGGGCGGGAGGACTCCCTGGCCTTCGTAATTAAAACCATCAAATGAGCTTGCATCTCAGCGATCTCCTGCCTCTAGATGCAGTCGAAGACCAGCTCCCTGGAACCCAAATTATGACAATGGGGAAGGAAAAAAAATCAAATAAACAACCCAACACTAGCTCTGTTGGGCAGAATGCCATGCTAAGGGCTGGGCGAGACCCCACCATGCTCCTCCAGGCTGCCCTCCCCCGCACCCGGCCCCCCCCCGTCTGCCCAGGTTCATTTGCCCTCCCCGCCCCCCACTCCCAAAACTAGGTAGTGACTGTCTCAATGCACACAGGCTAAAACCATCTCACTCTGGGCAGAATGAGGCTTCCCTGGTGATTTGGAACATTGGAATGAAGGTGGTGAAATGTGGGGTCCGTGGAGAAATGTGGGGTCCGTGGGAGTACCCTGGCAGCTGTTCCAGAGTGATTAGAGAAGGGCGTGGTGAGGAACAGTGGTCTACTGACTGGACTGTCCCTCTCCGAGAGCATTATCTTCCCTCAACCTGATGCTTCTCTCTGGCCACACCACCTGCCACAGCCCCGTCTTGTCTCCTGCACTCTTCCCCCGGCCTAGGCCAGCAAAGGGTTACACAGCGAACGGCATTGTCATTCAAACCCCATCCGGCCGGGTGGTGAGATACAGGCCCAGTTTCTAACATGGGTCAGGTTGGGCACTGAGAGTCCTGGGGCCTGCGAGGGCAGCTGCTGCCTGGTCCCAGGCTATCACCCCACCTCACAGAGGAGCAGATCAAGGCTCCTGAGTTCTCTAAATCTCCCAGAGAAGCAGAGGCACAGATTTTTATGTGAACTCCCCCGAGTACTAAATGTTAAGTATCAATTCCAGGCTTTCAGAGGCTCCGTGGGGGCCGAGGCAGACAGGTCTGCAGACTGCTGGGAGCCGGCGGCACCTGCCTCTGACCTCCCTACCTGAATCCCGGCCCAGTCTAATCCTTCCGCGGCTGGCCGCCTATACCAAGACCTCAGCCTCCAAGGAGGTCCTGAAGGGACAGCCTCCGAGCCCCGAATTGTGCCCTGGCCCACTGCCTTCTTGCCGCGCTGTTGAAGCCCCATGTTGCAGGGTCCCCTGAGTCTCCTCTCCAGCGTACCTCACTCCTCTGACTGCATCTCCATTCCCCTCCCTTCGCCACCCAGGCCTTGCCTCAGTAATCCAGCTACAGGCCCTGAAATTGCTCTCTGTTTAGAGATTACCGCGAAGCAACAGTTACAGGGAAGAGGTTACTAATAATCCCACCCACCCCCACCCCCGCACAGATGGATTGACTTTCGGGGAGGGAGGGGGGAATCCTGCTGGTGCCCAGCTAAAGGGCCCTTTACTGAGGGGGGTCTGCATGCTGGTGGCAACGGGATGTAAGGCTCTGGTGGCCTCGCCACCCCTCTCTTGTGCCTGGAAGCATCAAGCACCTGTTGCTGGCGCCCAAGGAGGCTTCTCCTGGGCCGCAGGCTCTACGAGAAAGATGTCTGTCTGGGAGGGGTGGAGGCTGTCTGCAGACATTTCCAGGGGTGTCTCTTGTAACCTCCACACTCCCAAGTGAAGTCCAACCCTCCATTTGCTGGGAAGCAGAGGGGAGCGTAACCCAAGTCCACGTGTGAGCCACCAGAGGAGGTCCAGAAATACTGGCTGAGAGTGGGGAGGGGTGGCAGGTGCCTATCATCCGAGCATTCTGGAGGCGGGGGGTGGGGAGGGGGAGAGGGGAGAGGGGAGAGGCGGGAGGCAGGGGCGGGGGACCACGGGCGGAGGACCGAGGGAGGGGGCGGGGGCGGGAGGCAGGGGCAGGGGCCAGGGCAGGGGTGGGGGCGGTGCCGGGGCGGGGGCGGGGCCAGGACAGGGGGCGGGGCGGTGCAGAAGGTTGGTGAATTAGAGACTAGCCTGGGCTACATAGTGAGAGCATGTCTCAAAGCAAGCTAATCGAAAGGTAATGCAGGCCAAGCTGTGCCAGGTATGGCTCTCCCTCTGGAGTCTCTGAAACTGACCTCTGGGGCCTCAGGCTCCCTCAATACCGTGGCTTTTCCCAGTTGTGTGGCTGGAATGAGTTACCTAGCAGGAAAGAAAGAGGTGCTATAAATGGTAGAGAGAATGTAGATTTCTCCGTTCCCTTGTCGGCAGCCTCTCCACGGGAGCCCTGGTAGAGTCCAGATGGGAACCGGATTCCTGGGAGGGTGAGACCCAGCCTGCTTTCTCCCAGGAGTCCTCCCAGAACCGGGCTCTCATGGGGTCTACAAATTATGGAAAGTGCTTCATGCTGGAGGGAGCACTGAGCCAGGCCTCGTGGTGGAGGACCATGGCTGGTTTAGTGAAAATAAGGAGAAAAATGGGAAAATGGGGAAGGGGCAAGAGCTGGCACGGGGGTGGGGGTGGAGGCGTGGGCGGGCGTGGGGCCGTAGGCGGGGCCGGGGGCGGGGCTGGGGCCGGGTAGTAGGTCAGTTCTGCCCTTGTGCCATGTAGCCTGATGCCAGCAGCTCTCCTTCTAGGTCCTCCTGCCTCTGGAGGTAGAGCACGCAGGAGAGATGCATGCAGATTTTGAGCTAGGGACCTAAAGCACCTCATTCCGGGTACAAGAGTCAGCGCGCAGCTAGGCAGGAGCCTTGAGGTGAGCATCCCAGCTCGCTGAGATGACACTAGGGACATAGGAGAAAGCCTGGGCCCCTGCAGGCACTACCCCCTCGCTTCAGTAGCTGCGCATTATTTCCTGATGTTCTGTCTGTCTATCTGCCTGCCTGTCTGTCTCGCTTTCCCGCTCTCTTTCCCTCCCTCCCGTGCAGGGAGGCAAGAACCCTGACCTTTCAGATATAGTGCATTCTGTGCGAACATCAGGCACCACACCCCGCCTTCCAGGGGGACAGCTGGACGGTGACAAGTGTAACTCTGCACACTTGACACTTGCCAGTCCAGATCTGGGTTGAAGGGGTCCTTTGAGAGGCATGGTCCCAGCTGGGAGCACTATTGAAAGGTTCCAAAGACTGCTGGCATCATCTAAGGCTTAAGTTGACCTACAACCAACACAGAACAGGCTGTTAGAAAGTGGAGCCTGGGTCACTTACGTATACTATCATATCATCTGCAAATAGTGATAGTTTGACTTCTTCCTTTCCAATTTGTATCCCTTTGACTTCCTTATGTTGTCTAATTGCTCTCGCTAGAACTTCAAGTACTATATTGAAAAGATATGGAGAGAGAGGGCAGCCTTGTCTAGTCCCTGATTTTAGTGGGATTGCTTCAAGTTTCTCTCCATTTATTTTGATGTTGGCTATTGGTTTGCTGTATATTGCTTTTACTATACTTAGGTATGGGCCTTGAATTCCTGTTCTTTCCAGGACTTTTAGCATGAAAGGATGCTGAATTTTGTCAAATGCTTTTTCAGCATCTAATGAGATGACCATGTGTTTTTTTTCTTTTAGTTTGTTTGTGTAGTGTATTACATTGATGGATTTTTGTATATTGAACCATCCCTGCATTCCTGGGATGAAGCCTACTTGATCATGGTGAATGATCATTTTGATGTGCTCTTGGATTCGATTGGCAAGAATTTTATTTAGTATTTTTGCATCGATATTCATAAGGGAAATTGGCCTGTAGTTCTCTTTCTTTGTTGGACCTTTGTGTGGTTTTGGTATCAGCGTAATTGTGGCTTCGTAGAACGAGTTGGGCAGTGTTCCTTCTGTTTCTATTTTGTGGAATAGTTTGAAGAGTATTGGTGTTAGGTCTTCCTTGAAGGTCTGATAGAATTCTGCACTAAAACCATCTGGTCCCATACTTTTTTTGGTTGGGAGACTTTCTATAACCCCTTCTATTTCTCTAGGGGTTATGGGACTGTTTGGCTGATCTAATTGATCCTGATTTAAGTTTGGTATTTGGTATCTGTCTAGGAAATTGTCCATGTCCTCCAGATTCTCCAGTTGTGTTGAGTATAGGCTTTTGTAGTAGGATCTGATCAGTTTCTGTTGTTATGTCCCCTTTTCATTTCTAATTTTGTTAATTTGGATACTGTCTCTATGCCCTTTGGTTAGTCTGGCTAAGGGTTTAATCTATCTTGTTGACAAATGGGACCTCATAAAATTACAAAGGTTCTGTAAGGCAAAGGACAGGACACAGTCAGAAGGACAAAACAGCCATCTTTTAGGAAAAGATCTTCACCAACCCTACATCCAACAGAGGGCTAATATCCAATATATACAAAGAACTCAAGAAGTTAGACCTCAAAGAACCAAATAACCCTATCAAAAATGGGGTACAGAGCTAAACAAAGAATTTTCACCAGAAGAAATTCAGATGGCTGAGAAGCACCTTAAGAGATGTTCATCATTAGTTATCAGGGAAATGCAAATCAAAACAACCCTGAGATTCCACCTCACACCAGTCAGAATGGCTAAGATTAAAAACTCAAGGGACAGGAGGTGGTGGCGAGGATGTGGAGAAAAAGGAACACTCCTCCACTGTTGGTGGGATTGCAAGATGGTACAACCACTCTGGAAATCAGTCTGGTGGTTCCTCAGAAAATTGGGCATGACACTTCCAGAGGACCCTGTCATACCACTCCTGGGCATATACCCAGAGGATTCCCCTGCATACAATAAAGACACATGTTCCATAATGTTCATAGCAGCCTTATTTATAATAGCCAGAAGTTGGAAGGAGCCTAGATGTCCCTCAAAGGAGGAATGGATACAGAAAATGTGGTATATTTATACAATGGAATACTACTCCGCAACTAAAAATAATGAATTCATGCAATTTGTAGGCAAATGATTGGATCTGGAAAATATCATCCTAAGTGAGTTAACCCAATCACAAAAGAATGCACATGAAATGCAATCACGGATAAGTGGATATTAATGAGCCCAAAAGCTCTGAATACTCAAGACACAATTAGCAAATCAAAAGATTCCCAGGAAGAAGGAAGGAGAGGACCCTGGTCCTGAAAAGACTGGATCCAGTTTTGTAGGAGAGTATCAGAAGAGAGAAATGGTGGGGGAGGGGGGTGATTGGGGAATGGGTGGAGGGAAGAGGACTTATGGGACATATGGTGAGGGGGAAAAGGGAAAGCCTTTGGAATGTAAACAATGAATATAGAAAATGAAAAAAAAAGAAAAAGAAAATGGAGCATGGAGGACGAGCAGGCTTCCTGGGAAGTATGCCCTTGAAGGGTGTGTCATGCCCTTGGAGGGCATGTCTCGCCCTTGGTCCATTCTTCTCTGGTCCCCGGTGAGTGGCTGACCACCAAATGTCCTGTGGAGCTCTGTCTTGCTACAACAGACCCTTTTGAAACCATGAGCCACAGTGTCTTAGTCAGGGCTACTCTTGCTGTGCTGAAACCCCATGACCAAAACAACTCAGGATGGCGAGGTTTGGTTTGGCGCGTGCTTCCATACCGGTCTTCTTCGTCAAAGGACAGGAACTCAAGCAGCAGGAACCCGGAGGCAGGAGCTGATGCAGAGGCCATGGAGGCGTGCTGCTTACTAGCTTGCTCCTCATGGCTTGCTCTGCCTGCTTTCTTCTAGAGCCCAGGACCACCAGCCCAGGGATGGCCCCACCCACAGTGGGCAGGGCCCTCCCCCATCAATCACAGATTAAGAAAACACCCTACAGCCGGATCTCATGGAGGCATTTTCTCAATTGCGATTCCCTCCTTACAGATGACGACTGCTTGTGTCAAGTTTACATGTAACTAGCTAGCACACAAAATAAACCTTATTCCTCTGTGCCTGGTACAAGAGTTAGCTCAGGCCATAGCAACAGACAATACTCAAGCTGAGAAGGCTGCAGTCCTGCTCACCCCGTACATGGAGACTGGTCCGTCAAGTTTTCCCAAGTTCCAGCCAACTGCTCCAGG
The DNA here is from genome assembly GCA_964023405.1 of Apodemus agrarius. NCBI lineage: Eukaryota > Metazoa > Chordata > Mammalia > Rodentia > Muridae > Apodemus > Apodemus agrarius. Next base: position 24,890,204 of record OZ030005.1, read on the forward strand.
AGACCCAGGACAGCGCACTGGGCATGAGCCAATGTTTACTTTAATGGGGACTTGTCAATCACCCTTGAGGAAGCATTTCCAGAATCCTCGGAACTTTATTCAGTTGTCCAATCAGCGCCATGTTGTTTTATGCCATAAATAAATCCCGCTGCTTAAAAGCTGTCCACCTTTGTAGGTCTGTCTCACTGTGTAGCCCTGGCTGGCCTGGAACTCACTATGTAGATCAAGACGGCCTTTATCTCTCAGAGATCTGCCTGCCTCTGCCTCCCCGGTACTGGAATTAAAGGCATATGCCACCACGCCCTGCTTTCTGAAAAGAAATTTTGAGATTGTTTCTCCCATTTTAGTCTCCATTAAAAGGGGTTCCCTGAAAGAACTTTCTCTAGAATACATTTTAAAAAACCACACCAAGATCATTTTCATTAAGACGTGCATGGAAAAGCGACAAGTCTGATTCTCAAAGGTTCCATTATTGAAGCAAAAATTAATATTTGTGCCGTTTCAAAATTGGAATAAAATTGCGAAGATGCAAATGCCATCCTATATCATAATCTATAAACCAGTCTCAGGTGCCAGATCAACGGTAAAAATGATTTAAAATCCACACGAATAGTTTTATTAAACTGATTTGAAATCATATTCTATGCTGCTTTCATTTATTAACTGGGTCTCCAACAACAAAGGGGGTTATAATTGATTTTTGCAAATAAGAGATAGGTTGCCAAGAAATGCAGCCCAGGGAAGCCACTCCCATCTCCTGGTGTGAGTGTGACTTTCAGAGTGAGGGCCACCTTTGTTACACCAAGCCCTGTTCTGAGGCCGCCTCTCTGCAGACTTCATTCACAGCTCTGAGGACAGTCATACTTCACAAGGAAACAATGTCCTGTGTGTACCTGGTCCTGTGGCTTGAATCTGAAACGTCCCCTGCACACTGATTTTTAGGGCTCCATCCCTAGCTGGAGATTCTGTTTGAAGGGCATAGAACCTCATTAGCAAGGGGGCCCAGGTGGATACAGTAGCCACTGATGCTGACCTGTTTTCTCTGCTTTCTCTCTGCTGTGATTTAAGACGCCCAAGGTTCACTGCCACCACAACCTACATATGCCTCTCTCCCCTAAACACACTGATGCTTCAGAAACCGAGAGCCAGAATAAGCCTTTCTCTCCTTGAGGTCATGGTGGAAGGAATGAGAAAGGCGACCCGTACACCTGGGATGGACCACAAGCAGAGAGCCTTGGCATTCAGAAACGTCTCGGTGTGCGGAGTTTGACAGTAAAGGCAGATCTGCCCATGGCCAGCCTTGCTGGGAAGAGCCTGTACCTTCCTTCGCACACAGATGCCATTAATCATCTGAACCACCGGCCTGGGGCCTATTTGCTGGTGACTTCCCTTTAAGATTGATCCGGGTCAGTGAGTGATCAGTTGCTGGGTTCATGACCTCCTGGGGATTCAAGGGGAACCTATGTGAGGATGATGTTTTGGGCAACTGGTCTACCATGGTTAGCTTTGCTGAATTACACAATGAAGCTTCCTCCTCATCCGAGCAATTTGTCCTTTTCAAGAGGTCAATAAATGAGCCTGAGTTCCATAACAGGTGTTTTCTGAATGACCTTAAAATTTTTTTTTAATGTAGTAGTGACGGAATCCAGGGCCTCCTCCTCATGCATGCTAGGCAAGCCATATAGAGCTAAGCACTGCCCCCAGCCCCTCACTGGGGGATTCTAGGCAGGAGCTCTACCGCTGAGCCACGCCCCCAGCCCCTCCCTGGGGGATTCCAGGCAGGGGCTCTACCACTGAGCCACACCCCCAGCCCCTCACCAGGGGATTCTAAGCAAGTGCTATACCTCTAAGTCATATTCCACTCCAGTTCTTCAAAGGACTTACGTTTTATTTATATATGCTTGTACCTGAGTGAGTTTATAGGCAGTACATCAGTGCAGGTACCTGATCAGGGATCTATTGGATCTCCTGGATCTGGAGTTACTGATGGTGGAGAGACGTAGAGAATCTGGGTTCTGTGTAAGAGTGGTGAGCGCTTTTGTCTGCTGCACTGGGCTCTCCAATCCCATTGCTAATCTTATGTTGAGACAGGATCCCCATTCACCCACAATCCTCTTATTCTCCCTCTGTAGCCCTGAACTCACAACCTTCCTGCCTCCTGCCTAGCTGGGACTTCGGACCTCTGTCCCCAGGCACTCACAGTTCACCATCTCTCACCTCCTGAAGCCTGACCTCAAGGTCTGCCATCTTTCTAGTCCTTAGACTGTATCGCCTGGATCAAGAATTCAAGACAGACCAAACAGCTCGGAAATGCCAGGAGACAGAGAAGTCAGCCTCAGGCTCGCACTACCTTTGTCCCAGAAAACGAGTCAAAAGGCAACAGAAAGAAACTTGAATTAGAAAGGGTGCCCTCCGGTGTGCCAGCTCTGCCCGGCCCCACTCGGTCTTTGAGGCTTTCTCACACGGCCACGCAGCAACAGAATCCCACGAGGTTGATGCCTCTAAGATCAGTGCATCTTAAATACTTGGGTTGGCCAGCTGGGGAGCAAATCTGTTGGTCAACACACACAGCAGAGCCACGTCACTGCTGCCACACCTGACCCACACCCCGGGGAAGTGTCTGATGGCACCAAAGTCAAAATGGCTTAAGTGCACCCTTAGAGATGGATGGAAGTATCCCGAGGCCAGAGTGCCCCGCCCCGGCCTGTAGGTGGTATAAGACTTAAAGCTACAAAAGATAAGGCTGGGGAAGAGGGTTTTCCCGAGATCTGAGCACCGTAGCAGAGAAGATGGGCGGCAGACCCTATCCATAATCTTCCCCAAACGCTGTGTGCCCTTGCCTGAGTCCTAGAGATAGCTGGGGGAGCATCTCTGAGCGGGAGCCTTGTCTTGTCTTCCGGTCTCTCCTTCCCAAATAAATACCAAAGGCCGTCCCCGCTCCCCACCCCCTCCACCCCCCCCCCCGCCCCCAGGGCTGCTGTAGCTCTGCTGACTCCGCCCTCGGCCACAGAGGCAGGCGGGGCGCAGTCAATGATGGGATGTGTTAGTGGAACCTAAGTTCTCACACAGCTACCTGCCTAGGGATGGAACCGCCCACGGTGTGCTGGGCCCTCCCACCTCAACCATCAATCAAAAAAAAAAAAAAAAAAAAAAAGTCCCACAAGCCAGTATGATAGAAAAATTCTTCAACTGAAGTCCCTGCTTATCAGGTGATGAAGTTTGTATTAAGTTGAATAAACTCACCAGCACACATGGAGGATAAGAGGCCAGGCAGAATCGCACACAGAATCTACCACCTGCTCATACAGCGTCCCATATCCCTGCCCCGGGGGCTTGTGGGACAGCAAGACCCAGAGGCAGCACTAGCGCCGCTTGTGTGTCTATAAGACAAAGTGCATCCATTTTACCCCGTGACAGTGGCCCCCATCCAGTCTCCCATCCCAGCCTCCCACTCCGGCGCCGGCTCTTCCCGATAAATAATCTAGAGCTCCTAATCTCCAAAATACAGTCTCCACCTCTTGGAGACGCTGCGTGACCCCTCGCACCATTTCCACCCCCAAAGTTAATTTGTGTGATGAATGGAACGGGCTTGGACCCATCAATCTGACTCTCTACAGGATTCAACGAGGCGCTATTGACAGCTGATGGAATCCAAGTGCAGGGACGGAGAGAGTCCGCGCATCTGTCCATCTGAATGCGGAATGTGTATTGATTAAAATATGATGCTCTACAGAATCCTACATAAATCTAAACTCTATTAGATTAACAGGGGTGTTCAATTAACATAAAATGACACTGTAGGAGAGAGGGCTGCGTGTCGGTCATCGCTAATATTTTAGCCATAAACACGGACAACCTGCAGCCGGGATTCCGGTGTGCCTCTGCGTGGGGTGGGACCAGCGGGCCGAGCGCTCTGGGGGTGCCCTGAGCCGCGGGCTCTGGCTGGCTCCTTGGTTGTGTTCCCTTGATGCTAGGGGTGTGTTCTAACCATTGTTAGACTGAGCAACAGTCCTCATGGTGAAAAGGGGTCACACGCGCATCCTCTGTCAGTCACGGGCCAGGAGTCAGCCAAAAGCAGCAAAGAGGACCCTCCGAGTAACATCATGGGCCTCAGAGCGGAACACCTGAAGTGGAGACCCCCTCTTTCTGCACTGCGTCTACGAGTCGGTCTCACGTATGCCCACGGCTTCCTGGGTCTCTGGTTAAGAGTGGTGTCTAGGCAAGAGTATCCTGAATAATAAATAGGGTCAAGGAGGCAAAGCTCCTGAAACTCCCCGACTAGAGAGAAGGGGGCGGAGCTGCGGAAGCCCTCCTTCCGGTCTTGGGTTTCAGACACGACCGGAGGATTGCTTCAAGTGGATCCTCCGACGCTCTACAGTCATCACAGCAAGAAAGGGCTCCAAAATGAACCTACCCCTCCCTTCTCTGGGCTCACAGAGCTAACAGGGGTGAGGGGTTGGGGGGCGGGGACTACTGAGTTCATTTTATAGAGCAGAGAGGGGGCTTCAGCTTCTGCTTTTCCAGATTCTCCCGGTGCTAAGATGGCGGCAGCAGTACCAGCCACAAGCTGTCTGGGGTCTTGTTTCATGGAGCTGCGACTCTGCTTCCTGAATGGAAATTTAAATGCCCTGTTCGGAAGAAACGGTGCCAGGAATCCAATGGGCCAGATTGATACTTAAAACTCGCCAGCAGCTATGCATGTGTTCACCGGTTACTATGACAACCCCATGAGTCTTCATATACATATTAACTGCAGGGTACCAACTTGGGACGTAACTATCCCCACGGTCTGGGACTTGCACCATCTAAGTCATGATCTCAGACCTGTTCCCTCCAGACCCCTACCGGGATGGTTATAGAAGAAAGGGGGATTTGTGACAAGTTCTGACCTGCAGAATCTTCTGTGTAGGCTGATCTACAGAAGTGAACTTAGTTTGAATAAAGCATTCTTTTAAGGGTATTATGGTTGGAGAACAATCTCTTGTTCCCAGGGTCATGATCTGAGTGCTCGAATTGTGATGTTGTTTGGGGAGGTTCTGGAAACCTAGGAAGAGTGGGACCCGGGTTGAGGAAGTAAGTCCTTGAGGAAACACAGTGCCTGGTGGCTTCCCATCCACCCTGGATATCAAGAGAGCTATTTCTAACAGCCTTTGCCAACTGTGTGGACTGACCCTGTGAACCATGAGCCAAAATAAACTCTTCCTCAATAAAGTTGTTTCCGGGAGACATTCTGTCATGACTAAGATGAAAATAGCCGTTAGTTAATCTACTGACCAGAATCAACTAGAAGAAAGAGTTCTCTACCCGGAGGAGGCTCTCATTC